>JADRCH010000006.1:4939822-4963289 GCA_019843965.1 Rhynchomys soricoides | reverse complement strand
ATCTTCCAACCTCACTGACTGAGCCATCTTCCAACCTCACTGACTGAGCCATCTTCCAACCTACTGACCGAGCCATTTTCTCAGCCCTACTGACAATTTATCTCCCCAACCCCAAAACTTTATGGGCATTTTTCATATTCATCTTCTCTCAAGGACAACTTATTACACCACCAACAATACCTATTAATAAGTCATTTGAAAGATAAGCTGGAGACTGGATCCTGGTACTGCAAGCCTAAAATCCTAGCAACTCAGGATATTCAAGGCCTGAGCTACACAGCTTAATCCTACTGCCAAAGAAAGAAAGAAACGGAAGGAGGGAGGCAAGGAGGGAGAGAAGAGGCCAGCCTTCATATTTCAGTTGACTCAAAATAGTAAGTTGGATATTTTTCAGTTGCTAAGATTACTTCTTTCACTCATTAATATGAAGTCTCATTAGTTATTTTAGTAAGACATGACAAAACCTTAAATGCCAATGACCCAGGTCTTCATGGAAGCATTCCTCTTGGGAAGTCTGTTCTTCGCTAATATATACGAAGGACCTTAAGACCTTTGGGTGCACCGCGTTGGGCAGCAGATTTTGATGAGAGTGCGAGGTGACTAATAACTTAGCTCATTTTAAATCCTGCTTATCCCAACTCCCGTTCTGCTCAAACCCCTCACCCCGAACACATCAGCTCAACAGAGGGCTAAAATATTGCTGGCCCTGCCTGGCAGGCCTGAAGTCTGTAAACACCTTGTGGTAATATTGGAGCCCTATCTCACTCCAGTAAAAGATCTTCCTCTCCTCAGTCCTGTGAAATGGCCCAGGGGAACTGTGGGTGGTTTTTAGTTACCTTCCAAACATCCCCGTATAGGCCCTGGTTGTACATGAACAAGCAGACTGTATGGATCATTTGTCGCTGTGTGTGTGCTTAGTCCCACCGTTGAGCACCTGTACAAGCAACCCCAGTCGTCGACAGGGATATCTTCAATCATTATAACTTATTCCTCAGTCATTTCCTTAATTTTATGACAACTTTTGGTCCATTTTCCCCGTTAGATGTTCTGGACCGTGGATAGGAATATGAGCCAATTCTTTGAGCTATTTTCTCAAAGCTATTCTGTGTGGGGTCCTGACTGTGTTTGTCAGTGTGTGAGGGGATTCTGGAAGATGGAAACCCCTTCGCCCTCATGCTCCCTAGCCTCCGGGGGTGGGGTGGGGAGTGGGTACAGCACAGAACACTATTTTACACATATTAAGTGCCTCTGAGTGCTGCGTCCTGTGGCGTGAAGCAACAGTAGATTTTCATGCAAAACAAGGGTGCACAGACTGGAGCTGGTGGGGGGTTGAGAAGAAACCTTTATTCAAGAGGAGTTGACAGGGCTCTCTGAAGAGAGCACATTTAGGCTGCTAAGGGGTACGTGAGTCTCCTGAGCAAGGTTCAATGTCAGCAAGTCGGAAGTCAGTCCCTATGAAGAAAAACAACAGAGGAGGAGAAAAGCTCCAAGAAGGGGGAAGGGGAACGATATGGGAACACAGGATGACTGGACCAGGCAAACCAGAACAGCAGGGCAACCTTGCTTGGCTAACAGATAGGCAGTGGGCCATGCAAGCATCTGGAAAATCTTCGCAGGACAGCACCTCTGATCAGGAATGCCTTACACAAGGAGACAGGATGCCAGGGAGCACAAGCACCCTTCCTTATGTGTAGTCTTCTACTTGTTTCCTAAACAGGCAATGAGATAGAGAGAGAGACTTGAGACAAGGATTAGAAGTCTTATCCATTAGACTTCCGTAATGAAATCTGACCTAATGCTTGAGAGGACAACGGATGGGCAGGAAGGTTTATTTGGGTTCACGGATTAAGCTCAGTTCACCCTGTTGTTTCTAGGCGGGTGTACAGTGGCGCAGAGATTCCTGGAGGGGAGCTAGGTAGGGCAAAGCAAGTTATCTCATGGAGTACAGGAGACAGAGAAAGAGAAACCGATGAAGAAGGACAGGGACAAAGATATCTGAAGGCACAGTCCTGCACTTCCTGTACTTCCTCTGGCCGAGCACAGTCTTTGAAAAACCCCCTTCAGCTTGGGAGCTCACCAGTAGGTAATCTAGTCAGGAAGTTAGCAACCTGGGAGCCAAGGCCTCTCAGCCTCATCAGCAGCTGAGCACCAAGCCTTCCACACATGCCTCTTGAGGGAGTTCATATCCAAACCACAACAGATCTGTCTTCAGAAGGCAACGCCCACAACTACTCTGCTTTAGAGCTGGTAGCGAGTGGCTGCAGGCAGGGGTTTGTGTTGGTGGAGAGCATTGGAGAGCATCGGACTGTTTTCCTCTTTCTCTTCCACGGCGCTCACAGATCCAGTAGTGCCTGGGCATGGATGCTAACCTGCTTCCCAGGTGTTGAGGGAAAGGACATGGCAGGCTGTTGAGATAGCTCTAGGCCCAGAGGAGAGCTAGTCTCTATGGAAAATCTGACCTAAAAGTATTTCCAACCTCTAACCTCAGGAGTAGTTGTCTTGTGTCACAGCTAAGTGAGAAATGATGAAAACTAAGGATTCCTTACTGAGCTAAGGGAATGTTGATAAGCCCCGCCCCGCCATTGCTAGAGTAAGATCTCAAACTGTTCTCTGTGCAGAAGAATTCACAATATGCTCTCAGTAGTGAGCTGATGTCTCCCAGCCTCCTTGGCCCCATGAAGCTGCTGAGTACACTTCTCATTTCTTTCCTGATTGCATAGCTATCCTCGATGGGCACCTTCTTGCTTTCCTGCCCTGCTCACAAATCCACTTCTCTGGGATCTTTCTCTGCTCCTTTCTCCCCTCAAGAAGCAAAAAATTCTGGACTTCAGATGGAGAGTTTTGGATAAGTTTTGGTTGCAGCCACAACACTGCTCTGTGGGACTGGGAAATGTGGACAGGCAGCGGAAGGAAACATCTTCCAGAAAACTGTTGGGTTTGCTACACTCAGTTGAGTCTTGGTGGGAAGTCAGCATCCATCTGCTATTGTGGAACATTCTTGGAAATGAGATGTACAGAGATTTCAGCAAATTCCCAACCCTAATAACTTCTGTAGATCGTCCCAAGGTAAGAAAAGTGGAGCCAGAGGAAGGGTCCCTAAAAAAATATAACTCCTCATCTACTACCATGCAGGGCCAGAGTCTCTGACCGAGAATCTTGGTTTAGGGAAGCTCTTGGCCCATGGGAGGGCATGCTAGCATATCACAGAAAGCCTCATATAATCTGCTTGCCTTTGATTCAGATCAGACTTCCTCACCCGGATCTAGTGAGCAAGGAAGAGTTTGGAACCTCAGTTTACTAGGTCAGGTGTAGTAGGCAATCAAAAACCCAAATCACACCATTGGCAGCTCAAAAGCATAAAGCACCTTAGTAAGATCCTGTGTCTTTACATTGCTTACCTCGATTCTAATGTTTGGTTTAAGCCTCTCATTTTCCTTAGGATTAAGGACACATTCTTGCTTAACAAGAATCAACACTGAAGGAATGGTAGCTACCAAGAAAAAATTCTTTTTTTGTAGAAGCATAGCAATTGGTTATCCAATACCAAATGGTTGGATCTAAGAACAGACATACAGTAATGTTTTGCAGACTGAGCAGGTTATGTTTTGCAATATATATATCTGTGTGTGTGGGGGGGGGTGCATATACACACACAGATATGCATGTAACAATATTTAATGAAAAAAGGCCAAGAGTTTGAAAGAGAGCAAGGGGGGGGGGAATGTGGGAGGGTTTGGACAGAGGAGAGGGATGGGGAAATGATGTAATTTTATTATAATATCAAAAAGTAAAAAGTTAAAATACGTTTTAAAGGTTTTTTGTTTTTTGTTTTTTCTATCAGACTGCCCAAGAATCTTTTGAGGAAAGAGTGGCTTTATCTTTGGAACCCCCATCCCCAGAAAACATGACCCTTTATCCAGTCCAGGAGGAAAGAAGTTTGGCGGATGTGTTGTTGATTCTGGGGTCGGTGGGCGATGGCAGAGTGAAGGCAAGCCTGAGGAGCCCTGTTGTTATCGCTCTTTCTTACAGAAGAGGGAAGTGGGGGCAAGGAAGAAGCATCGAAGTGTACAAAGGCTCAGAGAGCATCTAGGAAACTAGTGTAATGACCCCTGTCTATGTTTTATTGCACAGTAATAGAACATTGGTATACACAAGCACACACAGTCTCGTGTCATAATTTTACCCTAAGATGGCTCACACCACACCACTTCAAAGCACGTGCTACCAAATTATTCTTCCCTGTACTATCTTATCTATGTGGCTATGTGCCGCTTGCATTTCCTGGCTTTGGATTTTAGGTAAGATGGACCACAAAGTGTATGCTCGCTGGTGTCTACTTCTCCGACTCAACATTTCGTTCATGGACCCCATCTACTGTACTGTATGCTGTAATCTTGGAGTCTATTATTGGCATAGGGGACGTGGCTTTATGAATATTACAATTTATTTAGCTATTCAACTGCTAGTCAGCTTTTGAGTTGCTGACAGTCCCTGTTTGTTATACATAAAGGAGACATTTTAATGCATTTCGTTGAATACTGATATCATTCCTCATGGAGAGTTGCTGAGTCACAGAATATGTGTGTTTCAGTTTAATAGAGATTGCTCAACAATTCTCTAAAGTGAGTGTCCCAACTTAAAACCCCACTAGCAGGGGCTGAAGGCTCTGTTACATATCCTTACCAAAAAACAAACAACAACAACAACAAAAAACCACCAAAAACCAAAAAACAAAAAAACCTTGCCACTAATGGGTTTTTTTCTTAAGAAATTAATATGATTGTATTTCTTCTGTTTTTAGAAAAGTTGGAGGAAACGGAGGAAAGAGAGTTTCTGTCCCCAGATATTTTATTATTTTACATCACTTATAAGATGTCTCAGGTCCTAACCCTAAATAGGCTGCCACTTTTCATTTGGTAAATGAATATAAAAACATAACTTAGGATTCTAGCACAAACTGCACAGCACACACTTAGCTACGATATTGCAACTAAGGACACTTTTCGTTGGCTGCTAAAGTCTTATTCTTTTCAGGTGTGCTTTAATGAGAAATACACATCTTCCACCAGCCGATATCAAAATGGGATGCTCTAGGATGGTTTGATGGCTGAAGCCTGACCGTAATTCTAAAGGAGATTATAAAAAGGAGCATGGGAAAATGTGGAGGGATACCACAGTGCCACCTGTGGGCTAAGTGCCAGTCTGGAGACCCTACTTTTATAGTTTCGTTTTCAAGAGCGTTTACTAGGCCTGTAGCAATGCAGTAAAATTAGAAAGAAGCTAAACTGAAAAACAAAAAAGCAGACAAGCAAAGAACAAAAAATAACTTAAATTTGGCATTGCTTTAAAACCCAGACTATTTTTAAAAAATAAAACCTTAGGTTATCATTACATTAAAAAATAAGATTGTACCCCAATCAGAAACCAATCAATTAAATACTTTTTTATATTGAGTAGGCAGCAGTCTGATCAGATGCTATGAAGCCTCCTGGGTCAGTAATATTTGGGCATACACTCTCTAAAAATTGCTTGTCTACTATATCTAGGGTAGATATAAATGAGTCCATTAACTTAGGTTTAGCAGTAGTATCATTATGGGAGTCTTATGTTAATCAGGTACATAATAATCTCTTTGCATGCATGAGTCTTTGGGCCAACATTTCTCTCTGACAGCGTTGAATTGTGTCTTCCATTTTGTACATAAGGAAACCAGACTGTGGAAAAGTTAAGACCATGGATTTTGCTGTAGAGCAGCGGGTAGCCATGGCTAGGTCTGCTGGACTCCTCAGTGAACCACAGCCTTTATAGGCGCCTGAAAAAAAAAAAAGATACAGCAGAGCTTCTGGTGGGAAAGATTTCCAAGTGTGTCATTAGTCCTGTGCCCCTCCCTCCGCCCTCACCATCTGTCTGCCTCCACCCCGCCCACCACCACCTTTCAAAGCCTGTCACTCACCGATCTCTTGCCTTGGAAGGTGTACTCAGTGTGTTTGCTTCTCCTGGTAGATCTCTGACAGGAAAGGCCTCACAGACACGGTTCTGTTTGAATCAGGCTGCGGCAGCACCATCTGCCAGCTGGAGAAAGACACCCCCTTTAATTAGGAACGTTGAAATGTTGGGAATCCAGGCCAGCTTCTAGCATTACCGAAAAAACTTAGGATATGGAATCCAAGGGGGAGGAAACCAAGAGTTGGGCCAAATTTTTCAGGGAAAACACACAACTGCACAGAGTCAAAGAGAAATAGAGCCTTGTGTCCAGACTGTGGGAGGTGTCCCTGCTCTGTGTCCTGAGTGGTCTCCGAAGTCACCGTGGGGGTGTCAGACGCACCGAAGGAAGTTTTCGGTTGCGTTCTCGGATCTCTAGCTTGTCTCTTTCCTCACACGTATGTGGGTCTTCCTTACTGAGGCTGTAAATAAAGCTTCATCCCCTTTTCTGCATGCATAGCTGTTAAACATTCTAGCCATTTCCCTAGTCACAGGAATGAAACAGAATAGTCCAGAAATGCACTTTTAACCCAGATCTGGGTTGTGTTCTTTCTAAATTATGGAGATCAACATTGAATTGCATAAAAATTATTACACATATAATACATATAATTTATTCATCATTCATTAAAGAAGCAAGGTATATTTTAATCATTTAAAAATATTGTTTACTTGAATGTAGTGTAGTTATGATAGTCAAACTGAGAATTTTTTTCTTTGTGTTCGGTAGATCTCAGTACAGTGCTTTTTAAATAAAAAAGCAAATAAATTAAAATGACAGACTCTTTATTTCTGTGTTTAATATTCCTCAGTGGCGAGCGAGTTATTTTATTTCTAAATTTTAGGTATATTTTATTAATTTAAAAAGTAAAACATATTATTACAACATATTTTATCTGAATTGTCTATTTTTAAATTTTTTACAACATATTTTGATTGTAAATGACACTGAACTCTAAAAGCATATGCTGTTGGGATTTAAGACTATGCTTGCACTTAATATTAAAATAATTGGAAGAATAAATACAAGGCAAGATTGACCCTAGAGGAAACACATAATATATCAATTCCTAGACAAAATTCTGTCAGGCAAAATCTTACAAGAACTATAGGATTCAAGCATCTTCATATTTCTTTATGATTGAATTTAAGATAGAGTCATTCTTGTTTCTGGCTAAAATCACTAAAAATAAAGAGAACAAGTAAATATATAAATACACTAAAATAAGGAGAACAAATACAGTTTCCCTTTGACTTTAATTTAGTGTCGATAATATTCTTACATGAGCCATTTCTAAATGTACACAAAAGGGGGATTAAGACATGGTCTCAATTAAAAGAGTGCAGGTGATATTTAATCTAAGCAATCATAATATCAAATTAGAATTTTATTGATCTTTTGTTCCTTACATCACAATGACAAATATCAAATATCAGGTCTTAATCCTCAAGAGTTCTGTATCATGCTAAACGTAATCCATACCAGAAGAAAATCCCCATTGCGCCATGCTTCCTTAATTTGGTCACAGTGGATGCGCTTACATGAGGAAAGGACCACGGCGAAGTAGGGCCTTTGTTCCTAATAACTTCTTGCTGTAACCGGATGTAATCCATAGACTTCTGATTTGTCAATCTTAGACTTTCAAGGAAAACATATTATAAAACTTGTCATCCACTGCTCAGTCCTGTGCCTCCACATACCAGTTTAATATCCTTAATTCCAAGGTCAATTTGTAGATTTTTAAAATCATATGACAGCCTCAGGTAAGGACTACATAAAAAATTGCCACAGAAATCATAAATTTTAATTGATAACTCATATTGTCCACGCCACAAATACCAAGCTATCCTTTGCTTTTCTGAGCTACCCCCTATCAATAGCTTACTATAAACTATTTGCCGGAGTGCCACATCTTATACCCTCTCAAGAACTGATCCCCCAGGAACTCCTGCTTTCTTTGCTCTGTATGTCCGGAATCACTAACCCCATCCACTCTGAAATTTAGCTCTTGGAAAGCTGACCTTGTCATCCAATCTCCCTACTTCAGGGCAGAGCCCGTGGCTGTCCTCAACCCTGCCCTCTGTATGTCTGGCTCCCTTGTACACTCCCTCTGAGCACAAGTTGCTGATCACAACCACCAACATAATCATGCCAACTTCCTTCCAACACATTTGCCAAACAATGATGCTCACACTCTCCCCTTGAATTTTCTAAAAGTCACCTAACAATCCCTGGTCAAATAGTTCAGAGTGACAGCAATTACTCTGTGGGTCTTACCTCCCATGTCACCAAGTAAGGGCCTGTCCTGGGGTGAGCTGCAGGTACAAGACACAACCTGTTCTTCCTTTTTCAAAAGAATTTCTTAAGGTCTTTCAGAGTGGAGATCTCATCAACCCTAAATCAAACACATGAGTTCAAAGCTAAGTAATTGTTTATGAGTTCAAAATGGCCACCGGTGGATTTCTAGTTTGTTTGTTTGTTTTTTCTTTTTCTTTTTTTCCTTTTAGTTCTCAATGATGTTCTCAGTCAGAGAATCTGCCATCTCCAAACATGGGAGGACAATCTCTGTTGAAAGAATTAACTGAGGAGGACACATGGCATTAACCAAGTACTTTCATAAAATCCTTTTGAGAACACGGAAAATGAGATGTTTTGCACTGACATTTAGCCTTAGCTGCTTTGCAAACAGGTTCCATTATGGCACTTCTGAGCCTGTTCCTGGTGTTAGCCATTACCTAGCCTTTGTAACTTCTTGTTTTGGTTCAGGCATGCTCTGTGCATTTCTATTTGAGATGATCCAAGGACTGACCTGAGGAGGTGTTTAGTAAACACATAACAATGTTGAGAAGGCCAAGTTTAGCTGTATTGCTATGTCAACAATTTCTTCCGTGCCTTATGATCATCACATGCATGTGCAATGGGAACTTTAAAAATCATTTTTTGTTTGGCACTGAAGCATAACAAATAGAATTTGGGGAAAGCTCTTCCTTTCAGCAAGTGCCATGTGGAGTCCTCATGATCCTAACCATGGCTGGGGCCCATGAGAAAGGACTGTGCTACAGACCCAGGAGCCTATCTCCCAGGTACAACTGAGCTGCTCTATCTGGCTAGTCTTTTCAATGAAGCGTCATGAACCAACTTGAACATAAGCAGGACCATCTCTGTGTTAGAAATTCAAGTACAAACAGACAACCGTTTGTCTGCCTAGCCTTTTTTTCAAGTTACAGGATGGTCTCAGGAGGGGAACAAAGACTAGCTGACCTTACCACCATGGCCTGCAGAAACTCAATGGTCTGGCTAGCTTTCCACCAAGATTTGTGTCAAGACTTTGGGGGTTGGGGAATGTTTCATACCAAATAACTCAGACAGAGGATTAAACACATTTCTCTGCAACTGTGGCAGATTTGGGTTTTATTTTTACCTCACAGTTCTTAAATTACAATACCTCTTTTGATGTGGCATATGCACATTGTGTATTCTTAACTGCTTATTTGGATACATTTGGGAATCTCACAAGCCCTTTTTTTCTTTTCACTATAGATGCCAATAAATATGTCTTTAGAGGGGAAAGGGAAATTGCATTTTATATTCCTGGTTTGGGAGTCCTAACCAGAGCTTTTAAACTTTACAACCTAGTAGCAACCCATCACTCCCACAGCAGGCCACCGAAGGGTTTTTACTTCCCTTAAAGGAAAGATGTGGGGATTTTTTTTTTCTGTCTAAATATGACCTGCTATAGTTTCCCGTGTAGAAGTTCTGAGTACCTTTGTTGTCTGGTGTTTCCCTGTTACAGTCACTGAGAGCTGAACCTGGCCTCCACTGAACGAGAGCCGGAGAGGTGTCTGAAGGGGCTGGCTCTCTCTCTAGGATAGCTCATTTTATCCAAAGGTCATTATATTTCTGTCCCCACTGTCTTTTGATTTGATATTTTTGTACCTGCTGCTGCCTGATGGCTTGTATCTTCCCCAAAATTCATGTTTTGACACCTAATCTCTGTGCTGACGGTGATAAAATGGAGGCCTTTCAGAAGGCATTGAGATCTTGAATGTGGAGCTCTCAAGACTAAAAAGAGTGGTGCACTTTTATAGGGGCCTGAGGACCTTATTTGCCTCTTCCTCTTCGTACGCACATGGGAAAGGTATTCTCTAGGAGTTGGGAAATGGGTTCTCACCAGATTGTTAATCTACCTGGATATTAATAACGGACTTTCGAACATTTGGAACCATGAGAAAATACTGTTGCTTGTAAGCTATCACTTCATGATATTTTTGTTACCATCTCCTAGATGCACTAGAGACAGCTTATCTGTTGTATCTAATGCTGTGCTGACACAAGTAATTCCTGGACATGTTTTATGGTGAATAAGTAGGAACAATGGAGAACCACCCCAGGACAAGGAAGCTGCCAAGATGAAGCATGGTGCACAGCTCTAAGGGCCAAGAGGAGGTGGTGGAAGAATAAGGGATAGTGCAGCCTCGAGTCCATTAACCCAAGAAGTAGACTCAAGCCCCTGCCTTCAGATTAGGACTTTCATGTTCTGAAAACCTAAATTCCTGCCCCATTTGTATACACAAAGAGCATATATAGACGAGAGAGGGGACCAGCACTACAATAAAGGGGAAATAACTTTGCATTACCCACTGGATCTGTGGCTAAAGCCTCTGTAACTAAAGACAGATGAAGAAAAAACAAACAAACAAATTTATTTCATGTTTTCTGTGACACACGTCTTCATTGGAAATTTTAAGCTTAAGAAATGAGTAGACTCGTGTGTGCATGTGTTTAATGCTGGACCTGGTGAAGAAGGGGTGGTCCTAGAGACATATGGGGGCCCAAGAAAGTGATCCAACAGTAAAAAAATGGGAGAAAAAATTTGGCACAAAACTTGTACAGAGCTCTCTGGATGTCTTTGGAATAGACTTCTTGCTCCTTCGCTGCAGATGTGGGAAGGCACCTCTCCAGTGAGGATCTTCTGACCTGCTTCAAGAGATAATCAGAAAATCCTTCTTAGAAACCGTGCTGACTGGTACATGCTTGTAATTCCAGTGTTCAGGAGGCTGGGGGCAAGATTCTGCTAGGCCAGCCTGGGCTATGAGAGAGTGAGAGAGAGAGAGAGAGAGAGAGAGAGAGAGAGAGAGAGAGAAGGGAGGGAGGAAAAGAGGAAGTAGAGGACGAAGAGGGGGAAAGAGAGGGGTTGAGGGAGGGAGAGAAGAGGGAAGGGGGAGAGACAGAATTTTTTAAAAAAAAAAAAAAGTAAGAAAAAATCTTTAACTTTGATGAGTGGTTTCAAGAGAATGGGCCGAGACAGGGAGAGGGGGTTTCCTGTTTCGGTCTCTCTCAAATGCCATGGAGACAGATCTGAGGAGAGGGTACCCACAAACCCATTTGTATTTCATGCTCACTGGTCACTAAGTGACCTTGAATTTCGCCACTGGATGCCTGCAGTTGCCCATCCTTTCCACTGCTGAGCCAACATTCTGTGCCTCTCTGCACTTTGATGACTGGGCACTTTTTGTGCCTCTGGAGCCTTGTATGTGAGGGTAGGAGCAGGAGATCCATCCGGGTTGTGGCTGGATTTCTCTGCCAAGCATAGCACTGCCCTGACCTTTTCCTGGAGTTCTTAGGGTTCTAGCTAAGAAATCCTATTCGTACTGTGTTTTAGGAGAAAACATTGTCAGGGAACAAACAACTAGTGTTCTGTAATCATGCAAAGTAAACTGCATATTGCAAAGATCTACCATTAACCAAGATGAACACACACACACACACACACACACACACACACACACACACATTCTGATTGACTGGAAAGAAAACTCATTTGGAAGCTTTACTTCTTAATGTTTTTAGTTATTTGAAAATTTTTATTTTATAAAATGTAGCCGCCCTTTAGATTGTGTCCTTCGAATTATCTTATAAAAGAAATAAAATCTGTATAATTTCATAGGAATGCTAGCGGTCAGGGATATGTCCTATCTATCTTAGGCTTTACACGATTCAGCTAATTCTAGTCAGATTTTGAACAACAGAGTCAATTTCTATTGACAAGGATAGGAGAACAGGTGGCTCTTTGACCAAAATCCTTCCACATTTTTGTACATGTTTTGTCTGAATCTTAGAAAAAATGTAGAAATTCTCAAAGAAATAAAACAGAGGAGCATGCATATTCACAGAGGCAAGAGGATGCTGTTTTTTAGTTAACGTGTGAGCACCTCCCATTCCAGAGGGAAATTCTTCTTGAAATAGTATTGGGTAGATGAGATGATTTTGCAAAGTGCCTAGCATATTTCTGCATTTATATGCATGTGTGTGTATGGGATCTGGGGGCTTTTTTTGTGTGGGTGGATGTGTGGTCAAATTATGTAGATGAGTATGTTTGTTAGAAAGTATGGGCTATATACAGGAAATTAAGAATTGAAACCCTTATGTTTTTACTTTAACAGAGGTAGGTATGGATTCGAGTGGTTTTCATTTTTCAGATGAAATCATTTAAACTTGCATTATTCTTATAATATACATCAAACATGAACCCAGAACAGTTTTAGAAATGAATCAGACAAAATTAGTGGGCATATTTTTTTTTCATGGAAAATACTTGATCCACCTTGCAACAATTTTATTTCTATAAATCTGGTTTCAAGGTGATTGAGGAGACAGTTCTTCCACACCTTCACTTCTTACAAGCAGATCCGAATAATTTACCCACTGAAGATGGGTGCTTACATAGCCGTCTGCCAAGACATGCTTAACCCTAAGCCAATGAGTGTGGTAATGAGTGAGCTCAATGAGGACTGCAAAAGAGTACAGTCTGCACGCAGTGCAGAACTGCAAAAGGACACCCACATCCACAGATGGGTTTGCCTACCACATTGAAATCAACATGGCAAAGATGGGAGGAATTGAAAAGTGTTTATTTCCTTGGGAAATCTCATATATTCCTACTGATGGGAACACATCTATTCAACAAACATCTAGTGAGAGCCTACTATGTGCCAGACCCGTTGTTAGGTGCCAGTATTGATCCATAGAAGAGCCTTTTCACATCCATGGGACTGCCATATGGATGGTACAGGTAATAGTCTAGTGTGGGAAGACCCCTGACCACATCCCAGGAGAGACTTTACTAGGAAAGGGAGCATTTCTACTGTGTCCTGAAGGATGGGTAGGAGTTTCCAAGTAGAAAATTGGATACAGAAAGACACTGCTGGTGAGGTGTTCTCGGTGCATGGTGTGCTTGGAGAATCACAGGAAGTCTGGTGTGGGTTGAGCACAAAGCTTAGCAGATAACACATAGTCTCTGTCTCTTATGAAAGGGGTCACAGTCTAATGTCCCACTCCATTCAGTTGGCAGACTTTTTCTTTTTTTGGCCCATGTAGTGTTTTAAAAATATTTTGAATTAGTTGCCAAGATTTAAAAATTGGAAGATTTCTCATAAAATTCCAGATTTCTGGCTTCTCTTGGGGGAAAAAAAAATCTGAAGATCTGGCAAGATCGGGACCACATTCCCACATGGCAACAAATGACTAGAGCTAAGTAGCAGCTCCCAGGCCCCTCCCTCTTTGAAAAAAGCCATGCTTGCCAGCTCACCCTGTCCCCACCATGCTGTGTAATGCCTGGCCACCTCTGTACTGACTGGTTCTGGATAGTCATGTTTGACAAATCACCAGGCTTCTCCTCCTTAGGTAGTGTATGAAGAAGTAGACTTTCTGGGGAACTTGAAAGAACAGGGAAGTTAAGGAGATGTGAAAGGGACTTCACATAGCTTCTTAAGGAATTTTGCCTTCATCCTATGGGTCTACAGGGAGACAAGGCATATTCTTAAGGTAACATTACTAACTCTTTCTTTTGGAATTCTGACAATAGAATGGCAGAAAAATTGGACATAAAGATTGCAGAGCAAAGAAATTGGCAGAGAAGCTGGTTTCATAGCTGAGAGAAGCTCAAACTAGACAGCATTCTACATAAGAACCTTGGTAAAACACTATGACCGAAACCAACCTGTGGAGAATGGGTTTGCTTGGCTTACACTCCTAGGTCACAATCATTACTGAAGGAAGTCATGGCAGACACAGAAGCAGAGACCACATAGGAACATCACAGCTTGCTCAGTTTGCTTTCTTATCTAATGCAGGACCCCTTGCCCAGAGGTGGTACCACCTACAGTGAACTAGGCCTTTCCATATCAACCACTGATCAAAAACAGGCCAATCTGATGGAGGCCTTTTCTCAACTAAGGTTATGCCTTCCCAGATGACGCTAGTGTACATCAAGTTGACAAAAACCAAGAAGCAAAGATCCTAGGAGAAAGGTCTTATTACTGTAAATAGTTCATGCCTCCCAAAGAGAGTTTTTTTTTTGACCTTACACACAGTAGGATGTTAACTTACATATTCATATGTTCATACGATACAATGTTAACTTAAATATCCAAGTGTTGATACAATAAAAGGATGGAGACATACGGAGAAGTAAGAATCTTCACCACGAAAGGATAAAATGAGACTGTCACCACGTGCTCAGTGCCACTATCTAAGCTGCAGAAATTCAGATTGGCCTCACGAGCCCATCTGCAGCCCCACAGGTCTGTTGCTGTCATCTCATAATTCACAATAGACAATGATTTACCTCTCTCTAGGTACGTCCATCGGTTCCACCAAAAGCTATTCACTTCGGAACTTAGGTTTATGTCCCAGAAAACATGTGAATTTTGCTTTCTTGGAATTCCAACTATTGGTCTTTACATGGATCCTTGGAGAGCAAAATTCAGAATGAACCAAGAATATGATACAAATGGGTCTTTATGGTTGTGGTGGGGGGGTGAAGTTTTATAGAAAGGTCCTGCTGTGTCAGAAGGAAAAACTGCTTACTAAAGAAGGTCTTTCTCATAGTAAATAAAAATTCTTCAAATCCTCAATGTATATACTCCTGGGGTTCATTGTCAAATAAAGCTGCTTGTAAATCTCCCATCCTACTGAGCGATTCTGTCCTTCCTAGAGCTGTAATGTGTTTTCAGGGACTCCTGTCAAGGACTAATACACAGGAACAGAGATCATGAGTTATACACCACACACAGTCTGCCTTGAGCAAGTGAGAGGCCTCAGAACATACGGTTGTACTGAACAGAGGAGAAAAAATATTCAGTTGCCCTGACTCTTGTCAATTTTGAGTTCCTTGCACTAGGAGACTTAATATTTAAGACCTCTGATTCCAAGAGTCCCTTAGACTTGGCTTGTCCAACTCAATGACCATCAGAATGTATGGAAAATGAGCCATCTGACTTTTTCTCCAGTCTTCTATACAAAACAGATAAGTCTTTCCACTTTGAAGCCTAGAGCTCAATACTTTAAATTCTTATACAATCTTTCAAACTTAAGATACTCCAAGACAATATTTTATTTTCGATAAGTGGTAATAATCTCCAAAATGTGTCAAACGAATGTTATCTTCAAAGAGGAATTGTGAATGAGTTGTATATGTGCTCAAAATATTTATTGTTTGTTTGAAACAGGAAGTGACATAAAGCACATATTGGCTTCAAAGTACTGGCCCTCTTTCCTTAGTCTCTCCCAAGTACTGGGATTTTCTGCATGTACCACTCTGCCTGAACAGAATTAAGTATTTCTTTAAAAAATTTATTTTTTTAATTTTAAGTTATGTATATATGGGGGATAATTTGTGTCCAGGGGAGTACACGTGCCCTTGGAGGTGTGAGATCCCTGTGACTGGAGTTACAGATGGTTGTGAGCTTCTATGTGTATACAGGGGACTGGACTCTACCAGAGCAGTGAGTGTTCGTAACAGCTGAACCAACTTCGCAGCTCCCAGAACTAATTCTTAGTGATATTAAGACTTTACCAGTGATTCCTTTGACTGTGTTGAAACAGTAAAAGTAAATTGGGCCCAGTAAAATAGCTCAGAGGGTAAAGGTGCTTGCCAACAAACAGAAGACCTAGATTTAATCCCCAGGACTCACATAGTAGATGGAGAAAATTGACTCCCAAAAGTTTTTCTCTTACCTCCCCATGCATGCCAAAACATGTTCATACCTGCATGTGTATCACACACAGACTAGATAGATAGATAGATAGATAGATAGATAGATATAAGATATGTAGATAGATAGATAGATAGATAGATAGATAGATAGATAGATAGATAAAACTTTTAGATATATTGAAAAGGTAAGAGTTTAGAAGTTCATATTAATTATTAATTTCTCTCTTGTGGCAAAATACAAATAAAAAAATGTTTCCTGTACAAAAAGGCTGTGGGACTGAAAACCCCTTAGGCTGACTCACGGCTTGTTATTATCATTTTTTCTTTTGACCTCTATGATAAATACTTCATTCTCTTTTTAATATAACTTATTAATTAAGTTAAACTATTTGCTAAAAGTGATTGCTCTGTATTCAGGTGCTCTTTGAAAATTTCTAGGGATCTTGAGAACATACTAATGCCAGAGTCCCTTCCTCTGAAATTCTGAATGACATAGTCCTGAATTGAGCTTTTAAATTCTCTCTAGGTGGTTTTAATGTGCCACAAACACTATGAGTCAATATTCTAAAATAACCCAAATCATCAATAAGCATTCTTGCCATACCATCAAGCATTGCCCTCAGTATCAACCCCAACATCTTAGTGGTGGTGGGATTTAGGACTACAGTGGTGCGAACCTAGGCAGCCTCTTGTTCACTCTCATTTGAAATGTACACAGGACCATGCTGGCCTCTAGCTCCTGATCCCCCTGTCTCCATCTTCCGAATCCTGGGAATACAAGTATTTACCAACACATCTGGCTTCATAATATCTAAAATTGTGCAAACATATTATAAAAAAACTAGACACAACATTTTACCATATGACAGACTCTTCATGGATATCCATGAATGAGAAGCTGTACTCACAATCTGGGCCATGCCCACTCTGTTCCTCCTGAGTGAAATGGGCATCTTTGACTGAAGTAGAGCTAGAAGAATGTGGCTGTTAATCTCTGTTCGATGACACAAAGCTATGCCCCCCCTGAGGCAGAAATCACTTTCATACTACTGAAACTAGTCCCTCAGATGACAAGAACTAAGTTTTACCTCCATTCCACATGAGTGGCTGTCATTCTCCATCCTCTCAAAGACTATTACGTGGCTTTGTAAAGAAGGCCAATGCAGCATGCCCTAGGGAAAATCCACAGAGTGAGAAATGGTGTGTGCTCAGAATCTGCACTGTCCACTGTTTTAGCCTTGAGTCACACACATGCCACTACTGGATTCAAGTTAATTAAAATGAGAACGTCTTCCCCTGTCACACTAGCCTTATTTGTTACACATGATAAGTAGTGTCTGTGGTGGGTACTACAGATGACAGATCATTTCTACTTCCAGCAAAAGTCTCCTTGGTGTGATGGTTCGTGTTAATTAACCATCCCACGGAATCTAGAACGGATCAAGAATAGTTTCAAAAATTTAATGGTGGAGAATGGCTAGTGTTGGCTTCTCCAAGCCAAGCATGCATCATTTGGATTCCTACTGCTTTGCTAATTGCTGACAGTACACTCATGGCCACTGCTGAAGTGTCAGTGAGATCTTTATCTGCTGGTCTTCCTAAAGTAGCTGATTGCCTGGTTGATTGTCATATGGAAGATGACTAGATGGCAAGCAACGGAAACTGCTCATATGCTTGGGTGAGAAATGTGAACATCTCCTGCTAACTTTTCATATATTAAAGCAAAGTAGGTTGGATGATAGTAGAGTTCTATATTGAGGTGTCACACAAAATTAACTTGCAAGTACTTAGCCAATAATTATTCTAGGAAGAGCATATTTTTGGATAAATCTCTTAGCTTTTGATAAATCAAAAAAAATGTGTATTATCAAAGTCATCAACTGACATTTTATATTTAAACTAGGAGACAAAAATCTTCACACTATTGCTGCATCTACATAAGTATGCCATCTTAACATGAAGAATGTACAATAATTGATATGCATGTTTAGTAATACATTTATTTAGATATAAAATCAACATAGAAATGATGAACTTTTCTTGGAATTTATAAGATTTTTTATGAAATTATTCTTCAAGTTATAGTACCATATACTTGTAGTCTCAGTAACCCAAGAGACTAAGGTAAAAGAATTACCTGTGTCCAGGAATTCAAGGGTATATTGGGTAATATAACAAGACCCCAATTCACATATAAATATAAATATTTATGGGTAGATATGTATATGTAAATTCTAAAAGCTTTTACAATAATATTGATTTCATTAGAATTTTAAAAATAGCAAACAATTTTGTTAATTTGTTTGAGTCCTAGAGTCCAACTCAGTGCCTTTGACATTTTTTGCAAGCAGCCCTAGCAAAAATATACTGATTGCTTTTATTCTTTACTTTTATTAAATAAAGAAGCAAAATTTTGTTATACGCGTGCATTAATGAACCCAAAGATAGTTTGGCAGTCATAAACATAGTCAACAACTATAAAGAGCTTTATCCTAAATTATGTGTCTAATTTTGACAAAAACAAAATTAAGGGTTTCCACTGGTGACAACATATACTTAAGAAGAAAATCTAAAAGCAAGACTTTAAAAAAATTTATTAGTTGAGAATTTTGCCCAATTTGCTTTGATTGTATTCACCCCTCCCCACCCCCTCCAGACCCACTCCCTTCCCTCCCAATCTAACCTCATGGACTCTCTTTTAAGTTTTCCTCTGCCTAGTCCAGCTTGTGCTAATTATATATTCTCAGACGTGTGGTGTGACCTTCCACCCACAACAGACAATTTTTAAAGCAGTAATTAGTAAAGTTCATCATTATGTAGTTTAATTTTTCAAAAAGTAAAAACTTTTTAACATTATTTTGAAGCATACTAGTGATAGAGTAATTGCATTTGGAGACAAAATAACATATATTTATTATAGTTATATAATATTATATATTGAATTTCTTTAGCTAGTATGGCAACATGTCTCCTTATTACATTGTTGCACATGCTCACACTCCCCATTACACTCTCAATTTATTTGTTGTTTGCTGTTTTGTTTTCTATTGCTTAGTCTTAAGATGGGGTCACCACTGTTTGTCTGTGAAGATCCCCACCCTGGGTCAGGAGCTTTTGCTAAAACCACTGGAAGTTGTTGAACTCCCTAAGACCCCGGAGGCCTTTCTGAGTCAGGTTCAGTTCCTGCTCTGGATCCTTGGCTTCCACTAAAGCAGCAGTGAAGTGATGAGGTGGGAATTTTGGTAGGGATTGTGTTGAATCTCTAAGTTGTTTTGGGTAATACAGTATTTTCACTACATTGATTCTGCATAATCCTTAACATGGCAGGTCTTAATGTCTCCTGATGTTTCTTTCCATTTCTTTAGTATCTTACAGTTTTCATTATTTTATTCTTAATTATTTTATTTTTATTTCCAATGGGATCTTCTCCACCCTCTCCCAGATTTGTCAGCAAGTTCGTTGTTATCAGTGTATAGAAAATGTTTTGTTTTGCTTTGTTTTGTTTGTTTTTTTTTTTACATCTATTTACTTATTTAGTAGGTGAGAAAGGCACAGATATACTTATGAAAGTCAGAGGGTAACTTGTGGGGGACAGATCTCTCCTTGCACCATGTGGGTACTTGGGACCAAATTCAAACTGTCAGGCATAGAGCAGGCGTTTTTATTGTTGTTGGTTTTTGGGGGGGAAGGGAGGGAGAAGGGTTTGAGACAGGGTTTCTCTGTGTAGCCCTGGCTGTCCTGGAACTCACTCTCTATAGACCAGGCTGGCCTCGAACTCAGAAATCTGCCTGTTTCTGCCTCCAAGTGCTGGGATTAAAGGCGCGTGCCACCACTGCCCGGTTGAGCAGGGGTTTTTAACTGCTGAGCTTTCTTACCACCTCTAGACAAAACTTTAATATTCTGATTTTGTATGCTGCTACTCTGATGAAAGTATTTATCATATCTATGATTTCTAGTTGTTTGGTTTGGTTTGGGTTTTGTTTTTATTTGAGGTTTTTCTTCTTTGTCTGTTTGTTGTTGTTGTTGTTTTGTTTTGTCTTTCTTCATAACTCTGTCCATCTTGGAATGTACTACGTAGTCCAAGCTGGCCTCAAACTCACAGAAACCATCTGCCTCTGCCTCGTGAGAGATTCTGGGATTAAAGGCATGTGCCACAAACCCAGCAAAAGTGTGTTGTTCAATGTCCTTGTACTTACATAGTTTGTATTTGTAGTCTGTGGATTCTCTTACTATTGATTTCTTGTTTTATTCTACTGTGGTCTAATAATATACCAAAAAATGTGATTTATTATGAAGAATGGTCCATAGGCTACTGAGATGAATATTTATTTTATAGCCATTGGTTGAAATAATCTGTAGATAACTATTAAGTCTATTTAATTTATGCTGCAATTTAACTTGGAAGTGTGTTTGTTTGTTTGTTGTTACTTTTTCCAAACAATCTGTTGTTGAGAGGGAGAGATTAATTACTGATATTACTCTACCTGACTGTATCAGTCCCTATATGTCCAGTAATGGCTTTTGGTTTATGGAGTTAAGTACACCAATGTTTGCTGCATACATATTTACAATCATTGTATTATTTAGATGGCTTATTTTCTTTACTAATATGTAAGGAGATTCTTCATGTCTTCCATGTGATTTGGCATGAATTCTACATCATTAAATGTATAAATGCAGCCAGCATTTCTTGGGGGAATTGCATTTTATGGACCTCTTTCTCCACCTCTGCCTCTGTGATGTGTTTTCTGTAGTCAACACATAGTTGGATTTTGTTTTTTAATCTAATCAGCTAGTCATCATTTTTAAATAGGATAATTAAGACTATTTACATTTAGTGTTTTTTAAAATTGACCGAGTTTGCTGATTCTCATAATTTTCTTATTTTCTAATTTTGTTTTTCAGTTGGTTGGAATGTGTTTATGCTTTTCTTTCTTATCTAGTTGCACTAGTGGTTTGCTGGTTTCCTGAGCTATATACAATTTTTCCTCCCCTCACTCAGTCTATCTTCTCATGAAATGTAGTCTTCACTGTGCTCCCATGATGTAACGGCTATTCCCGATTGTCACCTTGACTATATCTGGAGTGGACTACAATCCAGAGTTAGAAGGCTCACCTGTGATCCAGATCTTCAGGCTGGAAGACACAAGTGTCTGACCTGGACCTTGGCATGGAGATCTTGAGGCATAGTGGCCATGAAAAACTTAGGCCCAGGCAAAGTAGTACACTCCCTTAATCCTAGGAAACTGAAGCAAGGAGATTTCTGAGTTCAAGGTCAGCCTGGGACAAAGCAAGTCCCAGATCCAGGCATGGTGGTACACACCTTTAATCTGGGCCACACCTTCTGCCAGAGACCAACATAAGGACATTGGAAGGAAGACTCACTCTTCTTCCCCTGCTTGCCTGTGGGAAGCTGCAACTTGTGTTTGTGTGAAGTTGCCTGTGAGCAACTGCTAGATCTTTGGACTTTCTTTTTTTTTTTTTTTTACTTATTTTTAGTTTTGGATATTTACTGTATATACATTTCAAATGTTATCCCCTTTGGAAACCCCCTATTCCATTCCCCCTCCCCCTGCCTCTATGAGTGTGCTCCCCCACCCACCCACTCCCATCTTCCCTCCCTAGCATTCCCCTACACTGGGGCATCTAACATTCTCAGGCCCAAGGGCCTCTCCTCCCACTGATGGCCAACAAGGCCCTCCTCTGCCACATATGTGGCCAGCACAATGGGTCTCTCCATGTATTCTTTGGTTGGTGGTCCAGTTTCCCAGAGCTCTGGGGTGTCTGGCCAGTTGACACTGTTGCTCCCTCCATGGTGCTGCAACCCCCCTCAGCCCCTTCAGTCCCTTCTCCAGCACCTCCATCCAGGATACCACACTCAGTCCAACGGTTGGCTGCTGACCAATGTTGGGGAGTTGGACTACAGACTGTAAGTCATCAACAAATTCCCTTACTATGTAGAGACTACCCATAAGTTCTGTGACTCTAGAGAACCCTGACTAATACACATGGTAACGGCTATCTTTCTTCCTCCTTTGTCGTGGTTAGAATCTCATTCATGTCATCTAAAGCTCTAGCTTGGTAGTCATGGACTGCTTAAGTTTAAGCTTGTCTTAAAATGTCTTTAATTAATTTTTTAAAATAAAATCTACACTGGATCTAGTAATCTTGGTTGGAAGTTATTTATTTCTGATCTAATATATCATTGCATGTCTTTCTAGATTTTAGAATTTCTGGTGAGAGAACGGATGCTGGTTTAATATGTTTGCCTTTGTAAGAGAGTTGTCATTTTTCTCTTGCATCTTTTATTAGCTTAGACATTTGAATATAATATGTCCTTGGTCACATTATATTTTGGGGTTACATAGTCTCTTATACTTAGATGTACATCTCTTTCCTAGACTGAGGAAAGTTTCTGCTATAGCATGCAATATCTCTAGTTTTTAACGTCTGCTCCCTCTTCTGACTCCTGGACTCTTGAGTTTCATTTCTTGATCATATCCCTAAGTTCTTACATACGGAATTTGTGCCTTTGTTTGTTTGCTTGGTTTTGTTTTGTTTTGTTTCTTATACTGTCTGTCAATAATACCTTTGACCTTGTCTTCCATACCTCTCATTCTTTTTTTTACTGCTTGACTTAGTCTGTTTACTGCTGTGCTTTCTGTTGTTTTTATTTGGTTGAGTTTAATAGCCCCAACATTTCTGTTTGTTTCTTTGTGTCTTCTCAAGATTTTAATTTTCTTCAGTTTTTTGTTCATGTTAGGACTTTCTCATCTGTGCTGGGAACTTTTCCCCAGAGTCCTGAAGTCTTTTTTTTGTTTGTTTGTATGGGTGGGGGTTGTGTTGTTTGTTGTTGTAGCCCTGGCTAACCTGGAACTCACTCTGTAGACCAGGTTGGCCTTGAACTCACTGAGATCCACCTGCCACTGTCTCCTGAGTACTGGGATGAAAAGTGTGTGCCACCATGCCTGGCATGCATTGATGTTTTTAGTTCATTCATTTGCTTGTTTGTTTGCTCCTTAGAGTCACCCATTATTTTCTGAAGTATAATTTTTAATTCTTCAGCATTTCAACAGTTCTGTCATCGTTGGATTTGGTAGTGGAGTGACTATGATATCTTGGAGGCATCATGTCTTGCCTTTACATGTTTGTTGTTTTGTGTTATGATTTGCACATCTGTTAGTTTGGATATCTCTTCTGAATTTATTTGGGGATGTTATTAGTGAACAGCTGACTCTTGAGAGCTTAATTCCTAACACTGCTCAGAGCAAAACCAAACTGCTGTAACAGCAGCAACAACAACAACCATATCAAACAAGATACAGAATTATACTCAAAATCAAATAAGCCAAGAAATAGATCACCAATTACCATACAGCAAAAATAATATAAAGGGCCTGGCGAGACGGCATAGTGGTTAAGAATATGTGTGCTGCTTGCACACCCACAAACATGTAATGTGAATATACTAATACACATTTGCACAC
>JADRCH010000006.1:4864801-4935243 GCA_019843965.1 Rhynchomys soricoides | reverse complement strand
TCAGGGCATCTGTGGGGCCAGTGTGGATCTCAGGGCATCTGTGGGGCAGTCACTTCGTGAATCTGAGTGCTGGGATGGCTGTTTCCCCGACTGCGGTCTACCTGGGTTCTGGACCACACTGCTTACCTTGTGCCTCATGGGCTGGATCCATGTCTTACCTGTGACAGTGCTCAATAGTCAGCCCTGTCTCTATGCTGCTGCACTAAAGACCTTGTTGAAGCATTACAAATGTTTCTCATTTCTTCCTCATTCCATGTTATCTTAAAGTTTCAAAGGGCAAAGAAGATAATCATCTTTTCTTATCAATCTCTCCTATCCTGAGACACTGTTTAGTTCTCAGAATCCTAATGTATAGACCAATTATACACTTAATATGTGGGGGTGTTTATTTAGAAGAATGGGACCAGCTTGGTAAATGGCTAATTTTTTTTTTTTTTTGCAAAAGTACATATTAGAGACAATTCATTAGAAATTGATACAGTATTTCCACTGAAGTCCTGAAGTAGAGGTATCAAATAAACAGAAAATTAAAAAGGAAATCTCCCCAGAGGCCCAAGTACAGTGATATTGAGACCTTAGCTGAAAGTTACCCATAGCTACTTTGGTCCACAGAATGGCGGAGATATTATAGTCTTGTCATGGTGGATGGATGGTGGGCTTTAACCTTGAGAACCTTAAAGTACCTGTAACTATTTTCTTCTCTGGATGTTTAGATGAAGTGTTTGTTCTTAAAGTCTCTACTTGTCTAACCTTAAAATGATTATTAAATATAAGCAAGCTCAGATTTTTATTCTGAAAGCTTAATAAAGACATTCTTATTTCTATCCCTTGTATATAGAGAATGTGTTCAAGTCCCAGCTGTTACTATCTAAGAAGTCTGAGATCCTCAACACTGTCCTAATATTGACATTAGTTGTTGGTTGGGGCATCCCCACCTGAGAGGTCAGTACTTCTCTAGGACTCATAAAAGCTCTTAGCTTCAGAATTACAGTGTATTAGAGCAAAAATATAGATTCCAAGGAGAAAGGCACACTGAACAAGATCTCAGCAAGTTTTCTGGGAACCTTCTGTTTTCCTCACACAGAGAACTCGTGAACTTCATTCAGTCTTCTAAGGACTATGAGTGGTAGTAGATAGCATCAGCCAGAGACCTTTGTCCAGTGTTTTTATTAAAACTCAGTCACATCCACATTGTTGACTGGATATAGTACTGACCTTAGCCTTCAACCCCTCTAGAGATCAAGCTTATAATGCTTGGCTGAAAAATGGCTCTTCCCACTGTCAATCATTCTATTAACATAGACTTGACATGGCCCAGGGTTCCAGGTAAACAAAAAACACACTTGTCAGGAAAGACATTTCAGGAGCTTAAAGGTTGCCTCTGAGGAGCCAAGGGTAAAGGCCAACCTCTTAGGTAGAAGTTAACCCTTTACTGCACATTAGTAATAAGCAACCTCTTTTTCTTCTTTCTATTAACTACTGAAATAGATTTTAGATCCCTAATCAGTTACTAATTAGCTCTTCTGTTACTCATGCTTTGAGCACTTGCTGTGATTCATACATTCTGCCAGGAAGTAAAAATGAATATCTCTGTAAGCCAATGCTTTTAGGTTAAGTAAGAGACAAAATATTTAGACAAATAACTATAGTAGTGTGCGTTAAAATATTTTTAGAGTACAATGGGGGAAACCATTAATTTTGTTTGCAATTATGGGGATATGATAACGTCCTTGACTCGGGAAAAAATGTTAGGCTATTATTTTAAGAGCTAGCTATTTCAATCTTGAACAAATGGCCTAGGTAGGAGTTAGATTACTGATTCATGAATGGGAACTGATAGTAGTACCTTGTTGATTGGTGAAGATAGTCCAGATGTTTCAAAGCTCACCTTGTTACCCATTCAAAATGACCTTCCTCACTAATCCCCTTGCTTATCTCATTATGTTTATCAAGTCCTTCAAGGTTTTATGTAACTTTGCCTACAGAAGTCTCAGATATAAAGTGAAAAAATAAACAACTTGCCACATGTTTAGAAGTGATCCTCATGATAGGCAGAGATTGGCTCTTCCAAAGGACCCGGGTTCTATTCCCAGCACCCATACGGCAACATACAACTGTCTATAATTCAAGTTCCAAGGGATCCAACACTCTCACATAGACAAACATTCAGACAAAACACCAATGCACATGAAATAAAAATGAATCGTTAAAACAAGAGAAGTGATCTTTACATCTTTAGATTACAGGTCTGAAAATAGGTATTTTGGGTCTTGTAGAGCAGTCTTACCCAACTCTGTCTTTAATGTGTTAGAGCAGCCAGAAATGCATAAAACAATGGATATAACTTTGTTTTGAGAAAAAAAAATATTTGCAAAACTGCATATGGACTCTAGCTGGTTGACCATTAGTCTGTCTCTCAGTCATTTATCTGTGAATTAATGCTGTTGAATTACCTGCTACAGAAACACTAGGGGATGCAGCATTTTCTAATTTAATGCAGATATCTAATTAGCTCAGTATCATAGTTAGAATCTGTAATATTCTCCATGCATTACTTAACCCCCAAAGCCTATCACTTTGAAAGGTATGATAGTTATTCTTTCTTAGCAATTTAACTAGATTAGGAATCACCTAGGAGACATAAAATGTGTCTTGGAGGCTGTTCTGAAAAGTACTAAAAGGAGAAGATGCACCCTGAACATTGGTGTCAACACCCCATGGGTTGATCTCTCTCTCTCTCTCTCTCTTTCTCCTGAGACTAGTTGCCTACCAGCTTCTGCCATCATGGTGTCCCTGCTGTGTGAGCTGTATCCTTCTTCTGTCTTCTTCTGTTAAGTCACTCCTCATTGGGTATTTGGTCACATCAATAAGAAAAGGAATTCCCCCCCCCCCCCGTAGGAAGAAGCCCAAGAGAGAGAGAGAGAGAGAGAGAGAGAGAGAGAGAGAGAGAGAGATTCCACCCACTTCTTCTTTCTTTTGTTCACTTCCTGGCCAGAAAGCAGATAGTTCATGACACTACCATGCCTCATAGACTGCCAAATCTAAAACTGGATGCCAAAATAAATGCTCTCTCACTTAAGTTGATATTCTCAGGTGATTGACACAGTAAGAGAAAGCTAAGACAGAGCCTGGGAGTGGGTGGTTTTCAGCATTGAAATCTTTGTGTCAATGTGAGGTGGGACTTGTGTTGTAACTAATTTGGATGTATCGTTGTTATGACTAACTCTCCCCACACTCCATCTTACTGAAACCCCTGAAACTCTGTATAGACCTGTGGAAAAGAAGGTAAGATTTAATAAAGGTTTTCTTGTGATGAGATCTATTTAGATCTGCTACCACAAGAGAACACAACTACAGACATCAGCAGACCTTGAAATAAAATAGAATGAAGATTGTTTACTGGGCCACCAAAACTAGCCAACAGTCTACTATGAAGGTCGCTTTTATCTCTACCCTTGCTTTCTTTCTCAGTAGAAGTCTGATTTTATTGAGTTAAGCAAAATGTCCAAGCAAAAAGAATTCAGTTTCTCAGAATAATCTTCCAGGTAGAAGTAGCCCATATGAACTAATTCTAGACAATGAGATATTAATAGAAGTCTACTAGTTATATAAAACAAACAAGCCAAATGTGGTATCAATTTGGTACCAGCATTTAACGCCAGCATTCAGGAGACAGAGGCAGGTGGCTCTCTGTGAGTATAAGGCCAAGCTGATCTACACCATGAATTCTAGTTCAGCCAGAGCTGCATGATAAGACCCCGTCTCAAAAGTAAATAAATAGGGCTAGAGAGATCTTGTAGTATTATTATCTTAGTAAAACCCAATGTGAGGTTGCTACCCACCTCAGTGGTTTATGTTCCTAAATTTAAGACATACACACAGCCTTATGCAGCACAATAGCTGGTTAACTGCCTAACCTCCACACTGTTAGAATCTACCTCCCACCAATAATTCTGAGTTACTACTTACTAATTTGTATGTTCCATTTTGGCTGCTCCTAACTCCAATTAGTCAGCCGTCTGGACCAAGTTTTTATGGCCCAGAGCCCAGGGTGCTTTTCTAGCTTCTCTACCCCATGGTGGTCTCTGTTTCTCCCCTCTCTCCAAGCTCTCCCAAGCATGCCAAATCTCCTCTTCCTCCTCCTCCCAGTCCTGAGCCCAGGAATCCTAAAATCCAGTCTCTGTCCTCCCCAGATATTGGCTTCTGGCATTCTTATTTACCAATCAGAACCAACTGGGGGCAGGTTTCCAGAAGCTATGTGCAGACCTTCTCATGCAAACAGGTTTTTAGGGGACCCAAATAGCAAGTAAAAAAAGGCAGCTACAACATCTTCCAGAGGTCCTGAGTTAAATTCCCAGCAACCACATGGTGATTCACAACCATCAGTAAAGGGATCCGATGGTGTGTCTGAAGAGAGTGACAGTGTATTCATACATAAAATAAATAAATAAATCTTTAATCAAAAAAAGTAAATATATAACTAAGAATTTTTAAAACTAAAACCTGTTTTGTCCTTGTTGACAAAAGGCTAGATTTAGCTGTTGTGTTTGAGTCTTATTCATGTGTTCATTTTTTCCAGCTAAAACTACAGTGTGGTGTTTAAAGGTGGAACATCCCTCTTACAAGGATGAAAATCTAACATGGTGTAATGTTGAGCAGAAAAAAAGAGGAGGAAGCACAATTCATGATGGTCATTCTAATCACTATAGTGCTTTCTTTATTTGAAGAACACAAGACTTCATTACTTAAGCCACTGTTGGAGGCTTTCTATTAAATGAAGCTAAAAGCAACCCTAGTGGAATCAAAAGCCATCAAAATTGGCTCATTGTCAGTACTGAAATGCTGTTAGGGATAAATTATAAAATCATGACTTTGCTTTGTGTGCTTGGACAGTAGAGTTGATGGCAAAGTAGTTCCAGAGCGGCCAGTGGGTCTGGCCTTGTTACTCTTCCTCCTCTCATTAGCTCAGGTTCCTGGAAGCTGAATGTTTACTGAGAAAGGCATTAATGATCCCAGAGTGTGGACCCATTAAGGCTTCTGGGTGGCTGAATACAGTTCTCCTTCAGGCTCTATACATTTACCATAAGAAGTCTGACCAGAACTCAGCAAGCAGCAAGCAAGCAGTCAAACAAACAAGCCAAAACCAACCAACCCAAAAAAAATCCCTCTCGACTTTTGTTAATTAGCCCATAACCCCCCTAAAGAGGGTACCCACATTTTTTCTTGTTATCTATGAAGTTCTTTGAGCTAATGATTTTATAGAAAGGGAAAAATGTTGATTTTGGTTTTTGTTTTAATTACCCATCCCTGGTTCCCTATGCAGCTTTATAAATAATTTTTTATTGAAACCATGTTTGTGATGAGTAACTCTTTAAAAAATTTTTTCTCTTAAAAGCTTTTTGCCATTAATATTTCAGCTAATTAAAACTGCATTAATCCTTAATCCTTTCTAAATGCACAACAGAATAAATAGTGCACCATGCTGGAGTCGGGAGGTTCTTTCAAATTGGATGGCTAGGCTACAATTGGTGGCTTATTAATGTAAACCTGGTAGGGGGTAAGGCAGAGGACATTTTATGTTTGAATGTTTGAAAGAGATCATATTTACAAGGACATTATTTTTTTCCTACTGAATTCCTAAATGTTACTATTATAAGACAGAATCTGTGCAGCGCAAACATGTGGGTCCCAAGGGACAGTTCAAAAAGATTTCTAAACGTGGAGTTTATGGAGGAATCTGAAGTCAAATTAATATCCCAGAGCCTGGGTAAAAACTCAGATTTGGAAATGCTTTCCCAGATTAAAAAGGAGTTTTGGTGTGGGGCTCCATATGGAAAACAGGCATAATTTATTTAAAAGACCAAAGTAAAAGTGAATTCACAGTTCAAAATCTGGATAATTATGCTATAATTAAAGGACCAGTTTGTTTTGTTTTAAAATTATTGTCTTCAAAGTTTCTGCCCAGCACCCATTGCTGTTCAAGGATCCCCAAGCCTGCTGTGTGTTATGCTTACTTCACAGCCTGCGAATCTTGTCTCACTCTCAAATGCAGTCAGACTCAATGAAGTGTTTCTTCTCCTCTTTCTCTACAACCCAACAGTAGACCAAGATCTATCCTTTATCTTATCATGAGTCTCCACTTGGAGATTGTAACTTAATAAGGGAAAAGAAAAGAAATTGACAGATAGACAGGTTTGATCAGCTACATAAATAACCGAGTCAGAGTTAGGACGCTATATGTAATCATTTACACAATATATATTCACTGGACCGCTTTCATATGTTGAATGTGATGCTTATGCACTGAAGATTCAGTCCTTAAACTTCAAAGCCACAGGTTCCATTATTTATTTCAATAATTCTTCCTATCACAAGACACATACTAAGTCGTCAGCAGAGTAAATCTTCAACTCATTTCCCCCTATATTTTATTAAATTGTAGTCAAACCAAAACACTTGAGACCATTATACAAAGGAGAGATATAATTTTTCACAATACCTAAAATTTCATGTAGTAGATTCCAAGGAATTAATATATATATTTCTACTTCTTCCAAGACCATAATTATGTATTCAAATACAAAAACTAATTTTGAGGATAAAATAGCCAAGATGCAAGAAAGTAAAAAACGTTTAAATTGTGGTAACAACTAAATCTTTGTTTCCACATATTTATCTCTTTTTTATGTATTTATGTATTATATATATTATATCCTATAATATATATGTGATTTTATGTAATATAAATTATATATTTATATTATTTAATTACAAGTTCTGGAATTACATAGCATTTCTTATGTGTGATACAAAGCTATTCTATTAGATGTCCACTCAAGTAAACTATTTTGTGAAGGGATAATGTATACATTTCTGTTTTTGACATAAATCCAACAGTAGTTTCTTTTCAGAAAAATAAACCAGGAATATATCTATTATAATGAGGTTACATTCAATGAAATCTTATTTGACTAAAACACTAGAGAGTATTGTCTCCACCAACTGTCGAACTTGAGTACAGAGGTATACTACGTAAGCAAAATCTTGGATGAACATACTTGAAAGATCTGATCAACTATAACTTGCTAATAATGTTAGCTTGACATGTGTTTAATGATATGCCTGACCATTCTGATGCATCTTAAACTGCAATCCATATATACCCTAGTAAGAAGTAATAATTAGTATTGCTTAAGGCCAGATATAGCCTCGTGGTAGGTCACCGGAGTATAGGAGGAAGAAGGAGGAGATGATGCTAAAACCTGTCCTGGGATTTCTTGGTGGACCTCAAGATTCAATCCTTCCACAAGGCCAGTACTCAGTCTTCTCTCCTAGGTAGATAGCATCCAGAGATATAGTATTTCTAACCCCTCTGTGCTGGTTGAAAAGCTCCATTCTTGCCTAAAATCAGATTACACAGATTTAGGTAGAGATTGCTTCTCCAGCCTCATCAATCTATTGATTGATTGATCAATCGATTGATTCATTAAGCAGAAAAAGCACAAGAACTGCTCAAAGGACCATAATGTCAGTCCCTGTAGTATCCTCAATGGCTTGTGTTCAGGTTACATGGAGTAAAGTAAGATTGAAGAATCAAGGGAAGAGGAAGCAGGGGCCGTGGGTATCAAGGGAAGAGGAAGCAGGGGCCGTGGGTATCAAGGGAAGAGGAAGCAGGGGCCGTGGGTATCAAGGGAAAGGGAAACAAAAACTAAGGAAGTGACCACAAGGTGGGGAACGCAGAAAAAGACAAATCAGGTAGAACATGGGAAAGTGTTGAATAAAGGAGGTCTAGTGGGAATGAAAGAAAAGAAAATTAAAAACCAGTGAACAGCCATGCCCTAGGAAGTCTTCAGTTGTAATCAGCAAGCGGAGGTCTGTGGCTGTATAACTAAAATTACTATAGCACTTGGTTATTGCCTTTTACATAACGAGTCTACTTGTACTATATTCTTCTAATGTAAAATATCATCGAACCTAAATCACTTTTAAAGTCAGCTGCGTATTGGTTTTTTAAAATGATGAAAAGTAGTCTTCTAAGACCTGCCAGTGAGCTATCTCACCGCCCCTCTGACATTTTTTAAAAAATTAAACTGAAACAGTCAATCTAAGTATTTCTCACTGTGTGCTGAGAGACTGACTATATTTCTGAGATCAGAAATAGAAGTATTTAATACACAAACATCAGTAGTCTACAAGCTTTGACATCCATCAGGTGTTGCCTATTTAAATGTGTCACTGATAGTATAAAATATTTGAAAGGAGTATCACTATAAGGGAAAACAGTAGGGACCACTGGACCTTAATTTGGAAAATAGTGTGGTCAGCTCTGGGTGGTGAGGAACTTTTAGAAAAGAATTTAGAAAGAGTCCAGAGACCATTCTGATGGCCATTGCAGTCAGGCACAGGAGGTCAACCAAGTTTGAACCAGGAAAGTAGGAAGTGTGGTAGAGAGAAAAGGACCATGTGTGGAAGGCTCTCAATGTCCAGCAGTCCCCATCTGGACTATTGTATAGCTCCTAGCAGAAAGAGCAAGGGGGAGGGTAAGAAGGAGGAGGAAGAGATGTAAGAAGAGCAGGCAGAAGAGAAGAAGGAGTGGGGGAGGAGAAATGAGATGATCTGAAAGACAGAGAACACAGTGGAGTAGCTTGCTGATCTGCACATGAAGGGGGCTGTAGGTGCGCAGAATGATGCTGGCAGTTGGGACTATTGAGACAGTGATGGCACAGGTATCAAATCCTGTCTAGACTGAAAAGGAAGAAACTCGGAAGCTGATCTAAAAGCGAAAAATAAAATAAAATAAAATGGCGAGAAAAGGGCTAAGTCTAAAGAGACTGATAATTCTTCTGTGCAGAGGAAGATGATGTAGCTGAGGTTCCCCTGTACAGCCGGTGGAGGTGATGGTCAGCATGTCTTATTCTGGTCAGCTGTACAACATCAAACCTAAACACAAGAAAGCATGCATCTCCTAAGAGCCACCGTCACAAATGTCCACAGTAGTCTTATCCCTGATAAAAGAAAACAGATCAGCTTCATAGCCCATCAGGAGTAAAATGCGGAGTGCTTACTCATTGAAACTTTACAGTGTCTCTTGCAAGAACATGCTAATCTCACAAAGTTAACACAGAAGGAAAGAAGCAAACATAGAAAAGCACAACACACCCTCCCTCACACTGAAGGTCAAACAAAGGAATCTATAGCTTGGGAAATCAGAAGAGCGGCGGCTGCTGGGGACCCAGTGGAGGCTTAAAGAATTGTAGAGTTGAAAATGTTCTATTTCTCCATCCAGGAGGTGGTTACATGAGCATGGCATTGTGGGAAGTCATCAGACATTACATGTATGATTTATGGTTGTAAAATATGTTCTAGTTTAGATATTTTTAGATGCTCTTTTATAAAAGTAGAAAAATCAGTAGTGTGTGTGTGTGTGTGTGTGTGTGTGTGTGTGTGTGTGTGTGTTTACTGTCTTGGATTAAATCCTAAGACAAATACAGTTGCTACTGCTATAGAAGGTACCTGAGGCCATCGGGTAGAGCACGTCATAAACTCACTCCTCAGCTCAGCAATCTCATGAGACCGCTCATGTTCCTTTAAAACCCTTCTTTCTCCTCCTCCTCCTCCTCCTCCCCCTCCTCCTCCTCCTCCTCCTCCTCCTCTCAGGTTATGATCCTTGTGCTTTAAATATCCTTCCAATCCACTATCTATTCGTCTGTCACTAAATATATGTTCTTGAAAAATTCATAGTGGTTCAGTATGGATTTACATTTAATACGTACTGTTGCCTCAATTAAAATATAGACAATATATACAAAAATTCTCATTTTGTTTCTCACATACCATACTTACATAGTGTGATTTTTGAGATTTCTTCATGTCTTATTAAAATGTAATTGATTTACTATTACTGCATAGCATTCTATTGAATGTGTGTGTCCCCTATATTCTGGTAGTTCCCTATATTCTTATAGTGTGTTCTGGTGCACACTCAGTGTGCCTCTCACTTGTTGTTACCACAAGTTGTAGAGACTTCCTTATGGATCCAAGTAGTGTGTGTGTGTGTGTGTGTGTGTGCGCGCGCGCGCGCGCACGCGCGCATATCCACTGCTGGGAATGGAGACCAGAGTTCCCTAGCTTTGCAAGGTAGACAAGTATTCTAACACTGCTGAGATACAGCCTTGTCTCTAGTAATTCATTTCAAAGGTTTCATTTTTATTATTAAGTTTTATTTCCAAAAAGATTCAATTTCATTCCCGTGAGTTTTTTTAATTCTAATTCTTAGCAGTCTGTTATTAAAAATACTCAACAGTCTTCATTTATACTTTTCAGTAACTACGTAATTAAATATTTTCATCATTTATTATTTTTAATTGTTTTAAAGGTTTATGTTATTATATGTGTCTGAGTGCCTTACCTGCTTGTATGTGCACCATGTGTGTGCCTGCTGCCTGTGACATTTATCAGAGGGTGTCAACCCCCCTGGAGCCACCATGTGGGCACTGGGAACTGAGCCTAAGTGCTCTTCAAGAGCAGTCAGTGCTCTAACCACTGAGCAATCTCCCCAGACGCTGGTTTTCTTTTTAGTCAACTACTTTTTCATACATTTTGATTCTGGATTTTTAATTTGACTTTCAAGACACAGATTAACAAAGTTGGTTCTATATTGTAATTCTTTCTCATTTTATCATTAATTTTAAAGTGTGACATGGAAACAATGCTCCTGAGCTACAAAGAATCTTCCAAATGAATGATATGCAGTCAGAGAAGTGTGAAAGAGGGATATGGGTTCAGATGGACATTAATCCTGCCAAGATGTGCAGAGGAAGAAAGTGAGCAGGCACACCAGAAGGTACGATGTGAGCATATTGAATTTTTAAGGACCATGTATTCACTTTTAATGTTCTGTGTGCATGGTGGAAGGGTGTGTGCACCATAGCATGTAGAAGGTGGACACAGGACAACTCTGTAGAGTTTTTTCCTTGCACCTTTCTGTGTGTCTCAAGGATCAAACTAGGGTCATGAGTCTGAGCAGCAAGTGGTTTTTCTTTTTAACTGACCGAGTCATCATGCTGGTCCAAATTTAGTGTTTGATGTTAGAGTTTTTCTAAGAACCATTCCAAGAATGCGTGGTCATTTAGTCAATTCATTTCTAATTTACGATTTCAACACTTAGTTTTAACATGTAATATACTATAATCCCCCAGTTTTTCCCCTTTGGTTGGTATTTTAGTTAATATGGAAATTTGTTTTAAGTACACAGATCAACATCTATAGCTTTAAATACACCTGGTATGATGCTCATGTATTCTTTCTGACTTTCTATCTTATTATTCATTTTCTTAACATTTGGAAATGTGTGCCTTTATCTGGTTTTGGCAGCATTTCCTTTTGCAGGTTGTGAGAAGTGATTATCTTCACCAGAGGGAATGAGTTATCTATGTGTTCTGCAGCCATCAACAAACAAACAAGACGCAAACGTGAGATGTGAGCTGATTCCTCATAAGCAAAATGCTAACAGTTTAAATCTAGCAAAATGTAAAAAGGATAAAATATTATGGCCAAATAAGTTTTAAAGGATGCAAAGATGATTTAGTGTTTTAAGCTTTTAACCAACAGAAGCTGAAGAGATGGCTCAGTATTTAAGAGCACCAGGTTTGATTCCCAGCACCCACGTGGTAAGCACTGCATACATATATGTGGTACATGAACATACATTCAGGCAGAGTCATATGGGCATACGTCCTGGCAAGGATTCATACAAATAAAATAAAAATAAATAAAATCTTCAAAAGAAATTGAAAATATCAACTAACAGGTCTCACTAAGTCTACAGAATTAAAGGGAATGTCCATAGGATTGTTTCAACAGACATCAAAATCTTATTTGTCAAAAGTTAATGTTATTGTATGAAAAAAGTCTCAGCCAACTCCAGATGAGAGAAAATAACCAGCTCCATTGGTGTCTTGCTTGCGATAAAAATGTAGACACAGTGATCAAAATGTACATTTACAATTCAAAAAATTGCCAATACGACAGTTCACTTGTGTCTAACGCAGCAGAGATAAATAGTCTCTTCCAAAACCTTTTTCCTCAACCATTTGATTTAAAGACCAACAGTATCAATCCCTTAATCCTCTGTAATCTGGATAATATTGGACCTTCCTTTCACATTAACGTTAGTTTCATGCGTCATCATGGATAACCAACAGAAGCCAAACACAACAACTCTTCCTTGTTCCGAAAGTGCTGAAGAGCACATTGAGCTTTAGGGGATACTGGCCAAGGCATTAGCTTCTCTGTGAGCAGTGAAAACTGGCCAGTTCTTTCTAAGCACCTTTTCCTCTTCTCAAAGCTTTATTTGAGCATCTCAAACTCAGGTCCCAAACTGCAGGTCTAGGCGGCTCCTTAGCTCCATCTCCTCATAGCCATCCTTGCTTCTTCCCAGTCCTTTTCTGAAGCATAGGGCTGCTGAAGGCGGTACTGCCAACTGACAGCTGGCTCCTGGCTTGTGGAGCAGCTCCCTGGAACTCAGGCGTAGGTAGGTGTGGCTTCTGGTTCTTTTCCACCTCTGGCTGTCTCTGTGCCACTTCTAATGGCTGCGATTTCTGGATGGTTTACTTATTGATCAATAGATTGAGTGAGTGGGAACTCGAACTCACTATGTAACCAAAGAAGAAATTGAACTTCAGATCCCCCTGCTTTTATTCCCCACACTACAGATGTTTGCTGCCACTTCCAGTTTTACACGGTTCTGGGGATTAAAGCTTCGTGCTTGCTGGGCAGGCGCTCTGCTACCCCACCTCTCACAGTACTCTACCATCAGTAGGCAATGATTCCTTTGCAGTTTTCTTTATTTTCTTGGTCATTTTTCTTTCAGATGAAGTAGTAGATAGTTGTTTTTCAGCTCCTATCTTATGTGTTGTTCTCAACTAACACGGTAAATGTACTGGTTATTTAAAACAACAACTTTTTAGACAAAATTGCCTTCCAGTCTAGAAACAGGTACAATACAGGGGCAACAAGTCCTTTTGTCCTTAAATGGCTTAAAATACAGTGAGGAGTGAAGACATATAGACAGAGGAGCAAAATACTGGATGCAATATAATTTGTATTTGTCTGAGTTGTTGGATGTCTGAGATATCTTAAATACAGTGAAATATGGTTTCTTAAATATGGTGAAGTATGGTTTTGGTGTTGTTTGGTTTGTTTTAGGGGTTTTGGGGGGCGGTGGTTTTTGTTTGCTTGATTGTTTTCTTTCTTTCTTTTTTTTAGAGATAGAGTCTTTCTGGGTAGCCTTGGTTATCCTGGGACTTACTACATAGACCAGGCTGGCCTCAAACTCACAGAGATCCACTTGTCTCTCCCTCAGTACTGGAGTTAAAAGTGTATGCCACCACCATCCAGACAAAATATATTATATATAGATTACACACAGTTCTAATGTTACGTCTTTTATTTTTAGTATTTCAACACTCTTAAAGCCTGAGAACTTTGTCAGTAAAAGTATATGTTATAGAAGTCAATGGATCTAATTTCTTAAATTCTGTTAAGATTTAAGACAAATGGCAGTTTCCATGATAACCGTTAATGAATTGTGGGGGTGACACAGATGGTAAGGCCTATAGGGACACACAGTGTAAAAGAGCTTTGAAGATGATTGTGTCTCAAGCACCAAGGTGATTAGGTCTGTTCACCCAGCCTAGGGAGCTAGAAGCGATGGTTTAAGGTCATGAGGCCAATACTGCCAAGTATCATGTGGACAAGTTCAAAGTGAAAGTTGTTTAGGAGGCTGGAGAACTGAAGCTCAGCTGATACCACTTCTTGTATCCCAGAAGGTTTTGATGGTTGGCTAAGTCGCAGAAGACATCTCCATAAATTGTCAACAAGAGCTATGCCGAAAGGTTGATAGTGTAAAACTGAGCTTGGCTTTGTAGGTCAGCCTAGACTGTTCTTCTATTCCACTGATACCAAAGAAGATCTCCTGGGTTACATATGCTACAGGGTCAGCTCAAGCATCAAAGAAGTTTATTCTTTGTTCACATAAATAACCCCAAATGGTTCTAACTTGCTGAAAACTTAGAGGAGGGTTGAGAGAATCTTGTATCATACACGTTCTGTTATCTTTAATAAATGGCTTTACACTCTCCATACATTCTTTTTAACCTGAGAATAAGAACATATGAGAGATGTGCATAAGCATACAACTGTTATTCTAACACTTGAGAGGCAGCGATAGGCCAGCCTAGACTACACAGCAATCTCTAGGCTGGTCTGGGCTATGTGGTGAGGTGAGGCCTTGTCACAAAAAAAGGAGGGGTGTAAAAGACAGAAAAATTGATTTTGAGATTTCATGGATCAGAAACAGAAGTAGAATATATTGCTGTGATTCTGTGTTTCATTGGCTAGAACACAGTCACGTGGCTTTCTGAATGCATGGGAGAGTGAGAAGTGAAATCTATCATATACCCAGGAAAGAGAAACCATTTCAATGACAAGATAATGAATAATCCCTGTCACTGGCCATATTGATTTTTCAGACTGACTAAGAGACTTTTATTATGGATTCCTCCTCAAAATAGCCCTAAAGTTCCTAATTTTGACTCATGCGCTCTCTCCAGCAGCCGGTTCTTACTTGTAGGGATAGCCAGATGCTCTTTTTTCTGGAGGTACAATTATATCCGTCTCAGTGAGATTCGAGCATTTTGTGGACATGAATCTTGTGTGCAAAGATGTCATCAGCCTGCACTTCTGTCAAGCCAGATGCTGAATTCCTTCTCCTGTCCAAGATTTTCTGTAGATTACCTGCATTGAGCATAAAGCATGAAGCATGAAGCTCACGTCAGGAGCTAAAAACAGAGACAACTGAGTCAAACATACTAGATTCAGATTCTAGGTGCATGAGTCTGAATATGTGCTTTGGGAACCATTCCCAAGGCCAGACAAGAGTCTCTGTACATTTCACTGGGTGGAAGTTAAGTGAAGTGGTGCATATTTACCATGGCCAAACATCTCTTAAGCATCTAAGTGTTACCAAGCTCAGAGGTCAGATGATAATGGTACATGTAGAGCACTGAGCTGATAATAGGAGCTGTAAAAGTTGACCTTTCTAAGTAATTATAAATTATGCTCATTATAACTTGCTGGGAATATTTACGATAAGCAAAAATACATGTAAGGTATTGTTCCCTCTATTCTACTCATCTTCTACATAGGTCTGTTAGGGTCTGAAGCCACAGTAGGTTCCAGACATGGTGGTTTAGATCACTGGGATTTGTGCATGCTCTGTGGAGAGAGATGAGGCAGCTTGCATGGACCACCCAGCAGTGATGATCTTGTAACTCACAGGCTGACATCTTCTGAAATGTGTTCCATGGTTTCATTCTTGTCTGCTCCCTCTCTGTCAGTACTGCTGCAGAGGGATGGGGATGTACCTTAAGATAGAGCGCTTGCCTAGCTCATGCAGGGCCCTGCAGTCAATTCCCAGCATGGGAAAGAGTGTGAGGGGAGCAGTGCAATCCCCTTGTTTTCCCCTCTTCAGTTCTTTAGAAAGTTAAATCATGCTTTACTCCAACAAAGAATTTCAACTTATTTATGAGCAAAAATATTACACAAGGTACAGAATAAACAAAAAGATTGTAGAAATGGAACATTAGAACAAAATAAATACTATAAAACAAGGGGATGGCAGCATTATTTACCAAACTGCATGTTGAAAATGTAAAACAAGTTTTGAAATATAGGCTAGTACTTGAGCTTCCTGCCATCATAAATGAAAATCTAAGGGGGGGGGGAGAAGTATACCTTTAATTCCAGCATGTGGGACACAGAGGCAGATGGATCTCTATGAGTTTGAGGCCAGCCTGGTCTACAAAGCAAGTCCAGGACAGCCAGGGCAACACAGAGAAACCCTGTCTTGAAACACACACACACACACACACACACACACACACACACACACACACACGGAAGGACAAAACTTTCAGAATTGCTACTTGTGACTATGGCAGCCATTCCTTGTTCTAAAGATATACCTGAGAAGAGGAAATATCAGTTGAAGAATCAACTCTATAATTTACTTACAGGTAAATCTGTGCGACTTTTATTATTATTTTTATTGTTGATGAATGTAGGAAATGTTTTGAGGAGGTTTTTTTGGGGGGGGGGTGGTGGATTGGTTTGGTTTTGGTTGGTTGTTTTCTTTTAACCGAGAGAGAACATAAAGATGGGCAAATAGAGAAGTGTGGATAAAATTGCCTCCTGTTGGGGGCGGGAGGCCTTCTTGGTGGAAGGGAAATAATCAACATCTATTTATTTAAAAATTTTAAATAAATTACAGCAAAACAAAATGAGCAAACCAGGGAAAGCAAGCCAGTAAGCAGTTGTTCTTCCGGAGATTAGCTAGGGTTGTCACTGCTGTGATGAAACAGTGTGACTAAAAGCAATGTGGGGAAAGGGTTTACTTCACTCACAGTTCTGTGTAATAGTTCATCTTCAAAAGCACTGAGGGCAGGAACCTCGAGGCAGGGGCTGATACTGAGACCATAGTGGGTACTACTTACTGGCTTGCTCCTCATAGCTTGCCCAGCCTGCTTTCTTATAGAGCCCAAGGGTGGCACCACCCACAATTGGCTGGGTCCTTCCACATTGATCCCTAATTAAGAAAATACCTACAACTGAAGCTTACAGAGATCTTGTCTTTTCTTTTAAGGTTTTAATTTTATGTGTATGAGTACACTACAGCTGTCTTTCTTCAGACACACCAAAAGAGGGCATCAGACAGGAGCTACCATGTGGTTGTTGGGAATTGAACTCAGGACCTCTGGAAGAGCAGCCAGTGCTCTCAACTGTTGAACCATCTCTCCAGCCCCTGGAGGCACTTTCTTAATTGAAGGTTTTTTCTCTCTGATGACTCCAGCTTGTGTCAAGTTGACATAAAGCTAGCCAGTACAGCAGGGTTCCTTCGTGGTAGTTTCTGCTTCAGTTCCAGCCTTCAGGTTTCTGTCTTGACTTCCCTAGATGATAAAGTGTAAGTCATTTCCTTTCCTCCTAAAATTACTTTAGGTCTGTATTTATTGCAACAGAGAACAACTATGTTTTCCTACTTTTAAATATTACTTACATTTTCTATAGAATGACTTCTATTTTTAAAGATTTACTTATTCTTGTTTTATATGTACGACTGTTTGACTGAATTTACATACATGTACCAAGTGTGTGTCTGGTGACTGCAGAGACCAAAAGAGGTGTTGGATCTCCTGAGATGGAGTTAGAAACAGTTGTGAGTCGCCATATGGGTGATGGGAACCAAACGTAGGTCCTCTGCAAAGGCAGCCAGTGCTCTTAACCGCTGAGCCATCTCATCAACCTTCATGGAATGTCTGTCTTAGGGTTTCTATTGCTGTGAAGAGACACCATGACTACAGCAACTCTTCTAAAAGAGAATAGTTAATTATGTCCAGCTTACAGTTTCAAAGGTTTAGTCCATTGTCACAGTGGCTAGAAGTGTGATGGCATGCAGGCAGACACGGTGCAGGAGAAGGAGCTGAGAGTTCTATATTTAGATTGTCAGGCAGTAGGAAGAGAGAGTTGGCTTGAGCTTCTGAGACCTCAAAGCTCATCCCTGTAGAGAGAATATCCTTTGTACTGTATGGATGCATCTTCTGTCAATTAAAAAGCCTATGCCCTATGGTTTAGGCTATAAATGAAGGGTGGGACATCCGGGAGGCAGAAAGAATTCTGGGATAGAGCCAGGTGGGAGAGTTACCCAGAAAGATGTGAGGAAACAGATGCATGGTACCTAAGCACTGGTAACCAGCCATGTGCAGAATTTAGATTAAAGTAATTGGGTTATTTTAACTAGGATCTAGTAAGAGAACAGCCTAGCCATATGGCCAAGGTATTTGTAAATATGTTTTAAGTCTGAGCCTTATTTCTGGGAGCGCAGTTGTGGGAGGAAGAACAGGAAATAACTTCTATACAACCCCACTGAAACACTTTCTCCAACAAGGCCACGCCTACTCTAACAAAGCCACACCTCTTAAAAGTGCCTCTCCCTATGTAAGTCTATGGGGGCTGTTTTCATTCAAACCACTCCAGTCTCTTAATGTCACTTTTTTCTTGGGCTATTGACAGTCTTCATAAGACATGTGATTATGACTAATATTCCTTTTCCTTGCAGATAACCAAGAACAAGTTCTATGTGTGTGTTCAGAAAGTAGACTGCGGTAGATGACGCCGCAGAAGGAAATGGTTAATAGGAACAGAAGGGACAAAGCAGCACAGATCCCACTGTTCTCTTATTTTTGTCGATGTGTTCTCAGAGACACAGAAGTGGAGCAAATCCATCCTCTGCGGAGCTCATTCAGCCCCGTGAAGACTGTTCAGTATTTGAAATTCATTTTGGAAGCAGAGCAGAGGTGTGTTTTTCATTATGCCACAAGGATTTTCACATTCAAGAGTATAATGACCAAACAGCCTTCAAACCACTGCAGAAACAGTGTTCACAGAAGGGTAGCTTTAGAATCTTTTAAAAGGCAACTGTAACATGGCTCTTACCCACAAAGCAAGAATTACCAGCCTCGAATCGTAGGATTCTTCTAGCTCTGCAGAGAAGGAGGTGCTGAGTGGTAACAGTGTGAGATGGGTCTCCTCGTATGTGCAGTGCTCTTCAAAGCCCAGCTCTCAGCCAGACCTGTACCTGTCAGGCCTTGAGTAAAGAGCTATGGACGTGAAGTTTAGGAGGGTAATTACACCTGAAGTTCTTCTGTTTCACTTTAAGTTGAGAGCGAGTGCTAAGTCAGTGAAGATGTCTTCTGCTGTTTCTTCTTGGCCCGCTGTGTCAGTGAGGGCATTCAAGATGGCCGGCAATTCTCTACTCCCTACCCTCAGCCTGAGCGTGGTAGACCTAAGACTTCTTCGGATTTCCCAGCCTGGGAAGGAATCGTTGCTAACTGAGTTTTATTCTGTCAGCTAAATGGCTTCATGAATGCAACTTGTCTTTTAGAACACAAGGATGAAACAGGGTCTCGCTGTGTTCAGGCTGTTCTGGAATTTGTTACATATCTCAAGCTAGCTGGTGATTCATGATTCTCCTGCTTCTGACCCCCAAATTCTCAAGTAATAATCAGGTAGCAAAGTATGGAAGGGATCGTGTGTGTGTGTGTGTGTGTGTGTGCGTGTGTCTGAGTGTGTGCGTGTGAGTGTGTGCGTGTGTGTGTGCATGTGTGTGTATGAGAGTCTGTGCGGTGTGTGCGTGTGTGAGTGTGTGTGATGTGTTTACATGTGCATATGCATGTGTGTTTGTGTATATGTATGAACAAGCATGTGTGTGTACATGTGCATTTGTGTATTTGTGTATGTTCATAAACAAGCTTGTGTGTGTGTGTACATGCTCATATGTGTTTGTATACATGTATGAACAAGTATGTATGAGAGAAAGAGAGAGAGGGGGAGAGAGTGTGTGTGTGTGTGTGTGTGTGTGTGTGTGTATACCTGGCTGAGCTTTCCAGCCAAGGGCTCTTCTGAATTCTTTCCATACCTACTAATATTGTTATTACCCACTTCTCAGATAGTTTTAAAAACAGAAGAATAGGGCCCTGGAGAGATGACTTAGTAGTTAAGAACACTATCTACTTTTTCAGAGGATCCAGATTCAATTCACATCAGCCTCATGGGGACTTACAACTATCTATAACTCCAGTGCTAGGGATTCCATTGCCCTCATCTGGCCTCTGTGGGTAGCAGTGTCACATGTGATGCACAGACAAGCATATAGACAAAGCTACCTTGTGGTGTTTTAAACAAGAATGACATCCATAGGCTCGTGTGTTTGAATGTTTAGCCCCCCGTGGAACTGTTTAGGAAGAATTAGGAGGTGTGGCCTTGTTAGAGGAAGTATGTCATTGGGGGTGGACTGTCTGTCTAATGCCATACTCTGCCACGATGGTCGTGGACCAACCCTCTGAAACTGTAAGCAAACCACCAATTAAATGCTTCCTTTTATAACTTGCCTTGGTCGTAGTGTCTCTTCACAACAATAATTAATATAACTATACACATAATTTTTTTAAAATAAATAAACATTGAAATACCATAAAGAACCCAAATACCAAGTACAACTAACAGAGGGTGATGACTTTTCTTCCAGTCTCTGTACCAATAAAACAACGAATACATGTGTGTATGCACAGACACAACCCGGCAGTCAGCACTTGCACACCCCTACCACAGGGGCTAAGTGTGTGCCAGATTCCAGATTCTTTGTGTCACCAGGCACAGTGGTACACACCTTTAATTGCAGCTCTCCAGAAGCAGAGGTGGCCTCTAGGTTTGAGGCCAGCCTGGTCTATATAGCTCGTTCCAGGTCACCCAGGGTTACATAGTGAGATCTTGTCTCATAAGCAAACAAAGAAACAAACGAACAAAGAGAAGTGTGAAGGGGAAAGCAGTCATGATGCCGTCGTGAAGATGGCACACTGGCAGCCACACTGACATGAAAGTCAGGAAACCTTACAGGTCTTAACAAGCATCACTTGAATAGCTGCCGTGTGTTAAGCAGCATATAAAGATGACTGTGTCTGAGAAGAAAGGTTAACGCATTTTCTGTCACCCAGTTTCTTAGGCAGGTAATACATGCTACTCTTCTTCTGCATTTGCCACAGTCTCAGCTGGACAATATACTACCCTCAATAAGCAACTCACATTTGTCAGTACTCTTGAGTTTCACCATGCCACCACCTTCTCTGGTGGGGACTGTGGAGGCACTTTCTAACCGATTCCCCTTCTCTACCAACCAGCCCATGCTGTCTGTTTCCAACAGTAGCCAAGATGGCCTTGCTGAACATTACATCTTTGTCTAATCACTTGTCAACTCTCAGAAGAAACCCCAGACTCCTTACTACAGCCCACAGGCCCCGCCCCTCCCCTTCCTCACCCTTCAATTGCTCTTTGTGCACAGGACTCCAGCCAGAGGGACCCTGCTACCTATGCTGTGGTCACCCCAAGCACTGACTGTTTCTTCTCCTCCTCCCCACACCCACTCCTTCCTCTAGACACTCACTTGCTCTGCTCTCTAAAAAACCTGACCATAAGATAGATAGATAGATAGATAGACAGATAGATAGATGAATAGATCGATGATAGATATTTTTGGTTTTGTTTTTCTTCTCTTCTTAGAAGAACTTTCAAGGGCTTAGGATACAGTTCAGTTGATAGAATGATTGCCTAGCAGATATGGGGTCCTGGCTTCAATTCCTATTGAAGCAAAAACAGAGTATGTGAAGTCTAGACTTTGTAATCCTAGAACTCAGAAGGTCCCTGGGACAAAACCCTTTCATGGGGGCTCTGTGTCTTTATCAAAAATAGATTCCAAGCAATTTATCCCTATAAGTATGCTCAGACTTGCCAAGTCCCAAAGGAGAGGTAAGACTTGAGCTCACACCTGGACCTACCCCAATGACATATGCCATGTGCTCAAGCTTTGGGTATTATTTGTATGTAATTAAAATAAATACAACTAATACAAAAAATGCAACTGATAAAAAATACAAACAATACAAAACATATAAAGTAAACTTGAATGGCTTCTTTCGTGACCTCTCCTTGAAAAATTAAAGGTCCAGTTCTCCTGAAAAATAAGATACTTCTCTTCAAGTATTTATTCTATGCAATTACATGTGTGTATGTGTTTATAGAATGTGTGTATTAATTTCAATATGAATCAATATACGGTCTTTTGTGTGATTAACTTGGGCTCATATTGCTTTCAAAATTATACCCACTCCACAGGGTTTCTTTCAAATATTTTCACTCCAGTAAATACAGATCTTTCTTTTATAGTGGCTGAATGATGGCAGCATAGATGTGTTTGCCCTTAAATCGTCCGCTGCCTTCTGATGGTTACTCAGATGTTCCTGAGTTCTTGGGTCATTAATGGTGGACATCTCTGAGCACCTTTTCTTGTATATGTTATGAATATTGGGCAGTGGGTGGGCAGATCTTCAAGTGTTCCCTTTGAATTTTGCTAAAGACTGTTAGTTTTCTCTCACATCTCATTAGATGCCTGTGGATGGTAGTCCTCCACACAGAGATTTCTGAAACTGTAAAGTAAGTTAATTCTTAACAGAAGTCATACTTTAGTTAGTATCAGTCCAGTAATATGCCTGACAATCCCTCTGATGACTGGATCCTAGGAAGGAAGGGATATGGGACACACGTGCAGTTCTTCAGGTTTTTAAGCTATTTGGGAGCCTGCCCCAAAGTTTAAGATATGAAAATTGCTTTACTTCAGTATATGAAGACAAGGAGGGAATGTCAAAGTTAGTATTTATATATACTTTCAAGTTTTTGTTTTTATTTGTGTAAATTTGTCTCTATGTGAGTGTATGTTACATGTGTGTGGGTGCCCTGAAGGTCAGAAGAGGACTTTGGATTTGATTAAATCACTGGGTTTGATTATAGGCTATTATGTATTACACAACATGTGTGTGCTGGCTCTCAAACGAAGATCCTCTGTGGAATCAGTACGTGCTCCCAGCTGCTGACCACCTCTCTGCCTCTGTAGGTATTTATCAAGTCCTCTGAAACAGCATTATGCTAACATCACTGACATTAGGTTTAGTTATCATGAATGTTTCACTTTTAAACAGCCCTGGATTCTCCTTAAGTCTTTGTCTGGCCTGCTCTACTCTCCTAGTTTAGGGAGCATGCCTAACGCCTTGATTTCTCTTTGCCACAATCAAGGAAGCCATTCACCTAGAAAACAATGTAGAGGCTTCCCCTCCAGTTTTCTAGCTGTAGGAGAATTATTTCTGCTCTTGCTAGGAGGGCAGTTTCACTAGGGCCTAGGACCGGGAAGACTTGACTCCTTTGCCCAGCAGGGTGCAGTATTGAGGGGAGAATTACCCTTGGCAAACACTAGAGAGAAAACTTTACAGTCTCCTAGGGGAGCTCAGAAGGCAGGACCTTGAAGAAAACTGAGCAGGCTGTTGGTGAGAAGGAAGAAACAGGCAATGGAGGGGCTCCAGTCTTAGCTCCTCTGTTAATTAAGTATGAGGGGCCTGTTCTGCTTCTGGTTTCCTTCAATCAATCATAGGCTTGTCTCCTAGCAGGGAGGTAGCAACTTCTTATTTGTTATGCTAGTACATATTTCAGCAGTACTCAGGCTTAAACCATCACTGTATAATAAACTAGGAGCCTAATCATCGCCAGTGGTCATTTATTTGTAATTCTAAAATATTTTTATTGTTTATTCACTGAACATGGTACTGGGTGAAGATTTTAATAATTATTATGTTGTGCACTGAGCATGGCCCTCCTTATACCCCAATCTCTTTGCTTTTCTTACCTCTCCCTTCTCACCTGGGCCCCCTGAGTCCCCCATATAATTTCACTTCTATGGAACGTCACATATCCATATAAGGTTTCGTGGAGCTGTTTAAAATCTGGAACCATGTATGAGGGGAAATATCATATTTATCTTTTGGAGACTGGCTTCATCTGCTGAATATGATTCTTTCCAGTGGTAGCTATTTTTCTGAAAACTACACGGCTCCCTTCCTCTTTCTCGCTGTGTATACAGGCCTCATTTTAAAACCCATTTTTCTGTAGTTGGACAACTAAGTTGGTTTCATAGTTAGCTGTTAGCACTTCTGTGGTAAATATAGAGGTCTCTGTGATGCGCCAACTTCAATATGAGCACACAGTTCTGCTTTGCAAAGAAGATCGTGGTTCTCTGGGGAGTATTCAAGAACCCAGGCCAGGTTGCTGTGCTCCAGGTCTCTCTCTAATGAGAATGGTGTGAGGTAGTTTATGTTTGGACTGACTGTTGTGGAGTATGACGACCTATGGAATTTAGGAGCTTGTGTGGGCTGAGAGTCTGAGTACATTTCTCAGAGTGTAAAGATCCCTTTGGCCATTCTGGCCACAAAGCCATGCACTCTCTCTGTGTGAGCGTTGGTGGTGGTCTTCCATTTGTCCAGCTTGGAGCCCAGGCCCTTCATTTGCCTTCATTTGACCACTTCCCACTGTTCTCCCATGAAGATTACCTTCTCTCTCTCTCTCTCTCTCTCTCTCTCTATATATATATATATATATATATATATATATATATATATATATATATCTTTCACACACACATTTTTATAGCTGTATTCAAGATTTGAAGACCCCAATTTTCTTCTCACTCAGTCAACAGAAGTTGAGTTGTGGCTGTTGCCCTAGAGAGTCCTATCACACACAGCCAGCAGGCAGCACAATCAGAATAGATTCACTCATGGATTCCTGTGTCTGAAACACCCCAAATGTCAAATGTGTACTTCTCTGAAATAAGATGTCATGGAAAGTAGAAAATATCAAATGTCTTTTGCTTTTGGCTGAGATCATGTAAACTCACATTGGCCATAAGGAGTTGAGGAAGACATGGCTCCTAGCTTCAGGATTTTCATGTCTAGAACTATATGTGGTAAGTGCTCATGCTTACTGAATTAAGTATTTGAGGTAATTACCTGCAAACTCCATCCTTCACTCCCCCAGCCTCTTAGTGCTCACTGGGAAGGCTTGTTCCTCCCCAAGAAGAAGGAAGTAGCTTCTTACACCTTTGACCTGAGGATTCTGGCAGGGTTCTCCCATCTCTCCAGTCCACTGTCTGCCCACTACTTGATGTGAAACACTCACTTCAGTTCTGTGGTTTGGAGTTTAAACCACGATTCCTATGTAAGTCCAGTTGCCTCTCAACTGGCAACAGGGTTGATAAACCCCAAGTTGAAAATAACCAGTCAAAAATGCATTTAGGAATCTGGAAAGATGGTTCAGCTGTTAAAAGCACTGAGATGCTTTCCCAGGGGTCCTTAGTCCAATTTCCAGCACCCACATGACAGCTTATAAGCATCTATAGCTGTAGTCCCAGGAAATCCAATACCATTTTCTGGTGTGCAGATGTACATAGAGCCAACACGGCCATACATATTATTAAAAAGGAAAGAACCTGTCAAGATGCATTTAGGGAGCCAGAGAGATGGTTCATTGGTTAGGTGTACAATATTTTTACAGAGGACCTGAATTCAGTTCCCAGCACCCACATTAAAGGTGCTTCACAATTGCTTTTAACTCCTGCTACCAGGGGGTCAGACATCTCTGGCCTCCAGGGGTGCTCACATGCACCCCTCTCTGCACACACATATACATACAAATAATTTTTAAAACAATAGAATAAAATCTTCTTGAAAAAATGTATTTAGTAGTCCTAATCACAGCTTAGTGACCTTGCGTGTGGAGTAAGCGTTGTTCCCCTGTGATTGTCCAGCTGGCTGTAAGCTGCAGTTAACTACTGCTGCCCAGCTTCAGAATTGCACAGCATATCACAGGCCTGGGGAAAGCTTACAGTTCACTGTGTGAGGTGTGGTTTCTACTGAATGCGTATCATCTTTGCACCATCACCATGGAACTGAATCAAGGGTCAGAGCATAGTGAACTGGAGACTGTCTAGACACCACTTAGTACAAGAAAGGGGATGAAGCATTGTATGTGTCAAGTGTGCAAGAAGTGTGTGCAGCGTGCAGTGGCTATGAAGGGGAAGAGGAGAGAGGCTGTACTTCTCTTTACCACTGAAGACCAGCCCATTTCTTTCTTTTTTTTTTTTTTGAGGGGGAGAGGGAAGTATACCAAGCTGAAGTAAGTTTTAATAATAAGATTAACAGAAACGTCACAAATTGAGGAAAAAGTGAGAAAGCACTTTCCAAGAGAGAAAACATTCCCTTGACTTTTATTTTTTTATAGGACAAAGATAAAAAAAAATGAACAAAGCTTGAGGTAATCTCTATTGAGTTTGGTTAATATTTTTTTATTACTGTAGATTAAGAGACAGCCCATTTCTATCAGGCTATCTTGTCGGTGCTTTGGGAGCCTGGGAATGCTGGCTTTGAGGATAAAGGAAGCCAGACTGCCCTGGGCAATGGCTGGAGAATAACAGTGACTCACTTTGGTGCCACGCTGTCAGATCTAGCAGCCACTGGCCACATGAGACTCTCCAACCCTGGAATTTGGTTAGTCCAGTTTCAAATGTGTTGATGATCTAAACTACATCTTTTCTCAGAGAGTTGGTGAAGGGAAAAAGAAAGAAAAGATAAGCCAGTACCTTTTGAATTGATTACTATAGAATGAAGAAAACACATTATAAAAATTTGTTTACCTCTACTTTTTTTCTGTTTTGAGACAAGGTCTCATGTATCCCAGGATGGTCTAAAACTCATTGCTTATATGAGAATGAACTGGAGCTTCTGATTCTCATGTTTTTCAACCCTTGGTTTGCTGAAATTACAGGTGTATGCTACTATATCTGGTTTATGAGATACCAGGGATCGAATGCTGGGCTTTGTGCATGTCTGTCAAGAACCCTACCAACTAGTCAACATCTTCAGCCCATATGTGTCTATTTTTAAAAGGTGGTCCCTCAAATTTTAAAATTGCACATGTGGCATATTTACATTAGGCAACATGGTTGATGACTCAGAAGACAGACCCCACCCTAGAGGGCGCTGAAGTCCAATGAATGGACAGAGGTGCCAAAGGAATGAGACCAGATGGAGAAAAGGAAGGCCTTATCACCAGACCTTCAGAGGACTGCCTGCCTGAACACACAGGGGACTCACTTTGAATCTCCTGATAGACTTTTCTTTTGTGGCCACCAGTCCTACAGGAACAGAGCAGGGCGGAGGTTTATACTACCGCTCTCATTAGCTCTGGCTTGGCCTTGACTCTTTCCAGTCCCACATGTGAAATCTACTTGGCCTGTTCATAAGATGTTTGATGTAAGTTTGATGCTCCAGTCGAGCTGAAGGGGACACTACTAATCTGTTATTTTGTAGACATAGACATGTCAAACTCAGCATGATAATAGATGCCCACAATCTTATCACTTGGGAAATACCGACTGGGGGATCAGGAATTCAAGGCCAGTCTGGGTGGCACAGTGAGTTTGAGACCAGACTAGGCTACATGAGATTGTTTCTCACACACACAGTGTTTTCAGCCAGTACATTTTATGTGTGGGAATTTGTTTTATTATTTTCCTAAACTGGCTGTGGATCGACACATAGATACTGGTATCATGCAGGAATAACTGGATTTTGCATAATAGTTTACAGTTTTCAATGTCCTTTTCAGCAAATTATCACTTCTAATTGTCACAACATCTTGTGAGGCACAAGGCATGTATAGATTTTTTTTCTTCCATATGTTACAACTAAGAAACCGAAAAGAGGTTGCCTTGACCAGCATTTGAAAGCTGTTAAGTGACAGAACTGGACGTGGATTGTGGAGAGTCTCGTTGGATAGGTTGACTTCTTGTCCTTGTATACACAGGGTACTGAAGTGGGGCTGGTGGTAAGTGGTTCCCAGCTTCCTGAATTCAAGCAATAATGACCTCTTAAAGATTAGGAAGATAAAGGTCACACACTTCAAGCTTTGGAAAGGTGCCATTAGAGAATCTGGGGAAAGGCTCTAGTTGGAGCATTGCCTTCGGTTTGGTAGGAAGACCTCTGAAGACCTTGTCTCTGTTGATTTCTTCAGTGACCACCTTGGGAGCCATTGGAAGGCAGGCTGGCTCTTTTCCAGTAGAAAAAGGTTCTGAGAGGCAAGGCAAATGTCAGCTTTTCAGAGATGGATCATTGGTAGAAGAGAAAGAGTTACAAAGGAATAGTTACAGAAGTCTAGGCACAGTGGCTCATGCCTATAATCCCAACAGTCTGGAAAGCTGAGGCAGGAGGATGACACAAACTTGAGAGTAACCTGAGCTACACAATGAGTTCAAAACCAGTCTGAGCTACACAGAAAAGCTCTGGATTGTAAGAGTTTTCTATCATGATTGATGATCGTGGTGGTGGTGGTGCTGATGGTGCTGCTGCTGCTGCTGCTGCTGGTGATAAATTGATTATGGTGATGACAGTGGTGGTGGTGGTGATGATGATGGTGATGAAGATGATGACATGATGTGAACTGGAAGCATTAGAGAATCCAGAGAAAATTTCTACCATGTTTGTTCTTTTGTTTTTGTTTTTGTTTTTAAATTAAGGCTGTTAGTCTTCAGATGTCAGCCAAGAATAAGTTAAGAGCAGAAAGCAGGGCCTGGTCTTGGCCACCATTGCCACCATTGCCTGTGTTTGGAGTTTACCATGTACCATGTCTATAGGCACACAGACGAGTAGATTCAGCTGCTTACCATCTGATCACAGCAAATCATTGCACAACCAGACTTAAAACCAGCTGTCCAGCGGAGTGACAGAGTTAAAGGTGACTCAGGAGATGGTCAAGGGAAATAAGACTCAGAAACGGTGAATATTTGCCAAAGATCACATAGGTGGTACTGACTTAAGAACTGGGAGGTAGCTCTAACGTGATGGTCAAGAATACTAGCTCCTGGGCCTAGTAACTTACCTCTGTAATATCAGGAGGCTGAAGCAGGAAGATCAAAAGTTCAAAGCTTACCTGAGCAAGAGAGTAAGTTCAAGGTCAGCCTAGGCAACTTAGTGAGACCCCATCTCAAAGAAGGGGCAGAAAGTGTGTACGAGCCAGAAATAGTGAATGCCTATAAGGAAACGGGTCTTCTGGACCCTGCAGGGCGACTGCACGCGGGAACTCTCAGCAGTTGTGAAGGCATGCATCAGACCTGTCAATCTCAAGACAGGACCAATCACAACAGAGAGGGGAGGAGTTGGACATGAAGTCCCACCCTAGCAGAGGAGCTATTGGCAATTGGTAGCTGCTGGGGGGAGGGAACGTGAGTTTTCTCTAAGAGCCTCTGCTAAGTCAGCCACACCCAGGTGGAAGAACATATATCCAAGACTATATGGGCAGCACAAATTGAACTTGATGAGTGTGAAAGAAGAAAGGAAAGAGAGAGGGGGCACAAGTTCAGAAGGTAGGGGAGGAGGGGTGGGTCAGGGAGGAGATAAGGAACGAAAACGATCCAAACTTGTTATGCAACATTCTCAAAGAATGTGAGAGTGTGTGTTGCACATGTGTGCATGTGTGTGCATGGATGTGCATGTGTATGTGTGCATGTGTATGTGTGCATGCGTATATGCATGTGTGTTTGCCCTTTTGCGTGTGTGTGTGTGTGTGTGTGTGTGTGTGTACGAGCATATTGCACATATTTATAATCTTGGGCGGTGGCGTATAACAGAGGGTTAGGGACACCACCAGTGTTAGAGTGTTTGCTGAGCACGTATGCACGAGACACTGGGGTGACCCCGGTATCATAAAGGAAAAAATAAAAACAAAAACTAACTTTAGAATCATATCTGGTTCAAATCAGGGCTCTGACAAGTATTTGCTCTGCGATATTTGATAAGTTATGTATCTTTCTCTTTTTTAAAAAATAAAAATCTATTTCCTCATCTGTAATATAGGAATAAAAAGTTTCTCCCAGAGAACGTTGGTGTTTTGAGAGGAATAAAATAGTAGTGAAGTATTTGTAGATAATTTGCTTAAAGAAAACATCACCCAGTAAATAACATTATTAGAACTCAGCTTTTCTGATTTCCAAGTTATAACTCCTTCTCCACTCTGAGGCCTCCACAGTCCTATTCTAGCTTCTGTATGCTTGTATGGTGACTTTTTAAATGAATTCTGCTGCTAATTTTGTTGTAGTTTTTAAAAGGACTTGTGTGTGTGTGTGTGTGTGTGTGTGTGTGTGTGTGTGTGTGCATGTGAGAGAGAGAGAGAGAGAGAGAGAGAGAGAGAGAGAGAGAGAGAGAGAATGGAGAGTTGCTACCCTGGACTCTAGGGTCTCTTTGATTTTATAGCTACCTAGTCACCTCGAAAGCCTGAGAGGCCCCCAACCTGGAGTCTTCTCTGATGTCACAAAAGGGTATTGATTGGGAGAAAGCAATTGGTTTGTGTTAGGTTTGTTGGAGTGAACACAAAGCAAGGTCTCTGAAAATTTATTATGTGGGTATTTTAAACTGTATAAATATTTAGATAGATCTCACAGAGGATAAAATGCTGAAAAGAAAACCAGGCTGAGGGGTAAGTTGGGTGTCTGCCATCAGATGTTCCACTGAATAAGCTACCTTTCCATCAGTGGTAATGGTGGGCACAGTGTAGCAAGACCCAACTCAGAGGGCAGACTCAGAAATCTTCAAAAAAGAGAGCTACAAAAAGAGGAGGCTCTAATGCACTTGGAAGCCCTGGCCTTGCATCTCTGTGTGCACTTGGAACCCCTGGCCTTGCACCTCTGTGTGCACATGGAAACCTTGGCCTTGCATCTCTGTGTGCACTTGGAAACCCTGGCCTTGCACCTTTGTGTGCACTTGGAAACCCTGGCCTTGCATCTCTGTGTGTACATGGAAACCTTGGCCTTGCATCTCTGTGTGCACATGGAATCCCTGGCCTTACATGTTTGTTTGTATGTGGAACCCCTGGCCTTGCATCTCTGTGTGCACTTGGAACCCCTGGCCTTGCATCTCTGTGTGCACATGGGAATTCTGGCCTTGCATCTCTGTGTGTATATTGAACCCCTGGCCTTGCATTTGGTGTTGCAGCAGGGAAGAAGAGTGCTTCCCTCCTGTTGCTCCTGACCAGCCAGGCTTTCCCACCTCCTGGGTGATAAGGGCCCATGGTGTGGCAAAAGAACTCAGGCAGAAATAGATCTTACCACAGAGAGCAGAGTGGGGCTATATAAACCAGATGGGGGTTATTACCCAGGTGTTAAAGTGCAGCTACTTTCTTTTCTTTTCACACTAGAAGAGGGAAATGGTGTCATTTTATTTCTTTGTCGACATCACACAATATTGGGCAGTGCGTGGTTAATACAGATCAAGCAGAGAAATACTCCTCAGAGGAAGCTTAGGGGAAATCTCACCCAGGCCGTAGGATGCCCTATCCCTCAGCAGAAGAGACCAGAGGACAACCTAAACATCCTATTCTCTCCTCCATGACAATAGAATGTCATATTTGATGAACTGTGTGCTGAAGTTTCATATAAAGGTTCCATATAAACCCAGATTTCTGTGGGTGACATTGGCGTGGTCCATCTCCATGACATCCCGTTAACTATGGTAGAGCTAATGTTTAATTTCTTGTTTAAATTCATTAACTTTCAGTGTGGGGAGGGGAGGATAAGTTAAGTTAATAATCACTATATCCTTCACACACAACGCAGGGGCAGTTTTTACCATGTTCCAGGAACCGTCTAGGCACCTGACATACAGTGCCTCATTTTCTCCTCCCAACAGTGTGCAATAACTATTTGTATGTTGCTATTTCACAAAGAAGGATTTGAGGCTCAGAGAGGTAAGCTTACCTCCCAAATTCACATTGCTAACAAGTGAGTTCATCTGTAGGTTTAAAATTTGGAAGCATACTTAGTTATTCCCCCTCAGTATTTACAGAAATGTCCACAGTCTTTAAGGCCATTGCAGGAAGGTGAATTCTATTGCTCAGGTAAACTCACCTCCTACAAGAGCGGTTTTCTGAAGTGGCTACCTGGCTGGGCCTTCCCATCCCCTTGTGCCCTGTCCAGTGCCATCAACCCCTACTTCTCCTGGCTGAGAAAGAACTATAAACACCATTCTCTTTCCCCTTCCTCGCCCAGTTTCTCCCAGAGAAGAAAGTCTCAAGATGGGGACTGGGACTGAGGGAAAATGAGCTATACTGGAAACACATGCACCCCTCTTCTGGTGGAAATTCTTCAGTACGCAGAAGGCAGAACCTTAAATGCCATGTGTTCTGGGATTAAATCTAGCGGACTGGGGCAAACTGACAGGAAACCTGGCAGACAATGGCATCCAATTTTGTCTTGTCGTGGGGCATGAGCAAGCACACACAGCAGTTAGCATGAAGTTGTGTTTAGAAGGTATTGAGGTAAGTTCCTTGGTAAAGCCTGTCCATCTCAAGGGCTACAGGAGAGGAAGTCTGAGCTTTGCTCTTGTTCAGCTGTTTATAGTTTGCTGCAGACACTGGCATGTGTGTTAATTCCTAAACAGATGTTACAATGTGGACTTTCTCTGGCAGTCATTTTTAACAGGATATGATTCAAAGCGTTCCTCTTCAAAAACTGATTCAGTCAGCCCAGAAAGCAGTTAAAAGCACTTCCTGCTTCTCCAGAGGACCTGAGTTCAATTCCCAGCACTCATGTCTGGGAAACTCACAACTGTCTACAACTCCAGTTCCTGGGGATCTGACACTCTCTTCTGGACAGCCACACACATGTGGTGTACACATACATAGATACACAGACATACACATGAGAAAGTATTGAGGGGCCAAGAGAATCTATGCCTTGGGACCCTCTCCTATGGAGCTGAAGACCATCAGAATTGTTTCTTTCATGCCATGCCTGGAACCATGACAGGTTTACACCACAGGAAACTCATGCACCCACAAATGAATGAGATGTCTCAACAGCCTTTGGAAGACAGGGGGCCTCAAGTGTCAAGGGCATCAGGAGGAATCAGCCTCAAGTGTCAGGTTTTTCAGGGATACTGTATAGCTTCTGGAATTTTTAGCTATACTTATGGACTTGAATGTCAGGAGGAAAAGGCAATTCTCCTCCCTGTGGACTTCTCCTTTCTTCCTGCTTCTGTCCTTGCTGCCTGACTGGAAACTTAGTAGGCTTCGGCTTCCAAAAGGCCGACGTTTGATGGACAAGTGAAACGAGTGGGTTGGGGAAAAGCAGGTGGATGCTCTGAATGATTTCAATGTTGCTCCTCATGAAGCTCAGCGATTAAGACTTCTGAATTGTTCATTCTATCAGCCAAATGCCATTTTTCTGTGCGGTACAGTAAGTATTGCACATCTCAGCCAACCTGTGCTTTTCCCATCTTCTCTTTAATTCTCTAAGGACTTTGAAGAAGGGAAGTCAATAAATCAATTGGTACCTTGTCCAATATCCATTTCAATGACATCATAGCCCCATTTGCTAGAGATCAGACATTAGTTACGGAAAAAGATGCAGACATTTCCATTTGCAAGGTGTCTCTGCCTTCATGAACAAGAATACAAATAAGAACTGTGATGTGAAATCGTGAATAATAGCATTTGTGTTGGCACTGCAAAAATTAAAAGAAGGCAACTATTGAGGGTGACCATGTCACTTACCTTTTATTTATAGAATTCATTACAATGATGATCAAAGTGTTCAATATGAATATAAGTGATAGCATTAAGTAGCATGCCTACTGAACTATATGGAACCTAAGAGATTATACAGGGATACAGTGCACTGTCATCATAGCTGTGACAGACCCAATGTTATAGAGAAGATCTGTAGTCTGTGCTCTTCTCTGAAGAGTAGCTCCTTCTCTTCTATCAGCTACTGTTATCTGTGACCTGTTGTGGGTAGACCAGATGATCTTTAGGCATGCATCCAAGTGCAAAAACCTCAGTGTTTACATTATCTCTGGAAAGACTTTGCATTAGGAGGGTAACTACCCTAAAGTTACCATCCTATTCCCATAGCAGGACACACACACACACACACACACACACACACACACACATATATATATATATATATATATATAGAGAGAGAGAGAGAGAGAGAGAGAGAGTCAGTCTACTTTTGTGTGTGAGAGGGTACTGACCAGGAGGCAGTGTTGGTACACATGACCACCCTGGGCACATGGAATTTAGTTTATCACTATCCTTTTAACCCTGGGTCTGTGTTGTTTTTCTTCCTTTATTACAATGTTTAGTTAGCATACAGAATAGTAGATTTCTACACTTTCATACACATCCATCACAGGACTTAGGCCACCTCCCTATGCTCCCCCCCACCCCTGCACTGCTCCTCTCCCAGTGCTGTTAAGACAGTAGTCAAAGCTTGAAAGTTTCTGAATCCTCCCTGAAATCTTTGAGGTCAGGAGAAGGGCTCTGATGTTGATCGGCTTGAAATAAAGCCTGCAGATCTCATAGGCTAGGTGTTCCAATTTGTACCGAGGTTACATAAAGGCCCCTGGAAATAAACGACTTGAGAAATTTATTGGGAAGAGATTAAATGCCATAAAATATTTAAATAAGGGTTAAAATCTGTGGGGACCACGTTCTACCATAGTATGTATGCATGCATATACTGGTGTGCAGGAAAAATATAGTGTATCTTCATCTGAACATAGGCAGTTTCCATGCCAACGAACTCACTGAGCTGTACCTGTTTCTCAGTGTGTCTGCTGTGCAACACCGGGTTTGCTCCTCTGCTCTAGGTTCAGGTACCCACAGACCAGATGAGGAGAGTACCAGCAGAGGATGACCCAGGAGGACTCTGGCAAGCCAGGTGACTCTAGCCCTGGACTTATAGGTGGCAGAGACCTAGGAGACAAAGCTGCTTCCTTAGCACTTTGGCTTTGAAGGTAGGGTTAGAATTCTGTGGACAGCGTGGTCTTCCTGTGTCCCTCAGAAGCACCTAGCCTTCCAGGGTAAAAAGCATTTCCCAGCACAAGCAATTAGTAAGGCCAGAAGCACTGGCTCTGTAATCGGTGGCTAATAGGTGTCCGGCTCACCTCAGACGCTAGGGGCGGCTGGAGCCAGGACCGTAGGGAGGCCTAAGGAAGCCCCCAGTGGCTGATTAAGATGGGGATGGAGTGTAAAGGAGATTACAACACACGCTCCCTGCCGTGAGAGTTTGGAGGCTTTTCTTAAGTTGCTAGAAAGTCCGGGCCAAGCTCGGCTCGAATGAAACACCGGACAATGTGCCCCGTATGCAGAGCCCCTCTTCCTTGCCTGGGATCCTTGCGTAGTGTAGTCCGCACACATCACCTTAACTCCGGTTGCTCTGAGAATGCGGTGTATTCTTGTTTCCGAGCTTCCGCACCTTTTTAATGGAACCCCAAGTCAAATTATGAGGTGAGCAGAGGAGGCCCCAACCCCTAATGTCCCTTCTTTAGTGTACTTCTCTCCCTCGTCTCGGGTGGGAGTTACACACCAAAATGAAGTCATTTGGGGCGATGGTCTAGGGTTCCGATTATTTCCAGAGCCAAAGGATGCTAACAAGAGGTCGGGGCTCCAGCTCCTTTAGGGGTGCGCGGTGCGGAAGCTCCCGGGAAGGTTCTCTCTGAATTCAGGTTAGTGCATGGCGCGCTCTGCTGGGTCAAAGCAGTCATCAATTCTGCCAAAGGGCGCGCTGCCTGGAGACTAAGGGTGAATAGGGAGCAGACTACTGAGTTTGTCAAATAAGCAAAGTCTCACCCAGTCCGTGGGGCATTTCCTGGGGAGTGGGCTGGTAGCTGCCACACACCTTTCAAAATGGGGAGCTAGCGGTGATAGTGGCAAATGAAGGAGAAAAGGTTTAATCGCCTCTGGGCGTCTTGTACTCGCTTCCTGCGTAGGTCAGGCCGGTTCTTCATCCCGTATAAGGCTCCGCGAGTCTCACCTGTTCACTCGGATCTCTGCTAAGGAACCAAGATCCCACGATGCTCTCCACAGAGACAAGGCCTAGCCAAAGGATCTAAAGGTGGGGTTGGGGCTCAAACTAGGGATCTGGCTCCAAAGAAGGGACTGAGAAAGCAGGCATGGAGAGTGTCTCTGGCTGGTATCAGGGAAGGCTAAAAGAGAGCTGCCGAGCTGGCCTTGAAGTAGCCACTAGTATAGGTTTCTGAGGGCGTCACCGAAAATTGTAAAGACCAAATCGAGCCATCCACACTTAATACCTTAAGAAGCTAAGCCCAAAGGAGAAGACTCAGTGCCCCTCCAAACCTCACTTCAGGTTTCCCCAGGCGGGCTGTGGGGTGCAAACCAGGTCTCTCTACAGAAGACAAGAGAGTACTTTTAAGCCAGTCTCCTCTGACTTTTCAGAAAATGCTCTGGCAGTTTGGAGTTACAGAGACAGACTTTTTAAACTTCCAGCACTTCATTCATTTCCAGGTCAGGGATGCACACACCCCCCTCAACACCTTTCTCTAAGCTAACCCCTCCCCCGAATTTTATAGGAATAAAACTGGAATAAGATAATAGGTGTGAGGAGGGATCAACTTGGTTGTCTGTAGCTAAGCCGAAATAATAGAGTGGGGTAGGGCTTTTGAGGAGTTTTTCTCAAGTTGCTGAAGTGTGGGACTCTGAGGAGCTCGGCTTGTTGGCGAGAAAGACTACTAGCCTGGAGTGCCCGGGCTGAGTGTGCTGCCAGAGCTCCACCTAGTCTTGGGGCTCAAGGTCGTAGGACTCTGGCCCAGGGCCAGAACGAGGGTTCTGAGAAAGCAGGAGAGTCGAATTAGCCGTCTTTAGGCCTATACCTAAAGGCCGGCCACCATTTTCTCCTCTCCTCTCCTTCCCTCCCCTCTTCTTCCCTCTCCCTCCCTCCCCACTCCTCCCCCTGTCCAGTTTTCTTCCTTCCCTGTTGCGGACAGGTAAGTAGCCCTGAAAGTGAGATGTAAGGGTGGTGCGTTACCTTCTGGATTTAGAAACCCGAGGATCAGGAGACAGGAGGAGGGTCAAAGTGGCATCCGATTCTTTGAAAGAAGGGCATGGCTTATTTCCCGAGGTCAGAGGGAGAACTCTAAAGTACAGGGTTCTCTGGGATGATTCTTTGAGCAAGTAAATTCGGCCACAGGAGTGGGGAGTGACACTTTCGGTGATGACCACCAGGCTTGTTAGTGCTCTCTGTGTTTATCAAGGTGATTAACTCTGGAGGTTGGTAGGATCGCCCTGGGCACTGCAGCCTCTTTCTGGAGATTAGCATGTGTTCTTTCAGAAGGGGACTCCAGGTTTCTGGCCTGGGCCCTTTCTAACCTTGGATAGGCCTTTATTTGTGGCGATGCTGAGGGAACCATGACAGTCATACAGACCTATCAGTTCCGACGCCCACCTCCGCAGCAGATCCGGCTTCACCCGCTTGGTCCGATGGTCTCTAGGGTCACCCCTCCCCCAACCACTTGCCTGAAATTTACCAGATTCAAACCTTAAGGCAAGAAAAAAAGTGTTTCATATACAAACCGATCAGGGTATTTGCAGATAATTGCGAATGTCAAATACTCGCGCGTGATGACAAAGTGCAGAGATTGCCAGGGCCTGAGCTGGGGCCTAAAGGGCGGGAGCTGCTGGGCTGCCCAGCCACCTCAATCTTGTTCAGAGGCGGGCTTTTGGGCAGGAGGGGGTGACATCCGCCAGCTTCTACCCATACTACAATTAACTAAGACTTGCCTCTTAGAGCTAGCACCACCGAGCTCATTCATATATCCATTCAGAGTCCTCTCCCTGGCTGGCTCAGCTAGGAAGTGCTAGGGTGAATACGGAGCCGGACAATACTGACCCCCTTCACCCTAGGTCCCAAGCATTAAGTAAACACCCGCCAGTTCGCTGAGCCTCAAAAGCAAGGGCCCTTATACCTTTCCCCTCCCCCCACTTCTAACTCGATTGCTATTGCTCCCTCTTCCTAAGACGTTACGCGGACATAGGGAGGAGAGTTACCGGCCACTCGGATAGCAACCACTTCATCTTTCTAGTGCCAGGGTTGCTTTTACACAGAAATACAGAGTGGAGGTGGGGGGGAAGCGGAGGAGGAGGCAGCGGCAAGAATCTGCCCCCACCCCTACTCCTGGAGGGGTTATACACTCAGCTTGCCAAAATGGACCCTGTCAGGGTCTCAGCAAAAGCCAAAGGAGCCATTCTTTACTGCTTTCTGGTCAAGCCTTCCCTGATGCCCTCTTCCCTGACCCACGCAGAAACAATCGCAGTGTTTCAGACTGCTCTGGTCCTCCTGGAGAGGACCTAGAGTTGGGAATGGAAAGTGCTTATGTTAGTTTTTTAAAAAGTTAGTTTCTGGGATCGGGGGTCTCCTGCTGATGAGCAGTGAAAGCCGGTGAAGACATGTGGTTTGGGGAGGGAGGAATCTGGAAACTCGAGGATGATCAGGATTAAGTTGTTGATCAGGAGCGCGATCTGAAGGCCGGAGGTAGACGTCAGAGGAGCCGTAGAGGAGGGTTCAGCACATACGGTTTAACGTCAATAACCTATTCGCCCCTGAGTCCAAGGGTTCCCCTTCAACATTGTCTGGAAGGGAGTTATCTCGGATCTTCACCCCTACTGTCCCTCTTTCTTTCTGAGAGAGGAAGACTTCGGGTAGAAAGGGAGGGACGGAAAATGCAAAGGCGTGGCCGACGCCCTAAAAAGTGCCGCACTCCAGTTTCTGGAGGTTTCCAATGATAAATTGAAAAGCAGCCAGGGCTGGAGCGGAGTTGAGGGGAGGGAAGGCATGAACCCGGATTCATAGTGAGAGGATGGAAGCTGCGGGTTAAAGGCCTTGGAGTGGGTGCAGAACTCTCTAACATTTGGGAGTTAAACCTGGTCCCGGAAGTCAGGTGCCAGCTTCTCAGCCACCAGCCACCAGGAACATTCTGAGCATTCCTAACCTGGGAGGTTTCGATCTGACCCGAAATCCTGAGTTAAGGTCTCTAGGAACTCAAAGAGCAGCATGTCCTACCGGTTATTCGCGCGCAGGTCCCGTGAAGTGGGTGTAGGACGACAGCCAGTGTTTTCAAGAGCCTGGGCGGCCAACGGCGCTAAGATGTGATTCTATTTGACTTCCCAAATCAAAGTGCATTGATTGGCGCCTAAAGAGTTCACGGCACATAACTGTCTTAATTAAACCTGCTATAAACAGACAAATCACTTCTTGCTCTTGCACAGAGAACTTGGGTAGATGGCAGGGGGTCTGGCAGAAACCAGGCTTGAGCCGATGCTCTTTTTTTTTTTTTTTTTTTTTTTAAAAAGAAGTGCAAATGAGGCAAGACCAGAAAAAGAATAAAAGTGGGTTTTTGCATCCTCAGAAAACAGATGAACCGAAGCCAAAACTCAGGATAACAGGGAATTATGAAGGACAGCCAGGGTTTCCAGTGCCGTGCTGTTGGGACCCAAGTCCAGAGCAGAGAACCAGTAGTGGACAGTCTAGAGGGCAGGTTGAGGAGACAGAGGTGCCCAGCACTAAGACTCCTGGTTACCCACTCCCCCCCCCCTGCACTTTTCTTCTTAATCCTTCCACTTTCCCTGCGACTTCCTCAACAGTAGGAGACTACTTCATTCCTCAACATGGCTAATGCAGAGAACAAAGATGACTCACGTTTAGCTCCCTGGACGCAGGCACTGCACTGTCCTGGTTGATGGAGAAGACAATTGAAGGTGAAGGTGTTCTCAGGAACCTGGTAGAGAGCCAATGGAAAGGAAAGTTGTTTGCCAGTAACCCTCTATGGAGGCAGGAAGAAGAGATACAGGTCCACAAGAGCTCTTCCGGATGTGCTGGTGTTGTTAAATGTAGCTGAGCATCAGTGTGGCTGGGGCAATCTTCATAGAGTGTGAAGGGTCAGGCACCCCTGTGTTGCTGGCCTCTGGATAAGGAGCCTGAGCCCAGTAGATCAGAGGAAAGATACCTCTTTCCTCTTGGAACCTGAAGAGGGATAGGTCTAATCTCTGAACTCTGGAAGTTACTTGGCAGAGGCAACCCTCAGCCGACTTCAGGTCTCCCAGCCTAAAACCATAGAAGCATGGAAATCCTGTCAATTTCCAAGCTAATAGTGAAAAAGAAAAAAATTTCCCAAGGATAGTGAAACTGCAGGAGATATGCATGCCCAGGTTTGGGTATGCTTCTGGTAACTTCAGAAGCCAACATTTTGCCCCCTGGAAAACTTGAATCTTATTTCTTTTTCTCTGACTACTTGGTATCCGCTCTTATTAATAATGCTGTAGCAAAAACGGTCTTCATTTCGTTTGAATGACACCTGTATATACTAGCTGTGCTGCCTTTGAAAAAAGAATTTAACTCAGGTAAATTTAAGTACAACACATTTCCATGGATTTTTAAAAGTCCAGTCTTTGACTTCCATGTGTAAAAGAAGTAAAACAAAACAAACAAGAAGCCCACATGCTTAGTGAAAACCACTCTTCGGTTGTTTCTACTTTCCAAGATTTTCATATAGGTTGAAACGACTACAAAGACACTAATTAATTGACTATAAGCAATTTCTTGTACACAGAACAATCTTCTCTATCTTAAAAATTAAACCTTAATGCACAGACAGGAAAATATCTACTGCTGGATAAATGCTGGAGATAGAAGTAAAAATAAAATTTAAATTTTATTATGGAATAGACTTTTTACTAAAACCAAAATGTTACTATAATCTACGAATCTGAACGCAGTGAAAATTAGTTAAAAGGCATTATTAAGGAAAGGCTGCCGTTTTCTTAAACTGCCACATACAATGGTAAACTGTTTAGAACCTTTCTTCCTCTTCTATTTTTCTTGTGCTTTTTTTTTTTTTCTGTTCCGAAATGATCACTGTTCACCTTTCAAAACTCTCCACTCCTGAGCGCAATCATAATTGTTCTGTACGCAAAGGGCTTTGAAAATAAACAAAACAAACAACTTTCTTACATTAGCACTCACATACTACATAAAACACACACCACGGAGTCATTCCGTGTTCGAAAACGGGGAGGAGAGAGAGAGGGAAAGGAGAGGAGAGAGGGAGGGCGGGAGGGGGAGTGAGAGAGAGAGAGAGAGAGAGAGAGAGAGAGAGAGAGAGAGAGGAGCATAGGTAACCAACAAACCAAATTACTAAGCTTTATTGATACTAAAAGGAAAAATTCCCCTCGTAAAATTTCTCTGAGCTTATTAGTTATTTAAAGCAGCCCCGAGGCTGGATGCCTAGGGCACCTTCCTTGGCTCTTGGAGGTGAGCAGCCTGCGTCGTCGCCTCGTTGACCCACCACTTCTTACTAGGGACTGGGCAAGAGGGGCGAAGGCAAGCGCAGAGAGCTGAGGTGAGCCACTTGGCCGGGACTGTGAGGCTTGGCAGGGTAAGATGGTCATGGGTACCAGGTATTGGAAAGGAACAGGTCACCGCTGCTGGTGAGGCTGCGGGAGAGCAGGCCAAGTGGTCGCGGAAAGCCGTGATTCAGCCCGCCTGACTGCAGTGATATGTTTTGGGTGGCACTGGTTCCAAAAACCCAGATCTGGCCCGGCGTGGAACTAGAACGTTCGGGAGTCCAGGGTATGCTCCTGTTATAACCAGGATGGGCACTAGGTGAATTTACGCCTTTCTGAGCTGGCAGTTCCACTGTGTACTTATTTGTGTATGTGTGCGAGTGAGGGGATTGGTAGGGGTGGGTAGAGAATTGAATTTATTAACAACAACAGCAGCAGCAGCAGCAGCAGCAACAACAACAACAACACCCTTCTTAGCAAAGTACTCTAAGCCACGTCTTAACGCGACTCTAGACGGGCGCCAGGTGATGCTTAGCTCTCTGCTGGGCTTGTCCTTCTCAGGACGCAGAGGGAAGGCACCGTGGATGAAGAGGACAAAGTCTCAGGATGCAGAGCCACCGGGACTTGAGTTCAGGCGTCAAGCCTTACTGGACTAAGAGAGTGCCTGGTGGGCTTCCTGTGATCCTGGGAAAAGTGAAAGCTCCAGCCAAGGAAGTGTTCTACGTCCCCAACAGTCCCTGGGCTAATGGAGTCCGCAGGATACTCTGACTACGAGCTTCATCCGCGGGTCCCAGTAAGTGCCTAGACTTTGCGTCCTGGCCTGAACTACTTCTCTGTGAAATTCGAGCCTAGCAGCGGAGTCACAGTGAGCTCCGGCGACTGCTCTGGGTAGGACCGCCTGGCATCTTACGGCCTGAGCTCCCCTGCCCGGGTTAGGGTGGCGCGGGGTGGTCTGCCAGGAGTTTGGGATGCTGATGGAATGGCATGCCTTGCTCTTTTTAAGTGTAGTTTTCATGACAAGAGTCTGGGCGCAACTGCAGGCAAGAATGTTTTGCATACGCGCTCACATCTTGGTGCTGAGTAGTCTGATGGTGCCCTGTGTCGGGCACCGCACCCGCTCCCCCCCCCCCATTAACCTGAGGATCCCCGGCGCTGCGGAATAGTTCGCTCTAGGCTGCGCAGCAGGTTTCAGCCGCAGCCCACGCGGTGGCGCTGTAGGGAGGCATCGCCTCCACTCTGGGCGGGGACCCCAGGCAGTGACCGGGTCTTAGAGGTGGAGGGACCTTGACCACTAGCCTTGGCCTCTAGATCTTCGCTTTGGGCCTGAATTTCTCGGCCTCGCTAGGTGTTTCCCAAAGGAAAACAGCGCAGCCCCAAGATCGGGACGAGAGGCCGCGGCGGTTCCTTTGGCCTTTTCTCGCTCCTGCCTTGTTAATTTCCACCACTTGCAGTAGATTTCTACGCATAGACAACATTAACTAGGCCGTCGTTTCCTCGTTGCTACGGAAGGAAATTACCCATTAAGGCACTGAAAAAAAGAACGTCGATCCCAGAAGCCCTGGCATTGAGGATATTTATGTCCTGAGTCGCCAGCGGTGGCCTCTGCCTTTCCCGGATTTCCCACATGGTGACCGGGAATCTGACAACCAAATCTTCGTCCAAGGACTCTCTCAGTTTTGAAACCTGTCTCCTCACTACCCTCCCTCTAGAAAGCAGAGCCCACACCGGACGCCCGTCTGTCACCTAGGACCTCTGACAGAAAGCCGCAGGTCTTCTTTGGCCCAGTTGACGGAGTAACGCTTGGCACTCATTTTTTGCCCCTTGGGCTTTGGCACAGTAGGTTGTCCTGAACTCCCACTCCCAGACACCTTGGCAGCTCGGCTCTCTTGGACTAATTGCCCACCACCCTACCCCAATACGTTGCGTCCTCCGCTCTCATCTCTGACCAGGCCTCACAGGCTTGTTCCTCTGCGGACCCTGGGAGAATCCCACCACCTCCTAGGCTGTCCAACATCACCGCTCCCGCCCAGGCCCCTAGAGCGGCCAGGTCAACTGCAGAGTCCTCTTATCTTTGCCTGGAGCGGGTTGATCTCCTGGGTTCTGATGCCAACGAAGAAGTTGGGTGGTAACGAAGTAAGTGTCGCCTGCTGCTGCGCTCTGGTCAGTCTCCAGAGTAGTCTGAGAAAGTTGGCTTAAGCTCATCCTAGAGAAACTGCCCTTCCTTCAGTTTCAGGGGGAACCTGCCTGTTCCCCCCCGGTATCCGGGCCTCCAGCTCCTGGTCCAGTTGACTGGCTGGATTTGCAATCTCAACGCAGCGGCAATATGAGGTCTTTTAAAGTGTTGGTCGCCTAACTTTCTACGGACAGTCCGAGACTGAAATTGGCTTCAGACACAACACGGGCATCCTTAGAAAGAAATAACTCCCTCTCGCTCCCCCCTCCCCACCCCAAAAGGGACCAGCTCCAGGAGAAGCATTTGGCCCGTTTTGATTCCTAGAAGCCATCCCTTCGAAGGCTTTTAAGGTTGCGGTTCCCATGAAGTTTGAAATGAGTGCCCTGGGGTGGAGAAAAAGGCAGCACAAACTTTCAGTGCTCTAAAAGAGGCAGCGCACCTCTGCAAGTGCCTGGGTCACCAAACTTGAGAGCCAGAGAGGCAGGGGGTGAATACTGGGCCTTCAGAGCTGGTGGCCGAAACGATGCAAAGCAGCGAACGTGGCACTCTGCGTCCAGGGAGGTCGGGTCTAGGTGGTCTAAGGCTAGCAGATCACGAAAGTTGACCTGGGCAGAGGACCCACAGGGCCAAAACCTCAGAGGCAACAGGAGAAATCAAACACCATTGTCATTAAAAGTGCAGATCAGGCCTTAAGAGAACAGGCCTGGGAAGAATAAAAAGCAGTCTAGAAAGAAGGGAAACTCTGGCACTTAACCCCAGCCTAGAAAGTTCCAGTGTTTTGTTGTTGATGATGATGCTTAAAAAATAATAATAACAGCGTGATTCTGAAAGGCAGGAGGCCTTTGACTACATAACAATGTAAGGGGGGAATTTTAGGGCTAGGAGAATCTGAGAAAAGTTTCAGTAGATCTCCCTCAAAAAATGTAGGTCAGAAACAACTGAGAAAACACCCCCCCCACACACACACACAACTTCACATTGTGAGCATGGAGGAAACTGTTTCTTCATCTGGTGTGTGGGGTTCTGGGGGAGTTTTGGATCAAAGAATTTGAAAAGACAAATGTACTTATACCGTTTTAAAAAGTGTGATTGCTTAAAAAAATATTTGGAAATAAACTGTCATGGGGAATACAAAAATGAAACCAAACAATTTTCTGAATCATCATCAAATATATTTATTTACTGTTTTAAAAATAAAAATGACAAATGGTTTAAAGGTATTATTTAAAATATATCTTACTGTCGCGACTAGAAGTCTTTGAAATAATTTGCTTTAGTTGAAATGAAGTTAACAAAACTGGATTGGGAAAAACATGTAACTTGAAACAGAAAAGGCCTTTAGAGATCTAAATGGAAAAATTTACACTGGGTATGCATGGCAAAACTTCCTAGAATTCTCCTTTTGCGAAATGAGAGAAATTTGAAAATGCTCTACTAAAAATAAATCTGCCAACATTCAAAGTATACTTTTGATAATGACATCGGTTTACACATTTTTGTGTATATTAAATGTAGTTTGCTTAATTTTAAAAATGTAATTTTAAATAATTTAGAATATTTTGTCCCAAACGGTAGATTTTCTTTTCATCATCCAAAATTAGGCAAAAGAAATAATGAATTTGAAAGGGTGTAGAATCTAGCCACAATGCACATTTAATTGAACTTAATTGTATACTTTATTTAAATAGACTTTGTTTTTAAAAATAATTTATAATCAATAGTTCCCTTCAAAGCATAATAAAATATTTACACTTTATAAAATATTAACCGATTAAACAATACTGCCGTGTTGTTTATAAGAGTGGAGCTGAGGTTCATAATTATACTCTTGATACAAGCCAGTGAGGTTAGCGAAGTGATCCTTAGCAAAACGCAAACGACGATTTTCCTACAGTGATTTTTATAAAATAGCTCATTAATGACAGGATAGAATGGTTCCAACCATTCGCATCATCAGATATAATAATAGTGACGAATCAGACAAAAAAGATCCCCACTAAACGATTTGCATTTTTTTCCAGAAGTCCTGAAGTCCTAATATCATCAATTCTTCTTACTTCGTGGACATTGGGCCAGAGGTGGATTCTGTAGTTCCAACACCAAGGTAAGAAAGGAAACGGGGCGGGAGGGGGGACTATTACCGTTAATATATAAATAAATTATATGTATTTCCCATTTTAAAAAACGAGCTAAGTTTGACAGTAATAGCTAAGTTTTTGAAACACCCCCGTCTCGTCTCATTTCGATATGCCACAACAGTGTTCTTTTTTTAAGTTTGTCGATCAAACTTAGAGTTTTTCTTTCATTGCTTCCAAAAAACAAAAAACAAAAACAAAAACAAAAACAAAAACAAAAATCCTTTCAGCTACCTTCAAGGGTTGATTTACTTGAGCCACTTTGCTTTCGCGGGCTTGGAATTTTCTCTAGCCCCTTTGGCTGGGTATGTTCGTGGGAGCACGGAATTTGGGGATGGAAAAAACAGGGAAAAGAAAAAGGCTTCCTAAAACTGCCTTGGCTCCCTGGAGAATTACTACCTTGCCAGCCTCTGCTTGGCTCTGCTCCCCTGTCGCCTGGGGCTTCTGGTGAAGTTGGTGGGCGGCTCCTTTGAGTGGGACTCACCGAGGTCTGGGCACCGAGACTTAGGCCAGGGACAGGTTTTGTTCCAGGGACCCTCTCTCTTTCAGAAGCCTTCAGACCTCCCTGGCCCTGGGCTTGCGACTCTTGGGGCGTTGGGGGCCGAGGGGTAGGTTACCAAGCAAGTGGACAGCAGCCTAGTCTCCAGCGCTTTTCACAGATTCAACCTCCATCGGCCCAGCTCAAGGCCGGGATTTAGAGAATTGCCTCGAGCGCGTTTCCCGAAACCGAATTTAGTTTGGCCCACTGGCGCCGCCGTACAGTCAATGCTTCTTAAGGGGGACTAGTGGCTCTGGCAACCGGTGGAAGCCGAGTCCTTGGGGTCCTGGGGAACAGAAGGGAAAGCCCCGATGCACAGAAGGGACAGGAGGTGCCGCTGGCTCAAGGGGCTTCTCTGGCCCGAAGGCCGGAGAGGACTGGTTCATATTTTCTCCTCTGAGGTCCCAGCGGCTGACAGACGCCGGACGCGGCAGGCACCTCACCGGGGCCGCTGATCCTGCCCACGTGTTTTTTTTTTTTTTCTTTTTTTTCTTTTAAGGAGGTCCGCGCCCATGCCGGATGGCCAAGACAAAAGCGCGGCCCGCAGCCGGGTTTGGGCGGGCAGTACCCCGCGCCACCTTAAACAAGTAACGCGGCGCGAGCCGAAAGGCTAGGGCCGCGGGAGTCCGCAAAAGTTTGTGGCTCCTAAGCCATGGAAGGATTAGCTAGGGACTCATCGGCGCGGCCTCGCTCGTGGCGGAGAGGCTAGGTCCCCACGGCTCAGCTCTGTTCGCGCCCGAACTCGTTCCCCAGCCGCTGAGGGTCTTCTGGAGCCCCAGTGCTGCAACCCGAGGGCGCGCAGTCTCGGCGCCCCAGCCGGCACAGTGTTCTGGCCTCCGGGCAGCGCTGCTCGCAACGTAGCCCGCGTGGCGAGAGTGGCAGGGATGCATCCTGCCTTGTGTCCACGGAGCAACCCCCTCTCCATTACTGGACCCACAGCCGGACGGGCGGAGTCTCGCTCCAGGCGTTCGGGACACCCGGGCCATTGTTCCGGACCCGCGGCCGCACCGGATTTGAGGGAGAAGTGGCCTTCCCCAAACACGGCATGGGAGCGCGTCGGGCCGGGACGGTCGGCTTGGAGCTGATGGGGAGCTCGCTCGCTCCCCGAGAAAAGTTGCTCGGAGGGGCGGAGGCGGTGGGTGGTGGGCGGAGGCGGTGGGTGGGGGAGGCGATCGCCCTCCTATCTCCAAAGTCGAAAGTACTCGGCGGCGCAGTTAACAGAGCCCGGAGACGAGGCAGCCTCTGCCGCCTCCCGAGCGCCAGTCTGCGCCTCTGCGGCGAGCCGCGGCACGGAGCGCCCGCCTAGTCGCTGCAGCCTGCGCGCCGGGACGAGTGCGCCTAGGGGCTGGGCGAGGCGGCTGCGCTCTGGACTTGCTACAAGGAGGAGGACCAGACCCTGGGCCCTGGCATTCGTCAGCGCCTAGACGCACCCATTCGTCGGCCGTGGCCACCGCCTCGCGCCACACTCAGTCCTCAGCCATCCGTCCTTCGTCGCCCGGTGCACGAGGTCCTTGCCACCCCGCTCCCACCTCCGACTCTCCCCTTCCTCCTTTCTCCCTGCCTCCCACCTCCTCGCCTATCCCTGTGCCTCCTCCGCAGCCCGGCTCGTTGGGTCGCCGTGCTCACAGCGATTGATTGATTGATGTTTAATTTCCTGCCAGGCGGGGCCCCCCTCCCCCCGCAACCTCCCCAGCCCTCCTCCCCGCCCCCCACTCCCCTCCTTCATTGCGGTGGACCAGTCTGGCTTGGGTTTAGATCCGTTCCCCCCCATTCCCATCCCGAAATAACCCAGAGACATCCCCTACCCCCACCCCAAATTATTATTTTGAAGGCGCTAGATCTGGGGACCGAAAGGGGGAGGGGGAGAAATCGGAAACCGAGGACAACCCAAAAGGACTCACTTTGCCTGATGACTCAACGCAACTAATAATCATCTCCCTCTCAGTGTCTTTCTCTCTGCGGCTTGTCAGTGAGTCCGGCTCTGGCTTCTGGCAGAGGCGGCTGCGAGGGGAGAGGTTGGAGGTGACAGCTTGTGCGGCCGCCGCATTTTCTATTGCGCGCGGTCCGGGGTCTCCGCACCTTCCCCGCTCTTGGTGGCATCGTCCCCGAGACTCTGGCCGCGCCTCCTCTGGAGCTAGCGGCTGTAGGAGCCAGCAGCCGCTACAGCCTTCCAGTCCTCAGTCCTTTCTCTCCAGAACCGGTCTCCTACCCGAAGGTGTGAAAGGCTCTTTCAGCCCCCTCTTCCCCCCCTCCTCCGCCGTCCCCTCCCCCGCTCGCTCTAGTGCCCCTTTGGAGGAGTCCTCCTTTTCCTCTCCTCCTCCTCCCTCACCGCCCCCCCCGCCCCCATCATCATAACAACCATCTCCGAACCAGAAGAAGACACCCTGACCCAGGACCTTAAACGCTAGGACCGGGGAAGAGGAAAAGGAAAGGGGAAGGAGGAAAGAGAAAGGAAGACTAGGACAACACTGCAAATCACCAGAAACTTTCCACCCTGGATTCTCTACTTTTGCTCCATGGACAGAGCCCCAGCCAGCCAAGTTTCAGACAGACCGTGAGCAGTAAGTACGCTGGGCGAGGGCTCCCACGCGGCGCCCGGAGTTCGGGAAGCCCGGGGCGCGCTAAGTTCCCCGGCTGTTCCCCGGCTCTGGCTCTCACGGGCGCCTAGGCGACGCCGGGTAGCGCGGTGGAGCCTTCACTCGGAAGCCCTCGTCGCACTCCCTACATCTCTCGCATTCTTCCTTCCCCTCTATGTACCTCCACCTTGTCTCGACCCGTGGCGACTAGGCTTCTCCCGCGTTCAAAGCGCCCTTGAGGATTCTCAGAACCCCTGGTGTATTCGGGGTTCCTCTCAAGGGTTTCAGTGACAATGTGGGCGCCGTTTCATCAGGTGTTTTCCCTTCTTCCGGGTCACTCCTCCAAAATTAAAGAGTGCGGAGAACTGCATGGAGCACTGCTCGCCTAGGGACCTCGAGAAAAACTTTGCAGATTTAGAAATTAGGATTAATGGAGGCTGCTCCTGTACCTAATAATCTAGATTTCTTTCTCTTATGTTTAACGCTGACTGGCTTAAAACAACAACAACCACATCCAGGATACGATGAAGATAAGAATGCACCCAAATAATAATTGTGATCCTGTGATGGAGGATAGCCTTTCCATACCTCAAAGTGTTTTAGGATGCTCACTCAAAGGGAATTATAGTTAGGTTTTTTGTGCAAAGGTGTGTGTTTGTGTACACAAGTGTACTTGGTTCATAAAGGTAAAAAAGTGGGGCTTCCATGGGTCCATTGATCCAGCTTGGCCATTCACAGCGCATTTATCAAGCAATTAATTTTCTTAAGGACCCGTGTAGGTCCTCCCTCCCTCCCCGGCCAGGTGGGACCTCTTGCTCTATAAGTACTCTCCTTTCAAAACCTTGACCCCCCCCCAAGTGGGGGACGGGGTGAGGGGGGGACTTTCCGTCAAAGAGAGGCTAATGCCAGCGCTGCCCACAATGAATGGGGTACTGCTAATGGCTTCGAGGTCTGACTCTATTCACACAATTGGGGGCTAACTCTTGGGACCTGAGACAGAGCAGGTCTTAGTACCTCAAGTTCGGGGCAGCGTTGGGACCTCCAGTGTTTGGTTGGGATTTGCTTTCCCGGGACCCTTCGGTACCTTTCTGTAGAGTGGGAGGAAGTTTGTGTGGCTGCGGTGCAGTGCTCTGCCACTGGCCTGATCGTCTATCACGTGTGTGAGCGGTTTTCCCTCTTTTTTTTCCCTCCCCCTTCCCTCCCCTCCGCCCCCTCCCTAGGTCCCTGTGCGTTTTATTGCGACCTGCCGGTGGGAACTTTGTCTCCAAATCGGAGCAGCATGGAGCGGCGGAGCGAGAGCCCGTGTCTGCGGGACAGCCCCGACCGAAGGAGCGGCAGCCCCGACGTCAAGGGGCCTCCCCCGGTGAAGGTGGCCCGGCTGGAGCAGAACGGCAGCCCCATGGGAGCCCGCGGGAGGCCCAACGGCGCCGTGGCCAAGGCCGTGGGAGGTAACAGCCCGGAGCTGGGAGGTGCGCGAAACCGGAGGCCCAGTGATAATGGCCTGGGTGTCAGGGTTCAGGTTGATTAGGCGCTGTTTCAGTGTAGGATTACAGGAAGTCAAATCCAGGTTGCCAAATAATGCGCTAGTTGCCTCTCCGCAACTGGTAGTAGCTTCATCTCGAGTTGAAACAAGAAAGTGGTTTTACCCAGAGGGTGGCATTTTTTGGGCACTTTGCCACTGTGTGCTGAGGTGTTGGCAGGTCTGTGTCACAGCCAGCTAACTGTTTCTAGATTTTCCTAGAGAGCTCTTTAGTGTTTTAACTCCTTTGCCTTGCCTCGGATCTGTCTTAGGGCTGAAGCTTAAATGTCTTGATTTTAGTGGGACGGAGACCTAAGATCAGGCTAGAGCAGAAGCAATGGCTTTGGTGTTCTTTTGTAGCTGGGACAGTGCTAAGACAAATGAGTGACAACTAGGACTGTGTCCTGCAGAAGTTCTAGGGGAAAAAAAGCAAGCGAAGGATCACCGTGAATCCATTATGTCCTTAGAGGAGTTTATGCTGTTTTGCCTGCAGAGTTTAGACACAGCCGTTTATAACTTTGTTAGGAATTAGAGAATTGGGTGAAAACCAGCAAGCAACTTTATTTGCTGCCTGCTGCTTCCCCACCCAAGAATTAAATATTATTTAAAGGAAGTCTTTGATGTTTTCATTACATCTACAGATACTTTCTTCAACAGTGATTAGTAAACTTACAAAATAAGACTAGAGAGGGATTTAAATAATGTACTTTTGGGTTTGCAGGACAGTCAACTAGCTGTTTTGTACATATGAAATATACAGTTTTACATGACATTCAGACTGTTTTGTTTGGGATAAATCATTCTTTTAATTTTATTGTGCCTGAGATACCCCTTTACCCCAGATGCTTTCAGCAGCAGCATGTTTAATATAATTCTTAAACTTGATGATAAAGTTCCACCTCCCACCCCCATCCCTCATGCCCATGTTTTTGGTAACCATTGAAGTTTGGAATAAATGCTTAGTTTGAAATGTCTCCACACACCTAAGAAGATGACACTTTTCTGTTTTTAATTTTATTACTATTTTTCTTGGTGATAGTCATTAAAGACAGCCTGCCTTAATTCTTTAAATTGGCCATTTCTCTTGCGAAGCAGCCTTCCTCTCAATTTTTAAAGTTTTGAAAACGTGATTTGGCTTCTGTATAGTCCCATTTAGAGATATGAAAATATACCTTTAATGAGGCAAAAAGAAAGAAAGGAGCAAGCAAGCAAATCTGGTAACTGTATGACTCACTTTTCAAGAGTGGGGTTCATGAGTGTATTGCCCCAAGACCAGAACAATGACCTCAGCCTTACTTTATAGACACTTATATGCACAAAATGGAGAGAAATCCATCATAGATATGGTAGGACCAAGCTTGGGATCCTGGCTGTGCATGCTGCTAATGTCTGATGAGAACATTTTTGGAAATCCTTAGAAAAAGCATATTCTGAAAGTCACCCTTTATATAAGAAAAATTTTGGATTTGGTAATTTTTGTTTCTCTTTGTTAACCCAGTGCAGTTCGGCTACATGCTCTAAGTTCTCTGAGGTCTTTAAACAATTTAGAGTGTAACTATCACGCATCCTTCAGCAAAGCTGTCTTTTTTTTTCTCCCTTTCATGTCATATTGAACTAGGAAAGAAGCCACCTCAGTCTGTTGATTCAGGGTCCCTTTAGTATGGAATGATAGTTCCTTTGCAGATTTTCTGAAATTATAATTTGCTTTTGACCACCGACTCTAAATTTGCTATAAACTAAAATTATTGTCTTTGTGAAGAATAATAGATTTGTTTCAATAAATTTCTCTAGTCAGCACCTTGGAAGCTTAACTTAATTTAGAAACAGTGGGTCCTATTAGATGCCTCCCAAGCTGGAAGTAAGATGACAGCATTTGCCTTAATGCACAACAGTTGTAGTTAATAGTGAAGAGTGTATGGTGGATTTTTATATGGTGGGTTTATAAATATTCTTTTTAAAAAGCTTTAGTTCTGTACAGCAGAAGAGATTCTTTGGAATCTATTTTAAAAAAATTAATTTAGAGACCTTCAAAATATAACTTAAAATGTCAAATTTTGCAGTGCAAAGCTTTTTGTATTGACTGTTCATAATTATTTTGTTGGCTTCAGTTTATAAAGTTCTCAAGTGTATACTAAGATGTTAATAATTTTATTTCTTTATAACTTCTAATCATGTATACAGACTGGAGGAAAGCCAAGCCCTTTAAAAATGTATATTCTAATTTTTTTTAAAAAAAGTTCAAAGTATATTTCTAGTTAGAAATACTTCCTAATTGAAACTTTTTTCTTTTAATATAGGATAAATATAAAGTAGATTCTATTTCCACCATTCTACATCTCTTGTTTAATATTCTTTATAAAACAAACATAGATGGCCACAGAAATATTTACTGCTGAGCCATTTGTTTTCATTTTTGGGTCTGTTGCACTGTGCCTATGCTGTGGACATGGACTGTGTGCACAGAGCATTTGGGAGCACACGCTTGTTCCTCTTGAGTGTTCCTCCTGAAAATTGTACTCCTCATAGAACTAGGGGAAATCATTACGTTAATTGGTTGCTCAGTAAGATAGCAATTTATCCCACCGCTTTTGATAAGCAGGGAGAGATAAATGTTTTTTGGTTGGCTGAAAGAGTATGTTCTGTGGCTGTTCTCCTTAAAGAGTGACAACTTGTTAGGGTTTTTGAGGAGACTTAGCTATTCCTGAAAGGAGGGGGCATTCTTGTAGGTAGAGTCTGGTTTGAACCAGCTGAAGTGGTGAATGCTCCATCACAGCCTCTAATGTGTTTTAAGAATCAACTTATGCTAAGTCAGTGCCTTGTGTACAATGTGGTCAGCCTTAGATGCCCATTAGCAACTACCCGGGTTTTGCTTTGTCTTTTCTATATCCCCAGGATGTTTCTGCTCTTTATGCTGTATTTTTCAAAGCAGATATGGAGTGAAGCAGAAGGCTTGGGATGTATGTAAAAGCCAGCTTTTGTAGAAGGTCTTCTGGGGAAAAAAAGGCTAATATCTCTTTAAAGAACATATGAAGGCTGGGAGAGAGTTTAGACAGGCAAGAGCCTTGTGGTGTTGACAGCTTTATATTCCTGCTGGGTGACATTCACTTACTAGAATTGGCGTCCCCTCTCAGCTAGTAATTCACTCCATAAGGATTTGGGAAAAGGATGATTAATGGTGGGGAATTTATATTTGCAAAATTGTTGATTAAAACTTATAGATCTATTTGAAGACTTAGAAGAAGAAGAAGAGATTATTAAGGATGAGACTTCCCCTTTTCTCCATCCTTAGCATGAGCCCCTAAAATGTGCTGTGCTGTGTGGAATCCTCTCGGCCAGGCGACCCACAGCCTAAAATGAAAGTGTGGCCAGGGAAGTCTGAGAGGAGCCCAGGCTTCTCTGCCTTTTGCCTGGACTGCTGGAAGGGCTCGGCCAGTTGTGCTTCACTAGCAGTAAGTTATTGTGCCTCATTCATTGTTAACACACGCATTTTCACTTTTGAATGTTTGGCTTCCAGAGGAACGTTCAGACAGCTTTATTTAAACTGAATGAACAGCACTTGGCTATACCAGATGGTGTATTTGCTGATAAGAAGCATTAAACATCAGAAATCTTTTTGGTATTTTTCTTTTTCCTAGGATTTCTTTTACTGCTTTAAAAAAGTGTGTGTGTGTGTCTATGTCTCTCTCTCTCTCTCTCTCTCTCTGTGTGTGTGTGTGTGTGTGTGTATGTGTGTGTGTGTGTGTTAAATGTTCTAGTTTGGGGGATTGGAATTTAAACATTGAGGATGTCTTGTTGAAATACCTGTTCATTTTGTTAAAAAATTGCTTATTTTTGAAAAACATTTTGCTTTAAAAAGAACTGATGTTACTGGAGTACTGCTGGCTGAAGTTGCCCCCATGAGCAAACTCCCTGAAGAGTATGGCTTCCCTTGCTTCTAGGTCTGCTTAAGAGCATAGCTGTCTTGTTGCAGGGGGAGAGAATCATTATGCAGTACACACTTGCTGCATTCAAACGGAGAACAAATGTGATCAAGATTGTTAGGCAGGGCCTCATTTAGAGCTGAACACCATCCACTCCAACAGTTAGCTTAATTGTCTACATGTGGAACATTTCCTTTTCGATTAAGAGTCACAGAAATGTGGATCAGCTCAGGTGGAGACACAGCATTAGCTGTGGGGCAGCAATAATTTTACTTTTTGAAAGCAGTACTAATAGGAAAGAGTATATATATATATATATATATATATATATATATAATGTTGAAATAAATAAAATACTTAGAAATATAATTGTCAACACAGGGAAATGGAGAGAACTCTGTTTCCAAGGATGAATGTCATAAGGTCCAGTGGCAGTTGGAGCGTATGCTTGTAGGAAGGACTCCGTGCTTCAGGAGGGAAGGCTTCCCTGCCCCACCCCCACTGTTACTACTATTTTAAATGTAAAGGCTTAAGGTCTTTTAAGAAGAGGATGAACTTAGGCTTGGGGGTCATCTAACCGTCTAACATGTCCTCTGTAGTTTTGCTGAAGTAGAAAAATAGCTCTTCCCTAAAGTGTTTTTAGCCCTTGGCCTGTTATTAAAATAAAGACATACTTGGTTAAAAAAATATATGCAATGGAACATACACATTAAACAGAACACAGGGTATCCGCCCCTCCAAGTCCTGAGTGTAATTTGGTGTTTCAAGTAATTTTGGAAGTTTCATGTTCCATCAGCAGAAACCCACTGACCATTATATAGTGAAGTTCTGCTGCAGTGGTGTGCGCTGTGTGTGTGTGTGTGTGTGCGCGCGCACGCGCGCTTAAAACTACAAAGAAGTCCCTTAAGCATCTGTTTTTTAACTGGTGCAGAAAATAAGCAATACCTTCATTTCCTGAAGGCCGTGACTAGCCGAGGTAATTTGTTCATCCTAGATATCCTGTATTGACTCTTTTTCTTTTTAATTCCTCTTTCTCTCTAGGATGAGAAAATAGACTAATCATTATTTATAAGATGTCTGAGAATATGAGTTTGGGCAATTTTAAGGTCATTTTGAGTTATTTTAGTGGAGACTGGTAATCTTTTGGGGTGCTGCTTGTCAAAGACAGCAGTTATGAGGCTTGATGGCTCCACTTTGGTAAACTGAAACATTGTTGCTGCTTCCTCCTCCTCTTCTTCCTCCTTCTCTTCAGCCTCCTCTTCTTTCTCTTCTGCTAAATAAGAATTCACTGTAGAAGCAATGTATATGAATATATTTAAAAGCTATGCTACATTAACACAGTTAGATATATTCCATATTGTATCATTTTCTTTGGATTCATATATCATTTGTTGTCTTTTGGCTTCTGTTGAGATAAAATTGATTCCAGTTCTTAGCATTAAAACTAATAATCCCACATTTGGTATTATTGTTTTATTTCAGCATGCCAAAAGCTATTCTTCATAGCAGGAAACATATAACTCACTAAGATAGTTATATATTTTTATTTAATAAGTACACTTTAAAAAACTCTAAGAAATGTGTAGTAACACAGTAACTTGTGCTATCTTTCTTATACTGAGACTGAGGTACAATGGCATTTTGGAACATATTTAAAGACAGAGCATTTGACAAAAGTTGTATGTGTAACAGTTTGTCAGTGGAAAGTGACAAGCGGGAAATGACAAATGAAATGTTGGCATCATCCCTCTTTATTTTGATAAAAATGTCTCAATTTGCAGTGATATACTACTGTTTCATAGTATTTCATGAGTTGTGGGAGATGCATAAGGAGAATTTAGATTTTGTGAACGGAAAATTAGCAGCCCAAACTCTCTTTTCAGAAGCTTTGGCAGCACGTCCCTTTCCCCTGCTCCCTGAGAGCAGGAACAGCAGTGAAGTGTTGGATTGAACCCATACATTTTAACTCATTAGTTTTTGAAAAAAAAGGGGGGGGGCTGGGTAACTGAAAATGGTTTCAAGTAGGAGACCTTTGTACTTAGCTGGGAAGGAGAAGAGGAGGTTGCCTCTTCGTGTCCTTATTTTCTCTATGGCCATTTGAAAAGGAGTGATTTCCTTCTACTGCCTTTGATTGTCCAGATCTCTTCTCCCTCCGATCATCACGCTCTTCAGCAGTAATTTAGCAAGCCAGTTAGGTGAGCTGTGAATTTCTTTTATTTTAAAGTACAGGAGAGGTTTTGAAACTGTCTGAATATTAGAAACAGATCTCTAAATACAAAGGATTCATCATCCTGGTGCTTATGGATAACGTGATTGTCATTTCCAGAGCCAAAGTCAATGTCTGCATGCAATTGAGGTGTGAGTTAGAACAGTCAGTTGAAGACTCCCAGAGGTTTTATTTTATTATTTTTATTTTTATTTATTTTTTAATGTTTTGACACAGGTGTAGCTTCTCCATTGTGTTATTCTCCATTTTCTGAAGAAACATTTCTTCCTGTAGTGCTATCCAGCAACTGAGCATTTATGTCTTTCCTTTATGTGGAAGTACATTTAATGAGCCTGACATACCCTGGCGTTTCTGTAAAAATGTTCTGTGGTATTGGGCATGGTGGCTTATGCCTGTCATATGAGCACTTGAGAGGCTGAGGCAGGAGAACTCTGAGTTTGAGACTAGTCTGGGCTAAATATTGAGTTCCTGTCCAGCTTGAGCCACATAGCAAGACGTTATCTCAAAAATCCACAACCACTAACACTGAAAAAATTCCCATGATAAAGTTTTCAAAATCATGGAAGACAATTAATATATATATATATTTCAACTAATAGAATTTTTTAATTAATTGCAAATAATAAAAAATTGTGATGAAAAGAATGATAATTTGGTGACACAAGGTATTAGAAGTGTCATCTACTCTGTCTTTTCCTATTATTTGTGAAGCTTTTGTTAATTACAGATTAACATCAAGCCAGATAAAAAGCTGTAAATGTCTAAATATGTTTTAGCTATGCAGTTATGGCAACTGAATTTAGGGCAAGTATTTTAAAATTATTATCTATAACCTCTAAAGCCAAAATAAGAAAGTTCCAGAATGAGAGTAAAGTATAATGATACATGTGTGTGAAGATCCTATGACAGAACCCAGTAATTTTTTGCTACCCTAAAATCATGACAATAATAAAAAGGCAGATCAAGTAGATGTTATAGTTATCAGAGCAATGCATAAAATAATAGCAAAGCAGAGCAGATAAACCAAAAGTAAATAAATAACAGTGTCAACAATTTACACCTTGAAATACAGTTATCAGCAACATGCCACTGTACAGCAGGCATGTCAATTAACTGTTGGTCTGATACAACAGGATAATAAAACTCTCCGAGGAAGCATGTTCTTCAGTTTAACTTATTCCTGACACTGTTAGTTACTGTATGAGGAGAAATGGTTTCTCCTCTTAACCACTTGCCTTATTAACAATGGAGTTCGCCCTAGCATCCTAGCACCTTGGTTATTAAACTGTGGGATTAACATAAGAAGAGAGAGTAAAAAAACCAAAGGAAGAGGCTAGCACTCCTCATTAAAGGGCATGCATTTCAGCTGTGTTTGATACCCACTCACGGTTGCACAGAGCTCCGTGCCTGTCTTTGTTTGCATGAAGACTTGTACAGATGTGGGGAGAAATAGATTCCAGATAAGAGAGTGTTTCTCAAACCATGAAGTATGATAGGCAGTTTGCAGGCATTCATGGGAATAACCGGAGCTACAGCACAGTAATGGTCCTTTACCCTTTTCTTTCTGGAAGGTCTTTGCTTGATTTGGGTCCATAGCTGGAAATCAAGTATATCAGTTCTGTCATAATCGTTTTATTTTATACAGAAAATATTATCTTTGCAAAGAGAACCACACAACTGTAAAGAAATGACCAAAGGCAAAGAGTAAAATAAGAAACTCATATTTTGATATTTTTCTGATTGTGTCAGCACATGAAAATTAAGCATTCACTGCTCTATTACTTACATGTATAAAGAAAGCCAAAATTGATATTGCTGATAGCTTATTAGAAAAAAATGCATTCATATAAAACTCTTAAAATTGCTGTGTATTTGAAACATTATTTTTTTTTGTTTAATAGAACAAAACTTTCTTTTGTCATAATCCAAAGATGGTAACAGAGCCACATGATAAATGTCTCTTTAAGTGTCGTAGTAAAAGAAAATGACTTGTCTTCTGAGGCAGTAGAGAGTTTATGTTGTTTTAGACCCATTTCCAAGCAGTGATCGAAAACAGATTACAATAACAATTATACAGTCAGAAGATGCAATATCCATTTCTGCTTTAATTGAGTGAGGGAATAATAAAAACATCATTAAGAAAAATGAGGTGGACCTGTCACACAGTGTACAAATTTTTAGACTTGAAGACGATGCAGAATAACCAGAGTGTTTCTTGTCTTCTGTGGTGCTTATTAGCTGAGATCTGCATTGGCTCTCCTTCCCTGGGCAGTTCACAAAAAAGCCTGTGGGAGCGTGTGCCCAGGCACCACAAGTGTGCACTCTGCCTTAGGGTGTGACGTTTTCTGGAGTTCTACCTGAGGCATAAGTGACCCCCTCATCCTCTTTCTAACCTGTGGTGATAGATGTCCACAGAAATAAAAGATTGTCGTGTGTAAGAGATAATTGAGGTACTAGCCAGCAAACCTTCCCAAAGTCCTCAGGAGGCTAAACTGGAGAGAGAAGGTTGAGGCCCACCCATATCTGTCTTGTCCCCTGCACATAGGAGAACCTGGACTTCCTTGTCTTCATGTTCTCATCTTGTCACTCTGGTAGAAGCTGAGAGGCATCTGGCTCTCATTCTGAGTTCTATAAACTATTGCGTATATCCATTTGTCTTTTTTATTTTATTTTTTAAAATTTGAGGCGGATTCTCATCAGTATGTAGCCCTGGCTGGCCCTCAAGCATCCACCTGTCTCTGGGATTAGAGGAGCACAGACTGTGCCCCACATTTCTATAACTGTTAACCTGGCTGGGCTGGGCTGGGCTGGCAGCAGTCTTTCCCCAGTCTATACTTGGAACTTCTCTGTGGGATAGCAGCAGACAGCAGCCAAGATGACTGGCTAAGTTTTCACTCTGGGTTGCGCTTCTTACTGGGAAACTTCACAGTTCCTGAAAACCTGGCCATGACAGTGGAGTAAAGCCAGCCAGCAGCCTCTCACGGAGAAGTACTGAGGCTCAAGCACCAGATGCCAAGCTTGCACTCAGTCGGGACACTTAGAAGGGACTTTTAAAAAAAAAAAATCAGTCGTTAAACATTTTCTTGGTGCCATTACTTGAAAAGATCTTCCTGTGAGCTGCACTGTAAAGGATAGGATGGGTGTTTTACCCTGTGGTGGAGGGCCCAGCATCCCTGATCTGCCCAGGGATCACCCCCTTCAGAAGGGGATTCATATCGAATAATCCAAAAGAGCCTAGCGTGCTTATTCCATGCAGAGTGTTTAGTTAATAGCACCTTTATTAAATAACACCTCAATTAAACCTTTGTCAGCAAAGGTTCTTTTACCTTTCTATTCACCCAACCTAACAGGGCTGAGCTTTAAGGGTCTATTAGTGGTTCTGTTTTTTTTTTTCTGGGCTTTGCAGTTTGAACCTATACATTAATTCTGGTGGAACTTGGCATTGCATCCCTTTGCCTCGGAGGGAATTTTTGTTGTACAGTAAAATGTGGTATTTCTTTCGTGCAGACACTTTCTCCGAGTTTCCCCCTCTTCTCCTGAGCAAATAGCAATTAAGTAGTCAAGGTTTTAAGAGTGTTTCTTTAATTTTAAAAATGGAATGATTATTTTAGGTGAATTAAGCAATTTTCCATGAGTTCACACTGTAAACCAGTGCTTTTCAAAAAGAATAGAAGACACTCGGAGCTAATAATGCAATGAAAGTAATTTTCTCCCCTCTTTCTCACTCAGCGTATGGAATGGTGAAACCCATAGATTAGTGGCCACTGTTTCAGAAGCTGAGGGTTAAGACATTTTGTTTCATTTGTGTTACCTGCAGTTTTACCGCCAACTGAAAGAAAAGAAAATCAAATCTCTGTCTAAAACAACCGGACTTTCCAACCTTATTTTGGAAAACATACTTCTGCTCCATTCCTCTAAGATGGCTTTTCTGTATGTTGATACTGTGTTAGAACTGCGTTTTTATAGAATCTGATCACACAGAAGTGGGAAGGGAAAGGACATGGATTATCTTGGTGTGACAGCTAGCAAGTTCTCAGAGTGCCAGTGACGGTGTGGTCCATGGCAGAGCAGTCCCTCCGGAGACAGAAGTGGGCTGAGCCGGGTGTGGTGGACAGCTGGTGTCCTCTGGTCAGAAGGCATCTTCATATAAGTTTCTGTCTTTTGGGTTTGGGAGTGTGGTGTCAGGAGCCCTTTGTTGAGGGAGCCTAAGGAGAACAGATTGTTCTCGAGGTAGGAGTTATTCCATGTTGAAGACCAGGTAAAGTCACTTTTCAAGAGTAAATAAGGTGATTCTGATTTTTTTCCTGCCCCTCTCAAATGAATGTCTAGGTAATTTTCAGCACAACTAATTCCGTTTATGGGCACATTCATCCAGCAAGTTTGTGCCTTGAGCGTACTTTTATGGTTAACTTATACCCTCCGTCCCAAATGGGTGCTTACCATTGAAAGTCTGCCAGTGATCATTAGTTCCCAAGAGACTTGGGAGAGAAGAAGAATGATGGGGTCTTACCTTTAGTGAGACCATTTGTGTTGTCATTTTGCCACCATGGGAAAACGAAGTGGACCTGAGTGTTCAGGATGACTGTGAACTGTCTGATAGAAACGTATGGGATTCCAATTAGCATAGGGTCAGGGTACCAATGCACCTCTCTTCATGCTGTTCCAGTGGTTAGTGGAAAACAAGCTGCTAAGTAAATCCCTTGGCCCTCCAATAAAAAGATTTATAGCAAAATAATTCTCAGCCCCATAATGGGACCGTTGTAGGTTTGTGTTTGATATTTGTAAGACTGAAATACAGTCCATGTTCCTAAACTAAGCATTTATTGTAAACAAGTTAACTGCCAAGAGCTTCTATTCTGTCAAACATAATTATATTGAAGATTGATATATAACTTGAAAGCAAGGTTGAGAGAGACAGTTCCTTTCCATGAAGGAAGGCTTCTGAGACTCTGCTCTCTGCTTCTCTGATAGGACCACATAGGAAACTCACCTTCTTCACAGCCAGCCTTATGTAATAAACACAGGCTTGGTTTTGAAAATCAATCTGTCTGTCTGTCCTTCTCTTAACAAACCAGAGAAATGAACTAGCATTCACAGGAGCTGGTATGAGCAATTCTTGCTGATCATCCAGGTTTGGTAGCCGCGGTCAGGAGACAGAATGCTTGCTCTTCCCTGGCCCTGCTTTAGTGTGCCCACAAACCTGCACCTATGCTTATAAGCTAACCCCACAGGAAATCCTGTTTTCCTTAATGCTGGCCTTGCCTGTTGGCTATTTTGTGTTATTCTTGTGAGATTAGAACTCTTTGGAAACCATAGCCTTGAGGTGTAGCATGCTAAAACACTTCATCAGGAGGTTTAGGGATGACTTCAGAAAAGAATTTATAAATCTTAGTAGTCTAGGGAAAGTGAATCTTTTTGAGGTTGAGATGTACATATCTGGAATTAACCCTGGTTTAAAGTTCTTTGCATGATGGAAGGTAGAATTTCATATTTTGTTTAGGGCAAGGATACCTCACTTTTTAATTCAGCAAACAAGTTATCTTAGACATACTTAGGTTAAAAAAATGGAACCACATTCTTCCTTTGATTGGGTGTCAGCCTGTGATTGACCATAATAAGGGTAAAAATAGTATTTTCAAGCTGGATGTGGTGGCTTATGCTGTAATCCTAGTACTTGGAAGGCAGAGGCAGGAAGATTACAAGATTACTCAAGGTTTTTTTTAGGGAGGAGCATTGGGGGACTAGCCTGATCTCCCTAGTAAGTACCAGGCCATCCAGAGCTAGAGGGTGAAAAATATATCTCAGAAAAAAACAAAGCAACAAGAAATTCCGTGGGTTTCATAGTCCATGACTTTCATAGTTTCTCTAGTTTTAAAAATAATCAAATTTACTGTTTTCTTTTAGAACCACAGAGAGAAACAACACTATTCTATTTTTATTAAATAATTGCTATAAATTACACTGGTGTGTATACAGTGTCAGGGAAGTATTTCATCAGACCCTGGTTCCCTGGTCTGTGTTTATTAACTTCGTCTCAGTCACAGTAATAATGACCTCCATGTTGTAAGCCAGAGACCTCATTGTCCCCAGAGGAAGCTAACCTATGCCCACTATGACGCTGAGTTTTTGTTAGTCTCTGGTCTCCTTCTTTCCTCCTTTCCCCCCTCCCTGTGTCAGAGCTCTCTGGGGCTTGCTCTCTCTCCCTCTCCACGGGCATTTGATGGAGATGAGAGTGAGTCTGGGAACTGGATGCTGGTCGCCTGTCCACTGAGATGCAGCTCTGTGGAATCTGTTCCAGTTAAATTCAGTGATCATTTCATTTACATTTCTGTTAAATATCTGTAAGTGTTTTACTGTTCAAACCCTAATGTAGTATTTTCTTTTATGAGGGAGAAACCTTTTTTTTTTTTTTTTTTTAATATAAAAACTTTGCTTTTCAGTTTTCATTTGATAAAAATCTTTCCACTTTCATGATTTCCTTTGAGGCTTTGCACCAGTGTTTGGTCTCAATTTTTAATAATTTTTTGAGTTAAACTCCCCAAAGGAAACATGCTTGTGCTATGAAATATTCCCACTAGAAATACAGGTAGTCCTGCCTTATTGAGTGTGAGCACTTGTTTCCTTTATTAATTCCGTGCTCGAAAAACCTCAGCATAGGTAACCTTTCTTTAACGCTACGCTGGAGGAATTAATCAAAGATTTTAAAAAATTGTTTGAATTAGATAAAATAATATTTAGGCAGAGCTCAAAACCCGAGATAATGAAGCAAATAGTGTAGGGGCAGTTTTTATTGACTTCTTTCTTTTGAGGAGTGGGACTCTAGTGTACCGCTTCTGCAGACAAGGTATTGAGAAGGGGCTGTGACAAATGTGTGAATACATCACTGAATCTTTTGATGGGCACACTTCAACAACTGTGAAAAGAACTTTTAATTGTTCATTTTTGAAATAATTATCTTCCAGCAATATGCCATGGCTTTGAGATTTTCTATAATATCCAGACTTTAAGGAGATGCTTTCCTGCAGTATAGGCCATGGTCCTGCTGACTAGCTGCCTCTCCAAACCTGAGCCTGGCAATTGGTGTCTGCAGCCCGGGAGCCCAGTGTTGCAGGCTTCCAGTCCTTAAACAGAATCCACAACAGTGCCGTATGCTGATATGCCAGCAGTCTCTGCCCACTGTGGACACGTATCACCCATGGTCTGGCGAGCTTCCTGTGCCCAAGGGAAAACCAGCTTCTAAATCCACGTGTCTGTCTCTTTCCTAGAAAGCACTGCCTGTGACCTGATGCTCACTATGGTGTAGGGGGCCCACAGTGATGCTGAACAGTCCACGCCACTTATTAATGAAGATGATTAATATCTAAGTGGAATTAGCATTTTGTTCAACTGAACCACTGTTTATTTTTGGACATCCCATAGGTCAGGCTTTGAGGTGGGGTGTGCAGAGTGGGAATTTGTCTAAAGACCGGCCTCTCCCTGAGACAGGGAGTTGCTGACATCTAGGGAGTTAGTTCTGAGGGTTCGGTCATGGCCACAGTCAGGTGCAGCTCATTCTTTATTATTTAGGTAGGTTACCACCACGGCTGGGCCTCCAGGGCTCCTGTGAGCCGTGGTTTGCCTACAAACTGGAGCCTGCCACTGAATTTCCTAGAGGTTAATCGGAGAACATTTACCCTTCCTTGGTTCTGCAGTCCTGACTTCAGATTGAGTTATGATTCCTGAACTTGAGGAAAGGTCTGGAAGCAGATGTATGTCCTTCTTTCTGCTATTTTGGGGCTCACATTGGATGTTTGAGAAGCTGTGTTCACTGTTCATACTTACCTTCTCCTGGCCTAATCCTGCGCTTCATTTCTAAGGTTAGGGTTGACTTCAGGTACTGAGAAAGCATCTGATTTTTACAGCAAATAACTCTAAGAGTAAAATATTGCCTTATTTTTAACCCCTTGTGTCCCAAGATGGTGGGAGGGTGGGGGATGTAGTAAGAGATTTTTATTGTTGAAACTTTCCTTGGAAGTGGGGTGTGTGTGTGTTCAAGATGAAGTCATGGTGGAGAGGAAACCAGATTTATGTTTATGGCTTTGTTTGCCTTTTCGTGTTTCTTTAGAGCTGACAGTAACCATCCCTCTGTGGACCTCCATGTTCTTGCCATCCACCTCTGCGTGAGGGATCAACAGCCAGGAAGAGATGCTGGAATGGGGGTATCATAAGGGACCCCAGGTTGACCTGTGACCTTTTGGGTGACTCCCTTATACTCAATGACTTCTTTTACCTTTACAGTTCATGAAGAGTTTTTCTACTTTTTAAAAACCACTGTCTGACATCCCCCTCCCCCAGTCAAGCTTATTTGGAAGGAAATAGGAAGGTGCAGTCATACCTTGAACATTCCAGTTATCCACGGAGTGCGTACAGTGCTCCCATAACATCACAGCCTGCAGTGCTGAGACAGCCATTTAAATCTGTGTGAGTATGTACCTGAGGTTCACTGAAGGACCAGGAGTACTGTTTTTACGTTAGTTATGTCTTCTCTGTGAGAGGAGGAGATGAAGGCCATTCCATAGCAAAATGTGTTGTCCTTTTCAAACAAATGTTGCTGGAGATTGAACTGTAGGCTGTGTACGTGTTTGCTGAGCGTTCTCCCCTCAGCTATATCCCCACCCCTACAGTGTCACAGCTTTTTATCAGTTCATCTCAGAAGATTTCCACATCAGCCCCCGAGGTGGGGGGAAGTCTACAGCTGCTGGGTTTGGAATGTGGAATCTCAGAAGGTTGGGCCTGAGAGAGAAGGGAAGGACAGGGCCAAGGAGAGCTACTACTCTAGGAAAGACACACTTGGTTAATTTTGAAATTTTGTCTGTGGCCCCCAACTAGGAGGTAAATGATGTTCAATTTTGTTTTCTGTTTCTGGTTGTGATTCTTGGCTCTCAAACTTTGCTTTATTGTTTTAGGGTAGGAAAAAAAAGGATAGAAATTAATGTTGTCCTGTTCTCGCTATGTGTGTGTGTCTGTCAGAGAGAGAGAGAGAGAGAGAAAGAGAGAGAGAGAGAGAAGGAGATTATACAAATACTTTAATTTTTCTAGTAAATTATAATAGGAAAAAGATAGTCCATCCTTTCTCCCAGTCTTTGGCGAACAGACTGTATTTAGTCAGCTTCCTAAATTTCTTCCATCTTTCTAGGGCTTGGTGTAAGATTTATTTATAATGGAGGTGGTGGAATGTGGTACTTTGCTTCAGGTTCAGTTTATGCAAAGAACAGCTGGAGAGGCTCTGACCACTGCCTGTGTATCTTTTTCTCTGGAATCCTAGGTGATAGTGTGAGATAAGCCTAAGAGTGGTCCTGTGGCTGCCTTCATTCCTGAAATGGGTGGGTTTTAGGAGCCCCAGGGAGGTTAGAGGCAGGCCTGCTGTGACCTCACTCTAGCTATTGTCCTTCAGGTGGCCTTTCCGAGAATGAAGGTGACTCAGAAGACAAAGGGGCCCATGGAGGGTGGAGTCTAGCCCTTGGGTGTGAGTCTTTTCTCTTTTTGTCTGCAGTGGCTGAAGAGCAGCAGAAGGTCATTTCTGAAATTGTTCCCGGCCTAGCCCTGCCCCCACAAATGGGAGTCCTCAAAAAATTCACAGATTCAGTAGCACAGGTTTCTTGGAGGGTATAGCAAGTGGAAAGGGTTACTAGCTAACAGGGCAAGTTGTCAGGTCCATGTAAGTGGTGTCTGGGATATTATTTTCAAAGGAGAATGTGGGGCTTAGATGGACTGAGTCGCTGCTCTGCCTTGGCTGTATCATTTTCTGGAACCTTCTCTTGTGGTAAACATGAGAAAAAAGTGAAGGTTATATAGGTGGTGGGCCAACCTATAATGTGATGGCTGGCCTGATTCTACCCCAGCTTAGATGGCAACCTCCCGCTGTGAAGATCCTGTGCTTCTGGCCTGACTTCCATCTCCCCTTGCTGAGGTTAGCAGCTCTGAGAGCTGGAGAATATACTAGTTCCTCTCCTTTTGTCCATGTCAGCATGGGAACATTCCTTGAAGATCCTGACCAGGAAAAGGAGGTGGGGGAGCTTTATAATGATGCAGGGTTACTAGGGTTAGGAATCAAGTAGCTGCTTACTGTTTGCTTAAAGTAGAAGAGAGGCAAACACTTTTGACTATCTGAGAAAACAGAGAATGGCTTTTGTTCTTAACTCACCCAAGATCTGGAACCCAAAGGAAAGAAAGATCCTCACCTATGAGGGGTGGGGCAAGAAGTGCCCTGGACAATCACATACTTGTCTTACTATCAGTTTGTAGTGAGTTTTTTCTATGTGCCAAAAGCCATTGTGTGTGTTTGTAATTTGGCAGATTGCTTGCAGAGGCATATTATCTCACAGAAAATATAAGGCACATGTGTGATGTTTAACAGCCCCACTTAAAACAAGCTAAAGAAACCGGTAACAACTTTAACAATACATTTAGTTCAGTTTGTTCAAATATTTCTACATGCAATTCATTTTCTAAAAAAATGTTTATAATGCATTTACTTTTTGTCTGTGTGTGATACTAAGTCAGTAAAATCGAGTGTATTTTATATTTAATAGCAGGTGTCAGATGGAGAGAAGACCGTGCTTTTTGCTATGGCATGTTGAATGCTGTAGGTTATTCTTGTTTGTATAATAAGCCATCCAGTGATTACTAGTTTCATTAGGTCATTCAGTGATAAGTTATTCAATCATTATTAGTGTTATTTTTATTTGAAGAAATACTTTTTAGTGTCATGAACATTGCTTACTGAAAAGTATTGAAATGATTGGGTTTTTTTGGCCTGTCTGTAAAAGGGCATTAATACTCATACTTAAAAAAGAAAAATAGGTAGCATTGTTGCGAGCTGCATCTCAGATGACCTAGACGTATTGCACATACACATGCTCACCACACACACACACACACACACACACACACACACACACACACGGTCATTTGCATTTTAGCTGGGAGACTTTGGGTCTTGGAGAGCTCCACATGCCTTATGAACAGCCAGTGACTCAGGCAGAGTGACAGGAGCAGGATTTGTTTGACTCAGGCTGCCTGCCTTCCACCCCAGGGCTTTTCATAACATCTAACTATCTTCCTACCGGTCTGTTCACATGGTCATGGTGCTACAGAGGCTGGAGCCACGGCTCTCTAGGATGCATGCCCTTCTTCAGAACTATGACAGTGAACATGGCCATTTCAGTGCCCTAACAGATGACAGCAGGGAAGCATGCTTCTCTAGGGGAGAGAGTGCTGTTTCCTGTCTGCAGTGACAGAAGACAGCATATGTCCTGCTTGCCCGAACTAGTCATGATTTTTAGTAAATGGCTGGGGCCCAAGTGCCTGTCTTCAGATTAAACTACCTGCCTACCTCCAGCAATTGTAAAAGGCTTAACAAGGCTTATGATCAAAAGGTCCAAAGTTCTCCACTTGATCATCTGGAAATGGGTCTGTGCAACAATAAAAGAAAAATAACGCCGTAAGCTCAAATACAGGGCCCAAGCCTGAGGGCTCTTTTTATTTTCTCTTTCTCGTGACCCTTTAGAACGCATAACTGTGTTTAGCTCCATGCTGCTGCTTTTTATTGCAGTTACTTTATTCTCACCACTGTTACATGTATTTTTGAAACATTTTGTAAATGCCCTACCTCTCTTTTTCCATCTTCTTCCTTTGCTTGAGGACAGTAGTGGACCAGCTGAGGAATTACTTCTTTGTGAGGTGCACATTTCTTATCGCTCTGTGTGTGCTTCTCTGGGAAAGACCTGTTTTCAAAGGCTTCTGAGTCCCATGCCTTAATTTTCACTTCAGTCACACCAGTTTGCTATTTTTCACTTATTTCGCCGTTTTCATTAGTAATTGAATCCGTTTTTCCTATTTTTTTTTTGGTAAAAACAGAATCATATTATAAAACCATAATTGTTGAATCAATCAAGTACTAGTAAAAAGATTAATTTTCTAATGATGGAATACAATGTCTGTGAGCCTGTGTGTGTGTGTATGTGTGCCTATGTATACCCATTGTGTGTGTGCATGTACATGCCTATGTGTACCCATTGTGTGTGTGTGCTCGAGTGTTCGTGCGTGCATGCAGTATGCATGTGCGTGTGCATGCATATACAGGTTTGAAGTTGATATTGGGTGTTTTCTCTGTCATTTCCCACCTTACTTTTTGAGGCAGGGTATCCCATTGAACCAGGAGCTTGTCATTTTGGCTAAGCTGGTTGGCTAGTGAGCCCAGGATCCCCCTGTCTCCTGGTCCTCACTGCTGCAGTCACAGACACATGTGCCACTGTATATGGCCTTACACTGTGCTGTGTATCTGAACTCTGGTCTTTGTTCTTACAGCAAGCACTCATCCACTGAGCCATCTTATTTTTTAGGTAGGTTAAAACGAGTTAGGGGATTGGCGATCGCTTTTGACTAGAAGGAATCACTGCTGTTATGCTAGCCAACAGTTGCTCCCTCCAATCACAAACTAAAATGTTTAGGAAATAGTTTTCCCACATTGAGAGTTACAAAACATTAGTCTCTTCCAGGTTATAGACACCTGAGATTTTATGTTGTATTTTGTATTTAACTGGTTGTACTGTTACTTTGAAATTAATAGGACCTTTTCAGCCAGTTTCAGACTTATTTAGTCATGGGTGAATGCTAGTTTATGGAGTAGCTAGTTTCATTTAAAGGCCTTATCTGTGGTCCCCAGATGTGTGACATGTACATGTTGACATTAGGAACTGCACATGGATTTTCAGCACTGAAACCTCTGTAGACACAGGTATTAGTGGTGAGGTGGCTTATGGCTCTACTGGCTATGTAGCTGTGTGTGAGCATATGCTTAAATCACTAGAGGTAGCAATGAACCTGCTTCCTTTGACAAAGATCATATACCAGTATGTAAGAGTTAAAAGGTCTAAATGGGGCTATTCCCTGCTGGGAAGGGCTCTCCTGGATTGGTTGTGTAAAATGCCATTATGCTTGCTTAGGAAGGTTTTACAATGCTTCCAGCTACAGTGTGGGCAGAAGCCATAGCAGACTTGTTCTTACCTGTATCTATGGAGTGATAGGTGATTCCTGACACATAGTAGGTGCAATCAATAAGTGCTATACAAATGAATGATGGGAAGATAATGTAGGAGGCATCTAATTTGTATTATTCATTGTGTATCTTAAATATATTTGGGAATAATTTCTCATAATCAAATAAATAATAATACTTCATAGACTAGTGATAGTAACCAAGGAAAACAACACTATGAAACCTCTTTTGCCTAAGATTTGACCCGCCTCACTGCTCCCTTGCATTTTCCACGGATCTGTACTATGGGTGAGTTTCTGTGGGGAGTAATGATGGAGTCAGAGGTTGTCTTAAGTGTGGTGTGGTGAGACGTGTTGGGCTGTTGCTCAGGCTTAATAATAATTACCAAGATCTTTAATGATAACAGTTCTTAATGAGTATTATTATTGTTAATAATGATGATATTTAATAAATATACCCAATACTTATTATCTTTAATAATAATAATTAGCACATGGGAACCAGTTGTACCATTGTATTATCTTTAAAACAAAACCCTGAACCTATGGCTCAGGAGTCTGCAGAGTGCCTGCTTTTGGCCTCTGCTTTCCAGATCCTGGTGAGTCAGAAGGCATCTGGGGTCAGAGCAGGGGGAGCTGCTGGAAGCTGTCTGTGCATCTGTGCACCCCCCACCCCCAAGCCATGCTATAGAGGCCTTGTTTTCATTAGAGAGTGCCTGTGTGTGCTATGACCACCACACTCTTCCCACCCCCCTTGCCTGTGTGTGCTATGACCACCACACTCTTCCCACCCCCCCCCCCTGCCTTGCTACCCCCCCCCCCCTCTCCCCCCCCCCCCCCCGCCTGCCTTGCTACGACCACCACACTCTTCCCACCCCCCAGCCCCCCCGCCTGCCTATGCATCCTTCATAACTTTTGTGTTTTGTTGCACAAAGACCCAGAGCAGACCCTCATTCCATAACGTACTAATTTGTGTGAATTACGCAGGGCAGGGTCCATGTTTATCACTTGTCCATTGGTAAATCTTTGATCTTCTTTTGTCTTGCTGTGTTTAGATTTAAATGCCTGTGTGACTTTTTCTAAAAAACTATTTGGTGAATTAAACAATTTTTAAGCTTTTCACACTTTGATACAAAGCAGAGAAATATTTCAATGACAACTGATTTCAACAGATTTTTCAAATAGACTAATTTGCTTTATTCTTTAGTGTAGTTTATTATTATTATTTTTTATCTGCAAACACTGAAAAGTATTTTGTCCAGGGATAACTCGTGTTCATGTATAAAATAATTCCAAGGAGATGAAGTTTGCATTTAGCTGTGTGTTTTCTATTAGTTCAGCATTGGCCGAGGTTTGCATGGTCTGTTCCTTTTTTCAGGCTAACTTGATGGGTTGTTTACTGAATCCTAGCAGAGGGCTGCCTTTGGATTTCTGTTGACTTTCCTGTATACACTCACATAGCCTCTCAGGCCTAGAACTCTCACGTGCCTCCCTACTGTGTGCTGTAGATTAGCAGCATTGAAATATATTTCTGGACAAAACCAGAGATGACCTGAAAATACTAGTGTTGGGCTAGGCTAAGACAGCAGACATTAGAGTCCTAAGACAGCAGACGTTAGAGTCCTAAGACAGCAGACGT
>JADRCH010000006.1:4786382-4864791 GCA_019843965.1 Rhynchomys soricoides | reverse complement strand
TTAGAGTCCTAAGACAGCAGACATTAGAGGTCCTAAGACAGCAGACGTTAGAGTCCTAAGACAGCAGACATTAGAGGTCCTAAGGTCCCCTGGGCCTGACATTAGAGGTCCTAAGGTCCCCTGGGCCTGACATTAGAGGTCCTAAGGTCCCCTGGACCAAGGTCCCCTGGGCCTGGGCCGTGTGCTAAGACAGCAGACATTAGAGTCCTAAGACAGCAGACATTAGGGGTCCTAAGGTCCCCTAAGGCCCCCTGGGCCTGGGCCGTGTGCTAAGACACTCGAGTGTAGCTGTGCTTTTAATCAGTGCACTGTGAGGTCCTCAGCAATGCTGCTGCATTAGAACAGTTATTATAGAGAAGATCGGCTCTCCTCATCCGAAGCCTTGCACAGGAAGCATCAGGCTGTTCACCCTGAACCGTGTGCGATCCTAGCATAGTACCTTTGAGAACCGTCCCTTCCCTTCTCATCCTGTTGCTCTGACTACCTTGTAACGCCATGTTCTGCTATCGGATTGTGTCTTCCCAGGTTTGATGATTCCAGTCTTCTGTGTAGTGGAGCAGTTGGATGGCTCTCTTGAATACGACAACCGAGAAGAGCACGCTGAGTTCGTCTTGGTGCGGAAAGATGTGCTTTTTAGCCAGCTGGTGGAGACCGCGCTCCTGGCCCTGGGCTATTCCCACAGCTCTGCAGCTCAGGCCCAAGGTATTCTTCCTCTCTCTTTCCTTCCTAGCCTCCTATGTGATCTGAGGAAGTATTGGTTTTTCTAAAAAGGGCTACAAAACAATTGTTGGATGCTGTACCTGACAGCAGGCCTCAGAAATCTTGCAAGATCTTGTTTTCTTGTTCCGTGAGTATTTGTCTAGTGCCCCGGAAGCCACCCAAACTAACTTGTCTTTTAAAGCAATCTTGATGTTTTTGCACTGGTAATTCTGTTATTTTCGCTAAGTCAGCACATTGGTGTTTGGGGTGCAGTGCTGAGATATTTGCCCCTGACTTATCCAAACTTTAATATATGATTTCTAAGCATATGAAATTTGTTTACTGCCTTGGGCTTATGGTTTCTGCAGTTTGCCATCAGGTTTTAATTAAACAAGAAACTCAGTTGCATCTTATGCTTCTGTGCCTTTGAAAGTTGTTCTACAGTTTTGATGAGGTCCATTCATTTAAAAAATCAGTTTCTTTGCAGTCCCTCTGTTTTACCTATTCAATTAACTACTGAAGGTGCATTATTATATTGATAATCTCAGAGAGCTTATGTGAGTTTCTCTTGTTTCTTTACGAAGCATAGTCTGTTGTTCTGTTATGCCAAAAATGCAGCAAAACCTTAATAGGAAAAGAAACTTGAGCCTAGTAGAATTATTGTCCTTGTTTTTCAGATGAAATGACTGAATCACATAGTTTATGGTAATAGTTATAAACAAAGGTGAGAAATTCATAACATCCCTGTCTCACTTTATATTGCTAATTTCCTGTCATCATTTCCACTTAACATTGCTGTGGTTCCCAAGATTTCTTGCTATGTCTTGAGCCTGGCTTCATGTCATCCTTAAGAGAGATCCGTTGGCTTCAGTGGGTCTGAGAAGATGACAAAGGGAGATCACGTGTTCACAGAAGTACACAAGCAGAAGCCTCAGACTTTCGAGCTCTTCCCTCTGATTCTGTGTGCACAGTGGTGCTTTTTAAAAGGTAGACTTTGTTTAAATGAGAGAGTAGGTCTACCAGGGTGGTCAAGCATATTTTGCCAAATGATTGTACCCCACATCCATGTCCTGTGCATTTCAGTGCAGAACCCTGCCCTTGGCAGGGCTGGGTGCAGATGGCAGCTGTACTGTGGAGTCCACTGCTTTCCCAGCAGTACCATGAAGGGTGGATTCCTCCTTTTCCTTGAAAACTTTCTTTCTGTGCGAGGGATTCAGGATTTGGTCCTCAGCAAAGTGCATATTGAACACCACTACTTTGATGTCACGTGATGTGTCCAGATGAATTAGAACTGTCGCTCAGCCCCTGTAAACTTTCATGCCCTTTTAGGGATATTTTCCTTTGAATGTAAAGGTCATTGTCTCCTACTGCCTGCATCCTGGCACAGGAGCTTCCTGGTTGACAGGGCTATCTATCTCCGTTAGCATGGCTGCTCAGTACATCATGAGATCACATGTGGAACACGGAGCACTAAGTGGCCAAGATTTGATTCTTGGCACGAGCTAAGGAAGGGACTCTCAGGAAATCTACACCAGGGAGCCCCACTGACTCTCAGTGATGTGAACTGAGAAGCTCCATTCACCAAGATGAGCCCTGCAAGCAAGCAGTGACTGTTGTCTGCTGTAAGCGGAAGGAGAGGGCAAGCCAAAAGTAACTATTTGCTTGCTTAAAGTTTCTGAAAACTAAGCTTAAAAAAATACATATTACATATATTTATATATATTTTTGGTTATGTTGAATCAACTCATCAAAAATACTGTCTAGATTATGTTGTGGGAAAAAAAGGTTTATAACTATAAACCCCATAGACTTACAAAAAATATCAGAATTTGCTTATGTTTTTCTTATGCTGATGACCTGTTTTGAATAAATGGGAAAACTTAGAATGTTCATAATTTTTAAAGGTGCATTAGTTATTCTTTGTCATTCTGATGATTAGAAGGTTAAATATTTCAGCTAAGTGGAAAATCTTGAATAACATTTTTGGAATAAACATATCAGATCTTTCTTGTTATTCAGATGGTTGGAAGATGTTTAGGGTAGATGGAAAAACAGGGTTATTCATTCTTCTGAAAAGCTGTATTAGGTCTTGGTTGTCACTGAGATGAAGAGGGGCATGCAGCCTGTTGCCTACTTAGCACAACTTGAGGGACATGCCTTAGGAGTCGGGTTATTCATGAATTGGACACACAGCACAGCAGTCTAGTGGAGGAGGAGATGGGCGTGAACATGGCGTCTGGTGACTTAGGCAGAGGCTTTCTGTGTGGATGTAGTTTCTGTTTTCTTTGTTTTTCCCTATGCTTTTGTAATTTTCCCAAGGTAAGGAGTCAAGGGAACCTTCTGGCCAACCCACTGACAAAGGAGCTGCTGTGGTGACCCTGAGTTTGTCTTCCCGTGCTAGAAGTGTGAGGGTCACCTGAGCTGCAAGGATAGTGGGTTTGTACCTTTAAGAAAATAGTACTCTTGGAAAGGATTTTTCATTTTGACATGACCCGAGAAGGTTCCCAGTGATTGACTCAGAAGAGCAGTAGAAGTGCAAACATGTTTGCAGTGTGATTTTGGAATGATGCTCCCAGTCAGGGCTGTACCTATCAAGTCTCAATCAGGTGCTTACCCATGCTTCTGTAAGCACGAGATTGTCAATTTCCTTCTCTGAGAGGGTATTCCCTCCAGGTGAGCTGCAAAGATTTTTTACTTATTCGTTTCTAAAGGGTAATAGAAATTCTATTGAAACAGAGTCCAGGGATTCCCCGGCCCACATTTGCAAAATATTTATTTAAATGCTGAATATTGGCACTAGAGAAAAAGGCACCAGACACTGTCATAAATCATGGGAGCTATGTTTCTAGCTGACTTATAGTTTCCATTTACCAACACACCACTAACTGCCTCTCGGTGAGATGCAGGGTTCATCTGATCTGCTGTTGAACATATGTAAAAAGCTGACTTGGTAGACGGAGGTCTGTTGGACAGTGTGCACATCTGCACTGTCTGATACTCAGTGAGCCCATGTCTCTGTCAGAGGTCCTAGAGTAATTGGGGAGAGGGTTGTGGGGGATCGTCAAGCCCCCTTCCCCTCATCTTAAACTTGACATTCTTTTTATTCTTCCCCTTTTAACCTTCCGACTTTGTCCCATGAGGCTTTCCGTAACATTCACGAAGCTCCCACACTATCCGGAGATTCTTTAGTTGCTGGCCACCCAGCAGTCACACTTGCCAACAGATTGGCTTTGGGAGGAGACAGCTGCTGTGACAAGATGATGTCCTACTGTGCAGAGCTGACTTAATTTGCAAATGGTCATTTTATCTATAGTGCTCTTCCCTCAGTAATTTTCAAAATAAATTTAATTAAAAATTTTATTTTATGCGCATGAGTGTTTTGCCTGTGCATCCATACATCTACCACATGCATCTTAGTGCCTGTAGAAGTCAGAGGAATCAGATTCCTTGGAACTGGACTTATGGATGGTTGTAAGCCACCATGTAGGTCCTGGGCACTGAACCCAGGTCCTGGACTAGAAGAGCAGATGCTCCTAACTGCTGAGCTATCTCCTCAACCTCTAAATTGTACTTATGTCTGGTAGATTTTATTTAAAAACACACACTAAGCAATAAGTAAGCGACAGTCCCCCTTAGCCAGTTATCTTTGTTGTCAAGACTGTATGTTTCAGAAGGGGTATACTAATCACTGTTTCTCATTTATCTTGCAATAATTACATTTGTGAAGTCATTTGAAATGATTTTTTAATGGCACAGAAAATTTTATTTAGTAAATGTTATGTGACTCAACCATGGTGCCAAGTAGCCTCAATTATATAGAATTTCACATATGTGCAGAGAAGAAAGACAAATAAAGTACATTATCTGTAAATGGTGTGGGTGTAGGATTATGTAGGATTCCTTTTCTTCTAATGAGAATGAAAGTAAGTATAAAATTCTACTTCCTTCTCAAGTTCTCTGAAGAAGTAGGAAGTTGTTACTGCTATACTCCGGAGTCCTGTTAAGCAGTTCCTTTGTTCCTATCTGTAAACTCGGACACTCACGTGTTAAACAGTTCCCGCTCTGTTGCCTTTTCCAGGGAGAGATTTGGAAAGAGCCAGCACGCTGTTTTCACCTTTGGGAATTAGGCAAACAATTTCCCAGCATATTGATGCTCAGAGCAGTTGAGCAAGTGCCCTATCAGACACTGTGCAGCATGTGTCCTGGTTCATTTAGTCAGCATAGCAGTCCTTTGAAGGAAGGAAGGCAGTTTACCCAGTGTTTTCCATTTTACAGAAGAGGAAGTGGAAGCAAAGGAAGAATGGGCAGCCATTCTTGCTAGGGCACAGGATGATAGGTGGAGACCTGAGGTTGGATGAACCTCAGCAGATGTAGAGTCAGGCTTGAGGCTACATCTCACTAATATCTTGCCTGCAGTGCTTGCAGGAAGCAGCTTTTGTATAGTGTGTTTCCCATATACTTGATGTGTGTGTGTGTGTGTGTGTGTGTGTGTGTGTGTACATAGTCATGCAAGTTGGTGTAAAGGTTTCGTTTCCATGAAAAAGAATGTAGAGATACTTTTTCAAAGCACTGTATACACAATTTATTTATTTTTTAAACACAGAATTATTTTTTTGTTTTGCTTAGACAAGATCTCATTCTATTCCTGGCTAGATTTGATCTCCCAGTCGTCTTTCTGTCCTTCTGCCTCGGGTTCCCCCCCATCCCCTCCTCTTTTGAGATAGGGTTTGTCTGTGTTGCCCTGGCTGGCCTGGCATCTGTAGAGTAGGCTGGCCAACCTTGAACTCAGATCTACCTGCCTCTCCAGTGATGATGTACCACCGCATCCAGCTAACTCCTCATCTTTAATGCCTGTCACGACTTAGTGCTGTTTTGGCTTTTGGATGTAGAGAGATGGAGGAAAAATGCTATTTTTAATGAGCTTACATTTGGTTGATTATACATAAGAAATTAAACATGTAGAACTGTTCAGGTGAGTTTTGACCCTCTGAGCTCAGAAATATACCACAGTAATGTTGAGAGACTATAAATATATGTATGATTTATTTGTTAGTTTGGTGCTACTTTACTTACTTTTAAATTGAATTTATTTATTTTATTAATATTATAGTATTAATTTAATTTATTTATGTTCAGTGTTTAGTTAAGTGGTTACTCCTTAAAAATTTGCAAGGGCCAGGCAGTCGTGGCGCACGCCTTTAATCCCAGCACTTGGGAGGCAGAGACAGGCAGATTTCTGAGTTTGAGGCCAGCCTGGTCTACAGAGTGACCAGGACAGAGGACAGCCAGGGCTACACAGAGAAAACCTGTCTCAAAAAACAAAACAAAACAAACAAACAAAAAAAAAATTGCAAGAGTTCCTTGTCATCTATTGTTGGAAGTAGGTGACAAGGTGGGACACAGCCATTAAGTGTCCTTAAAATCTTGGCTTCATAAGAGAAAATGCCATTTGTCAGTTCCTTACAGTGTTTTCAGGGTCTTCCTCTCTGGCTCTGGGTTTTAAGGTGGTAAAGCTCTTCCTGTCTCAGGCAATAAACTGGCTTGTGCTGACATCAGTCACTAGCAGTCATTTGGAAGAATAGGCAGAAGAAGCTAAGCTATTTACATAGGAGCCTGGGGAGATCTCTATGTCCTAAAGTGTTAGCTTGCTTTATTCAGTGGGTGGATCTATGGAAGTTACAAAGGACCCGTGGGGCATAGTGCCGTGTGAGACCCACAGTTCAGTGCATGTGCTAAATGGATGAAAGCAGGTTTTGTATTTTTATTTAATTTTAAGTTCTACATCTACTTATGCATGTGTTTGTGTGTATGCCATAGTGCATGGATGAAGGTCAGAGGACAACTTTCAATAACTGTTTTCTCCCCCACCTTGTGGGTTCTGGGAATAGAATCAGGCTATCTGACTTGGTGGCTAGTGCTTTTTCCTGCTCAGCCATCTCACTGGCCTCAAACATGGTTTTTGAATTTTGTACTTCACTAAATTTTACCCACAAAGGATTTTTTTCTTTACTGTATCATGAAGTCAGTTTCATTCATGATTTAGCTGTTAAAGTCAGCAAAGGAATGTGGTTAGACTCTTTGTTGATGAGCCTGTGCTAAGCTATTCAAATCATGAGTCTTATGCATCTATAGACGACATACGCTTGATATTTCTACTAAGTCCTTTTGACTATATGACTTTTTTTACACTCACGTTAAAGACATCCTAGAACTATCATTTGCTGCCTTCATTCAGAATCAATCTTTCTTTCCTTTCCCTTCCTTCCTTCTTTCCTTCCTTCCTTCCTTCCTTCCTTTTTTGGCTAAACTTAATGCAAACTCTGATCCTAAAATTTCTTCAAATATTGTGATTTCAGGGGGAGTTAGTGAGCTTATTTATGACCTCATAAAGCGTTCAGAATTCCCGCCGTTTTTGAGGGAGAATCTGAAAGGGCATGTGGCTCAGAGTGAAAAGGTGTCCCATGCCTTGAACCCTGACATTTCTCGGCTCCTTTTTTCTCTTTTTTGTTTCTTTAATTAAGCGCTTATGTTTGAGAGATTTTGGCTATCTATCCCTCTTATAATGTCATATTGAAAATGGTCCATATTTAGAAGATCTTGGAGCAAACCTTTAACAAATGAGCTTCTTAAATAAAATCTGTCCCCAAAATAACAGAAAAAGGTTCCCCAAATTGCCATAGTCCCACCTTGGCTCTCCCCTGCAGCCATGTTGGCTGGGATGTCATACATTCTTAACATCCCTGTGGTCCTATCTTGCTGCATAACCTTGAGTTTTCACATATGTGTGCGTCTCTGCATTCATCTGCACATGACAAACTGTGAAACACCCCCTGTAAGTAAATGCCAAGAGGAAAATGACATTATCTTATTTTCTTGTCCACCATATAGTTAAGATTAAATATCTAATATAAATATTTATAGCTTTGTATCCCTATTTATTTTGTCACAATATGTGCTGGGCTTATGTGAAAGTCAGCTGATAAAAATATTGTCTACATGTAAAGTAGGATAGGATGAGACTCTACCCAACTTGGACGCCTAGCAGTTCAGTAGATAGTGCTTGGTAAAAGCCACTGGGCGTGAGCACCGGGGATGTAGCTCAGTTGGGAGGGTGTTTGCTTAGCACGCACAAAGCCCTGGGTTCAGTCCTTGCACTGACCAAAGTAGGAGTGGTGCTACATACCTATAATCCAGCACTTGGGAGTTAGAGGTGGAATGTTCAGAAGTTCAGGGTCATCCGGCTACATAGAGAGATCAAGGCCAGCTTGGTATACATAAGACCCTGTCACTATAACAAATTATTAAGCACAGAAAATGCAGGGCTGACTTGACTTTTCCTCTGACCTTGCAGTTTCCATTTGGGTACATATTTCTAAAAATCCAGCCATGTATGGCAGTCCAGTGCTTGTAATCCTAACACTTAGGAAATGCCTGCAGGATTGTAGTTTAAGGCTAACTTGGCTACATAGCAGGAGAGATCCATGACCAGGAGGGGGGCTGATCACATGACTTCTGGGCTCTGTTGCTTGTGTGAAATGATTCAAATGATCTATGTGAAACAACTTGACCTCAAAGACAGACAGATTTTACTTAATAATTAAATAGCTGACCAGCTTTGTTTAGTCTTCCTTTATAATTTTGTTTATCATTCACTTCTTACTGCATACTTTCCAGTGTTTCATGAGTATAGCTGGCTGTACTGGATTATATAGATGGGAAGCATGTAGCTCGATACTGGTGATAATTGTAGCATGATTTATTCTGTTTGATTTTTATTCTTTTGTAAAGCGTAACCTCTTCTTTGCGTGTATGGATTTTAAGTACAAGATTGAGTCATTTGCTTAGGATCTAGGTCTGTCTGTGCGTTGAGATGCAGCACAGATTCCACCCAGGCACTCATTAGTCTTTAATATCCATCCATATGCTCTCATAATGCTGCCTCCTCTTAGCTAAATCCTTTAAGGCTGTCTATCAGTACGGGTCTCAATCCTTGTTTGGACACCATCATTTTCCAACTCTAAGTAAAGTGCATTTGATATTCATGTTGGCTTTTATAATCTTAAAATGTCTTTTTTAAAACTCCCTTCATATTTTTTTCTTCTCTTTTGGAAAATGATTGTCATGTTGAAAGCCCGTAGTTTGAGTTTGTTCTCTGTGAGATTTCAGCATTCTGTATTTTACATCTATATTTTGTCCAGCATTTCTGGACACTTCTGTGTTCTTATGGGATCTCAGTTCCATGGTTGTTCACTCATCCATGGAGTATCAGAAAGGTGTGACTTGTCCCTTGCTTTGGGCAGCTCTGTAGTGATAGAAGAAAGGTTCATTGGTGGCTTTGCAGAGTGGAATGACAAGTCTGTGGTGAGCTGACTGTTTGGTCACACATGGGCACCTTGACTGGGTTTCACAGGAGCCAGAGCAACATAAGGGGTGGTAAAGGCATCTGAATTTAGGCATAACAGTGGGCTTTCGGTTGCAGCTGGAAAATTCTAATGGGTCTGAAGTTGGGGTTTAGAACTTCTTCCCTGAGAAGCTGTAATTGGCGAAACTATTTGAGTGTCAACATGAGGAAACACAGGCTTTCCTCTGGTTTGATGAAATATCAGGCAAGACAGAACTGCTATTTTACAAGCCCTTTACTCAGGCTGGGAAAAGTTGTTGCAGCCTATATGCAAATCAGACAGTGCCAAAGTCCCCCTTGGCTCCCAGCTCCAGCTTGGCCGAGAACTGCTTCTGACATACTCCTTATTTCGGTTGTGTAAAGCAGGGAGTGGGATGTGGGAAGCTTATAGCACATTTCAGACCTATGCCCTTGATGGTTCTGCCACATCTCCCATTTACAAATTCTGCCTAGTAATCTCCTATTTAAAAAAACAAAAACAAAAGCAAACAAACAAACAAAAAACATGCCAGCAAGTGAACCCTTTGTAGAGGGAAGTCTGTTCTGCTCCAGGCATGACCAGGTTGACCAACTTCCAGTTCTTGAGAATGTGTGCTCCAGAGCCTAGATGATAAATAGCAATTCCAAATGTGCGTGTCTTGGGAGGATATTGTGTAAGGGGCTAGAGAGACATCACTTTGGGGGAACTGGTTTTACATAATCTTCAAGGGAAGAGGCATACCAGAATTATTTGGAAAGAAACGTTTTAGGATCTTTAGCTTTTTGAGCACTGTTTTAAGTTAGTAGACCAAGCCACCTTCAGAGGGCTTGTCTTGAGTTTCAGCTTCCCTCGCATGCTCTCACTTCACTCTCTCACTTGAATAATTGTTATTCTTTGTTATGCACAAGATACTGTTCTGAGTTACGAAACAAAGGTCCAGAGATGTAAGGTCCTTGTTCTGTGCTCTATATTGAGAAGATATTAAAGACTTCATTGTGTAGAAGAAGGTTGGAGGTGTCCCATGCTCCCCATCTGGTATTAAGGCTTTGGCGTCTGGAGACAAAGGACTTAGCTAGTACAACACTGATGAAAGTTTTAAGTAGGTTTTGAGGGCTAAAAATAAAATTATATGGGTAATGCAAAGATTAAAGTTATTTTTTCTGAATAAAGTCTGTTACCTATGTGGTCTAACTCCTGTTGGAAATCAGCTAAATGTTGCATTGTTAGAATTAGTTGATGTTAAGCTATGGCTAGGTTCTTATGAGAAGATTGACTTAATAAGGCTTGTTGTAATACATATACACATACGTGTGTGTGTGTGTGTGTGTGTGTGTGTGTGTGTGTGTGTGTATGTTTGGTCTTTCAGTGAACCCAGAACTTGACTGGTAGTGGCAAGTCCCAGCAGTCTTCCTGTCTCTTCCCCTGTAGTTCTGGGGTTACCAGCATGCACAGCTAAGTCTGGCTATTGATTGCCAGGGGTGCTAGGAATTAGAGCCTAGGTCTTCTTTGTAGGGAGCACTCTTATCTGCTGAGCTGGAATCTCACTGGTTCATTTCTAAGAACGTTATTTATTGAGCGCTCCTTCTGTACCGGGTACTGAGGAACCCTTTACTAGGCCTTAACTTACTCAGTCCTTACAGCAACTCCACAATGTATATTGTGTCATCTGCATTGCACCTCTGATGAATGAGCCTCAAAGGGGTGAATGGCTAGAATGTGTGCCATCTACTATCATGGTCTTACTCTAGTTACAGATTGTCAGTTTAGTTTTTATTTGTTTTTTGTTTTGTTTTTCTTTTGAGATAGACTCACTCTGTAGTCCAGACCAGCTTCAAACTTGCAATCTTCCTGCCTCAGCCTCCTGAGCTGGGGGTCCAGTCTGGATTCCACTTTATAAAAAACCACTTTATTTGTCTCAAGTTTTGTATATGTCTAAACACCTTATAAAAGCGTAAGGTTTGAAAAAAATCCTTTTTTCTCTTATAATAAATTAATGCTCATTAATTATAGAAAAGTGAGAATTTAAAAGGTAGAAAGACAACCCAAATCTCTCTGGACCAAACACTAAGGGCTGCTTAGGGCTACTTCTCCTGTTCTGTTTCTATACAGTTTTGACCTGTTACCATTGTAATAACACTGCTTCAGTCGTGCATCTTCTTTCTTATTGTTTCCGGTATCACATAACGTGAAACTCTGGTTAAGGAAGCAGGGGCCATTTGTTTCTTTTGTCTTCCTTTCTGGGGTTTGTTAAAGGAGCAATTTGAACTTCAGAGAGTCATAAGTTCAGAGCTGTGTTTGGTCTGCGCTACTGGATAATCAGATTTGTCCCAACATCTGTACAAGAATAGAGTTGTTTCTTGAAAATGCACTTCATGTTATTTGAATTATTGCAGGTGAAAGGCCAGTTATTCAACCCCATCCCAGTTTTGGGCTGCTTTCACCCCGCCTTAGGGTATAAAAAGAGGTAAATTTTGTGTTTGCGGGTTTTCTTTCTTCTTTTTTCTTCCGTTTTTCTTTTCTTTTCTTTTCTTTTTTTGTAAACGTGGAAGAAGGGTATACAAACATTGTGCCATTCAAGAAACTTCAGCTAATTGCTTTCATATTTTGTTTTTGTAGCAGTCTTGCTGTTACCCGCATGTTGGGCTTTTCCCTCTTTAAAAAGCACATACACATCATTGTGTGGGCTAGTGACTGAGTGCTTAAGAGTTTCACAATGACAGTTCTGTGTTAAGATGTCCCTTGGCCCAGGGATTAATAGCTGATGACAGTCTGTCTGTTAGCTTCTGGTTTTGCTGTGTGCAGTAGGATGGAGATTTTCTGAAAGTGTCATGAGGGACACCCCAAGGGAGCATTTTTTTTTTCTCTGTTTGGAGTGACTGCAGACAGCCTGAGGTTGGAGGTAGGGAATTTGTCAGGCAAGTCAGGAATGCACCCTCATTTGCTGGAGTTTGTTTGCAATCATTTCTGCTGGACTTTAGGACCCAGTGGGTGTGGAGATGAGATGGACATCTTCTTGCTCAGTCTCTCCTCAGTATATAGTTCTAACATGGGTCTGGCGCCATCCCCACAGCTTTAGCAGGTTTGATGTGGCTCTGGTTACCATGCTGTGGACTAAAAGTTGAGCCTGAAGCATGTACCTATAATCTCAACACTCAGGGGCTGTGGCAGAAGTATTTTGAGTCAAGGGCAGCCTGGGCTACATAGCGTTTTCCCTCATACCCTCAGTCTTTCCTAATGGTGTCCCAGGCTGTCATCCTACTGGTTACCCCGGCTCTCTTCCCTGCAGTTATTCAATTCACTATGAGAGCCGACCTGGCAAGTAGAGAATAGTTTCTTTGTCCGTGACTGTACTGATGGCTCCTGGAGAGATAGAGATTTAGTTGAGTTTTTTTAATAGAAGTAGCAAGGGTTGGTCAGTATTTTTATATAATTCAAATTATCCATTAAAATGGGTTTCATGTAGCCAAAAATACCAATTTATACAAAATGAGTGTTAAATAAGTGTTCTATCATAAATATGGAATTGGAGATTTCTGTGTAACATGTTAAGGTGTGATTTGCTACTGTATGTCTTCTTCTAACTCTGGTAACTATTTAAATCTACCTACTTGCAATTTAAACTAGTGCAGTTGAAAAAATAAACACACACAGTTGAGATAAAGATAAATAAATAAATAATAAAACCCTTCTCCAGCTCCTGGAGGACATTTCCTTTGGTCACTCGACAAGACCATGAACTTGCCTGAACTCTCAGCAAATAACCCTTTAGCCAAGAAAAGTAAGAGATTAGGTCAACTGCATGGTCCTTAGGGCGCTAGGTTTCTGTGGGGGTCGTGTCCTCCCATTTTAAATAAGAGACCCTCACTGCACAGTTGAGTTCAATAAGGATATTTTAATATAGGCTCAAGCATGAGGGCTCAAAAATACCCGTGCTCAGAAGGAAAGAGAGACACACCCAAAAGCACAAGTGTGGGCTTCTCAGATCATAGAGAGGAAGATGTACCCATGCGTGAGAGTGGCCTCCTCAAGGGAGACTTGCCTGTATTGCCCAGAAGTCTACTTAAGTAACCAGCTTATCGTTTGACCACTCCCCCTAAGTGTGCTTTTCTCTTCTGTTCTGTTGGCTGCCTTCTGAGTAGCCACACAGATACAGGTTTAGTGGGCTCTTTTGCATTATCTCATCCTTCGATAAAGAGTGCTGTGGGCGCTGTTGCCAGTTAGGATGCAAGCAAGCACGCAGAGCTTGCTGTGCATCTAAGTGTGCTCCATAGGTTAACTCATTTAATGCATACACATCTTGTGTGGTACAATTGTCCCCATCTCATAGCTGAGACCACTGAGGCAGAAGGAGATTAAGTGACATGCACCAGGATACACTGCAAATAAGCAATGGAACCAGTGTCCAAATGTTTCAACCCAGTCTTTCTACCTTGGGGGGGGGGCAAGGCTAGACACTGACAACCTTCCCCAACTATGACATGATTAAAGCATTATTGTAATGGTGAATTCCTATTAATTATATCAGCCGGGCATGAGGGTGCATGCTTGTAATCCCAGCACACAGGAAGTTGAAGCAGGAGAATAGCTGCAGAGTTGAGGCCATCCTGCGTTATATAATGCAAGAACCCATTTCCAGAAAGCAAACCAAAATAAAACCAATAAAAGCTGCTATAATGTCTCACACAGAACTAGAGTCATTCATTAAAATGCTAAATATTTCTCCCTTTTTCCTTTATTCATTTTATTCTTCAGGGTGTAGAATGGGAGGAAGGGAGACAGGAAGAAAATTTGAGAGGCATTACGAATGCATTCTACTTAATCTGAAATATTTTGACACTTCTGGAGAAGGAAGATGATTTAATTTCATATATAATTGCATGAAGAATTATAAATTATGTTTTCTAAAATACCTATGACACTAAAGCACAAAATGAACAGATAAAACTGATTTGTTCTCTGACAAATCAAGATATATGGCCATGTTTTCATTACAAGTGCTGTTTGTGCAGAGGGAACTGCCGAGCACGATACCATAAGATGCGAACTGTTTCCAGGCGGCGCTGCCTCTGCATGGACATCTCGAGGTGATTTATAACCATGCTCAATTATTTTTTTCTAAAACACACTGGCAAGCAAAGCCCAGGTTGAACTTCTGAAGTCATAGCATGAAGATATGTCTTTCTAGTTGACCTTTGGCATAAACTTCCTCCTCAGAAATAAGGTGTTTTATTCTGCACAATGAGGTGACCATTTTCAGGGTTTGGGGTGCCAGATAGAACATTGTCTTTCAATGCTTTGGATATTTTCCTGGAAGGTATGTGCTGACCTTCTTCTGCAAGAGAATTTATTTGTAGTAAAAATGAGCAAAATATCTTTATTCTTCCCATTAAACTGAAAACATCATGTGTTCTAGTTCTCTGTGGTGGAGGAAGATAAAAATTGCAAAGTGGAGGTACTATAAGTTAAAGCAATTTTCAAAGGACCTCTGTCTCCAAGTTGACACAGGCATTTGTTTATCCTGAATTTTAAAAGTGCTGCGAATGGTTCTGTGTGTAGCATTAGCAATTCTGGACCAAATGAGAGAGCGGCTTGTGTGTGGAGCGGCTGTGTGGTCAGTGCAGTCCTTTGGTGGGTTTGGCTGTATACTGTGACAGACACACTTCCTCCTCTTTGTGAGCCACCTGACTGGTGATGAATGTGCAGGCATGGGAGTAAAGACTCCGTGATAGACCTTGGTCTCTTTTGTACCCATATCTAGCATGACAGGGTCACACACACAGGAAACATTATTCCTGCACTAAGAATCACGTTATGCGCCTTGTTATCCTCCTTTTCTCTCTCTATATTCCCTATTATGTATTTGAAAGTTGGATGAAAGAGACTGATATTTAAAATATTGGGTTAAACTCAATTTAAAAGGAAACAGATACAACATTGTATAAAACGATGTGACTCTAATAGTGAATTAGGTCAAGATTTGAAAGTAAAGGTTTCCAATAAACTGGCCACTGTACATTAGTTTTGAAACACATTTAGCTTATAGGATAATGAGCGGGAATACTTAGGCCGTTAACTAGTTTCCTATCTCTGAGAAATTGATAGGATTTGCTCCCGATGAGTGTGATGGCTCTGTCACTGTGCTGTTGCCCTGTGAGGTCACATGGGAGCTGACCTTGTGGCCTGACTAGGGGCAGGGTGAGGAGTGTGTGCTTCTGATTCTCCCCTCTGCACACTTGTTTTGACTGAGGACAGTGGGCACCAAGGGACTGTTAGGTGCTGCTGGCTCCTCTACTTGTGACCAATAGGCAATAATCAGTGATTTCCTCATCTGTGACTCTGCTTTAGTGTCTTCATCTATTAAGAGTAATAAGAGGACTGGAGAGTTGGCTCAGCAGTAAGAACACTGGCTGCTCTTCCACAGGTCCTGAGTTCAATTCCACATGGTGGCTCACAACCATCTAGAATGGGATCCGATGCCCTTTTCTGTCATACAGACATACATGCAAATAGAGCACTCGTATAAACAACTAAATCATAAAATAGAAATATAATAATGAGTGATACTAACAAATCTCCCTCCGTTGTTGTTTGGCTAACTGAAATAAGTAGTGTAAAGCACTTTACCAAGCCCTTGACCCACAGCAAGGGCTGCATAGAGCTGCTGCTAAGATCCATATCACCAGTGACCATGCTCAGAAGACCATGCAGGCCTAGTATGGTAACTTGAGTGTGATTCCTGGGACACCCATAGAAAGAGAGAACTGACCTCCATACATGTGCCATAGCATGTGCACCCATGCACATCATAGGTCTGCCCCCACCCACAGTAATAATGATGATAAAATATTTTACTGCTAGGGCTAGGGAAGTGGCCCAGTTAGTAGGGTACCTGCTGAACATGTGGACTTGAGTTCCATCCACAGTAGCTGTGTAAAAACACCTGGGATCCCAGCGCTGGGCAAGTGGAGACAGGAAGATCCCTGGGGTTGCTGGCCAGCAAGTCCAGGCAAACTGGTGAACTTTGGGGTAATAAGAGACCCTGTCTCAAAAAACAAGATGTAAAGAGATTGACACCGGATCTTGATGTTACACACACGTGCACACGCACGCACACACGCAAATACACACATTCTACACCAAACAATAGATTATTATCATTACTGTAGAGTACAGAAGCCAGATAAATTTATTCATTTCTTTTGTTTTCTCAGCTTCAATTCATGCAGTCCCTTAACCTGATACACTGCATGTGAATTACCAATATTATTTTCTTGATCTGTTTGTTTTCTTGTGGTATAAGAAGATAAGACATAGGGACACTTCTGTCTTTTAAAAAGTTGGTGGAGTCCTACTCTAGGACTCCAATAACTCAAAAAAAAAAAAAAAAGGTTTTGTTTTGTTTAGTTTGGAAGAACCATTGTGTACCACGTCCTTGCCCTTTCCCTCTTTAAGGCACTTACATAGGCTGGCACTATCCCCAGGCTTCTTCCTCAAATCATCTACATGTTGAGTGCACGGAACACATGAAGACATTTTTTTTTTCTCAAATGGTTCTGCTTGTAAGATTGCCTCCATGACTCTGGGGTCATGTAGAACAGGGGAGATATCAAGAAACAGATTATGTGAGTGACATCGGCAGCAGGTGTGTATACCCCGGAGAACTCGATCGAATGCTATGAGAACTGAACTGATCGTCTGTACTCTGGCTCCACCCTCTGCTTCGCTCCCCAGCACGTGCTATATGGGACCTTTGTCGTGAACTAAATGATCACGACTCAAAAAGAAACAGCTGAAGAGCCTAACAAGGTGAAGACTAGCTTGTGCTATGGTTGGTTCAGCTGTGACTAGCTTGTATGTACAGAGATCAGGAATCAAATGGGACCATGCTCAAAAGTAGTAGTTTTAATTTCTATTTATTGATTAGCCCCTCCAGTCACCTTCTCTTTTCACTATTTCCTTCCCAGCCCTATTTAAAATCTTCTTGTTGCTTCATCATCCCCCCCCACCCCCCTTTGGAGCAAAATTCACTTCTTGAAAACAAACAAAACAAAACAAAAATCTAAGCATGATTTACTCGTGGGAAACCAGCATATGAAATAGAACTGTCCACTGCCAGTCGGTAGGTGTGTGGTTCCAACCTCTGTTTTGGTGGGTGCTTGTTCTAATATTAGAGTCATCATCTGAAAGCTAATAATACTTTAAGTATAATTATGAAGGTAAATCTGTATCAGAAATTGCATGGTATACCTCAAAGTCAAGTATAATTATTAGTGAATAGCTCTCTATTCAATAATTATCCAGTTGTAGAATTGTACATAAAGTAGTGTTTCAGAATCTATGTACTTAGAAAATTGTTCAATTTCCCATAAAATATAATTCACCAGATCTTAGACAAAAATAATCTCTTTTGGTATAAAAGAGCCATACCTTTATGAAAATAGCTGGAGTACATTGAAGTGGGACATAATGTTCTTCTGTTTTGTCGTGTTGTGTGGTCACTGCTGAGCCCTGGTACGTTTTTGGGTCTGGTGGTTCTATTTTTGCTTTTCTGAGTATTTTCTTCTCCATTTCCCTACTCTGTGGCGGTGGGGGGCCAGGAATGCTCCGTGCTGTGAGGGGCTGGGCAGCTCCACAGCAGACTGTATGGCTGGTAAGGAATGGTGTCAGAGCTGCTTAATGCCCTGGGGGGGGGGGGGGGAGTCATAGACAGCAAACTGGGGATTGTGCTCTGAAGAGGACAGCCTGGATCAAGAGGTGATGGTGCCATAGGTCCAGTGTCTGTCCTGACAGGTTTGTGTGCTTCTGGAAAACTGGTAAAGGAAGGTGGTAGCTGTGAGCCATTCAGCAAGCAGAACCTCCCTGGAGAAATGAGGGGTTCATTCCTTCATTCAAACCTCTGATGAATAAAGTGTGTGCTCTTCCCTTCAGGAAAATCCTTAACTACAGGATGGCAGGCAGCCTGGGTGTCTATGGATATTATATGCTACCTTAGGGTACACTCAGTGGTGGGTTGTTTTTTGTTTTCTTTTTTTGAGACAAGATCTTTCTACATAGCCCTAGCTGTCCTAGAACTCACTAGGTATATCAGGCTGGCCTTGAACTCACAGAGGTCCCTGTGCCTCTGCCTCCAGAGTATTGGGACTAAAGATGTGCATGACCATGCCCAGCTACCCTGAGTGTTTTTTAACCAGCATGCAGGTTAAAAAACCATGCAGGTTAATGCCTTAATCGGCATTAAGGCCTGTTATTGCATTACGGGTGGCAGTAAAAACAGTGTCATAGAGTACTTAAATGAGTACGGGGCTAGTGACAGGTATATATAGTAGTATTTGTGACCTAATTTTCATTTCCATTAATTGTACATGGCAGTCATTTCATTTTATTAGTATTATTTTCTTCTGGTGTTGGGAAGTTGAATCTAGGGTGTCATACATGTTAAACACATGCTATTTAAAACAGTTTTACTTATTTGAGGCTCGGGCCATTGGTGGAATAGAAAACAAAACTGTTCTCATATTGGAGCTAAGTCTGGTGGCCTCATTCTTCTTCTCAGAGCTGTTTTGTTCAGTGTGTGTGTCCCGCTCAGTCTGCACAGTGGTCCTCTCACGGTCCTCAGTGTTTTATATTCTGAGTACAGCCTTCCTGATTATTGCCTGTGATGTAGTCTTTTCTTCATTAGCAATGTCTTTTCTCCCATTGCAGTGAGCTGCTCCGTCTGACATGGGTGCCGAACCTTACCACTGGAGGGACAAGTATGTTTTGACAATCTTGGTTGGTCTTCATGAGACTGCCCCTGCTGTGGTCATCCTGTGCTGTGATTTTGGGATTGACCAGTAGGACCTTTCCCAAGCAGCAGCCACATGGTATTCAAGAGGATAGGTTTGTGCAGACGGGGGCAGTGACAGCAGCGGGTGCTGGCACTGGAGCCTTGAGTGAGCGCTTTGACACACTGAGTCACAGCCCATTATCACTTGCTTTAGTGTCAAAACAATACGGCAGCCTGAACTGCAGCTTGGCTTACGCCTGCTGTCACACATGCTCCTCCTAAGTCATTAGAGTGTTGGCGTGGACTCCTTCCGGGATCAGTCAGAGCTGCATCAGGAGAGAGGGAATTGGTTATTAATCATCTGTGGCAAAGTGTGCCAAGGTGGGGTGGGATGTCCTGATAGCACTGTGACAAGGCAATCCTGACTTCAGGATGCCCAAGCACAGTGCCTTTGACAAGAGCCACACTGGAAAGGGGCAAGTTCAAAGGAGGGAGAAGCCTCATCAGGTAGAGAGCTTTATTCAGACTGAGACAGGGATGGATGGGAAGGCCTTGACAAGGCTGTAAGATTCTGATGGACAGAGATGAAGAGAGACAGTTGGCAGGAAGCTCTGTTTGGCTGGTCTGCATGATACACTGAGGAAGCTTTAGGACTCAGAGAACTGTGCATGCCAAGCTGAAGAGTTCATGTTTTCGTAGCAGTCTCCTGCTTGGGACTACCCTTCCTTGAAAGATGCTGAATCAGTGTAGTTATGGTGTGTAAGAAAACTGTTAAGTCTATTGAGATGTTAGTTGAGGTGATAATCAGTTAAGTTCACAAATGACTACTTACCACAGAAAGTCTACAACAGTGTTATAATCAAAGCGAAGAATTTTTTTCTTTTTTTAGTTATTGGTTTTTGTTTGTTTTGGTTTGTTTCAGGTAAGTGACTAATCTTGGCTAACAGTAACTCCGCAATAGCATCAAAGGCCCTGGCATTGAGATTTTTCCTGGCTTCTCTTAGTATCATTGCAAAATGGCTGTTATGTCTCTAGAACTTCGGTTCTGATTCCAGAATCTTAGAAAAAGGGAGGGGAAGAAAAGCCAAAGACAGGGCCTATCTCTCCACAGAGTTCCCCCTTCTGACGCCAGAAGGAAGGCCTTCCCAGGACTCTGCCTTTTACTGCACTCTCTGCTCTTCAGAGCTTGAGAAATCAAGTTTTTCGTCTGACACAATGCTTCTCAACAACAACAAACCCCAAAACCCTGGGATTCTCTGGGAAGGAAGAAGGGAAATGGATATTGGTCGGCAAGTAGCAGTATTGGCCACCCCGTATTTGTGTCTGTCGTGGGAAATCAAGAAAGACTGAGAGCAGAGGGGCAGAAAGCCAGCAGTGCCAGCAAGGTATTGTGATTAGAGTCAGATAAAACAACCCCAGAGTTCAGTTTCAATTCTGGGTTTGTTTAACAAAAAAATAATATATTAGACAATGGGTTAAGAAAATGAGGCTTTGATCATGGCGTCACCATTAGACTTGTGCAGAGGGCAGGTGGCTCAAGGCCCGGTTTTCTTAATCTATAAAACTAGGGACTTACTGGAACACACACACACACACACACACACACACACACGAAAATGGGGTCTTGAAAGCCTGGGCCCAGGATGTGTGATGCTAAGAAGAGATTGTACATGCATTTTGGAATATCGCTTTCAGACAAACTGCTGAGTAAGTTATACAAGCAATAAGCATACATTTCTTAGGAAGCATACATTATGGGAAGATACATATCTTACTAAAAACTGTCTTTCCCTATTTTGTGGGACTAATGAACAAGCAAAAGTATTTCATGGATTAGTTTAAAATACCTAATTTAAAATGACCCTTTAATATTCCTTGGCATGGGTGTTTCTTTGTCAACCATACAAGCATTCACATGCTGTAAGGAATGGAAGACATAACGGATTTTCTTTTGTGCCCTTGCTCTAGGGATTATATATAATGTGATAGTTTAAAACAGTCTTTTCCTGATAAATGGTTTGGCTGTTTCCTCTGTATTTAGGCACGTTCTGGTGATTGCTTCTGCCCATTCTATCTGGAAAATTTCAGGTCAAGGTACAAGTAAAATTGCTGTCCTAGGAGAGAGGGGCTTGTCTTCCTCCCCTCTGCCTACCTACAGGTGCATGGTGGCTTTCTCTGCTTCTATAGCATTTATCCTGGGAGCAGAGGTCTGCACACTGGCTTTCTCAGCTACTTATCTCACTGTTCTCTCCTAGCCTGTGAGTTATCCTGTGCTGTGCACACCAACCACTTGCTGGTCTAATCTACACAATAGCTACTAAGGAGCACTGGCGTGCAGATTTACTGCAGGAATCTTATTAAGACCCCGGTACTTGTTTGCTGGTGATATTGGATCTCTTTCCCTCATTTTATCTATGAACAAGAATGGCATGCATGCTTGTCACATTGTGAGGATAAGATTACATTTAAGGGCTGGAGAGGTGGCTCAGAGGATAAGAGCACTGACTGCTCTTTTAGGGTCCTGAGTGCAATTCCCAGCAACCACATGGTGGCTCACAACCATCTATAATGGGATCTGATGACCTCTTGGTGTGTCTGAAGACAGCTATAGTGTACTCATACATAAAATAAATAAATCTTTTTTTTTTTTTATAAAAAAGATTATATTCAAACAGTGTTCTTAACACTGCACTTATTAACACCCGGCAGGTATTCATAGTCAAAATGTTCCTTAGAGCCCTGTCAGGTGTCTTACAATTGCCTCCGTAGGCACCTGTACCCATGTGCAAATCCCACACTGAGGTGTGTGTGTGTGTGTGTGTGTGTGTGTGTATGTGTGTGTGCAATACAGAGCTACAAATAATAGAAATAAATCTTTAAACATTGTTTGAAAGACAGTAAGCAGTACAGAATTGATTTGTCAGGAATGCAGCCTCTTTCTTTAGCTCTTTGCTCACATGCATATAAAAACAGACAAATGGAGGGGCACCTTAGTATACTTGACTGCTTCTGGATAGCATATTTCATTCTTTTCAATAACTAAGGGGTTAAATTTTGAGTGAGCATGTGATGGCAAAGACAGAAGTGAGCAAATTTTTTTCCCCTAAACATTAAGAGCGACTTGGAAAGAAGCCTGTCAGGGTGGCCAAGGAGGCTCCCTCAGAATGAAAAGGGAATGTCTGTGGCATCGGAGAGTAAGTGATTCAATATGATTTGAATTTGATACATAGTAATATGACTCAAGTGAGATCTTTATCAAAAGAAGAAAGAAACTACTCAAGATTCATTAATGCCATTTATTAGCAACTACTCCTTGGGCTTCTTTAATTAGAAAGCGTCTCCAGGCCTCAGAGGTCACTAACAGAGCTTTGGAGGTGAGCTGACAAAAGGACTTTTATGGTTTAAAAAAAAATGCTAAAATAACAACAAAAACCCCTTCTTTATTTCTGTATTTACAAAGGTGACTGTAAATGTTTTACCAGCTTGTAAGTGTGTGTTTTCATCTACTTTTTACACTTACTAATAGCATAGTTACAGTAGAAAAACTCATCGCAAGTTTTAATGCTTTCTTTTATGATAGGCACATGATGTCATTCATATGTAATACATTGCACTAAAAAAATATAAAAAAAAACGGGTGACCACCCTGAACAGACCGTTAAAATAATGGGGCATTCATTCTGCTGGAACTGCTGCCTAAAATATTCCATCATTAAAGCCACAGTAACGTGTGCTGGAAGGGCCCGCTGCTTTAGAAGCTGCAGCTCCACTTCTAGATTGGGAATTCCTAGATTGGAAATTCATAATGATTAATTCCCAATTCTTTGGGAAGCAGTGGAGTTGACTGGGTAATCTTGATTTCCTGGCATGCACCCTGTCCTATCTAACTGGGGCTTATCTGCACTAAAGGCTGGGTGGATCCTGCCCTGCTTTTATCATTTTAGATAGAACACCACAAGTGCCCCACCCTAGGACTATAGCTGCTTTACACAATCAACCACAGATTTCTGCGGTTCCTCCTAGCTGCCTTAAATATCATTGAAATAATCTCTAAATCTAGGATTAGATTTATCAGACCTAGTGTTCTTTGAGGTCAGAGTTCAAGAAGTCCTGGTTAATTTTCTGGGTGCAAATCAGGGAAGACTCACTCAAGATACTCTCTTAAACAAAGGTTTTATTCTCTAGGGCTTAAAAAAAAAATCACTGAAATAGTCTTTAACAGCTGAATATACACTCGAGTGCACACACACACACACACACACACACACACACAGTTTGTAATCTCTAGTCTCTGTGATAGAATGTTTATACCAGCTATTAATGATCCTAGCCTATAGAGAGTGTACAAACTCAAAGGGAAAAATATTCAGGGAAGGTGGGGGTGGTGGAGAGGCAAGTCATGCCCACAAACTTCCTTGCTCCCTCATTCCTCACAGACTTGTAATTAATTCCAGACTTGCTGCAGTATCATTACATAGTGAAGATGAGCTGGAAGCTCTTTTGAAGTTAAACTTCTTAACATTACCCCCTGCAGTAGAAAGGGCATTGCCTTGCTGTGACCAATCTTTAAAAACAGAGCAATGCTAAGCAGGGCGTGCACATTCCCTGCAAAGGAGCCTCCTCTCGGGGTACTTGGTATTTCTTGAAGGTGGTGTTGCAAAACAATGATATAGGAAGGTCTTGTCTTGATTGTTCAAGGCTGGTATGAAAAAAAAAAGTAGGCTGAACTGTAGGGTGCTGTAGCCACAGTAAGTGTGCCAGCTCACTGCCCTGCGAGGACACACTGTTACTCAAGGAAGCAGTGTTCATAGTACAATGTCATAGAATCCAGGATTGAGCTAGAAAATGTCAGAAGAGTGCAGATGATCTAAATTCTGCTTTTTAGCTCTCATTTGCTTTCTTGTCTTATATCAATAAATGTCCCGTAGAAGCGTTCCCCTTCTGTGGAATGTAGTTTGCTAATTAAAACAAATAGAGTGGGGTATACCGCTGACTGAAGGGAGGGTGATAGCATGGGCTATTAGGATTATATTTACATTACATCACAATTAAAAATCATTTCTTCCGTTACTTACCATACTTAGGATTCTTACCATACTTAGGATGACTTTCCTTGGTGTGGTTTCATGCAGCCTTTGTAGGCTCTTCTGTGGGATTTGGGGCCTTGTGTGAGTGTCTCCCTTCTTGGAGACATCTGCTACATTTGTTTTGAACTTCTACAGGTTGATTGTGACCATTGTCTTTGAAGTTTATCGTTGCTAATTCATTTTCTGTATTTGGAAGGTACTATCATGTCTCCCCTAAATCTTCGTTTTTAGCAGACTAAACAACAGCAGGGGTCTCTGTATTTGTCACTCTTCTATCCCTTTGTGCTCTGCATCACCCTTGTTTCTTGGTGCTGTCTAGTTGGCTGTCCTGCAGTGACTCAACTCATAACCTCCGCTGTGAATTTGACTGTCTAGAAATGTAGTAATTCTTTTCATTAATGTTTACAATAGTGGCTCATATGAAGTCATTTCAGTATTATTAAGACTGTTTTCACATTTCAAGTAAATTTATGTCATGTCAATTATTTATATATGTAACTTAAAAATAAAATTTTTACTTTTGGTTTTGTCTAGTTTGGTTAGTTGCTTTAGACACTGAGAATCAGTTAACCTTTTTTCCTCTTTCTTTCTCTTTTTTTTTTTTTTTTTTTTTTTTTTTCTTTCTTTCTTTCTTTCTTTCTTTCTTTCTTTCTTTCTTTCTTTCTTTCCTAGTATTTTTGAGATGGGTCTTGTATAGCTCAGGCTGACTTCAACCTTGCTATGACCTAGAATCCTGGTCTTCATACCCCTGCCTCCCATGTGTTGGGATTATAGGCCTGTGTATACCTGGCCAGTTTTGAATCAAAACTAAATCATCTAATATGTTGGCATTGTGAAATCTACAAATTTTTACAATCATCACCTTCAAAATTACTAACAAAACAGTGAAGGGACAGGACAAAAGATAAGACGGAATCCTAGGTATGGCCAGGATTCCCAGCTTTTAACCTTCAGGTAGAAACCTCAGAGCTGGAGCTGTAAGGCCAGGTCCATGAGTTAACTAAAAAGGCTTAGGCAAGTATTTGTACCTTTCTGTCACCCATGATAAAAGGATTGAAGTTTTTGAGTTCTTACTGGTTTGGAATTTCTGATTCTCCATGTTATTTATTTATTTATATTACATTTAGTTATCACTTCTAGCACTATTCTGAGACATGGACCCTTGAACTAAGAGACTTAGGTTTACAGTAGTTTATATTCTTTTCTAACTTTATTCCCTGTTCAGTGCCACCACTCTGGCATTTCAAGTTCAAAGCTGCCTCAGCCATAAGCTAGAAGTAGGTGGGCAGCTGGGTTTACCTGGAGGAGGGCTACATGTTTATAAGAGGACATCATCATCTCCTACAGGTAGAGCTCCCATCTCTTTCTAGATCTTCAGTTTGTTCCTGACACCTCTTAAAAACTGTTAGTGTTAACCGGCTCAGGATCTAGCTCTTTGGGCCTGGACATTCTGTGATATGATCCTTAGATTCCCTGCTTCCTTATCTAGAGTTCCCGAGCTGCTGAGGAATTTAATCCTTGGGGAATTTCCTAAGCTACTAAACAGAAAGTTAGAAAATGTTGCATTTAGACTGTCCTTCCCTGTTTGGCAGCCTCTCACTTCCTGGAAGTTAACTTTGCTCCACCTTACCTCCTGTGTGAAATGGGATGAGATATCTTCTTACTTTAAACTGTGAGATAATCATGACCATGAGCTGACTCCATAGCCAATGAGCAGTATTCTTATTGTTAGTATTTTCTCATTCACAGAACTATGGTTTACAAATCTTTTTACAGTTTTTTGACTATTTTAAACTACCTCCTTAAGACAACTCCATCCATGAAATCAACGCATTTTCTGTCACCTTTTCAATTTTTTTTAAGTTATGACATATTTAGCTTTCTCTAGGAGAAGTTGGTTTTTATATTTCTAAGACTGATTTTGTACAGCTTTATAGTGTTCTGTGGCTAGAGAGACAGATGGCTCAGGGGTTAAGAGGACATGCTGCTCTGGCCTAGTACCTGAGTTCAGTTCCAGCAGCCATGTCAGAAGGCTCTCAACCACTTGTAACTCCAGCTGCAGGGGATTTGATGCCTCTGACCTCTGCCGGTGCCCACTCTCAAGTAAAGGCCCCCTATGCCTACATATACACATAGTTAAAAAATAATACAATAGATCTACAAGAATGTATATTGTCCTGAATTGAGGCTGGCATATTCATTCTGTCTACCATAGTGAGCACTGTGAAGCACTGTGTAGGGCAGCCTAGCTTTCAAGTCACACAGCATCCAGAAAGTCCTGCATAAGCCTCAGCTCTAGAATGGGATAGTCTCAGCACAAGATTCTGGAAATTTTTCCTGGTTATTTTTTCATTGTTTAATAGGAAAGCCAAATATCCTATATTAGCATATAGGTGTTGGACTTAGAGAAAGACAGGAGTATCCTGGTAGCACATTCTTGAGACTAAATATCATTGCTTGCATTGTAGCATCTTCAAGGGTCAATCTGTAAGGCTCTGCCTTGGGTGAGGGTTATGTATGCAGTGTGCAGGGAATAAGGATACTAATTATTTTGGACTATTTCATTTTCATGTAATTAAACATCCCTAAATTTTTAGAATTTCTAAATCAGAATCCATTTGAGGAATTTTACCCAGCAAGCTTTCCCCCTCCTTTTAAAAATAATATATTCTCTAGAAATAAGCATGTGGAGTTTGATTTCTTTACCATGAATAATTGTACTAAAATATCTCAAGGACATGTTCTGTATTTTCAGTTGTATTGTGAAGGTTCAGAACACTTTTCAGGAAACAGTTTTTCTTTTTCCTGAAGAAGAAAAATAGCAAAACAAACAAACACGTACACATACATGCGCACACACAACCACTATTACCAAAATCCAGCCAAGCAACAGCAAAACAGCCCCCACCCCATAAAACAAAAAAAGTGACCCTAATAATGGTGACCTATTCCTTGCGACTGCAACTGTGCAAGCCCCCAGGTCTCTTCATTCACACACCCTTCGCCTACGTTTCCTCTCCAGCCTTTCCACGAACCCTCAGGGATGCACACTCCTCATCCTTGTATTTATTTCCCCAGGACATTTCTCTGCTAGGCTTCAGGGTGCTTATGTAAATACAGACTCCTCATCTCTGGGGACCTAACGAATTGGGTCCCCTGATGGCACACCCTAGAATTGTTATTTTCACAGGATCGGTTGTGTGTGGAGATATCTGTGACCCTAAGTTTGAGAAGCACTGCTGCAATCCAATTGTCCTTGGCTTCATTTCTCTCTGATGAAGCCGATATTATGCAGGGCTCCTTCTGAAGCTCTTTGTTGCCGAAGAACAGGCTGCTCGGTAGGCCAGAACAGATTGTCACCATGTAAATGTGGAGTCAAGGGACATAATTTTACGGGCTCACACCTATCTCTCAGCCAAAGGCATTTCAGGTTAGTTGTTTGCTGCCACTGGTGAAGGAATATGGTATCATTTGAACTGGGACAACCCTAGCTCCGGGTACATTCTGTGGTACGATGTTTGCCAACTCACATTCAACCCGTGCATTTATAATTGTCAACTGTTTCCATGCATTGAGTCATGGCAGAAAAGCCTCTTCTTTGTAGAACCTCATTAAGATTTCAGTTGCTAACAGATTTTATTTTACAGTTCCAGCTTTCATGATATTAAGATATGGAGATTTGGGCATCGGGAGGGACTGTTTACAAGTCTAAAGCTTTCTGCTGCGGGAGCATCACTGTTTTTCTAAGGGCACAACCAGAAAGGAAAAGAAAAGGATGGGCTGATATTTTCTAATAGATGTGATGTTGTCAGGTATGGACAGAGCAATAAAGGATGCTAAGTCACTTTCAAAATATTATTTGTTTGAGACTTGTGTGATTTTTCTTACTATAGCAATTAGTTTCAAATGATGCTTACAAAAGCATCATTTTTTTTCTGGTGTGGCCAGAAAGACACATTAGTAAAATAGGAACATGTTGAGATGAATATTTCTTTATGATTATGGTATCTATGTGGTAAATAAATAAGCCCTGATTTGAATGACACCTTCTTTTCTTTCATGGTAGCAACCAACATTATAGTATCCCATTTTATGTCTTCAATTGTTCATGCCGGTGCACTCTAAAACTTTTTTTTTTTCTAAATAATGTGTACTTCTTTTTCTCTGCCTAACCCTGGCTGTCCTGGAACGTGCTGTGAGAACCAGGCTGGCTTTGAACTCATAGATCCACCTGCCTCTGCTTCCTGTGTTGGGACTAAAACCATGTACCATCACCACTTAGCATAGTGTATACTTCTTGAGTTCTGGCTAGTGATAATGAGGTGAAGGTTATTGGTTTTGTTGCTTCTAGTTGCCTGCTGCTGTATCCAGTCTTCTTTCTGTGAACTTCATCATTCCTTAGTCTTGCACCAAGGGAACATGGGCTAAAAACTAGGGAGCACAGGTCTGTCTACTGCAAGGGGCTAGCCTGCAAGATGGTGGTTATGTGTGAGAATTCTCATCTCTCTCCTGATGCCATGTTACCATGCCTTTCCTGTGGAGGCCCTGGCCTCTTTCCCCCTTTGCAGTCATCCCTGCTGTTCTTGCAGGGTGAAGTCTTCATCATCCAGCCTAGTTGCTCTGTACAGCTGAGAGGCCATCCTGGTTTCTCCACTTGTTCTGCCTCTGGTGCGTCTGCCAGAGGACTTTCACTGGATCCTGTTCCTCTGTCCTCAGGTTACTGTTCTTTAGGGGTGATCTCATGGCCCTTGTTGACATCCTGTTTGGGATCCTGCCATCACAGGAGCCAGTGTGAGGATGGTTGCTTCAGACAGGCAGAGGCAAGGAGGGCTGAGTTCCTGCTATCTGACCTGATTGATTTGCTCTGTTGACATTCTCGGCCTGCCTCTTCAATATATCATCAATATATTGCTGCTTACCATCCTCTTGGGCAATATCATATCTGTTCATAATGCTAGCTATAAATTTCCAAATCAGGCTTTCTCATTTCAAAATAGAAGAGAATTCATGAAAGAACTGGGATTTCTGAACACAAATAGCTTTTGTCAGTGTGTAGCTTGCCTCGCTTGATTTCCATGGAAGCAAGGCAGTTTGACAATAGTAGACACCTCCGTTGTGGCACGGCTGTAGGCACCGAATGGAGAAAGAATAAAGTCAAGTGGGCTCTCTGTGCCACTTGCAGTGCAAGATATGGGCTTAACAGATGGGCTATTATAGTTTAGATCTTCTCTATGGCCCACAGCCTCTCTTCCTTCCTCTACATAGGCAGTAATGATATATGCTATTAATATATGCACACTTTTATACCCACTGTCCGTATGTCAATATCTGTGTCCATATACACACACGTGTGCATATATCGATTATCTCTGTGTTTTCCTTCACCATGAAAATTCATGTTTCATGGCATGAATTTTGAATGCCTGTTTGTGGCAGCATGTCAGCTAACCATCTTATTTGGTGTAGACATTTATGCTATTTAGAATTAATTTTTACAAATAACTTTTAAATAAAAATTTATGTATTAGAATTCCATTCTGGTTTTTTTTTTATTATTAATTAGTTGGTGGTAGTGGATAATAATTCGAAATAACTTTAAAAAGTCTAGATTCTATTCCTAGTTGACATTGATGATTAATTTTCATTGACATCTAAGGTGTCATGTTGTCAAATTTCAGACTTTGCATTTAATTGGTTGTTTTTAAAATTGCAGTCATCTTGGAATTAAGGTTCTTTTTGGGGACTGGGAGCAGTGTCTCAGGCTGGTCTCAACCTAGCTGTCCAGTTAATAATGATCTTAAATTCTTGGTCCTCCTGCCTCTACCTTCCAAACTGGAGTTAGAAAACACAGTTCATTTAGCATTGTCATGATTTAAAGGCCAACAGGAATTTCTGAAGCATCCTTGAAGGTCCCTTCAAGTTTGGCATTTGGAATATTCTAAGGTATAATAGTCACTTAAAGATTTTATTGTGAGGTCTGCCGTGCTTACCAAGGAATACAAGTGATTTTTATGTTTAGTATTAGAGATTAGATACTAAAACAAGCATTCTGGATTGTAGCATACTGCTGGAAAAATAGAATATTGCAAGTACCTTCCAAACTGTCTTCTTTTAATTGCTAATTTATTCTTATCAATGTAATTTATTTTTTGCGAATGTGTGCCAAAGAGCTCAGTAGCCATGGAGTAGACTTGGAAGAGTTTTCTGCTTCTTCTGCTTTTTTCTATAATCCCTTCTTACTTTCCCCATCACGATGGCTGCTGCTGCTGGTGTCTTTCACCCTGATTCACTGTCCACTCTCCCCCAGCAGCCTGAGCAACCCCAGGAGCAGTATTGACCTGATCCACCCAAGACCGCCCAGGGTTTGGATTCAGAGTAAGATCCATGCTTGCCCTGAACTGCACAGCTCTTCCTGCTCTCCACTTAGCCCTCTCATCTACAGCAGCTTCTTGGTTTCTGCTTGGCCAGTTCTTCTCTGTAGGGGCCATTTTCTTTGACTTCCTGATTGTTCTTTCTCTCAGCATACTATTAGTTTTGTTCTTAGCACTTGCTAAAATTTTAATTATACCTTTGCTTGTTGGTTAGTAGACGTTCAGTCTGGTGAGTGTAGGTACCATGTCTGCCTTAATCACCATGCTGCCTTCCATTACCTGGGTGAACATGCAGTCAGTATTGAAATGGCTGAATGACGGAGAGAGTAGATTTTAGGATCACAAGGCTTTCTGTGTTCAAAATAAGCATATGGTATTGTAGGTGTAACAAAGTTGAGCCACTGGACCAGGCTTGTGTCCTTGGGTCTATGTGTGCCTGCCCTGTGTATTATTTTTTAACCTTCACTGACCCATTTATTAAATAACACCAATTTGGGTCAGATACTCAACTGGAGCCTTGGTTTTGTTTCCAGTATGTCAGATATGTTGCAGGGCAGAAAGGTTTATCCAACATACTAGAGTTAGGAGGCTTTTGAATAGTGGAAAGACTGTGAGTTCTGGAGTTGTGAAACCCTGAGATTGGAGAGTAGCTGTGCTTCTTGCTTGCAGTCTTGGCAGTGGGCCTCACCGTGCTGTGCCTCTGCTTCTCTTCTCACAAGGAACGACACCCACCTCGCTGGTTTGTAGTAACGGCCGAGAGAAGAGAATTCATGTTAAATCTGACACGGCGCTGGCCACAAGTAGATGCTTAATTCATGATGTTATTTGTTTTTATTACTTACGTGCCCATATAATCAGCTGCCTAATCCTTTTCTCCTTCCATTTGGTCCTCTGGAAAACCAAGACAGTGGTTACTTTGTGGGAATAATGCAGAAATGAGGTGGAATTGTGTGCTTGCGCTGATGCATGGTGCTCAGGCCACTCCGCCTGCTTTGTAGTTGCTGCAGTGAATGAGCCAGCATGTTTAGTAGAAGAACAAGTGGGATCCAGTTACTGGCAGCAGTTAAGTCTCTGAGTTTCATTTATTCATTCACTGGCTGTTTGGGGGTATGCTCAGATTAGCACTGGGACGCCAGGACAGTGGAACAGGAAATAAGAGTAGACAGGAAGTTGTAACCATTTGTCTTGTAAGTGAATCTGAAGGACAGTGAGAGTAGTCTCTTAAGGGCATGGAGAGGGGTCTCCTCTCCTGTGTGAGGTCTGAGTCTCAGGCTGGGAAGACACATCTGAGGGGACCAGTCACTCTGCTGCTCCCCAGTCAGACAAATGTGGGGTTCAATGAAAAATCCATAGGCAAATTATTTATCCTAACAGGAAGTGGAGACGCTCTCTGTCACAGGATTTTTGTGGAGATTGACACAATGAGAAAATGTTTGGACACACCATTATGTACGAGTGGATATTCTTTGCGATCAAATGAGATTATGTCCACTTTTGTATATACCAGGAGATAGTAGACTAGCTTCTAATCCCATGAATCCTCCCTCTAGGACTTTACAAGGATACACGTCTGTCTGTCAGCTTGTTGTTTTAAACCTTGTTAAGCCAGATCTGTATCTATACCTGTCAGAGTTCAGAGGTTGGTTGCCACAACCATCTACCAGCTTCTTAGAGCCTTTATCTGGTTATGTAAGAGCATCCTCTTTATTTACTCCCACGCCACAATGCCTTTCTTGCTCTGGGTTCTAAGCGGGAAGTCAACTATATTACCTCTGCAGTGCTGTTTCCTTGGGATAACTTCAACTTTGAAGGGGGTTTGTTCAATTAGCCTCTCATAGTTGACAGAGAACCTGGATTCATAGATCTCATTTAGTGCAACCAGCAACTCTTGGCAGGGACCATGGACTGAGCAGACTGACCCCCTGGAGAGTTGATGGTTTTGGTTTTAGGGTTCTAGGCAAAGGCTTTTCACTTTTCTTCTCTATCTCTGTAGGTCCTCAGGCTGGAGGCCCTGGAAATTAGACTGAGAAAAGACAGATTAACAGGAGAAAACAAAGGTTATAAATAGGTGTCTCTGTGTCTCATTCCTCAGGCCTTTAGTTCAGTATGCCAAAGGTGCATTTGGGGTGGCATTCTCCTTACTGCCTCTGTCTAGTTCAGTCCTCCACGTGGCATGTGTTGGGTAGCCTCCTGCTGCCTTCACTGCTGTGCCCACACTGCAGCTTTGCCTGTTTTCAGCTGCAGCTTTCTCCTCCTCTCTCTACCAGGGCACTTTTGAGCTCCTAACTGGTTTCTGCTTGACCTCTGTTTTCCATGGCCTGCATTCTAGAACACTGGAAAACTGTCCTTTGGTTGATACAAATAAATTAGTGTTTCTCTGTCGCTTCTTGGTGCTCTCTCTGCCTTGGCCCCCACTGAGGACACTTCACATGCTCTTACCATCTCAGAACCACTGGGGCACTCTGTTTCTTGATGGTCGCCTCTCCCTACTATCAAGGTTTGGAGATGCAAGCACTACAGCCCGTAAAGGCTTATGAGTGGAAACATACCCATCTTCTCTATGCCCTTCCCAGATGCAGAACCAAATTCTTCCTTCATATTAGTGTCTTCATGTCTGTATTAACTCCATTTTAAAACACTCAGTACACTTACCGTCATCTGTTTATTCTTTTCCAGATATTGTCTGGGTTGCATTAGACACAGTGACAATTGCTGAGTTCTTTTGCACATGAACCCATGCTTGAGCTGGGTGACTTTGTTGATCAGTTCTAGATATAGAGTGCTGAGTTGACCATGGACATACTTAATATATTGTGTTGCTTTCCTTCTGTGACAATTATTATTCAGTCTCTGCTAGCATCAGTCCTTTTTCAGTGCCAAAGCGTATTTCCACATAGCGTAGCCTTCACAAACCAGGAGCGCACCACACACAGTTCAATTAAAATTGATTTGAACATACATCCTGAGGCACCAGGGTGAAGATCTATTATAAGCTAGGACTTTCTTTAAAAAAAAAAAATAAACATTTTGTATCACCACCCACTCCTTTTCCTAGCAGATTTGTTATCTTTGTCTTGGTAAATAGCCATTTGGGAAGAAGGAAAAAGAATGAAAATCAAGGCTCCAAGGGATATGGATGCACGGCCATCTATCTCCTGTCCCCTTCTCTGAGCTTTTATATATGCTCTGTTTCAAAAACCAGTTTAAAAATAAAACAGACGAGGGCGGTTGCAATCTGCCGCACTTTATGCAGATGAGATGTGGCCCTCAGGCACCTGCCAAACTGCTAAAAAGCCTTCCATGGACCTGGGAGGTGAGAACTCATCTCCTTTCCTTTAGAACAGAATGGCTTCGCTGGACCATGCTTCCACTAGCAGATGTGGGTCAAGTCATGGTGGAGTGCCATCTAAGCATGTCCTCGAGGCCCAGGGCCTCACAGGCTGACACTCTCTGTTGTTATTCTTGCTTTCCCTGAGGACAGTGAGGTTCCCAGAGGCCAGCATGATTGTAACCTCACTGTCCTGTGGCTGTTTTGGTAGGGCATTTTCTGTCCATTTCAAATATAAAATGTTATCATCTCTGTGAATCACATCTGTAAGCCTTAACATTTGCAACCACAAATATATTTAATTATCCAGAATCTGTGTTTTTATAAGGATGACACTCAAGAAGAAAGTTGAGTTTTTAGACTGCAGCAGCCATTTTTTATGCGGTGCTGAGAATTGAACTCAGGGCTTTGTGCATACTTGGCAAACACTCTACCAACTGAGCCATATTCCCAGCCCCTATGGCAGCCATTTGTAATGTTCGTGGGAGAGACATTATCTTTTAAAAAGATGGCAGAGACAAAATGAAATGAAACAAAAATGATAATCAAATCCTCTTCCTTTTTGACTCTGTTAGCATGTATTTTATGGAAATAGTTTGGAAAAGATTGTCTTTTGTGGGAAAAGTTTTTATGAGCTAAGCTGAGACTAAGAAGTTCAAAGAGAGAGATCTGGGGCCCATCACTATTGTGGGTGTGTAAAGACTTACAAGAAGGAACTAGTTTTGTAAGTTATCCAAGTCCAGTCCATAGTCAGAATTGACAGATATTCAACATGACCATCTCTTGTGTGAAATCATTTTGTAACCAAAATCACTCCTTGACACAGAGGAGCAAGAAACATATTAGGCAGTCAACATATTCTAGATCATCATGGATATTCAAGAGGAAAAATTATGGCCCAGATACAATATTAAACCGTCACATGACTTAGTTTACACACTGAATGGCAAAATTCCCTCTTTTTGGCTTATTAGAAGCATTATTATTATGGGTACCATCCCAACCCAATGTTGTGTCACTAAGTAATTTTGTAGCATGGGTAAGGATCTCAGAGCTTTTGTTTCTTATTTCTTTGCTTTATTTGGGAAAATATAAATTAAGTGCTGAAATATGAAACATGTCACATGGATGAAACTGGAAAGGGAAATTTGCAATCATTTTTAGTTCACAGGGTTCTCAGAACATGCTCATGTTTCAGTATAATTATGCAAGATCTCTCCCCCCCTTCTTTACTGAGTGTCAGGAGCAAAGGAAGAAGGCTAGTGTACCTGAGAGTTAAAGCTATCTACTAGACTGACTGGTTCTGAAACGTATCCCTGTGTGTGAGAATCACACACAGCCCTGATGTGTTCGTGTCCATAGGCATTTGACATATCACTCGGTTTCTGGTACCAGTCAGTTTGATTGTGGTCATGGGTATGTTGGTTAGCTCCTTTCTTCTTGTGGAGCAACACAGAATACCATGAGAAGCCAAAGCAGGTGCTCCATTTCTTGAGGGAGTGATTGTGGTAAAGCACATTGGACAACTGAAAGTGAGGAGAGGGCCCAATAGGTATCATCTGCAAACACAGGATTAGGTGTGAAGAAAAGATGGATGCTGGGGGTAGACATTTTCTGTGTTTATATCGTCATGAATTATGGGATGTAATTGATAAAACAACAAGGGCATCATACACACAAACACAGTGGTAGGAAGTGAGATTCAATGGCTCCTCTTTTGTTTTACATTTAAGAATGTGAATGGCTAAATATATTCTTAGATTTGTGAGTTTCCTTTTTTTTTTTTTTTTTTAAGATTTATTTATTTATTTTATGTATGAGTACACTGTCGCTGTCTTCAGACACACCAGAAGAGGGCATCGGATCCCATTACAGATGATTGTGAACTACCGTGTGGTTGCTGGGAATTGAACTCAGGACCTCTGGAAGAGCAGTCAGTGCTCTTAAACACTGAGCTCTCTCCAGTCTGAGTTTCCTTCCTTTTATGAATGGGCAGCTTGATGATAGTTTGCTCTGAGAATAAAACTGCAACACCGTTCTAGTTATGTTAAGGATGGTTCAGTTAAAAGCAAATAAAAGATTCCATGTGACCTATGCACACTTGCCCAGCTCCCCAGAGAGAGCCCAGGAGCGTTATTTACACAGTATCAGCTCTCACATAAATTTTCTCTTCTCCATCAGTTTTTATTTTTATTTATTTAATTTCTCTGTATTTTTGTGTATTTTGTTTATTTGTTTTTAAGAACGAGTCTCACTATGTGTCGTAGTCAGGGTTTCTATTCCTGCACAAACATCATGACCAAGAAGCAAGTTGAGGAGGAAAGGGTTTATTCAGCTTACACTTCCACATTGCTGTTCATCACCAGAGGTGGTCAGGACTGGAACTCAAGCAGGGCAGGAAGCAGGAGCTGATGCAGAGGCCATGGAGGGATGTTCCTTACTGGCTTGCTTTCCCTGGCTTGCTCAGCTGGCTTTCTTTCTTTCTTTTTTCTTTTCTTTCTTTTTTTTTTTTTTTTTGTTGTTGTTGTTTTTCGAGACAGGGTTTCTCTGTGTAGCCCTGGCTGTCCTGGAACTCCCTCTGTAGACCAGGCTGGCCTTGAACTCAGAAATCCACCTGCCTCTGCCTCTGCCTCTGCCTCCCGAGTGCTGGGATTAAAGGGATGCACCACCACTGTCTGGCTCAGCTGGCTTTTTTTTATAGAGCCCAAGACTACCAGCCCACAGATGGTATCACCCACAAAGGGCCCTCCTCCCTTGATTACTAATTGAGAAAAATGCCTTACACCTGGATCTCATGGAGGCATTTTCTCACCTGAAGCTCCTTTCTCTGTGATAGCTCCAGCTTGTGTCAAGTTGACACACAAAGCCAGCCAGTACACTATGTATCCCAGGTTTGATCTTGTTACTTTTCTGCCTTGTTTTGCCAGTTGCTGAGGTTACAATACACACTCTCTCATTTAGCTCACCAGACTGTTTTTAAAGTCTGATTAAGTCTCACTGACAGACAGAGACAGAGCCTTCCTCTGGTGGAGTGGAGAGGCCTTGATGCTGAATTCAGGCACTCTGTAATAGAGAGGCTCATTCTGTTTGGGTATGAGCACAGGTGTCCTCCTGAGATTATAGAAGATACCAGCAGAGGGAAGGACTGAGCATCTCCCAAGGTGGCCCCATGGATAAAAGGAAAGTAGGTTCTATTGTTATTTTAAAGTCTTTAGTTAATAATGGGAAGATGTTGAGATTTCTGCTTCTTGATATCTGTTGTGTAATAGTTTATGAATCAGATGTAATTACATGTGAGGGTTACAGTAAGGACTTTAAGGAGAGGAAACTGTAGAGCTCAGGGAGCACTCATTCTATCTAGTGTTGTAGTTTTGAGAATACGTGTCCTAATAATTGTTACCAATTTTGTTAACATAAGAGAATCCCTTGGACAGTTCCCCCTAGCTAGCAATTTTAAAGTAGAGAACGCAATTCTATTGGTCCAGGCATAGCTGCTGTTTAGTTAGGGTTTCCATTTCTCTGGAGAGACATCATGACCACAATAACTCTTATAAAGGAAAACATTTAATTGGAGCCTGCTTACAGGGTCAGAGGTCTAATCCATTACTGTCATGGCAGGAAGCATGTTAGCATGCAGGCTGACATGGTGCTGGGTCAGCAGGCCTCAGGAAGAGATACTACTTGGGCCTGGCTTGAGCACTTGAAATCTCAAAGCCCATCCTAGTGACACACTTCCTCCCACAAGGCCACACCAGGAGGCCACACCTCCTAATCGTGCCACTCCCTGTGAGGCTGGGGGGCCGTTTTGATTTAGACTGCCACAGTTATTCACAGTTGGCAGTAAACAGTATAGTTGGTAGAATAATACTTGGTTTGTTTGATTGAACTAAGTTCTCTTTTCCTGATTGATATATGTGCCATTGTTTTGCTTGCCAACTGGCAGACCTTAAGTTATCCTGAATAGTTGTTTGCTATACTTCAAAGTTACAGGGGGAAAAAAAAGAAAGAAAAAAGTCTCTGCCTGAGAAACATAAAGCTGAGTGCTTGCCATTTTTTAAAAGTAGAATTTTAATAAGGACAGACTAACCCACCAATTCAGTGTTGAGTTTTTATTCAATATTGCCAGTTTTTAAATTTTATTTATCTATATTTGAAATGTTATCTCCCTTCCCAGTTAAACCCCCTAACTCCCCCCCTCACATCCCCTACACTGGGGCATCTAGTCACCATAGGACCAAGGGCCTCTCTTCCCATTGATGCCAAATAAGGCCATCCTCTGCTACACAGGCAGCTGGAGCCATGGGTCCCTCCATGTGTACTCTTTGGTTGGTGGTTTAGTCCCTGGGAGCTTTTGGGGTGGGGGGTCTGGTTGGTTTGCTGTTCTTCTTGTGTTTTTGAAGTCTTTAATGCCTCTGCCAAATGACAATAATGAAAACCACCATGACTGGACCCATGTACTTGGGAGGCCTTTCTGTCTTGGATGTCAGAGCTGCAGTAGCAGGGGGATAGGATCTCTGGGATAATTTGAGAGGGCAGGTGGCACTTCTGAGACTGTGTCTACACACACAATAATGGCTGGATAAAGGGTAAAGGGGCTCTAGTCACTGAGATACAACAAACTGCTAAGCCAGCTTTTTATCACTATGACAAAAGTACATAGGGAAATGACTTTAGGGAGAAAGCGCTCACTGGGCTGAGAGCTCTGGTCCACAGGCAGCCAGGTTAGTTGCTCTCAGGTCTGCTGTGAGACAGAAGCATCATAGAGGAGGAGAGCTGCTCACCTTGGGGTAACCAGAAAGCAGAGAGAGCAGGATATGGGCTGATTCCCTTCAAAGGGTACTCCAGTGACCTACTACCTCCTGCTAGATCCTGCCTCTGGCGCCTGTTTAGCTGTGTGCCCCTCACTGGTGGGATTAGCACTTTTTTTTTTTAATCTCCCAATAACATCACCAGATGGGGAGACCAAGCCTTCAACCCATGAGCCTTTGAAGACATTTTCAAGCCTTAACACCACATAGCTCATTTGCTATGTTAACCAGTGACATTTTAGGATATTCAGTGTTTTGCTTAAGTAAAGGCATCTCTCCCTCAGAAACATTCTAAAGAAGTAAATGCTTACTTATTTGATGTTAACTTAGCATTCTTGAATGCCAGTTGTACACAGCTCTTTATAATTTCCTTACAGTCTTTCTGCATCTATGTATGGGTGCAAGCACATGTCACAGCATGCACATGGAGGGCAGAGGACAACCCACAGAATCAGTTTTCTCCTTTTCCCGGGTAACTTCAGAGGACTGGGTGAAGGTTGTCAACCTTGGGAGCAGGCGCCTTTGCCTGCCTAGGCATCTTGGGGCCCAGCTTTACAGTTTTCCATGCAGGTTGACTTGTGTTCTTTTGTTGCGATCATCCTTGTGAGTTAGGCAGGGCTTTCTTTGTTTCATTTAGTTTTTCTTTTGCTTTCACTGCCACGTGTTCTAGTAAACAAAACGGGGCTCGGAATGGTACACAGCCACAGCCAAAGCCTGCCTCTCTGCCTTCCGTCTTGCTGCCTATCAGTGAAATGGCCTCATCGATGTGTAATCCATTAGACATCCTCATGATTGTGGGGCTAGGGTTGCTAAGATAAGTTAAATGATGTAAGACCTTTGATAGCATACAGCCCAAATTTGATGAAAATTTTCTAATGTTTATTCATATATAAGAAATCACTCTTCACCTGCCATATTGCTCATTCTGTCCATGCCAAGTCCACATATCCAAAAAGAAATAAACACAGTGGCATTCTCTAGTCAAGAATGTGTGGGTAGATCTTAGTCTTCTGGCCATTGGACTTTTGTTTGTTTGTTTGTTTGCCTGTGTTTGTTTGTTTTGTGGGAACCCTCGACAACGATTCTCAAGCCTGGCTCCTCAGCATCCTCTCCTTGGGTCCTCTTATAGAGCTTTTCTTTCGTAGGCCAGAAGGAGGCTCATAATTACTCTAGGAATAAAATTGGAGCCCACTCATTTAATGTGATCACCTCAAGCAGCACTGTCCTTGGAATGGGACAATAAGAATTAGCTTCTGCCTCTTTCATTCCTCTCGGATCCTCACAAGGTGTCTGATCCAACTGCCATGGCTAATTATACATATAATCAGTACCGATATCTAAGTCTCTCCTACTTCACTTGCCCTTTAATTCATGTGACATTTTTCTGACATGTCTGAATATTCTATGGGGCTCATATAAGCTGTCATCATTATTCATTGCCATGTGTGTTGTGACTGTAAGTCTGCCTTTGATCCAGTTCAAGAAACATTTGTCTGCTGAGAGAGCACCTATTATGTATTGGGCCCTTGGCTTCTCTCATAGCCGTTAAAATGATAGTGGCATATTTCAAATTTTGTTTTGCAGTATTTAAATATGACATTTCCCAAAATGCAAATTAAGGAGCTATCTGGACATCTCGTAAGTGTGAAGTATCTGAGACCTGTAAATCATGTGCCTTATAAAGCTTAATAGGAAAGACTACAGGATGTGTGTCTCATGTACGTACACAGAAGCACAGAGAGGGAAGAGAATCATTAAAATATCCCAAAGGGCACCAAGCAGACATTCTCCAAATTAAATACAGTCGCCACTCTGACTTCATCCAGGTTTGCTTCCATGTGTTATAGCTACTTAGTAAATGGCTATTTGATCTGTTGAGTCAGAACGTAGATAAAAGTGTACTGCCTAGCTGGATGTGAGCACACTTTTAATCCCAGCACTTATGACCAGAGGCAGGAGGATCACTGTGACTACAAGGTTAGCCTGGACTACATGGTCAGTTCTATGATAGCCAGGGCTATTGTAGAATGACCCTCTCTTACAAAAATAAAAGAAAAGAAAAGAAAGAAAAAAACTGTACAACATAAATAATGTATTTCTTGAATTCGTGTGGTGGTCTTTTCTTTGATAATCTATATGCCGTCATAATGCTACCCTCAAGATCAGGCATTATGTAATCCTAGATTATAGGAAATAGAATATGCCAGAAGGGCTGTTCTGAATATGTAATTGGGAGCCTGAGGTTTCCCAAGCCTGCTGAGCCAGGTGGTGGAGTACCTGCAATGCCAGACCCTCAGGAAACTCCACTTAGCTCCCCTCTGAGATTAGGGTACTTAATTAGGATGTGAAATATGCAAGGCAGCAGTCCTTTTAGGTCTTTAGTGGATCCTTCTGACCTTAGAACATGCAGACACTAGCTAAATGTTTTGAAGAGCGGCTACCATAACCAGAGCCTAAAATAAGCAGAGCACAACCACATAAGTCTAAGGCAGTGAGTGTTTCCTATCTATGCCTTTGATTATTGAAGATATTGGAGGGAGACTGAGCAAATACCTTTACTCAAATGTATTTCTAAGTAAAAAGGAGGAAGTGGGGAGGGGAGGAATGACTGGGAGGGAAGAAAGGGAGAGTTCTTGTTTGTGTTACTTGCCAAAATTAGGCCCTTAATTTGAAATTCTTTCAGACAGCGATTAAAAGTAGAAACAGTAATAAGGAAATCTGTCACTGATGGAAAGCTTGCACCCAGGGCTAGCAGTTTAGAACCGGTCCCAGATAACATCACACGACACTGTTCCCATTTTCTCAATTCTCCATGTAATAGTTTTAAATGGTACTCTTATGAAATAAATAGCTAAATGCCAACCACACTTTTTTTTTTTATGGCCTGTCTGATATTTTGGCTGTTTTTCAGGAGAATTGGAATTTTGAAAATTAAATAAAGGTTTATAAAATACCAACTTCAGAAAGTTTTATTTAATTTTGCTCACTACCCCCCCCACTTTTCTCTCTGCAACAAGCTCTTTATTAATTTAGTCTAGTTACTTAGTGCTTATATTAAATAATCTAATAAAAATCAGAGTTATAACATAACGTTTCCCAAATGTGAAGCAGCGTCTATTACATGGGACAAAATCTTTATGTTGCACAATGTAAAAACATGTATAGAATTACGAGACACCAAATGCTACTGTATGTGTGTGTGCACATGTGCATGTGTGTGGAGAATGTTTCTGTACTGTAAGGGGGTTGATTATTTCTGAAAAGCTGAGAAATTACCTATAGATTGTTTATAAGCTACTCTAAGACTTAATTTTAGTTCTTAAATACCAGTAATCTTCCCTTGAAAAGTATAGACATTATATAAAAATAGGTTAGTGTCTTTTAATGTTTTTTTTAATGTCTTTGGGTGTTTTGCCTGCATATATCTATGTGCACTACGTCTGTGCTTGTTGCCTATGGAGCCTAGAAGAGGGCATTGGCTACCTTGGAACTGGAGTTACAGATGGTTGTGAGCCACCAAGAAGGTATAGGGAATCGAACCCAGTTCCTCTGAAAGAGCAGCAAGTGCTTTTAATGGCTGAGCCATCTCTCTAGCTCCTAGGTTAATGTACTTCAAGAATTAAAACTTTGGTTGTTTGTGTTGGTTAATAATACTCAGATTGTTGCAAGTGGATCAAATGTGTGTGGAGAATGGAAATCATGTACTTGTACTTGTGTGTGCCTAAGCATGTGCCCTGTTGATTTCTAGATGAATTTATATAACAATAGAGCCTCAACATTTATTCTGCGTTGTTATTTATTTTTCTCTGGTGTTTGCTTTTGTGCTGTTATAAAGACAGGATTAAATGCATTCTAGGCTCTCAGACCCTGTTGAGTTGAGAGGTTTCATTAATTTGTGTAAATTACAAAGGCAGCTGGGTAAAGTAGAGTGCCCGAAGAATACAGTGTAATTCCCACTTCCTTTTACTTGAATGCATTTGAAATGTATCGAGCCTTTAGACTCAAAGTAGACAGTGTGGAAGAGTTGGTCTGCTTTAGGAAGTTGTGTTGGGGCTCTGCTGAGCCATGCACAGTGAAGAAAAACATGTGTTGCAAACACAGCCTTTTGTTTGCCTTTTCCTTCTCTCTCCTCACTGAGCATCATTCCAGCACAGGTCCAGCAATAATAACTACAATTTATGCCATGTCTCTTCCACGGTTTGATGATATAGCACAGCCAGGCCACAGGTTAGAAGCACAGGCTGAATTATTACATATTGCTTGGTAGTGATTTCCTGTGAACTGATTTATGAGTAAATAATTCTCTGTTCTTATTATATAGGACAGACAGTCTTTAATTTCTTTAACAAAGCTTAGCCTAACAACAGAAAATGGAATGCTGTAGCACAGGGACACAGTCGCTCGGAGGAGGGTGAACAGATGCGATCAATGGAGGGCCTTCTCCTGGTTTTGCAAGGGCTCTTGTCAGCAGTTGGTGTATCGTGAAATAATACTGAGAACCAGAAGCTCCAAGGCTTAGTTATTCCGAGACTAGAGTTTTCATTGACACTCTTTTTGCTGAGATCTTTTCCAGAGAGTTATGAGAGATATAAACGCCAGCCTTTGGACATTAAAGCTAATGTCTCCTTTTTCCCCAGGTTGAGTTTTCACTTTGCTTTTAAAATGAATGTCAGGATGCACCTGGAGTAAAAGAGAGTAACTCACTGAGTTGAACTGTGAGGGTGCAGTTGAAGTGTTGCTTGATTGCATGCATCTGTCTCCTGGATGGATTTTGTGAGCAACTCCCTCCATGTCACTGAACCTTGAGAACTTTCATGTACCCTGCAGATGACTTGACAACCTTCATTGTATGAAGTAGTTCTTACATTTGAGGTACAGGGGTGAAAGTTATCATCCTGGCTTATCTGGAGAGTAGTTTTACTTAGTTGTGTGCTTAGCAATAAGGATCTTCTGTATTCATACTCCATAATGCCAGGGACAAGACACATTGGGTATCTCTTTGCATATCTGTGACTTAGAGACACATGAGAAAAATGTGTTTAATGGATGCTTAGCACTGCATACAAACCTTCTGATGTTCTGTTGGTTATAGCGAACATCACCACATTCAATGCCAGTTTAAGTGGTTTCTCGAATGTTCAGCTACAGTTTGCAGTATTCCAAACTCTCTGATTTCTATACATTAAAGGTTAATAATCTGAAAGACAGAAATTTTGCTTTGACTTTGCAGAGTATATGGCTTTTCATAGTCTAAATGCTGATAAAAACTCGGTAAGCACCCATACATACTCTATTGATTTTCCTTCTGTGAAACGTCAACTCTGACTCTGGAAGGATAGTACATTGAGAGAGTGAAAAAATGGTTTCCATTGTTGCATCTTTTTAATTTTAGACAAAAATTGCTTCCATTTCTAACTTAATTTTATGTCACTAATGGGAAATTTACCTACAATTGCATTTTGTTATTTGGTCTGAATGCATTACACAAAGAGTGAATTGGCATTCTGTATTTTAGAATGAACAGATTTGTCTGGGTATAAACAGTTTTATTTATATTGTGCTCAATTCAATCATGTTAACATTTGTATGAATTTCAACTCCAAAATAAAGGCCCATAATTTGTGACTCAAAGACCTTGAAACTGCATCTGTAATAATCTTCAACACCAGGCATTTTCTGAATGTTTGCAGATGATGCATTTCTTGGATGACTTGCGAGACACTGTTTGTGTCTGCAGTGGTTCCTTGTGGGGACCATTTTCCCCCAGAGAACTTGGAGGTGTAGCTGAGGACTCTTCTGCCTTTTGGCCTTATGACCTGGCGACTCCTTGGTTTCTTTGGTACTTTTCATCAGAAAATGTCAATTCCCTGATTAAAGTATGACTGTGGACAAGTGTGGCCCTACTGGAGGGACTGGTTTTAGGGAATTAGCAAAAGGCCTCAGACTTAAGCAGCAGAGCTGAGTAGGAGTTGACTAGTAGCCCAGACCTTACAAGGTGAAGCCGGGTTCCTAGTCCTGGCTCTCACCACTGATTTCTTTTAAAGCCGCTTTCTGCTAAGCTTTAGCTCACTTCCCACAGATGAATGAATGGTTCTTGAAAGCACCAGATGTTGGATGTGGTAGCTCATTCATAACTCCAGTACTCATGAGGCTGAAGCAGGAGGATCATGAGTTTGAGCAAGCCTGGTCTACATAATAGTCAGAACCTGTCTCCAAAATGGGCAAAGAAACAGGAAAAGCAAAAACAAAACCAAACCCAGACAATAAGACTTGGTACCAGTAAAGTAGCAGAAAGGGATATTGTGATAAGACTCACGAGTCAAGTTCAGATACTCTCTGTGCAGCTGTGCAGAGAAAAGATTACTTCAGATAGGTTGCTTAGAGTTGAACTAGTCCCAGGTTGAAATCTGAAGAATGTACATGATTCTAGAAGTGACTCTTGGGGATCAGTGTTCTAGACAAAGTGAGAGTGTGCTGTCTGTCCAGAGCAGAAATATGGATAGTCATCCGCCATATGCTTTACTGGACATATGCGCATGCCCGCCTGTGTCAAAAAGAATCTGACATCAGTAGTATTTTTTCCCTTTTTACCTGCTGGAGTTAGAAAACTTAGATTGTAGCTTCAGAAATAACATCTGTATACTGCTGATTATGCCAGAGTTATTGAGATTCCCCTAATGCCGTTAGACAGGAACTATCCCTAGAGGGCCCATGACAAATCTTTTTCTTTTCTTTTAAAAATTCACTGTGGAGTTTGGTGGCCCCACCTTAAAGGCTGGGATAAGTCTGCCAACTTTGTAATTAACCACTCCTGCCTGGATTGTTGCATCTTTTTTTTTCTCCCCCTGGGTAGTTCCCTCTGTTCATCCAGCACTCTTGCAAGAGAGAATCATCTCCTGTAGCTTTGCTAAGATGCTGCTGTGCCCTCACTCAGAACTTTGCAATGATGTTTGCCCCCGGTTTTTGTTGAACATTTGTTATTCAGTCATCCCTATTTATAGAAAACCTCACAGTAACACAAAAGTGGGCATAGTTATCATCCCCACTTTATAGACAGGAAAACTGAGGTGTAGAGAAAGGAAACAGCTGGCCCCAAATCACCATTTATACAAACTCACCCCCAACTTGCTGCTATTTACCTTCCTGCACTAGAGTAACTGAAGTGTGCATCCTTCTCTCCGATCTCTCCTTGGGACAAAGCTTTGTACAAAGGGCTTTACATGTACCACACACATTTTCCTTTACTTGAACTCTATGTTTTCAATTCCATTTCACGGATGAGCAGATTGAGGAACAGAGACATTAAGTAACTTGCTAGAGTCACATGATTAGAAGATGGTGGAAGCCAGGAATGATCTGATGCAGTTTCCTTGGAAGCCCACACTCATTCATACTTGCTGTGGTATACTGCTTCCCGGTTTGATTTCTTTAACTAACATTTGACTGCTATTCTAAGTAATATTTTTGTCAATTTTTTTTTAATCAGGGAAGGAGACTGTTCCAGAGACTATTTTCCAAAGTAGATTAATGCATTAGGCAGACAACCCTGCTTGGAGGGACGGTACATTGAAGAGAGCCCCTCCAGCCGTTCTGCCCTAAGCAGACAGTTGAGTGTACCCTGTGACCTCTCGACAGTGGAGAGAAGGTAAAGCAGGCACTGTCTCCCTGACCAGAAAGAACAGCATTTACCCTCTGTTCCCTTGAAGCTGTAGAGACTAGCTTGAGGTAGATGCTCTGGGTGGAGGGATTCAATGCTGTGAGGCACCTATATGTCTAGTTACAGCCTAAACAAGCCTCTTCCTGGCTCAGTGAGGTGGGGAGGGGGTTTACCTGAATGGAGATAGCTGTCTTCAGTCTATTACTTCCAACACACCTCTCCCTTTAAGGACAGTTATGCTTTATATTTTTACTTACTGGGTTAACTTTTGTGTATTTGTTGTTGTTGTTGTTTATTTTGTTTTTGTTTTTTTGAAGTAAGGTCTCATTATGAAGCCCAGCCAGCTTTGGACTCTTGCTATTTATTCTTATTGTTAGGGTTACAGGCATGTGTTACCATCTCATGTGTGTATGTGTGTGTGTGTGTGTGTGTGTGTGCACATGTGTCTCTCACTAAATCTGGAACTTACTGATCGGCTAAGCTGAAGGGCCAGCAAGCTCAGGGCTCTGCCTGTCATAGTGCCCTGGCACTAGTGTTATAGACACACACCAGCATGCCCAGCCTTTGTAAGTGCTGAGGATCTGAACTCAGGCTCTGATGCTTGCAAGGCAGGTGCTTTCCTGACATAGCCGTCCCCCACTACCACACTACATAGCTTAGGCTAACCTTAAACTCACTGTATATCCTAGGATGGCTTTGAACTTACTGGAATTATGGGCATTTGCCACCATGCTTGGCATGTGTAATTTATATGCGATAAACATATTTATATTAGGTGGCTGGTTTGATACTAGTACAGCCACTAGCCCTAGCAAGCAAGCCCTTTCCGGGGAATCCTCTCATCTGCTTGTCTCAATTCTGTTCCCATAGGTTAGTCTTGCTGCTCTTGGATTTGATATAAATGAAATCACACAGCTATATTTGGTTGTGTCTGCCTGCACTATGTAATGTTCCTTAAAAAAAATAAAAGGGAATGGACTACAGACACACCCGGCAGGAAGAATGTCCCAGAAAACTGTCCCTGGAAATGTGCAGGCTTCCTTTCCTTCAGATTACCTTCATGGTCACACGAACCAAAATTACTCACAGATTCTTCTCTGTGCCAATCAGAGAGCACAGCCGCCAATGTCCACTTTCTCCTGTATCCTCTTATCTGGTTAGAAGAAAACCTGCGCCTGTAGCATATGGTCAGTTTCTGTTGCGCCTGCGGGTGATTATGACAATAGCTTTTTTAAAGGAAGTGAAAATTGCACAATGATTTTCTCAGAAAGGTAGTAGGTTGGACATATTCTGCAGTGTCTTTTTAATATGACAAATGCCAGAGAAGATAAAAGGAGAGAAGGAAGCAGATCCGCCTGCCCCAGGGTGGCTGTCCAGGGCCCTGGATGCTCATATCGTTTCTACTCTGAGCTGCGTGCTGTGCACTTTTCATTGTCATGAGAGGGAATGTTAGGGAAACTATTCCCTCCCCAACCCCCCAACCCCCACACAAAAACCCAGCTTTTCTTGGCAGGGGAAAGATGACTTAAGGAGCCAGAACTGGAGACATACGGCACCATGAATGAGAGCCGCGCTGCTTGGCTGGAGCTGAGTCCAGGCACTATTTATACTGTAGCATATTCGGCAGCAGATTGTTAAGTCTTAATACTGAAACAGTGCATCATTTTAATATTTTTGTTCTGTTTCTTCCCTGTTTTCAAGCATTATGTCAGGCAGTACGTGTTCATTTATCTCACTGGGGACAGGACATGCCCTCACCAGAAAGTTCTTTTTAATACCCTCTGAATTTGACCCCACAGCTTTGGCGTGATTTCGTGAATCTTTTAAAAGTACCTTTGGGTATACAGGTGTTCTCTCTCGTCAGTGATAAAAATATATGTATTTTGAGAGAACAGTGTACTTAGACTCACCTGTATTGTCAAAAGGAAAAATAAAAATGCTATTTTTCTTTTATTTCTAAAACATAACATTTTTATATGTGACAATTTCTGACATCCCATGGGGACCGTCAGATTTTTCATAGCATGGAATAAAAGTTTTGTTACCCCAGTGTCATTTTAAAAATGAGTTTCCTTATTTTTCTTCATCAAATTTCTGTGTGCCCTGCGCTCCAGACCAGAGGGGCCCACAGAAGGAACAAATAAGTTAGCATTTCACCACAAACTGCTTGAGTATCCCATGAATATTCCTGCAGTAGAGCTTACTCCCAAAGTTGCTGCTTTTTGCAGCAGGAACACATCCAGGCTTACCACAGACACCAGGAAACGCACAGGGAGAAGGTACTGCTGTCAATCTGAAAAGAACCCAGGAATAACAACAGGCGGCTGAAGGCACCTTAGGTGACACCTGCAACCAGAAAACTGGGGGAGCTCAGTCCCAGGGGCACCAAGTTCATCCTAGGAATCATACCCCATTCACAGTGTGACTGTGTGGAGCCCACGCTGCAGCCTTCTTGTTAATTCAGTTCAAAATCAAGTCTTATATTTACATGAAGCTTGTTTTTTTTTTCTGGGTCTCTGAAATCAGCAGCCCTATATATTTAGCATCAGTCTTAAGTTAGACTATAAAACAAGACTTTGGGGAAAGGAAATATCCGTATGGTTTTCTCAGTAATTTAAGACCCAGGAAAACATAAAAGAACCAATTGTTCATGATTAAATCCCATCCTTTCCATTCCTTATCTCCCTTGTGTAGTTCACTAAACCAGTTGTCAGCCAGAAAGAAATACCTCATTGCACTGGGTTGTAAACTCTAGGTGCTCAGTGTTGACTATTGAATGACCTTCTTGACATTGAACAAACTGGAAGGGTTTAATAAATAGCAGATATATGTTTATTGTGTTTTTCTTCCCTGTGCAGGAATAATCAAGCTGGGGAGGTGGAACCCTCTCCCCCTCAGTTATGTGACAGACGCCCCTGATGCGACTGTGGCCGACATGCTGCAAGATGTCTATCACGTTGTGACGTTGAAGATCCAATTACAAAGGTGGGGATTTCTGAACGGCTGTCTCTGCTTCGTCTGGGGTGCTGCGTGGATCTTCCATTCACTGTAGACATCAGCTTGTCTCTGTTAATTTCCAGACAGTGGGTGAAATGAAGGGGGGGGGAGAGGAGGGGAGCTGGGGGTGTCTCACTAGGCATCTTTATGGTCCACATTCCAACTGTTTTATGCTGTTTTCAGAAGCAGTGAACTGCTCACTCAGGGGCTGCCTGATAAATCATTAAAAGTCCTCAGGGCAGGTGAAGGCTTTCCACAGACCCTTCTGTGGCATCTCGTGGCTTTCTCAGGAGCTTAATGCACAGCATCTGAAGCATTAGATCCCTCTTCTGTCTTGTCTTTTGAGGGGACGATTTGTTTAGAGATGTCTTTCTTTTTTTGGTGGTCAACCAATGAAAGCCTATGGCCTCTAGGGGGACCAGACATGCCATGTGCCATCCTCCAGTGTCTAGGGGTTCTCTGTAGCCTTTTTTTTTTTTTTTTTTTTTTTTAATTATCATAAAGTGTCTGCAAGTTGTGTCTTAAGCAATGCTGTCCTTCAATGTAAGGTTTTTAAAAAAATGCCCCACTTTGGGAGAATTTTTACTATTAATAGGGACTGACCCTCCCCATATTTTCCTGGTAATTCTTCAGGGTCTTTCCCAAAAGTTATTTTGTGACTAGGAAAAAAGCCTGTCCAAATTTTTCTGGGAAAGATAAGCCTTCACACCTGAGTTTGATGAAAGACCCATGAGTCTTTGCTAGGAAAGACCATCACCACAGTACTGTGTCACTTCCAGGGTCCACTGCAGTCTGCAGAAGCAGCTTTCTCCCCTTCCCTTTCTTGGGAGCCTTCTAGAAGTGATACTGACAGAGGACCCAGAAGCCACACCGAACCTGCTGTGTGGTCCTGGGCAGCCAGGGCCATGGTCAAGGGCCACGTGTCACTCACTCTCCCTCTGTTTTACAGTTGTTCAAAGCTGGAAGACTTGCCTGCGGAGCAATGGAACCACGCCACTGTCCGCAATGCCTTAAAGGAACTGCTCAAAGAAATGAACCAGAGCACGTTAGCCAAAGAATGCCCTCTCTCCCAGGTCAGTGTCTCCGGCAGGGTCTTCTCTGTGTCCTTTCTGAAGTTACACTGCACTGCTGGAGCCCTGGTCTTAGAGTGAAAGTTGTCCTTTCCAGGGGAGCTTTCTAATGGCTTTAAATCAGTGAGCATGAGTGAGACACTTTCCAAGCACAGTCATCAACTTTCCCATTGTGTAGCTAGGTCATGTTGAAACTACTTCTGCTGGTTAAGTGCCAGGTGAGGCCTTGTGCCAGACCTCTACATCCGAAGTTAACGTTGCCAGTGCTTGCCTTACTTCACTGGCAGGATGGATTGGCCATGCCCAGCCATGCATCGTGCTATGTAGGTGATTCTTCACTGTTTCATTGCTAGAGATTGATCTTTACTATATCTATATATAATATATAATATACAAATTATAATATACATATTATATATACATATATGTATTAAAAAAACCTTCCACAGAAATCTGTATTATAAAAAATAATGTTTGTGGAAAGGTTTTTTGTTTTAAAATAAAGTTACCACACCAAAAATGCATCATTAGAAACAATGACAACTCACTCTTGTGTGATCATTGTCTAAAAGAGGCCATGCATAAGAAACCGAAGCGCTCCAGGGAAGGAACCAAAGCTAAGTCATATAAAGGTTTCAGTGGATAGTATATGTTTTCTTGAACACCGCAGTGGCCTATAATTTAAAAAAGAAACCTTGAAGACAGAAGAGAGATGTGGAGAAGTCCATAAAAAGGTAACAATTGCAGACTGTGTGTTTAGGGAGTCATGACTTAGCTGTGCTGTCTGGCCAGATGCTAGCGAAGTATAGGTGGTTGTGGTGTGTCTGTATTTATTTATTTTTATGTCACCTCTCAAAGCATGCATAAATCGGAATAGCCACTCTTGTTCCCTGATGCCTTTGTGAGTCACCAAATCTACAAAGCAACCTGAATGTGCTACAGACACAGCATCTGGTGTCTCATTTACTCTCGGCTGGCTTATGACTACAAAATCTTGGGTCATTCACCTGAGCAGAGCTTGCATACTCTTAGCTCAGCATAGGTTCTTATGAGGGTCAAGAGAGCTGAGTCATAGAAAGCCTTTGTAACAGAAAAGTGGAAGGGAAGACACATAACTCTAAAGCCATGCACCTTCCACCACTCCCAAAGTCTGGATAGAAGTCTGGGTTTTTGCGGTAAACTGTCTGAAAGGTTAGCCTTTTAACCCTTTAACGTCTGCCGGTGAGGAGTATCACAGCCGTTCTCAATGCTGTACAATCGCCACCCACCTCTTCACAACTTCTGTTGACCCACACAGGGTCTGTAACCCCTGAGCAATAATTCTTTTCTTTCATTGGGTACTGCTCACCTCCCCTTTCCCATGCAAGTGGGGCTAGGAGCGGACAGTAGAGGCCACCAGTGACACTGCATGACTTTTATACGACAAAGTAATGCCTCTAAAACAATCTTTCCCATTACTCTTCTAGAAGTGTCATTATAAACTTGTGCCTAGTATGTTCCCTAGCACACCAAAGCAGCTTGAAAAGGCCAAAAGTAAGCAAAAAGTACACACTGTCTGTCACCCATTACCTGCCACTTGTATTTGCAGAGTACAGAAAGAAGCCAGGAGACACAATCCTCTCCCCCGGGTATTCCCTCAAGGGCGGCGGCTATCAGTCACCACCTTTAAATTCTCTTTTGTAGCAGATGTATTACGTATCTGCGTCTCCCCACTCTAAGAATCACATGGCTTCCCACACAGATCTATCCCATCATGCCCATAGGAATGTGCTAAAGTTTATCCGGTCATTTTAGCTTTCATTTTGGAGGAAAGGAAGGCTCTCAGGCCTCTGTCTTTCTGCATTTTCTTTATAAATCATGACATGAGTGAGTGGAGGTATCAGCCTTTGCTTGTTTCCTGCTGTCACTCCGCCTTTGTTTCAAGACAAGATCCCTAGCTGGCCTCGAACATGAGGTGGTCATCCTGCCTTCACCCCTTGAGTGTGGGCATTAAGGATGGGTACCACACGCCAGCTTCCTATTAGCTTTGAGAATGCCTTTAGGTTCCTTCCTTTTCTGGAATTCTAAATCCTTTGACTGACACATGAGGGACTAGAAGTCATCACTTTTTTGTTTTGGGAAACAAGGTCTCACTTTGTAGCCTTGACTGGCTTGGGATTTGTTTCATGTAGATCAGACTAGCTTTGAGCTTACGGAGTCCTTAACGCTCTGAGTGCTCGCTCACAGGCACATGCCACTGTACCCACCTTTTTTTATTTTTTAGGGTTTTCTTTTTGTAAACAAAGTTCATGCATCTCAGGTTGTTTTCAAACTTGCTATGTGACGGAGGCCAGCCTTCATTACAGTTCTCTTTATCCCTATTTGTTATTTGGGGATTGCATATGTGCACTGCCACCCCAGCCCCAATTACTAATTAATAATTTTTATTATTTTTTGTCCTCTTGTTTCTTATTTTGTCTCCACACAGCTGAAGCATTGTGATGGAGGTAGTAGGGAACATTTTCTTCTTTTCATTAGTCAGCTTCTCCTCTTAAGACACCATGAGGGCCAGTGAGAGGGTTCAGTGCCTGCCACCAAGCTTGAAAGCCCGAGTTTGATCCTGGGATCCACGTAATCCAAGGACACAACTGGATTCTAGGAGTGGACCTCTAACCTCTATGTCCAAACTGTTGTGTGTGCCTCCACACAAGCTAAATAAAGAAATACAAAAGTAATTAAAAATCTAAATAAAGTCAAGTAGAGTTTGTGTGTGGGAGGGTGGCATGTAAGCTCATGCAGGCCTGCAGTGGTTTCTGCGTGCCACTTCCCAGTGTATCTAACTCTGGTCAATGAGCTTTCTCATTTTCAGTCTCTAAGCCCTCAGTTTGGAAATCAAACCATCCTTATAATCAGGTGTGCCATCTGTCACCTGGGCTAGTTAAACAAGTGAGTTTAAAATTTATCTCAAAAATCTAAAAGCAAACTTATTTTTAGACATGGTAATCTAGCTAAAATAAGTATAGTTGGTCATGTATCCCTTAATGATGGAGATTCATCTTAAGAAATGAGGTGATTCCTATCAGCATCATGTGAACATACAGAGAATGCATGCAGAAATGTAGATGGGGAGGTTAGTCACTCGGTGGCCTTCTGGTGCAATCAAGAACTGTAGGACGTGGCAGATGTACAGGGGCACTGCTGAGACAGCATGGCCTATGGCTTTCCAGGAAACTTCCATATGTAGGAGAGCGCTCCAAAAAAGGAGGAAGGGACAATGTAGTATTTACATAAATCAATGCCAGAGATGTTTGTGATCGTCAGGCATTGCGTATTAATATATAGCTGTGTGTGCTCTAGTTTTTTATGACTGTACAATGTAATAGATTTGTTTACCAGAGTATGCCCGAAAAACATAGCAATAACTCATTTTGTTACAATGTTATGTCACTGGGAGATCGGTGTTTTTCAGTTCTATAATTGTGTTCAGGACCACTTTTGAGTGTGCTCGCTGTCACCGAGTAAAATACCCTTCCACAGCACATCACTGTGTGTTGAATACAGCAAGAAGAATGACATATAGTAGTGTCAGAATGGAAGGTGGGAAGGATTTTAATCAGTATTCATCCCATTCTGCCTTCACGGTCTCATCTGGTTTAAGTTGTTATTGGCAGGAAGTGGGAACACCAATAGCTTGGTGGCGGTAGACCACTTGCTTGACATGGAAAGCTCCGAGTGGATCCCTTAACCACAAAAAGGAAAAAGATGATGACTGATGAGAAGATATTCCCCCGTGTCTGTGATATTAAATTGCTTAAAATGGCTTTAGAGTGAGTTGTGTGCTACATGCACATCCTCTGTGTCTTGGGACCTCCGGAAAATATTGGTTTTCATAGAAGTGGAAGTTACATGTGCTGGATCTGTGTTAGCTCCTTCCAGCTTTGCACATCACTAGCTATGTGTGGAATTTCTAAAATACTGGTGGTCCAACGACCATAAGATCTTGCACTACATTCCAGGATCTCATGATTCAGGCTCAGGACATGAAAATACACTTATCTCCTTTAGTTTAGTGGGTTCTCATGTTAAAAATGGGATAATTCCATGCACCATGACCTTTGCTGTACATTATTTCCAAAAGATACCTGTGCTTTTAAGTTGTCATGGTGGTATGTGACAACTTAACCTGTACAACTACTGAGTGTACTCTGTGCAGAGAGATAATAGGAATAATTGTGTCACAGTCTCAATCAGTTCTTTCTCATAGTTACAAGTTGTCATGTCATTATGCAAGGAGTGTCTATTTTTGCTACCCAATTCCTTTGCTTAGTTCATAACTGAAATCCATTCTGTGTTCTGAAGCAGTAGAGACACTCATGTGTAATCGTCTGGGGAAGAGAGTTTGGCCGAGGCAGGTGCTCAGCCTCCTCCTTTTTAAAGCAGATGCATGAAATTTGGGCTCTGGTGATAGAGCGGGTAGAGGACACCTTCTTCCTCCTTCCCACAGAGGCTTAAAATGGCCTTGTGCAGCACCACAGAACTGGTAGCTGGAGCAGAGTCCAGAGAATGATTAGAGAGGGAGGGAGATAGGGATTGTCTGCGACCAGAGTGATGTGGGTTGCAGCCTCACCTTCTGGACCTAGAAGAGTTAGAAGACAGCTCTAGAAAGTCCTTGGATGCTTTCTAGACTAGCTTTCGAAAGGAAGTCTGACTTTGACTTGTGCTATGGCTGTCTATCCTGTGTCTTCCCAGAAGACAACATTCATCACAAGCTAAAGAGATGGCGAGCATATTTGCTAGTTCACACCCCAGCTTTTATTAGGTAGCTTCCATGTTAGAATTTCTATTATTATGACATTTGAGTTTGGCATTTCAGAATTTCATCCCTGTCCCATCATGTGTTAAATTTCAATGACTCAGACATCCCACATCAGAACTATGTGAGACACGAAGAAGAAGAGGAAAAAAAGGACCGGAGATGGCAGCTTGTCACTTTCCTCAAGGTCCCACTGTCTAGGAAGAGCAAATGCATCTCAGATCAGAGAGGGAGCTAGTGCAACCTGCTGTTGCACAGGTTTTATTTGGTTACAAAGCAAGTCTTGCCGGAGGCAAGGCATCGTAGGTCTTACGAGACTCTTGGGTGCCAGTGGGTTTTGCATTTTCAGTGTTGTGTTCAGACCCAGAGAGGGTGGAGCTCTTTCTACTATCTTAACCTCAGAGGGGGAAAATGTCCTTTAGCGATCAGCTGGGTGATGCTAGCCATCTGCTGTGTGGAAAAGGCCAAAGAGGTTTCTGTGAATTGAATTAGGGACTCTTTCCTCCACTTGTGCCTAGTGATGTAACCAAGAATCAAGTCTGACCTTTTAAATGTGGGTCTGTCTGCTGGGGGTTGAAGTCCCCTGCTATGTTGCTTACTCTGATTCCTTGTCATCCTCTTTATCTGGGCTGTGCTGTAGAAATGTCTTCACTAGACATTTTAAGCTTTCCCAAGCTCTTCATGTCTGGAATGACTTTTTCTTTTTTAAACACAGGTGAGACTTATTGGTAGGCACAATCTCAAACCTTACACAGGTCATCAGGATCGCCTGAGTGTTCATGCCCACTTGCTGTTAGACAACATTTATAGAAATCAAATGTTCGTATGAAATGGACATGTATAATGTCACAGTCAGGAATGAGTGGGCATCTGTCCAGCATTTTGGCTCAGACATACCATAGAGTCAGGAAGTGTCTCTCTGTAGGACATCTAAGTCAAGATGTGCAATTACAATGTAAAATTTCCTGTGCAGAATCAGCTTATTGCCCCCCACCCCCCACCCCTTTTCCTAACCTCAGGAACAAACAGATCTGAGGCAAGAGAGGAGGAAGCGTGGTAACAGTCGTGTGAGCGCTCAAAGTTTTAGCTTTAATTCGGTTTTTTGGTTGAAACACAGTAGAAGTGTTAGGTTTGGTTTCCCCTGCTCAAAAATAGCACTGTTAAGTTTCTCATTTGGTGAATTTTCACACGAGTGATAATCACACGTTTCTATAAATTATATTAATTTAACTTATTTCCCTAAACGTTGTTCTGCAGTGTGTAGCACGGATGTTCTCAGATTCTTGGCTGTGTAAGCTTGTTGCAGTTGGAAGAGGAACAGAGACATCTGAAAAGCATTATCTGCATTGCTGGTGCTGGAGCATCTGATGTCACCTTGTGCTCTGGCTCAGCAGCCTGGCCATCCCTCCTTCTGCATTTAGTCGGTGTGCCCTGACTTCTCCATCTTTGACAGTATTCTAGGATTTGCTTTTGTTTTAGAAAGCATCGTTATTATACAATATACGTAAGGGATAGTGAACTCCAGTCACCCTGCTTTGTTATTAAATCATTTTGTTTGCAGAAGAGTCATCTCTTTAGGTTTAAAAGTCAAAGGAAACCTGTGTGGGCTTCGGGCAGTGTGTCTCTTCTTGTCTCTAAAATGTATATAAGAAGTAACTCATCTCTTCCTTCTTTTCAGAGTATGATTTCATCCATTGTAAATAGCACATACTATGCCAATGTGTCAGCAACCAAGTGCCAGGAGTTTGGGAGATGGTACAAAAAGTATAAGAAGATAAAAGGTAATCTCGGATTTTTTGTTTTTAATATGTGTAGATTCTCAGGTAATGAGTTATTAGTTCTTTGCTAATTGTACACACACACAAGTATTTTTGAAGGTAAGATTCTTAATATTTCTATCATAAAATGTTGTAAATAAGTATTAGGACCACAAAAACAATTCTTAGCATAATTTATCAACTTTATGGTTTTCTCCAGTGATTCCCTGTAAAGGCCAAAATCCATTAGGGTGGAAATTTAAAAGTTTTATCCCATGTTACATAACACCTAGAATTTGACTACTGATTAACAAGTTGGAATGAGTGCTGAAGCATCGGGAAAGCTTTGGTTAGAAACAGAGTTTTGATGTGTTTATTTAATAGACACAAACCCTCAGTACTATAGCCACCACCAGGTTCTGTGGTCTGGCAGGTTTGAACACAAGTCTGGCCTTCAACTTACAAATTTATTGAATTTGGTCAAATTGTTTAATCTCACCAAGATTCAATATCTTCATCTAAAAATTAGAATGAAAGAATCTAGCTCCGTGGTTTGAACCTTCCTAATGCTACAGCCCTTTAGTACAGCTCCTCGTGCTGCTGTGACCCCAACCCCAATAGATTATTTTCATTGCTGTGTCATAACTGTAAGTTTGCGACTGTCTTGAATCATAATGTAAATATCTGATACACAGGATATTTGGTCAACCCACAGGTTAAGCACCAATGGTCTAGATCCTTTAGTATATGTGAGGACTAAACACGATGATATTGACACAGAATCACTTCTGAATAACTAGTAGTTAAGATCTACTACTACTATACTACTAGTAGTACTAAATAGAAGTAGTAGGACCAGAAGTTATATATTACATATGAAATTATATGTAGCCTTGAAAACACAGTTCTTTTCCATAATAAATAAGATGCTATTTAGATCATCTAACCCTTTAAAAATATTAGTGTTGTTTTATTTTTACAAACATGTTAACATAAAAGTCCTTTTATTCTGCCCGATTCAGGCAGATGTCCCTAGTCTTTGAGGAGATTTGGGGTAGTTTTTGTGACACTGATGTTTGAGAGCCACTCCAGTGGATAGTTTGCAAGACTGTGACACTGTCTGTCTGGCTTCATGGTGGTGTCCACAGTCTTGCCAACAGCTCAGTGCCCCCATTCGAAGGCCACGTGATGATCTGCTGGGTAGGTAGAAGTGAAGGATGAATTGTGTTTTATTACTTGCAGGCTTCCTCAGGGGAGACAGGATATGTATCAAAGCAATACTTCTGGCTATTGAGTGTCTGAGAGCTTGTTTACAAGATTGCCCTTGAGCAAATGAGCTTTTGGATGCATCAGCCACACAGTTTAGACCAAGAAAAAAGGAGGGCATTTTATGTTAAATATATGACTTAAAGGGAAGCAAAAATGTTGAGCTATCCAGAAGTTAAGTGTACTACAAGCTGAATTAAAAGCAATTTCTTTTCAACATATTCTCAAATTCTTTGAGCCCTTTTGATTCTGGTAGGGTATTTGTTTCTAAATATTAATACTCACTCCCATGTAAGAGAAGATAAATAACTCTTCGTCACATGGTGTGATTGTGTGGCTCAGAAGGCCTTCTTTTCTCTAAGTGTCGTCTGCAAGTTTTTCTTTTTAAAATTGGATTGTTAAAATGCTTGAACATACCATCTTTGACTAAAAAATAATCAAAAGAACCATGCAGCTTCAAGGTCGTTTGCTGGTCACATTTACCTGCTATTGTAAGTTAAACGAAGAGAGTGTGTTCTTTTATATGCTGGACTGTAATCATTTCAGCTTCTGGAAGCCTGGGAACTCTAGTCTAGTGAAGTCACAACCAGTATGTGTGTGTGTGCGTGCATGTGTTTGTGTTGTCTGCTCTTTCAGAGATTTGATTCTTTAAGCTGTTTTTTTTTTTCCCAAGAAAGTAAATGCACAGTTAAATCTTTAAGTACCATAAAAGCAGATTAAGGCCTTGACTTCATTCAGTAGGTCAAGGATCTACACCTGAAGAGGCTGTCAGACACTGTGTACACATATTGAAAGAGCTAGTCCTCACTGCCGGAAAGTGTGTGCGTATCTCTGTGTGTGTGTCAGTAGGAGGAAAAAAGGAAAGGTTAAGGTTTGTGTGAAGTAAACACAAGCTGCCATCAAACAGTTCAAGTGGTGTTGATTCATCAGCCCAGGGAGTGGGAGGAACAACAGAGAAGTGTAGCAGGTATAATGGTGAGCAGAAAACCAACACCAAGAGTGTGTTTATTAACTTTCTACCCTCAGGAAACAGAAGTGTTGGGATTAGCTGGTTCTTTCCATTTGATAGAGGCTTCTTGCTGAGGGTGGGCATTGCAGGAGATTCCTGTCTAGATCCATTTCTCATGGAAGCGTCATGGTTTGGTTTCTAACATTTGCTGGTGACCATGCCTTTTCAAAATGTACAGAAGGAATGATATTCAAATCTGGAAGTCTGTAGCAGCCAGAGCAAACTGGTACCTTTTGTTTCTTCCTGAGAAGGCAGAAGTCTGAGAGGCACAAACCTCCCTGACATCTCACAGAGTCACTAGTATGTGTCTACCATGGCTTATGTTAGCTGCAGAAGGAAATTTGCAGCCAGCTTACCAATGTCCTAAACAAAATGCAGGCTCCACCCTTAAAAATGTTTCCTATTATCTGCTGATGTCTGTTTTAATAAAGCAGTGGGAACTAAATGGTTGCTTCTTAATCAAAACCATGATTTCCTAGACATAAGCTATGTGATTCTGTTACAAATTGCCACATCTAGATCTCCCGGGTCAATTCTTTTTTTCTATTCTCATAGAAATAAATAAACAGTAAAATAATTATATACTCTAAAGATCAAAGCAAAATAAGATTCAAACTTGGCAAAAATAAGAGTCTACTGGAAAGATAAAAAAAAGAGAAAGATCAGATGGCAAATTCTATAGTTAATGCTTAAATAAATATGAGAAAAAGGAGCAATCAATAACTCGATATTATTAAAAACAGATGTAAAAACTATAGACAAATAGAATTGTCTAACTTTTGAAGTAAACGTTTTAATGTGCATTTTTTAATTTGTTGTTGCGGTATCTAAACTATTTACACGTACTCTTTAAAAAGTCCTAAATTGGCTTGGCTTGGCTTGGTTTTTATTTTCCCCAGTGGCCACAGAAGACCTTGCTCTGTTTAACTTTTTGCTTCAATTTCAAAGACAATCAAGGTTGACAAGGACATATTGGAATTAACATTGCTATTACTTTAGGAGCAGTGGGGAAGCAGTTGTATGCTCTGGTTTCAATGTCCTACCGTGAACCTTGTCCCAGGACTTTGTGCTCCTAAGGAACGTGGGGTGGTGGGTGGCATGTTAGGTTGCTTTGTACCTCTTTTTAAAACTTGCCATTCGGCTCACTCTGTCTAGGCTAGGTTTTCAAGAGCACTCAACTCCTCTGTGTAAGGAACATGGTGTACTTTTATCCAGAAGGAAAGCAAACCATTCAGTGTTTAGGTGTTATATCAGTGTAGGCAGAGAAATAATCCATAGCCACCCAGATGTGTCCGTGTTCCTGTATAGTCATTCTCAAGGCTTGGGGAATTACTTCCTGGATATCAGCTGTATAGTTGTTTTGTAAAACATGAGCTTTTAATCCAACTGTTTTTTGTACGAACTCCAGATATGAACCTACCCCACAGTTTTTATGAAGCCGAGGTAATTGTATCTGCAGTACAACCAATTCTCACACGTGCACAGGGTGCACAGGAAAGGTGAGAAGTGGGCCGACGAAGGCACTCACATTGGTTCTCAATGGATCCTTGATTAGTACATTCACACAGCTTCATATCCAAAATATTATTACTAAAACCTCAAACTAACTTACCTTTGCTGAGATTAATCTCAGATATTTAACATGTCTCAAGAAATGAGGAGTCATTTAAAGTTCATGCAAATGCTGGGGACTGTTACAAAATTACTTATGTCATAGAATAATACCACCAGAATGAATGGACCAAACCAAACCCTGTATTTTGGTTAGGGTTGAAAACCATCCACATCACTTTCCTCAATCATTCCTCAAACCACTCTGATTGCTAGTTTTCTTAATTTTATTTGTTTATTTGAGTCTATTTAGAAAAATATTACAAAGCTGGGAGAAAAGAAGATTTTTAAACCAGTGTTATTTCCTTGAGTCTGGTTGTTTCTAGTAATCAGTATTTTATCTGACCCTGTCTAATCTACTCTTGCAAGATCAAACGTCCAGGCCAGCAAGCAGATAGTAAACAAAGCACGTGAAGGGTTCCAGTAAACACAAAGATTAGATGTTGAATGAAAATTAAACTCCTTGAACTAGTCCTCTGTACTAAAGTGGTTAAGTGGGTTGTGATTAAAAGAAATAAGTAATTATGATCATTATAGCCGAAATGATATAATGTTACCACATTTAAAGCACCTCTTGGACCCAGAAATGATTGTGTCATTTACAAAGTGGTGCCTCAGAGTTGAATAGAGAAATCAGTGTCTCCTGACCTGGTTCTTTAAGGCGCCCCTTGCTTCGCCACCATGGTATCAGTGGTCAGGACAATGCCTTTAATCAACTCTCTCTGTCCTCCTGCCTCTGCTGCTGTTTAGCTCTGATGAGGTGAAAGGAACTTAGTTTTGTCTACCTGATTCCTCTGAGTTATAAAAGGAACTTACTTTCACCTTCAGGTCTAAATAAAGGTACCTTGCAAGCCTGTATTATCCCCTTTTGAAAGTAATGCCAACATCAAGTCCTTTGAATTTAAATAAATATTGGATTCATGAGAGTAGGAGCAGCACTTATACAGCCAGCCATTTCCATCTTGCTGGTTATCAGGCTTCTTGAAGAGCCTCGTGCACCTTTGCTGTGGCTATTGCTGATGTGTATGTCTCAGTCACCTTGGCTGCTTGCCGGTCCAATCAGAAGTGTATTGGTAGTGTCAGAACAATAGTGTGTACGGGGTATTCTGGGTGCTTGGCCCTCATAAGCTAATTCTTTCCTTGGATCATTGAGGCTCATTTTAGCTATGCTGGTAACTGCTTACTTTTGGCCTGGAAAGATGTATTTATTCATGAGTGTTTAAAGAACTATAAATAATTGTTTTTAATGAAATAATTGATAGAGTAAAAGAAACAAACTTATCTGCTATTTAATTCCTTTTAAATCCATCATCCATCCATCTATCCATCATCCATCCATCCATCACAGATAGTTACAATCTGAAAAAAGACTAAGTTCCTGGTTGCTAAAAGTCGTAAGATATATAAAGCAGTCAGTAGTCCAACATGTATGTTAACATTTGAAAATGAGTTTGAGCATCTCTCCTATACAGCTGGGAGGGTTCTAGTGGTGGACTATCACAGAGACCATTACACAGGAGGCCTTCTGTGCCAAAAGAAACAAAGATTTGCAGTCATAACTAGATAAATGTGTGAGTAAACAAATACTTCATGAGTGCTTGTCACAGTCCCTCTACAATGCTGATGTCCACAAGAAACATCTATAATATGTAAGATATGGTTTCTACTTCCATGCGTGTTGCTTCAGACTGGCCATGGAAGCAGCCCTTGAAATATGTCTGGACCTATATGATAACGTTAGGAGCTAATGCAGCGGGAAAGGCCATGCACTTTACCTACTGAGTGACAGTCTTGGTTTGCAGAAAGCAGGAATGGGGGAGGTGTAACATGGGTGTTAGAACAATCAGTTTTTCAGGGAGGAGAAGGAAGACCATTTTAGGCACCTGCATATGGCAAGGACAGATCAGGACCAATGATGTGGTGTATGGAACATGGCATGTTTAGAATTCTTCCCCATGTCTAAAATGGCAGTCTATTCATCATGACACCATAATGGCCAGGACTTTGGTCATCCTGTCAGCTTGCTGCCAGTGTAACAAAAGCCAAAGATTATGAGCTTATAAAGAGAAGTTTCTGTCTTGGCTCACAGTTTTGTGAGTTTCAATTCAAGATCATTTGGTCCATCAGTGACACATCAGCTGTAGTCATTGCAGGGGCATGTGGCATGGAACTTCCCACTCTGAGGCCAGGAAGTGAGGAAGACAGAAAGGGACAGGGGTTTGGGGAAATAGCCAGGTGATCTGAAGGCCTGCTGTGGGGCTCCACTTCCTGAAGCTCTGCCTTCCCAATAATGCTGCTCTAGGGAATTGCTTTGGCCACCAGTACTCATCCTTTGAGGCATTTTGAGATTCAAGCCATCCATGAACAAGAAGAGAGACTATAGCTGGAGTGGCACTGCACTGGGGTGGTGTCAGACACTGGTGATGACAGAATTTGGGAAGCAGAATTTGTATGGGTGGCATTTGTCTTATAACTTGGGCATTATGGCTGCGAAAATAGAGCTCACCTATTATGGGACTTTGGAAGCCCAGATGGAACAGTTTGAGGACCACTGAAGGTTTTTCGGCAAAACTATATAGTATAATAAAAATGGGTTTAAAATATTCTTCGGGAGAGCTGGATATGGCGAGTCAGGCTTAAAATTCTGCTGGGTGTTTGCGTGGTAGGAACAAGTCGAATGTGAGGGAGGAGGCTTGGCCCACTCACCCAGATGAAGGTGACAAGAGGCATGACACCTGGGGTTTTCGTGGCAGTGGTGAGAAAGACAGGGAACCAACCTGAGTGGCAGAGAGTCGGTAAGGCTTAGTGAGAGCAGATAGCAGCCTGGGAAAAGGAGGAGGAATTAAGTCAGCATCTTAGCTATTGAACTTAGTGGCTCTTGGTGGTTTTGACAGAAATAGGAAATCCTGACTGAAGAGAAATTTGTTGATACCTAAACTGACAAAAACTAGTTAGGTAGCTAGAAATGTCAGTGGGCCAGTCAAGATGAGGAGCTAGTGAACTAAGGACACAGCTAGAGAACAATTAGTGGAGACAGTTTTTTGGACTTGATAGCTCAATGGAACCACAGGAAGAGGCTGAGGAGGAGCCTCTACTGCTTCTTCTTCCTCCTCCTCCTCCTCCTCCTCCTCCTCCTCCTCCTCCTCCTCCTTCTTTCTCTTCTTCCTCCTCTTCTTCTTCCTCTTCCTCCTTCTCTTCTTCAGTAATTTTTTATCTTTTATCTTTTAAAAGAAAAATATAATTACATTTTCCCCCCTCCCTGTCCTCTCTCCAACCCCTACCATGAACCTACTCTTGCCACTTCTCAAGTTCATAGGTTTCTTTTCTTTGTTTCTTTTATTTTATACACATGCACATGCAAACACGCACACACACACGCACACACACACACATGCACACGCACACACAAAACCCCTGCTCAGTCTGTTTAATGTTACTTATATGTTTTCAGAGCTGACCACTTGGTATTGAATAATCAGTTTGGGAGCTCTTCCCTAAGGAAGACTCTGTTCTTGGCATTCCTCAACTGCCTAGAGTTTTTCTTCTAGAGTCAGGACACCATGAGATTTCCCCTTTCCACATGTAAGTATCTGTGTTTTCCATGTTTAGGCAGCCATGTTGGTAGGGTTTCATGGGGTATATTTTCCCTGACGTTTTTAGAAGACAAAATTTCTCATCAGATTTCCCATTTCTCTGTTTTTTCCAACCTTCCCGGCTCTCTTCCTTCACATCCTGTGAGCCTTAGGTGCAGGAGTCACATTGTCGGATGTATCTGTTGGAGTTGTACCATGTGGTCAATTATTCTCTATACTTCGGCCATTTTTCTGAAATGTTATCTGTCTGTTGCAAAGAAAAATTATTTTATGAGGGGTGAGAGCTACACTATTTGTGTGTACCAGAATAAATCTGTTAGGAATTATGCTGGGTTAGTAAGTGACAGTTATAGGTTTCCCATCTATGACTTCACTAACCCCACCCAGGTAGTTTTCTAGGTTTCCAGTACCGGGCATGATTTCCTGCCTATTGAGTAGGTTGTAAGTCTAATTAGAGAGCTGTTGGTTACCACTGAGATATGTGTGACAGTGCTGTTAATATGCCAGGTTGGTCATTGTTACGATTCTCTGGCATCACAGGTGGGTAGGACTGTTAGTAGCTTGCATGGTACCTTCTAGTACCATGGAAGCTTGTAGGTCACATTTAGCTCAGGTCCTCTGGATTTTGTGTCTAAGTGCATGGTGTCTTCAGCAATAGGGGCTTACCTTCAGCCTCTTGGCAACCAAGAGTCACAGTAATTGCTGATAAAAATGTGGGACTCTTTTGGACAAAGGTGCAGAAGAGGAAAAGGATGAGGGAGCTATGAATAGGTGAGAGTTGAAGGAAGGGAGGGAAGATGGCTCTGAAGTGTCAGTAAGGGTAGCAGAAGGAGTGGCTAGCAGGAGGAAACACTGATGTAAAGTGAGTTACTTCCCAGCTGCTGGAGACCAGAATGCTGTGTGCCTAAGAAGGGGGAGAGTAACCAGGTCAGGCAGGTGGCAGAGATGAGTGAAGAGGGCATGTTTTAAGCATGATTGGTGCCTAGAAGAAAGAGGACTGAGCCTGTAAGAGGTAGGACTCAACACTCAGGTGACAGTTTCCCTTGAAAGAGACTTGTGGTCATGTGAGCCTAGTGGAAAGGCTAGGAGGTGCCTGTGGTGGAGGAGAGCAGAGAATGAGCTGCTATGGCAATGTGGTGGGCTGGGCTTCATAGCAATGAATCAGTAGTTATAGTGGGGGCTTAGGGAGGACACCAGAAATAGATGCTGTCCTTTGTGGTGAAGAATGAGAGAGTGGCAGAGTTGAACTGAGAGCGTCATGACTAAGGTTGTGCAGGAAAGCAGGCCTCATTAAGGTTCAGGGGTCTCTATTGCAGTCCTGTTTGAGAATTTTCTTAGTGTCAGATTCCATTTGTCATGCCCAGAAACAAAGTCAGATAATCAGAAATAAATACAGCCCTGGTGGTGGGGAGCAACAGTCTAGAAAGATGTACAGTCAGGGGTTTTGTATCCAGACCAGGAAATGCCCAGCTCCTTGGAGAGCTTGGGTGCTTATAGGGGAAACCAGCATGTAAGAATCAGAGACCTGCTTTGGTTTCTTGATCAACTGCACAAGATTGCTGCCTAACCAAGTGATTCCTCAGGGGATTCACAAGATCAAAAATGGAGATGCACTTGAGCTTCTTACATGAAGCTTCTTGCATGAAGCTCTCACCTACAAGTGCTCTGTGAGATTCCAACGCTAAAGTCTCATTGCCTCCTGGGAGATGGTTCTTCAGTTTGCTACTTGCTCCACTGATGTTGATCTTCATTCTGCCTTTTGCATGAGCTTGACTTTTTCTGAATCCCTAAAGGAATTTCCATGAATCTAGAGCAGTGGTTCCCAACCTTCTTAAAGCTGTGACTCTTTAACACAATTCTTGTTGTGATGACCCCCAACCATAAAATTGTTTTCGTTGTTAACTCATAACTATAATTTTGATACTGTTATAACTCTTAATATAAATATCTGATATGAACCCCCAAAGGAGTCCCAACCCACAGGTTAAGAGTTAAGAAACACTAATTAATCTAGAGTTATTTGGAGTATAGGGCCTAGATTTTGGTTTATCCTTCTTCTAGGACAAAAAAAACTCTTTGAAAAAAACATTGCAGACAAAGAAGGAGAAGGTCCTAGGCACACATGCTGCACTCTCCTCAGTCTACTGAGCAGGAAGTGTTATACATTATAAGGGACTTCATATTAACAGGTGGGATGTAGATCAACTTGCTGGAATTCACATACTTAGTTTTGTCTTGGCAGGTCTTATATGGCAATCAGCCTTATTTCTTATGCTAATCTCTCAGTTGAGTGAAAAAAAAAAGACAAAAATGTTGTTTATTTAATTCACACAGCTAATATCCTTAGGAAGCTAATACTACATTAAAATAATCCTGTCCTTTCCTATTAGTTATTGAACTAAAGAGTTAATAATTGTCAATTATTCTTCTGAGAAGAATAATTTCAACTTTACTGACTATAAATTGGGAATTGTTCACACAAAGAAAAATACCTCTTTGAACTTTTTCACAGCTAGTTTACTATTTTTCCGAAAAGTAATGGCTTCTAACATTTCTGATTCATACAGTCAGGGAGACTGGTCTTTTGAAAAGAAGGGATCAGGAGTGATTATCTCCTTGATGAACTTTTCACAATAGGTTGAATTAAAGAATTAATATGTATGGAGTGCTAAGTGGACGAGGCAGACTCTAAATACTAATGTTAAATTTCTGCAAGTATGGCTTTTTTTTTTTTTTTTTTTTTGCATTGTGTGCTGAATTTACTTTAAAATTATAGCCTAGATTAAAAAGCAAAAGTGTAGGCACCATTAGATGTAGTTTTCATCTACACTTAGAGGACATTTGAAATGATTGATGTTATCAAGTTATCAAACTGCTTGGAGCCAGGGCAGTTGCGTCACCAGAGAGTGGGTCTGTGGAGCAGTAAAGTGGACAGTGGTCACTTTTTCCATGGAGCTTATTGGATCCTGTGAGCTTTCATTGCCAAGGAAACAGAGGTGTCCATATCCTAGTTGCTTTATAGTGGATGCCTATGTACTATAGATCTTAATATGATGGGGAAAGGAAGCTGATAATAAGTGGAAAATACACCTAAGAAAGCCAGTCATATGATATTATCACAACGCCAGCTGGTACTCCTCACTTGTGGGGCTGTTTTATTGGGAGTTAACAAGTTGGCTCTGAATGTCTTGCTTTAGGCAGAGACTTTGCAGGCAAATTCCCAACCCAGAGACAAAGTCTCTGTAATAAATTTAGAGAAAGAAAAAAATCTGTAGGTTAGGTAGATGTAAGAGATTTAGCATGCCTACATCCACATGACTCTGCCCTTTGGCTCTTTCAGTCTCTTAAATCTTTTCTTTAATTATGTTTAGTGAACTCTAGTTGTTTGTTTCAATGGTGTGGGACTCTTGCTGATAGATGCAGGCCTCATTGTGTCTGGGTTGAATTAACTGAAACTGACTTTCAAATAATAAATTGACTTTTATTTACAGTTATTGACCAGAAGACAATAAATCAGAAATACTCTATTGATGGGCATATTCAATATAGTCCCGTGGGATGCTGTTTTATTTTATTATGTTTGCATATTTAAGAACTACATACAGCAAAAGACTTCAGGGCAACAGTGAAGTTGTTAATGTATATTCCAGTTCAGACAGAGGAGCCAAAATAAATACTGCATTTAACCATATGTAATTACCATTTTGGAGGGTCAAAACTGTTGACTGATTGCCTACTTCATGACATTCAGTCCGACATGAATTCACTCTGATTGCTTGGGACCTTAAGATATTTGTTGACATGTCATGTATGTGCAGCACATTTGATTTGCTGTTGGCTATTTCAACTAAACACTGTCACCTTCTACATACAAAATTTACCAATGGTACTCACTGTTTTTCCTCCCTGGGTCACTCACATCCCTCATTGGGTGGGTGGGATTCTATGCTGATGACATTTACATTGGAACAAAGCTCTTTTGGTTGCAAAAAAAAAATACAATAAAGGGGTTATAATCATGTATTTTTTACTATTAGTGAGCAGATGAGTTGTCAATAAAGTAGACATTGAAAAGAGTTTTTAATCATTAAATAGAAAGATATTTTTCAGTCATAGGCTGGTGTTCTAAGCATCTATGTGTACCAAGTGGTTAATTTACCTGAAGCAAAAAAAAAAAAAAAAAAAAAAGGATGGATTTTTTTTTTTTTTAAAGTTAAAATCATTTGGTATTGTATATCTAAGGACTAGCATAGTTCTTGACACACAATAATTAATAAATATTTTCATCTGAACTGAAACAAACAAGAAAACATAACTATTCATTGGAGATTAGCTGATTCACCTATTGTTTCACCTTTCTCTTGATCGACCTTTTCAAGCTGTGTCACCTCAGAAGGATTTGCTGTGTAGCACATTGTGGAGAGACATCAGATAGGACCCTGGCTACTCACATGACTCACCCAGCCACCAAGTCACACATGCAAATATTTGTCACAGCGCTGTGTGCACACTTTCATATATTTTCAAAAGCAGGATTGACTCAAGAGGGTTGATTGATCCTGATCCTAACCCTAACACTAGTAATGAGTGTGTGCCAACTCGGGCAGTGTAGCTCTGGAAGCAGACCATGGGTACCAGGAGCCTGGAAAAATCACTTTTCAATTTCACCAACCTTTCTATTTTTGCATTTTCTTTTTTTCTTCCTTCCTTCCTTCCTTCCTTCCTTTTACTCATTCTTTTCTTTTCTTTCCTTTCTTTTTTTTTTTTTTTTTCTTTTGAGATAGGGTTTCTCTGTGTAACCCTGGGGGACTCACTTTGTAGACCAGGCTGGCTTCAAACTCACAGTGCTAAGAGGGGTGTGTGCCCAGCCCACTTTTGGATTTTCTGAGCTTCAGCTTCCTAAGCGAGCAGTTTATATCTGGGTCACACAGTTGTGGGAATTAAACAACAGGGTTGAGATCTGGATTGTGCCTCAGCTAGTGTAGATGGCAGGGCTTGCCACAGCTATGATGTAGATGGCAGGCTTGCTGGTACCTGAGATACTAACACATATTTTCAAGAGCTGCCTTGGCTTTACAGATATGGCAGGCTTGCTGGTACCTGAGATACTAACACATATTTTCAAGAGCTGCCTTGGCTTTACAGATAAGAAAAGTTCTGTGCCTAAGGCATCTTGTTTCTGAATGAAACCTATTAAGGAACCAGCAAGATGACTCAGTGGATAAGGGCACTTGCTGCCAAATTTGAGGATCTGAGATTAGTCTCCAGGAACCACATGGTACAAGGACAGAACTGACTCCTCCTATAAGTTGTCCTTTGACTTCCACGAGCATGCCTTGCTGTACTCGAAGTCAATAACTAAATCTAATAATTAAAAGAAAAAGAGAAATTCATCAGAATCTCTTGTGAAACATTGAGGCAATGAGCCCATCATTTCAAGTTAAGCAAAGAAGGTGGGGGAGGGGGACCCAACACAACAAAGATTCATTTTTATTGCAATTTTACTTATAATGTAGAACCATTAGCTCCTATTTGGAATATTTTCTGTATCTGAACAGCTATTTGACCTTGAGCATGTTTTCTAACTTAGGTTTTAACAAGATCATTATCTATAATATTGCGATTGGGGTTTGGGGTGATAGATCAGAGAACATGAGGTAAAGCTTTGGAATGGCGATTGCTAATGTTATCTCTGTTTTATACTCAGGCTTTGGCTAGCAATTTAAAATGATTGATTTGGTTGGCAGTGCCCCTAACAGGGTGCCCAAGACAAACCTAAACCCATGTCTGTCTTACCTCTCTAGAATCGCTTGCAGAGAGCCACTGAAGGTTTAAAGAGGCATTGAGAAGTTCCCTTTGTCTGTCTGTCTGTCTGTCTGTTTGTTTGTTTTTCCCCTTATATTCTTTTACCTGGGGTTTCCAAATGAGGTACTAGGGAATTCTGGAGTGTTATCTTATTAAGGAATCTATTAGCACTCACGCATGCTAATCTGTTTACATTTGCATAAGCATCTTAATGGCTTAAAGAAAAATCCACAGGCCAGAGATTCTAGAAGTTTCTCAGTGCAAAGCCTTTTACCCAGTTCGCTGCTTTTCACCCATTATAATTATGGATGGATTCCAGGGGTGATTTCACAAAGCAACTGTTAAATCTGCATTAAAACGTTGGTCAAGTTCTTGCCTCATATTCATGATAACCCTTCTGCCTCAGCCTTCTGAGTGCTGGGATTGCAGGTGTAAGTCACCATGTTTAGAGAATTAGAGTATCTATAATTTCCTTCCTAGTCTATTAAAAAGGAAAACAACATCAACAACAAAAACCCAAGCCATTGACCAATTACTTTAGAGAGTACTTCAGGGTGCCATCCTTCCATCTGTTGGTTGATACAAATATAGCATATATAGAAGTAAAGCAGATTTGTTGCTTCTCATGTGAAAATTTGAAACTTACATGTATTTGTATTGCATTTCTATAAAGTTTGTTATTTTAAAAGTTTACATTTATCCTTGTGTGCATGGGTGTGCATGTGGAAATTGGAGGACAGTGCTCTGGCAATCACTTCTCTTCTACCATGTAGACCCAGGGGACTGAACTCACATTGTCAGGCTCGGCGGCAGGCACCTTTACCCACTGAGCCTTCTTACCAGCCCTATAAATTTGGTCATATAATTGTGGGTTTTATCATTTCATCCACTGTCTGTCTTTCCACTTTCCCATTCAAAGGCGTTACCCCGGACTTCTGATCTTTATGTTCCCACCTCCCAAGATGGGAACAATCTCCCAAGATGGGAACGTGGATTACACGTGTGCACTGCCACCACTCCCAGCTCAGCATATGAATGGTTAAGACTCATTTGGAGAAGCTGAGTACTTATATATATGTCATGGGCACATGATTCCATTTGATAGTGAATCAACATGAAGGAATTAATTTTCAAAATTGATATGCTGTGACAGAGTTATGAAAACATAAGAATGAGAGAGATTCTTTAGGTACTCTTGGGAGACAGAAGACATGGGTTAGAATGTCCTAATTTTAAAAAAGTATAGACTAAGAAGGTTTATGTGTTCATCACAATTATATAAACATTTTCTGAAATTTATACTAATTTAACAACAATCTTAATAATATTGTACTTCTAAATTTTGCTCCTAGAATTTTGAGATAAAAGTTTTCTTAAGATAAGAATAACATATAGGCCTGGAGAAATGGCTCAGAGCCTAAGAACACTGGCTGTTCTGCTAGAGGACCCAGGTTTGATTCCTAGCACCCATATAGTAACTGCCAATGGTCTGAAACTCCAGCTCCAGGGCATCCAAAGTCCTCTGCTGGCCTTTGCAGGCATCAGGCATTTATAAGGTATAAGGTACACAGAGATTAATGCAGGCAAAACACTCATATACACAAAATAAAAATAAATAAGTCTTTAAAAAATAAAACAACAACAACAAAAGAATAATTTCCACAGAATCTTCTATTTGTTGAAGTACCCCAGCCAATAAAATATATTATTCAGTATATTCTTCTTGAATATAGCTTTTAAACACCAGGTTCAGTGTTTCTTCATAATATAATGATCAATGAAAATAAAACTATAGGAAAATTTTGAATGTTTACATAAGTTTAAAATATAATTAAAGTTCAGTAAAATCATAGCTTTTCTCTTAGGGATTAGTGAAAAACAGAATGTAGTAATCACATTTAATATGACTGCAGGAACTAGCAGCAGCAAATTCAAGCATAGATTATATGACAACATCATTTTATACTCATACTAAGATACTTCAAAGCAGAGGTAACATGGTGTATGGTTCTCGAGCTTAGGCTACTCACAAATCATTAGAATTTTGACATACATAAGAACCCTACGAGATTCTGACTCGGTACCCATAACTGTTTCTAACCATCTTCCACTGTGCCATGTCTACCAAAGGATCTCAACTGGAATATCTGCTAACCCACAGACCTGAACTGTGTGTCCATCCCTCTGCAAACGTGTATAGATGTTGAGAGGCATTAGCTCAAACAGTCTTCATCACCCTGGTTCGTGGCAGGAGACAATTATTTTACATATGAAAAATTCCAGTGTCGGGAAGTGGTCACACACCTGCCAAATTGCTGTGATAGGATTCAATCCTGGCCTGTGGCTTTGACATCTCTGTTTGGAACCAGTATACCACACCAGAATCCCAACATCTGGAAAGATTTTATGTAAAATTTCAATAAAATGATTCAGGTGCCATAATATTGGCATATAAGCACTTGTGGTCTCCCTTCTCCCTCTCCATAGATGTGTGTGTGTGTATATATATACTCTATGCATAATCTGTACATAAATATTTTCTAATAATCTATTATATACTTTAACCCTATCATATAGCCAGTAAACTATTTGTTGATGTCCCTCTGCCAACAAAAACATCTGCAGATGCACCTCTGGCAGTGGTGGTGCATACCTTTAATCCCAGCATTTGGGAGGTAGAGGCAGAAGAATCTCTTTGAGTTCAAGGCCAGCCTGGTCTATAGAACGAGTTCCAGGTTCCAGGATATCCAGAGCTACACAGAGAAATCCTGTCTTGAAAGAAAAAGGAAAACCAAAAGGGTCAATTCCTGGCTATGTTCTCTAGCTAGATGGTGCAGCTGCTTGGAGTAAAGCTGTAACTGGGGGACAAATGTCTTTTGCTCATAATGTGGATAAAGTCTGAGGAGAGCATATATCATCCTGTGCCCTGAGGTAGAAATCAGTGCTGAGGACGTTGAGAGGCTTCTGCACCCTGTGGGTTCTAACACTGTTACATGATGTTCAGTAGTACTGGCTCCTGCTCTGCAGTTCTCCTCTGGGCCTCAGACACCAGAGAGGACCCAGGTCTGATTCCTAAGCTAGAAGGCTCCTGGCCATGCCTTTCTGGGGGCTGTGAGAGTGAGGAAACTTTGCAGCAGGGAGGCACAAAGGCCTTTGGGCCTCTGCGCAGCTGTTCCTCAAGTCTGATCATGCCTGGGACGTGGCAGTCACCTTACTCTCCAGCACTTACGTCCCTTCAGGGCGTCACACTGTTGGTGCTCACTGTGAATGCTGGTGCGGTTCTGACTTCAGATCGTAGAAGCGTTTGTGTTATGATGTCTTCTGAGTATTTTCTGAGGCCGCACTACTTTCTGTCCTCACTTCTTCAGGGTTTCTGGTCTCCTGATAAGCTTCACAAAAACTCACTGAACCTTATGGATGAAACAGTGGTGTGCAGTCAGCTTAAGACAAGCGTGAAGTGAATAGGCAGAGATGAAAGGGTGCAGTGTGGATTGCAGATCACTTAGAAAGGGGTGGAGGGGACGAAAAAGGAAAGCAGGAGAGTAGAAAGGAAGAGAAGATGTAGGGAAGGAATGAGAGAGAGGAAAAGAAATAACAATTTCCCAGGCTCTGTTTTCAGATGGAGTCTAGCCTATTCTCTTTAAAGCATTTGCATGTCATCTGCTATGACTTAAGCGGCTAAAAATACCCACTTTGACATTCATTTTTGAGTGGCAGCTAGGACTGGGGGGGATAGCTCCATGGTGGACCACTTGCCTAGCACGCAAGAGGCTGGGTTGCATCCGCAGGAAGCCATCCTCTTCCCCTCTCTGAAAAAAAAAAAAAAAAGTAGCTCTTGGAAATAAGTGAAAAACGACAGTCTGTGCAAAGTCACTACTTACACCATATGCATCCTTGGTTGACTGTAATAGAAGAGACTGCTGATGTGCATTGATTTTCATCTTGTCGTTTTTGATCTTTAGAGGTAAAGAACCTGGATTTTATTGATAAAGCTATCAGGGGCTGATAGACACAAGAGTATCTTTAGTAACTGACAAAATTAAAAAAAAAAAAAAAGGCAACCATACAGGTAGGATTTAATTATCAGATGTTTTGTTTGTCTTTTATTGTGTTTTGAAAATGAAGCTAATTGCCAACACATAGAAACCCAGAGACATCAGGTAAAAATCAGTAGTTTTCATAAAAGTCGGAAGAAAAGAAGAAAACACCCAACTTGCATCTTGGATAGATTTTCTGCTCCTCTACAGTGACCCTTCCCTGGTTAGCCATGGACAGTACTAATGCATGCAGCCCCCCTCGTTACTGGATAAACGACACTGACACATTTCTAACATGCTCCAATCACAGCTCCTGTCAATAAGCATTTATAAAAATCTGGGAATTCTTTTTTTATTTGATTGGTTGTTTTTCATTTGATTGGTTTTTCTCTGTGTAGTCCTGGGTGTCCTGAAACTCACTCTGTAGACCAGGCTGGCCTTGAACTCAGAGACCTGCCTGCCTCTGCCTCCCAAGTGCTAGGATTAAAGATGTATACCACCATGCCTGGCTGCAGATCTGGAGATTCTTACAGATGGGAGTTATTATGTGCAGACTTAAAACAATATGCACGGATCATTATTTTGACGCGTCACGAACTCCTGTAGGTCTTCCTGATCTCTTATACTTACACTTACTTACATGCATAATCATGACTAGATCTATAGTTTTTTTAAGCTAACAATGCCATTTAGCTATATCACAGAAAAGTCAGCTCATTCAAGTGTAGTAAGTCTTTGAAAAAGAAAAGAACCACTAAGAGTTTATAGACAATTAGCTTTTGGTTGAAGAATGTATTCTATAGAGAGTGATTTTCTGTTTTTTTAGTAGAAAAAGTAGGGATAAAAGTTTACTTATTAAGTACTTGGAAATAATTTAAACATTGAATTGACTGAATTACAAACAAGCACAAACAAACCAATGAATCACATGTTTACCTGAGACGGAGTGTTTGTGTCTGCGAAGTCTGACTGCACTCTGGAGCCTTTCATGGTCTCTATACATCTTTTTTCAATAAAGAAATTACAATGATAATTCCTGTCAGTGGGAACCCTATTGGATTACCTTATCTAAAGGCTCATAGCCATTTGCTTGGTTTGGATTTAAGGCTCTGTACTTTAATGTTTAATTAATACAATGATTGGAAGATGCATGCCTTTAGAGAAGATTAAAACAATTTGTCTCCCTTGAACCTTATGCAGGAAAGGTGACGTGTAAACTAAATGAGTTACATTCAAAGAGTCACTTAGAAACTAAAGAAGTTTGAAGTAAACTTTTGCCTTACTTGGGAGTTCATAGAAAAGTTAAACAAAAGTTTGGTTCCTCAGAAAAAGAAGAAAAAATAACTATATGTGTGTTAAATATGATCCTAGGATAGACTGGCTGCCTACTTCCTCAAAAAAAAAAACAAAACCCTCTGGAAAGATGTAAAACTTTTAGACAAGGGATAACAAGGTCAAATACCCACTTAGATTTTGATAATGTATATTTAGTTCCACATATATTCTTTTAAAAAGTCATGTTAACTTATTACTTCAGGAAAACCCCACTGTCTTCCATGTTCCCAGTTGATCAATTGTTCAGCTTCCGTATGTGTGCCCCAGCCTGTTTCCAGCACTTGGAATTTTCCTTGAAAGTCTCTGAGCCTCTGCGGTCTTTTCCTTACTTCTCATGCTGGTGTCTTTCAGTCTAAGCTCTATAGCAACCTGCAAATGCTGCTTTAATGAGAAAAAAAAATGGTATTTTCAAAAGTTTTTCCTGAGGTTACAGAGATGGCTCTTTAACCTCATGGTTAACGGTTAAAATCATGTATTCTTACAGAGGTCCCACACCAGGCAGCTCATGGCTGCTTGTGTTGCCTCCGATTTCTAAGTGCACTTGAGCTCACAGGCACATAGCCATATACATATATACACAGTTAAAGGTAATGGAAATAAACCTTTAAAAATATGTTTCCTGCAGGTAAACAGTTTTGATTTCTAGCATGTAACTACCACAGCAGTGCCTGTTGAATTTATCTTTAATGGATTTGGGGGTCAGGGAGGCATCTTAGAACTTGATGTGTAGTTCAGGGTAGCCTTGAACTTAGAGTGATCTCCTTTCTCTGTGCCATCACACTCAGCTTCTTTAAAAGTTTTTTTTTGCATAATTATACCTAATATTTGGAAGCATAAGATGTAAGGCTTCCTTACTAAGGGACATCGGAATTTACTTTGAAACACATTTTTGAGGTGATTACTATAAACATTTAAAACTAGCAATGACCTAGCTGTTTATGCCTTGGGTGTTTTCTTCCAACAAAACTTTGTCTTGGGCAATAAAGTACAATAGTACAATAGTACTGGGAAATGAATCCAGGTCTTCAGAAAGAGTACCAGAGCTCTTAACTGCAGAGCCATCTCTCTAGCCTCACAGACCTTAGGTAAGGCCATGATCCCCTTTCCTGTGGACTGTTCCTGTGTACTCGACTTGTGTGTCTGTGAATGAAACATTTTCTTTGTTCACTCATACAAGATTATCCTTTAAGCCTTTAATAATTTGCAGTGACCTGGAGCAGGAAAGAATCTTATTTAAGGACCAGTGAAGGTGATGTTATTAATCTTGAGATTATTAAAATATCCATTTTCAAAAGAGGATAGCAAGTGAGGAAGCAATGGATCTATGGTAGCATTTTCCTGAACTTTCCATTCACAGTTGGAGCACTGGCTATCAAGGCTTTATTCACCCTCCATATGGTAAATAGGCACTCTGTGTTTAGATCTATCACTGGTGCATTTCCAACACAGAATTCAAAGGTAGCCAGCCTTCAGCAGGAGACGTTGCCCTTGCCATTATCCTGATCACTATGAACTATGCTCTTAGCCACGAGCTGTAGTAGATTAGAGCAATTGGTGATTTATTACTAAGGTTGTAGATGAAGGGAGATCACAGGGCTTAGAAATGTCCCAGGCTTTGGAATTGGTCCTGGCTGGTGGGTCTTTGTCTTGCTAGTCTAGGAAATGCTTACTTTTTACAAATTTTAAGAGCTGAAGTGGCAAATATTTTCATGTTCATATCTTTTATGACGATAACTCTCACCCAGGAGTTCTTAACCTTCATAATGCTATAACCCTTTAATGCAGTTCTTTATGCTGCGGCGACCCCAACCATGAAATTATTTTCATTGTTACTTCATAACTCTAATTTTGTTACTGTTAGGAATCACAGTGTAAACACTTTTGGAGATAGAGGTTTGTCAAAGGGGTTGAGACCCACAGATTGAGAATGACTGCTTAACCCTTTTACTATAATGCTTTGGGGTTTTTCAAACTTGTATGAAAAATATTTGTATTATTAGTATACCAAAAATATAACAATTAAGTACTCTATGTAGTTACAATAAATTATAATCGTGAAAATATATGAGTATAATGGTGAATTTTTCTTTTTCTCTCTCAACAGTGGAAAGAGTGGAGCGAGAGAACCTTTCAGACTATTGTGTTCTGGGCCAGCGGCCAATGCATTTACCAAATATGAACCAGCTGGCATCCCTGGGCAAAACCAACGAACAGTCTCCTCATAGTCAAATCCACCACAGTACTCCAATCCGAAACCAAGTGCCCGCACTACAGCCCATCATGAGCCCTGGTCTTCTCTCACCGCAGCTCAGTCCACAGCTTGTCAGGCAGCAGATAGCCATGGCCCATCTGATAAACCAACAGATAGCCGTTAGCCGGCTCCTGGCTCACCAGCATCCTCAAGCCATCAACCAGCAGTTCTTGAACCATCCACCCATTCCCAGAGCAGTTAAGCCAGAGCCAACAAACTCCTCTGTGGAAGTCTCTCCTGATATCTACCAGCAAGTTAGAGATGAGCTGAAGAGGGCTAGTGTGTCTCAAGCTGTCTTTGCAAGAGTGGCATTCAACCGCACACAGGTAGGGTTAGCAACATTCTCTCTGGGGATTGAGAGTCAGAGCAAGGAAGAGATGTGACCTGTACTCATTTCTTTATAATTTCTTTAAAATGTTTTATGGCGATGAGGAAATGGTTGGGAGATGCTTGCTGTCCAAGAGTGAGGGCCTGAGTCCAGATCCCCAGCACCCACATCAAGAGGTGGCAGGAAGAGATGAGTGGGAATCTGCCGCTCTACCCATCCTGTTAGCTCCAGGGTCAGCAAAAAGACCCTGCCTCACAATAAACAAACAAATGCACACACAAACAAATAAATAAATGTAGTGCAGAGCTATAAGGGCGACCTACAAATGCTAGCGTCTGGCCTTCATGTGCTTGTACACCTCTCACACATGCATCGTACACACACAGGCATGTACACCTCTCACACATACATCATACACACACATGCATGTACACCTCTCACACATACATCATACACACACA
>JADRCH010000006.1:4741365-4786282 GCA_019843965.1 Rhynchomys soricoides | reverse complement strand
CATCATACACACACAGGCATGTACACCTCTCACACATACATCATACACACACAGGCATGTACACCTCTCACACATACATCATACACACACAGGCATGTACACCTCTCACACATACATCATACACACACAGGCATGTACACCTCTCACACATCATCATACACACACAGGCATGTACACCTCTCACACATAATCATACACACACAGGCACACACAGTATACAGGAAAATTTCAGAGCACACGTAATTGAATAATAGTCTTCTGTCATGATAAAATATCCCTACAATATCTTAATTAATTAATTTCACTATCTGAGAAGCTACCAGACAGCTCAGCATCCAGGATTTTCCCACTGATCGGCTGGGTGTTTGTGCATGCTCCCCCTCACCCTTACCATCCTGTTTTCCTGGATGGACCCTTGATTGTGAATTTTGTGACTATCACTACCGCCCTTTTAAAAAATACTGGAGACTACTTGTAAAACTATGCATGCTCGATCTGTTTTTAAATATTTTTTGAACATTATGAAAGTATTTCTATAAACGTTTTAAAATGTGCAAGTTAGATTTCAGGTGTTAACATATAGATTACTTATTTTTAATGTTTTGAAAGAATTACATTTGACTATAATATTAAATAATAGAGGTGAACAGTTCCTTCATACACGTGTTGTTGTCTTACTGAGTGTTGCTTGTTTGATTGTTTTTCCTGTTTGTGCTTCTTAGTGAGTGTATGTCAGAATGGAGTGCTGGTGTAGTAAGGGTTTCAGAGCCCATCCTAGAGTTTCTCATTTAGAAAATGGGGGACAGGACGTAGAGAATTTTATTCTAACAAGGTGTTGATGCTATTGGCTCAAGGTAGAGGGGTACATTCTGCAAACCACATGCCCTCTCTTATGAGGGACCATTGAATAAAGGGGCTGAGCCTTGGGGACTGATGGCCTCAGCAGTGAGCAGATGGTAGCAGAGAGCTGTACTGACCTCTGAAGTGTATGGGGACTGTAGGAGAGTGGATGCAGTGATGCTGTGGTCCTGGGGAGCTGGGGTACACTAGGATGATCAGGGCCAGTCTTCAGGGACACAGCAGGTTGGAGCTTTCAAACCATACTGCACCTGAGGTAGGGGAATAGAAAAGGTTCTGGGTGAAAACTTGAAAAACGTGAATATTAGGTTCCTGGGGGAAGCAGGCTGTGAAGGATAATGACATTTAATGAAGATCAAGAAGTATATTTAAGCTAATGGAAATCATGAGGAAAATACTGAGTTAAAAACTGTGAGACTAGTTGGTAGTTAATAATAAAATTAAAGATATTGGTGGGAGATCTTTGGTTCAAAAAAAAAAAAAGATCTTGTAAGAACTTGCTAAACGTTTTGAACTTCAAGCACTGGAAATGTGTAAGGTCTCATGTGGGAATGTGCTCTGACTCACTCATCAGAATTTGATCTCAGGAAGGTTTTTGCTTTTTTCTCTTATGGGAGTGGGTAGCACTTCCAGTTAGGAGACTGCCAAGAGAGACCCACTGAAATGTGGGGAAGGGTGGACGGAGGCTGGAGGCAGTAGAGCCATCATGGAACTGTGTCAGTGGATACAGGGCAAGGCAGTCATGATGGTCTCAGGGTTTGAGCCTGGAGACCGAAAGTGAAGTCAGAGAGAGATACTGCAGAGTAGCTGAGTAAGGCCACAGGGAGTTTTAGGGTTCTAGTTGTTTTTACTTTGAAATATTGGCAGATTTCTTACAAAGATTGGCGATGGATATTGAACCTGTAAGTTTAGTACTATAAAGAGTGGGTAGGGAGAGAGTGTGATGTTAGAAAAGAGCCTGGGGTTTAAACTAGGGCATGGGAAGGCAGTGTGAGTCAGTGGTTTCAAAAGAAGCCATTGTAGCTTGTGTGTTTGGACACTTGGTTCCTGGGTAGTGGAACTCTTTGGGGAAGCTGTGGAACCTTTAGGAGATGGAGTCCTGCTAGAGGAACGATGTCACATATTTTATATATGTCAATATGTCATTTAGGTCACATGGGTGGGCTTTGAGAGTTTATAGGTTCCTGTTTTCCTTTTTTTGCTTAACCATGTATCTTAACCTTTACACCTGACTGCTCCTGCTAGAATCTCACGCAACTGCCAAGCCTTGGCTAGGTCTGGGTTTTCGAGGGAAGGGATGTCTGGGAATGGCAAAACAAATGACTTGAAGTCAAATAACGGCCTATGTTCTGTTCTACATGGCTCCCTAGATAGCTCTGTGTGGATAGCTCCTGGCTTTGTAGTTTGCTCGAGACAGCTAGCTTTCTGCTTCAGGGGCAGGAAACTATGTCATACTGTCCTTTACATGGCAAAGTTGAACTCCAACAAACCAATGAACTCTTCCTTAATTTGCTTCTGTCAGGACAATTTATCACAGCAATGGAAAAGGAACTAGTGCAGGTAGAAAGCATTCCCACCCTATGAACCAGGGAAACAGAATACATGCCAGAAGAACGAGTAGGTGGCCATGGAACAATAGGGAGACAATAGCCAAAGTGAAGAGCCTCTAGAAGATTCCACATGGATGGAAAGCCACGATATGTGGAGAAAGAGAGGCTGGACATTATGCCAAGAGATTTGGCATGCTGTCAATTGGTTGGGAGATGTCCTTATCAAATTTCAGAGTGTAGGTCCTTGCAGTGGTGAGGATAGGGACCAGCACTTCAGAGTTAAGGAGTGATTAATTGCTCAGGATGCAGAAGCCAATTGCTTTTGCAAAACTGAGTGGCAAAATGGCAACCAGACACAGATGAAGAGCTCGAATGTGCTAGGGAGTCAGCTTAAGAGAGGTGGTTGCAGCCTCAGTTAAGATTAAGCAGCATGAGGCAGTGACAGAGTCATTGACAGTGATGGGGCAAAGAAGAAACCTCGGGGCTACTGGGGTTTGGTATTTATGTGTTAGATATAGGACAGGAGAGGTGGAATCTCTTCCTCCCTTGGCTCTTAGCTTACGTTTTACATTATATTAATGGCAGAGCCCATTCACATCACTTGAAAAACACACTCAGAGTAACCCACACAAGTTTATATGCATTTTCTTGTGACTTAAAAGACCCAGGCAACATTTGCATGTCCTTTGGAGAAAATCTGTTGTCCACTACTAAAGATACAAAGTGAAGGGATCTATCTTCTGCACTTCTGTGTGCAAGTGTGTTCTGTATCATCCATGTGCATGAACAGACTTTTCGTGCCTAGCCAACATTTTATTGCCTAGTTCTTTTTTTTTTTTTTTTAATTTGGCTAAGGGTAAAATTGAAAGCCTGGTTGTACTACTTTGGATTTTTTGAAGTGACTACAGTATATATTTCACTCAAACAGCATTGAAGTACAAGGGAAGGCTCTCCAGTGAGTCAGGACAAAAGACAGTCATGCTGAGAGGATACACTGTGCCAAGGCACTGGGCTCCTGGAGGTCTGTCTTCTCCTGAGCAATCCTTTATGTCTCTCTTTATGGATTAAAGATTTTTCTTCGGCATTGCCACCTTTGAAGTGCCAAGTTATAAAAAGGTCTAATTGAAGCACAGAACACATTTTATTATTTTTTTCTTCTGCCATTAAGCTTGTATGATGGCTACACCCAGAAAGAAACATTCACTTTCAATCAACATGAGCTTGAGTTCATGGGCCAGCCTTGAAGATATCAAATGGAAACTACATAAGAATGTATGAGTATTTCCTTTTTAAATTCTGCTTTTAATTTGGGAGAGCTTTTCATCCCTCTGGGATCATACCCTGTTGTGTATAAGCCCAGCCTAATCAAGGTAGATGGTATTGACAGAATGACATAGTTTGAACTTGACCAGGAGGTCAGCAGGCAGATTGTTTTTGCTGTGTGTGCTGTACTCACTAACAGCTCAAATGGGCAGCTGACTTTACCAGCTGTATTGTTAAATGGGAAATACAGTCTACCCCCATGAAACCAGCCATGGATTTTCCAAATGGTGAGGCCTTTTTGAGTGGAATCAGACATTTCTACGTGATAAAGTAACTTGCCAGACAAAATTCATATGTAAAAATGGTCAAATGACATATTTTTCTAGAAAGAATAGTTATACATAACCAGAACTATTCAGTTTTGATAGGCAAAGCCATCTTGTCCTCAGTTGCTCTCCTGATGTATAGCATATTCTCATGTGCCCGAGTGTTTCAAGAACTAATTGATGTCTCTAAGACTCATTTGTTATTAGCACTAATAAAAACTGGTGTGTCACATGATAGGTTGTGTCCCTGGATTTCGGCTTGAAGATTTAACAAGAAGTCTCACTAGTTTGTGTACCTGTAGGTGTGCAGAAATTAAAATCACCTGCAAACATTCATCAATCCAGCATGAATATAAACATAAAAACCTTGTCTGCCTGCTTTTAAGATTTCCAGATGAAAACCTCATGCTTAACAGTAAACAGTATTTGAAAAATGCATGTTATTTAAAGAGACTATTCATTACCTTAGATTGCTGAGCATATACCATTTGATTATATAAAATGTCGTTATTAGGATCTATATTCCCAAGAGCTTTTTTAATTATTTATTTTTGTTTTTTTTTTCTAGGTTAATGCACAGTGATGGGTTTATTATGGCATTTGCATACTTAAATGTTGTTATATTACTATAGCTTGTTCTCATTGTTCCCCTCCCCCAACGTCTTCCTGTGGCCTTTTCCCTTGCCCACCTCTACTTGTTTTTAATGCATCTTAATTTTGATTGATGTTATCTTAGTTTGGGTTTTACTGCTGTGAACAGATACCATGACCAAGGCAACTCTTATAAGGACAACATTTAACTGGGGCTGGCTTACAGGTTCAGAGGTTCAGTCCATTATCATCAAGGCAGGAACATGGCATCATCCAGGCAGGCGTGGTGCAGGAGGAGCTGAGAGTTCTACATCTTCAACTGAAGATAGCTAGGAGAAGACTGACTTCCAGGCAGTTAGGAGGAGGGTCTCATTGCTCACCCCACAGTGACACACTTCCTCCCAGAAGACCATACCTATTCTAACAAGGCCACACCTCCTAAGAGTGCCACTCCCTGGGCCAAGTATATTCAAACCACCACAGATGTCTTTCAAAGTCATTTACGCATGCATCTGGTAGCACCTTGTTGTGTGTCATGCTCATGGCTCTGGTTTTGGAAATGGATAACCTTTTTTGGCTGTCAATTTTTACGTTACTTGCTATTGTTTTTTATTTTCATATTTCTCTTCTTGTTTACCAACAAGACATGTATCATTCAAACTGAAAGCATACAAATTGAGTGTTTTTTTCTGCACAAGGGATTTAGCATATTTATGCTAGTAATGCCAGGATGTAAACTCTCCAGTGTGGCATGAGGCTAATACAATTCTGTACATAGTGTATTTAGTAGCAGTGTACCTGTATGACTCTTGTGGAAAGAATGGCTAGCCCTGCTTCTCATGCTATTTTATAGCAAAAGGGACCAAAGGAGAACAGTGAGGAGGCAGCAATAGCTTTTTTCTTACCTGTCCATTTTAAGCACTTTCTCTAATGGCCCTGTGGAACCACAGAGGCAGGCACATGCCCTTGCTTTGTGTGTGCTGCTCCATACTCATACTTCTGATGTGGGCTCGTTTTTTAAGGACTGTCCTTAGGCTACTAGATGTTGATAGAGAGCCCAAAAGGCCACTGTGTGAGAGGAGCCACACAATGACAGCCCCTGTTCCTGTGGAAGCGACTGCTCTGATATGTATAGTCAGCTTGAAGCTCCAACATGGTCTGGATTTTTTTTCCCTGCATTGTCTTTCACCACTCTCCCTTGGAAGATTTTATTAATAAGCCTCTTGCATAGGAATCTTTATTTCACGATTATAGGCCCATGCCATTTCTAAGCCACTGACATTTGTTCATGGCATGAGAGGGTAAAGCATAGCATCTGACTGATACCCATTCATTCTACAAAGCAACTGCCATATGCTGTGTAGGGCTGGTATAGCTTGTTTCTGCTACTTATGTATTTTCACCATAGTTATTTTAAACCTGAAACCCTGTAGCTCCTCAGTTCACTGAGTGGAAATAGTATTATTATTGAGTCTGACTTAAGGATATTGAGTGGAAGTTGGGGAGAGAAGGAGAGAGAGAGGGGTGGGGAGGAGAGATTGAGATTTGAAATGAGAGAATGTCAGTATGTGTAGGAATGAGATTCAGGAGAGAAATGGGAATTGAGGCCTTAAGATCTGTACCACCGTTGCTTTGTGAAAAGGACCTCAGTGGTCTCAGCTGTGGCATTGCTGGTAACAGGAGTTTAGAATAGCGTTGCTCCCTAGCCCTGCCCCTTCCTACTGCTCCATCCCAGGTGCAGATGGTGTCTGTTTAGTCACCATTTCTGTCAGGTTTTCATTTCTGTTCACATGTTTTCATCTGCGTCTGTGTCCTGAATTCGTCTTAAGTTGGCACCTTTCTCTCATTAGGTCTGAACATGAAGTACATCACTCGGTTATTTACCCCATTTATGTCTTTGCATCTATAAATGTGATTTTGAATCCTAATTTTAAGCATTCTGTTTTCTTTGTTAAAGTATAGACTTGCAAACATCGATCAGAGGCTCATGTAGGAAGAAAGGCTCCTGGAAATGTTTTAAGGCTTAATATTACTGGTGTTCACTGACCTACAATAAGTAATGTTTCACAAAATATGTACAGTGACTTTTACTTAATAGATAAACTATTCTCTAATTTATTTAAAAATCCAATGACCTACATATTCATATGTTCAGAAATCCCCATTTACTAACATCACTTTTCCTCCGAGACCTTCCGTCTGAGCAAATCTGTTAAATGAAGTAGAGGAAGCTTTGATCCAAACTAGGGTAAATCCAGTGGAACGGATGCAGTGCCACATGTGAACAGGAGCACCGGCATGCCAGAAAAGGGAACTTCGGGCTGGCCCTCACATCCTTCCTCCTCTTAGCTTTAAATTGGCCACAGAGCACAGGGGCCATCCCGACAGGCCGGCAGTAAGACATGGCACCTTTGAGATGAGACTTATCTCATGTTCATTGCTTATGTTCAGTTTCTTTTCCTCTAGCAGAGGGGTTAGGTGAGACTTGCAGAACTGATTCTTAGAAACATATTTTTTGGTAGAAGAGTAGATGAATGTAACAAAATGTGCTGCTTTAGAATAACTAGAGTAGCAGGTTTCTGATTGGGTGACTTGCTACTTCAGTTTAAAGACAATCCATGAGTTTGACAGAGGTCTCGCTGGAGTACAGTGCACATGCCATGGCCTTGTCTGATGGAGAACAGGACCCTGAAAATCCAGTGGGGGTCTCATTTGATTGACATGTCCTCATTTGACTACTTTTTAGATTTTATCACACACACACACACACACACACACACACCCTTCAGTTTACTTATCAAAGCCACATCATTTGAAGAAACTTAAGACCAGGGTCATAAAGACAATTTATGAAGTCACTCAGCAACTGGAGAATGTTTTCAGCAGATTGGAAAATTAGATTGAATGATGTATCAGAAAATTTGGCAGGAAGGCCAGCTGCTGAAAATGCAAACACCGTGTATAAAATGGTGTGGATTTTGATTTAAGCTTTATTTACACAGTGTTTGGAATATATGCATGGCCCCAACTGCCAGGGTTAAAATTTCCAAGAACTTGCTAAACATCAGAATCTGAAACAACACAGTCAGAAAGAAAGAGATATGTAACAACTACAGAAAAAATCATAGCTCAATTCTCAGGTGTCTTAGTGTGAGTCCCTCTTGGAGGAGGCAAAAGTTGTTTTTTAATGTCATAGTTTGATTTACACATACTGTTAGCCAGAGATGGGAATAATTTAATTATACATTGTAGTTTATATTTGTAGAAAGCGTTACCTCTAAGATACTCATACTCATTGTCAGCTGACATAGTGTCAGGATTATTTCTCAGTATCTAGTTGAGATCCAGGCTCTTTGCAAGTCCTGGACCACAATGTGAATCTAGGTCTTGACTCCATGGTCCAGTGATCTGGTTATAAAATAACAAGGAGATGTGAGAAAGAGGAAGTCCACTCCCTGAAAGGTAGGCTGTAAATATAAAGTGCTGCGCGTCAGGCATGCACATGTTATTGAATTTTTGATATACCCTCTTTTGATTTCAGAACATTAAATTAATAAAATAGGGAGCGATGGCCTTGCTTACTTCATAAAATAGTCTTTCATTTCAAAATCACTGGCTTGAATTCTCAGATTTAAAGATTGTAATAATATTAATATCTCCCAAGATAGCAGTGTCTCAAAGTTATTGGATAGCATAAGGGGTTGGCTCTCTAGATAGCAATCTAGTTCAGCACCTCCCACACAAATAAGGCATTGTTGTTAATTAGTGCCTTGTAGGCAACCTCAGCCAAAAGCATGGATTGCTAAGGTCAAGGACAAAGCTGCACAGGCTCAGAGCTTGCTCTGCCTCTGCCTCTGGTAAAGGAGTGGTTGATTCGGTGAGTAGAGAACAACACAACTCGACTTCCTCCCCAGTCTACCTGAAATAGAAAATGTAGGTAACAGAAGATGGAGAGATTCATTTTCTTCTCCCTCTTTCACAAACCAGAGACTCAGAGAGAGCCAATGTGATAAGAGCTGTCCCGTGTGGTCCTCCCATTCCTAACCGATGTTAGTCACCAGACTCATAGCAAATTCAAAGTTTTCATGACTTGGAAATAAAAGATTCCATTTTGGTGATAATTTTATGTCACTTTTTACTATTGCCTACCATATACTGGTCTACTCCTTTCACACAGAGAAGAAATCTCCATCTTCATTATTTGTATCTGCTTCCCCTGAGGCTATCTTCGTAAAAACCTGGATTTCTGGTGCGAGCATCTACTGCTATATTCTTTTATGGCCTAGGCCGTATTTTAAGTTTTGTAAAAATTTAACCAAGGAAATGGAAACACTACCTTTAGTCCTCATTATTTACAGATTTCATAATTGTTAAGCTAATAAGCATTAAAACAGTGTATTCACGGAGCGTTCCTTTCATGGTCATTGACTGAAATGAGGACCTTTGGCTAGGGGTTATATGCATGTTTGTTCAAATAAAGTGAATTAACTTTTAGAGCCTAGAAATGCTGTGGCATAAATGTAACTGTACTAATTTGAAATCATTTGGGCTTTTCCAAGCAATTTTAATTTCTCTGTAATTTTTGTGCCAAAAATGATCATCACTATAGACTGTGGCATTTACTTCTGAACTTCTCTTACCTACCACCACGCCAATCTGGAGTACTTTGTAAATCATGGTTGGTAGACACGTGCTTTTGTGCACATCATGCTTGTCTCTAGCTCTATGTATTGCTAACGGAAAATCTTCATGAAAAAGAAAAGAGGCCATTATAAAATCGTATTCGTACTATAACTAAAGCACTTTGGTATTTTCTAATTTCTAGAACTCCAATTCATTATGAAAATTGGTTTTGATGTATGAAACTACCTTCACTATCTACTAATAACGCTGACCCATTTGAAATGATGATATAGATGAAAGCTTATTATTTTATATGCTGCACAGGGAAAGAAATTTACTTAACTTTTTGAAGTATGCAGTTTATATCTTGGTGATTGCTATCTTGAAACAGTGTCTCATGTAGCTCAAGCTGCTCATGAGCAAGCCAGGTCTCTGTCCATGGTCTCGAACTCTTCATCCTCCCATTTCTACGTCCCAAGTTCTGGAACTACAGGCTTGTGCCATCAGATCCAACGGGAATTACTGTCTCAATTTCAAGTAACTGAAAAACTCCTATAGTCATTCCATTTTATGTAATTATTACCTTTCTTTATAGTTTCCTCCGTCCCAAATAATTTCAGCTATCCCACTTCCTGAAAGTTATTATTTATATTTTTGCTTATGTATGAGAAAATATTTAGCAAAGTATAACTGACATACTTTGAATATCCAAAGCTTTAAGTAAAAATGACTGTATTTTAACATGTTTGGCTCATTTTTACATTTTACAGATTCTTATCATGAATTTAGAAGCTATGCTAGGTATCTCACGATAGCTGCCATTTCGTGAACCCTGAGTTCATCTCTGTACTCATATTAGTGCTGTGAGGGAAGTAGAATTACTTCAGTTTTACAGGTGAGAAAATCTGCCCTAGGGAGAGGGATTGATCGGTGTCTAATTAGAATCCAGCTTTGAGCTCCAGAAGCCTGAATTGAGTTTCCTATCATCCCTGTTTCACTCTCAGTCATCTCTGCCATCATGGAGCAGGGCTTGAAACACACAACCCCTTCCTTAAGGTGGTACAGGCAGTAAATGCAAACCAGTAGTCCTGCTATGGCGTCTAAGTGCCACAGTCCCCCACGAACTCGGCAAGAACAGGTGCTTTTGACCCTGGAGATGACAGGAGTAAACGTGTAGATTTTACAGCAGGAAGGAGCGAGCATAGCACTGTGGTATTTCAGGACAGCTCATGCTTTACTTGTCTCTAAAAGCATCTAATATATTTGAGATAGAAATACTCAGTAATTGTACTTTTTGTTTTGTTTTGTGTTTGGGAAGCTCTCATTTTGCTAATGTGATAAAAGAGTCAAACTAGTAAATGTGGAGGGTTGTCTTAGTTAGGTTTGGTTTTTTGTTTTTTTTTTTTTTTTTTTTTGGTTTTTCGAGACAGGGTTTCTCTGTGTAGCCCTGGCTGTCCTGGAACTCACTCTGTAGACCAAGCTGGCCTCCAACTCAGAAATCCACCTGCCTCTGCTTCCCAAGTGCTGGGATTAAAGGTGTGCTCCACCACTGCCCAGCTTAGTTAGGGTTTTACTGCTGTGAACAGACGCCATGACCAAGGCAAGTCTTATAAAGGACAACATTTAATTGGAACTGGCTTACAGGTTCAGAGGTTCAGTCTAGTATCATCAAGGCAGGAACATGGCAGCATCCAGGCAGGCATGGAACAGGAGGAACTGAGAGTTCTACATCTTTATCTGAAGGCGGCTAGTGGACGACTGACTTCCAGGAAGCTATAGGAGTTCTTAAACCCATGACCACAGGGACATACCTACTCCAACAAGGCCACACCTCCCAACAGTGCCACTCCCTGGGCAAATCATATATAAACCATCACATGGGTTATCAATAGTCATTTCATTTCATAGATCATTCATGGAAATGAGGGACAACCAGGGTCTAGAACTTTATGAATGAGATAGCCATTGTGCCTGCTTACTTGCAGTATGTGTAGAAGCCCTGTCTGTGCCCAGAACTGAGTGCATCACTGATAGAGCATTTCCAACGACAACCTGCTCATTCCTCTGCTTTTGCTTTTTGGTGCTAATATGTTTTGAGAATGTTGTCTTTGAATGTGTGTGTGTAGCCCTGTTGTAGTACTTACCATTTACTAAGACAAAACAGAGCAAAGGGCAAGAAAGAGTGACATGGGGCTGGTCATCAAACATGTCTGCCATTACACAGATTCTGTATGCTAAAAATGGCAGACCTGACAAGAACTGGGCTGAGGATGTTCCTCTATTGGGCATGCCCTGCCTGTGGCTTAGACAGGGATGTTGTATTCAAGACAGCACAGGGTCTTTTGGCTTTCAGAATGTTTAGGAATGTTCTGCTCTGCCCATTTATCTTGTATTGTATGTATAATATTGATGTGTCAGGTACCATGGTCAAGTTTTGTTGAATGCACCAGGAAGGAGGTTTCTCATGACACAAGTATTTCATTTATAAATTGCAGACTGAAGGTGCATGGTATAGTTGTTCCAAAGTGTGATTTGCATGAGACAAAGTGTCACTGTCAGCCATTGTTTTCAGTAGGTTGAATAAAATAATCTTGAGTGCCTCAAGAGACAGACTTTAAATATGTGGCCTGCTATAGACTCTTTACCCAAGATGAGACTCCCTCCCAGGACTGTAATAAGTAAGTGTTTTCTTAAAGGCCTATATTCTCCATATCACTAGCTCATCACCAAGCCCAAAATATAGAGACTCGGCCTCCAGTGACTTTATCTGATGGGAGATAGTTTTTACAGTGACCAATGTAAAGGAGAATGAGAGCTATAAATGTGAGTCCTGTGCACCTCAGTTCAAACGAGGGCTATCTGTGCTCATATACCTACCGTTGTAGTGCTTTGAATGGTATCTCATGGGCCTTTAACAGATACTTTTACAAGTGCATTCTTATTTGCAGAGTACGTCAATTCCCTGTAGGTGTTCAATCCTATCTAACCAATCCTACAAAATATGACATGCAAAGGCTGTCTTTCTCAATAAAGAAATTTTGTAATAAAAGAGAGATTTTATTAAACTAATGCAATAAGGACATCTTCTTTGAGGATTTAGCACATCATTTTTAATAATAAAAATCAAATTGCCATTGTTGTGCCCAGTATAGGTTTTATTCAAATCAGACTAAGTACTTTGGCTTCATGGCTCAGCAGAGCTCTGGGAATTGGGGTGTGTGTGTGTGTGTGTGTGTGTGTGAATATTTTTAGCATTACACAAACGACTTTCAACAGCCAGAATCCTAGTACAGTTGTAGGTTATGGGAAACCTGTTATATTGATAAACAGAGGGAGAGATGCCTCAGGAGCATCTAGAAGGATATGAGGTGAAGGAGAGAGCATCTTAAGGAAGGCCAGCCTTAAACAGTGCATGCCAGGAGGAGCCACTGCTCTGGGTAACTCCTAGGGAATCTCTGATGTGTTAAAAGTTTGCTATGTAGAATCAGACTAGGAATTTGACTTTACCTGGTTTCTTAAGAGGGCACTGATGTTAGTTGGTTGTAAAATAATAATAATAATAAACAATAATTTCTCTTGATACCTGAACATGGACATCAGAACTGAATGAGAATTTTAAGGCTGATATAAACCTGCAAAAGGGATAGTGGAATAAGAGCAACACAGGGTGGGCCTTCTCTCCCTGTCTATATTCAAAGAGAGTGCTCATAAGCAGGTCGTACTCCCGGGTACACGGAAGAGTAACCCACGTCCCTGTCACAGCCTTCTCTGTCTTTGACTTTCTGTCATATTAATCTGGACAATGGGAGTAAGCCTACAGATTAGTTTTTGGGTTTGTTTTGCTTGTTTGTTTGTTTTCTTTTTTGCCTTCAGATTTTTAAAAATCTTGCTATTGATTATGACATCATCTCCTTCAAACAATATGCCATTGTAAACACATGCTTTCAAAATCATTGTGATTTATTCTTGAGCCATACATTTTCATAAAAGATGTCACTTGATTTCTGAAAAGGTTTGCCATTAAATACCCTGTGAAATGTATTCGCCTGTCTCAGAGTTAATGACTAAAGCATGCTGTGAGGAATTAGGGCTTGCGTTTTCTGACACTCCCAGTTTCCATATTCCTAAAGTAGTATGGCCTGTGTGGGTTTCCTTGGAGCACAGTCCAGCAGCACACATGCGGGGCTCATGTGACCTTCCCATATCTGCCCTTACCAGATTGGAGCCCAGACTTTGAGACTCTTTGCTGTGTGGCCAGTGAGTCACTTTTTGGATTGAGTTACCTCTATCTGTTGGAATAATACATAAACAGCACAAGTTGCCTTTTTTGTCTCCCATTTCAATGGCCACAAGCCGCCACACATGTAATTTATAGGGATGGAAACGGGCTCCAGCTACTCTGATTCTTAGACAAACACCAGGCTTTGGCTCCTCCACGTCCCCCTACACACCTGGTGTATATCACTTTAAAAAATAAATTATGCCTCATTAAATTACAATTAAGTGGCATCACGATCATTTGTTTTTCTGGAAGGAAGATGTTTTGCATATTGAAAGCCTAATTTGTTGCAGGTGACAAGAAGGCAGAGCATATTATCTAACATCGCTTCATTTGGGGCAGTGTGTGCTGCTTGGGGCGTGTGCACACCAGTGCCTCCAGATCTTATTAATGTGCATGGTCATTGTCCCGTCAGAAGGTCTTATACCACGGCATCAGTTTTTCACCCAAGAAAGCGCACTTCCTTTGGATGTCTGGAAAAAGCATGGCCTCTTTTCTTTCAGATGTTCCTCTGTTGTCTTCTGTTCCCCTTCCTGGCTGTACCATTATCTCTCCGTGCAGGTGATACTCATGTTTAAAGATTCAGTCAGACCCTATTTCACCTCCTCCACCAAGCCCTCCCCCTCCAGTCAACAGGTATCCCTTACACCGATATAAGGAAACATTGTATCAGTTGATGAAGTATTGATGGATCAGTGATGGAAAGTGAAGTTCATTCAACATAGGACTTAGAAATGCTGTTTACAACAGATAAACGTGATTTCTCCTACTTTAAAAATCACCTCAATTTCTTTTATCTGATGATCGCCTGTATCATCAGGCAAGCCAGACTCCATTTACAGTTTGTTGTTTTGTACTTCGAATTATTGTAATTTTAGTGAGTTCCTTCTCAAACTGTCTATTCTCCGCTGGTCCTAGCAATGGTCTGAAAAGCTTGTAAACTCCCCCATTTGACGAGCCAGGGGAAAGGCCCCTCGAGGCTCTCTTTGCCTAAACCTTTTTTTTTCTCCAGTGACTTCGAACCCAGGAACCAATGTGGAGGGTATGTGTACATTGTGTTACTTGGTCCCTTGCAGGCAACATGTTTCCTTCTCTTATGAGAGTAGGCTCAAACCACTGAGGAAACTTCCATCTCCCTGGAGAACGTTCTATTGCCTACAGTGAGACAAACACTTAATGGCCACTTTACTCAATAGTGGCTGTATACTTTAATATGATCTCTGATAGGAAAGTTTAATAAGCATTGTCCTGCTTAATTTATTGACTCCTTTTCATGACTTTCCTATTGACTGGAGTGCATCTTTCTTCTCTCAGAGCTCAGGAGCCACACCACATTTGCTATATCTCAGGCTACATAATGGCACTGTCCAAGGGACACCTCCTGCTTAGCTGGTTGATAATTAAAATGCCAGATGACATAGTAGCAAAGGCTTTAGAAATATTGATGTGAGATAAATTATTAATTTATGTTCCATTCAAGACAGATTCAATATGATAAACATTTACTCATCTTGATAATTAGTGGGTGGTAGGTTGGGGTGGTGTGTGTGTGTGTGTGTGTGTGTGTGTGTGTGTGTTCACGCGCACACATGTGCACGTGTATGATGATCTCCAACAAACTGGATTCACTTCACATGTATGTCTGCAGAATTTACACCACACCTTTAAAATCTTACTTTACAGTAATTCAAGCGACACAAATAGCCAAAGTGAAAAAAATCAAAAACCAAACAGCTAAGGTCTTGTTCACTCTAGTTAGTCACTTATTGATGAAAATGTCCCCAGTGGAAAGAAGGCACTTTGGGACCACTGCCATGCTGATAAAAGTTGAGGTAAAGGATTCTGAGCAATGTTGTAATTTTCTGGAGACTGTCTATGAAGGGGATACTGGCCAAGCTTATTCATTTGAGACTGTATCTGCAATTAGGTAAATTACTTGACAGAAGCAATATATCTCACCAGCCACTTAAAAGACAAATGCTGTCTGTCTTTTGCTTCAGCAGTGATATTGACTGGCAGCCATCTTCAAGGGTGCTCTGTATGCATTGCCCTGAGAGATGGGTAAATTTTCCTAGAAGGCTCTCTAGAAGGTGACAGATGTGGAACAAGGATCCTATGCAGTTTTAAAGTAAACCATGAAGTAAACTCAAGAAACAAATAAAAACACTTCATAATTTATATGATCTTTTTTTGTGTGGGAACCTACATAGTTTTCAGCTATGCTGTGTTAGAGCGACAACATTTTCTATCAGTGTTTCATATGTAAGAGCCTTTGCTGTAATATGCTATGCGACTCATGAAAATGATTTTGTGGAGAAAGAATAAGTTAAGCTCTGAGATATTCTGACTTATAACCATAGTGGGCATCTCCATGATGACCCTAAAATCCCTTTATTATAATCCTGAAAGTAGGTAGGGGAGACACAAAGGAGGATGGCTGGGGAGGAGGGAGAACACCAACTCGTTCTTTCTGTGCATGATTCATCATGAAAGAAAGCTCAGAGAATATCAATCTTAGTGTCTTACTGACTTTGGAAATTGGGAGCAATTTAAAATCCACTTCCTTTCTTCATATTAATTTAGAGATTTAAAAAAAAAATCTTTGAAGCAAATCCATTACGAATATTTCAGGTTGCTCGGTTAAAATGGGAAGCAGGGTGACCCAAAGCACAAGTGACTCTTAATTTCAGGAGAATTGATTCATGGAATGCATATTTTCCTGGAAGACAAGTGCCTCACTTGTTGCTGCTTAAAAGCATACCGTGAGATCTGCATTTTCCTCTAATCATTTTAGCAGCAGGATATTTTTACACACACCACCTACCTTGCTCTTTCCTTGAGCACATATGTGCATGCCTACATACCAATTAGTACACAGCTACACACACACACAGCCACACACACAGCCACACACACAGCCACACCCAGTCACACACACACACAGCCACACTCACACAGAGCCACACATGCACAGCCACAGACATGTGCACACACATACAGCCATACACACATAGAGACAGTCACAGACAGCCACACACACAGAAACACACAAGAAGACACACATATACACACACACACATAGACACACATACACAGCCACACACATAGACACACATAGACACATACACAGCCACACACACACTAACATTTCTCCTAGCTTCATTATGTGCTATATTTTATCCCTAAATGCATTCTGATCTCAAGCAAACCCTGTGTGCTTCCTAGTTATGTTTGCATGGTCAAAGTAATGTGACCTCCAAGTTCAGAGCTAGCAGCTGACATATGATTGGTAGGTTCCTTGCAGTATAGTTGTTTTGCGTGATTTTAAAAAATACTAGGCTTATTTATGTGTCTCTATGTATGTGTATGGTACGTGTGTGCACATCCATGCATGTGCATGCATGCACCACAGTGCATGTGATTGCAGGAGTGAATTCTCTCCACCTACCATGTAAGCCCCGAGAATCAAACTGAGGTTATCAGGCAAGCGCCTCTACTCCTGAGCCATCTTTCTAGCCCTTATGTGGTGTTCTGAATGACGATTATACTTCCTTAAAATGTTGGTTACTGTGTGATGTGCCTCCCTATAAATGGCATTTTCTGTACTACAGTACAATATAATAATTTATATGAAAATGCCCAGTGTACCCTGCAGACTTGTGTCCTGCCAGAGGATAGTTCTCCTTACATTCACTGCTGTTTTATATGTGAGCGGCATCTCTTGCGTTTATATTAATTTCCCTCCCGTGCAAACATCGTTGGCACCAGCAATACTTTACCACGGTTCATAGAAGTGACATTTTGTGACCTCATATTGCTTCATGTGTTAACATCTTACCTCTTCTTGGGGGAAGAGTCCTAGACCCTCCTCTCACAGTCCTAGACCCCCTCTCTCTCCTCGCTCTAGCTCAGTGGTTCTCAACTTTCCTAATGGTGCAACCCTGTAATAGTTTCTCATGTTGTGGTGACCACAACCAGAAAATTATTTTTGTTGCTACTTCATAACTGTAATTTTGCACCTGTTATGAAATGTGATGTAAATATCTCATACACAGGATATCTGATATGCAACCCCTGTGAAAGGGTCATTTGACCCCTAACAGGGTCAAGACCTGTAGGTTAAGAACCATTTCTCTAGCCCGTCTCTTGTCCTCCTAGTCCATGTTGCTTTACCAGAGTATCAACAACATCTCTGTGAATTCTGTCATTAGAGTACATGAAAACACTGCTTTCCAAGATCCTTTATTTAGTTGAGTCACAAATTCAGAAAACATCGAGTCTACCAGGACATCAGATCCTATCAACGCTATAGTTAGAGCATGTCCCAATAATCCCTAGCTAATGTGACCACATTTTCATCACTTGAAATTAGAGCTTCCCATGAGGGTACCCCACAAAGTCTGGGGTGCCTCATGGTATCCATGAAAACATAACTGCTTTTCATGAAAGCTGAGAAGTTATCAGAGTTGACAGGTTACATTTGCTTTCTATTCCCCAACCCCCTTTGCCTTAGGAAACATCTATATTGAAATCAGTGTCCAGTCATACAGAAATTCAGCCAAACTTTTATTATTATTTTTTTTTAAATCGATGTAAATCTCCCATGCTGTTTAAATGTCGGAACTAAATTTACCAAACTTGGCAGATTCGTAAAGCTAAGCAGGACTGCCAAGAGTTCCCAGTTTCAAGCAGAGAGAGTTCTAACAGCTCCTGAAATACTTGGTGGAGGCACCTGGTGGTAATTGCAGCTCCACATTTCCTCCTGAGCGCCTACCTTGCTCGCTGGCATTGGCGCACATAGGACCATTACAGTGATGATGAGGTGGCAGAATAGAAGTCCTAAAATAAGGCACAGCCCGGGAAAGGGAGCCATTCATACAGACTCCTCCCGATCCCTGAGGAATTAGGCATGTTCCTGATATCCTCTCAAGCTGGTTCTGGAACAAATAGAGGGCTAGTTGGGGAGGAAGACAGAAACCGTACCCCTAAATCTGTAGACATGACTTTGCCTGTTTTTTCCCCACTCTACCAGGGATTATTGTCCGAGATACTGCGTAAGGAAGAAGATCCCAGGACTGCGTCTCAGTCTCTTCTAGTAAACCTGAGGGCCATGCAGAACTTTCTCAACCTGCCTGAAGTGGAACGGGATCGCATTTACCAAGATGAGCGAGAGCGGAGCATGAACCCCAATGTGAGCATGGTCTCCTCTGCCTCTAGCAGTCCCAGCTCCTCCCGAACCCCACAGGTGAGCTCTCTGCTCGAGACTTCACTTACCAACCTCTTGCTTCATGGACATTCTGGTTTTCCTTGCAAACCAAGAAACATAATTGAACAGGGCAAAGGATATAGCCTCTGGCTGTATCACGAGTTAATCCCTCGAGGTGGTGGTGTGTAATTCCCTTGTCTTTAGGATAATCCCATTCTTCCACATACGTAGGTGAGGGGCCGGGGCAAGAGTGGAAGGTGAGTCCCTGTCTACGTCAGCCTCAGAAGAAGGAAGTGGGGTTCCTGTGGATAGTGTAACAACTACTTTATTTTCCTTATGTTGCTTGTTTGTTTTTCTGGGGGTTGAGGGTGTGGTTGAAGGCAAGAAACAGCAGTTCAGATGCTGCTGTGAGCAATTCTGAAAGATAAAATGGAGGGCTGGAGAGAGGGCTCCGCAGTTAATATTGATTATCATTTCGTTTGTAACTCCAGCTCCAGGGGGATCCTGCACTCATGTGCACCTACCCCACCCCAACTCCCAATTAACAATAAAATAAGAACTTTTTTCTTCTTTTTCAAAAAGAATCACAGTGGGAAAGTTTTGTGTGTACGGAGTGCAGTAGCTGGGCCAGAGTGATGGGTCCTGGTGACAGGAGGCCTCAGTTTTTGTCACTCTAGGATCTGGGAATTTCTGGCCTCTTTCTCTGCATGCTTCTAAAGTGTTCAGAGCTCAAGGTAGGCAGGGCACATTCCCAGTTCAAACGCAAGCTGCTCGGTTCCACTTAGTCCCCACTTCTCCTAGATTTCCCCTACTTTGTTGACACAGATAAAACCGTTTCCCTCTCTGGTTCTCTGGATTGCATAAATTCTGAGTGATGGCTCTCAAAGCCAAAGGTTAAGGTGCAAAACTGAAAACTAGGTAGATTAAAATAAAAGATTACTTTCTGAAAAACTATAGTTCTGTTCTTCCTGGTTTGCCTTCTGATAAGTTCCAAAGAGCTGATTAAACACAGAATCAGAACTTTATTCTGGTAGGAATATTAAAGCCTTCACGAGTATATTGTCATTTTTCTTCACACTTATCTTGACTCTGTATTTTAGCACTCTACAGTAATTGGATCACCTTCTCTCATGCCCTGCCAAATTGTGTTACTTGTAAATTCTGAGTCATAGTTACTGTTAAACTCAACTACTTACTTTGGACATCTGCAACTAAGCGTTTTAATTTATTTCTCTTTAAATATCAAAGAACACATAGTGAACTGTTGTTAGGATGTTGACAATTTGCATTAATATTGACTGCTAGTAAATTCAGTAGTACTTTTGCAACATTTAAAAGGCTGTTTAGCCATTATTGGAGAGTCCAGTCACACTTCCTACTCCATGTACCCCCCCAGGCAGCTCTCTGGGAAGATGGCCACTTGTACTTGTTAGAAAACAGCACAGGTCAGTTTGTTTTGTTTTCCATGTCTTTGTAATATTTTCTTAACAAGATTGTATCACCGGCACCTTTCCAAAGACCTGATCACTTCCAGAGCCTGAGCAGCTCAACATGGCTTCCTATTAGGATGTTTTCCTTGTTTGAATTAGGATCCAATCTTGAAATTTCCTAGATGAAACTTCCTTTAGGAATAAGTACAAGAAGTTGTATATTTTACTGCTTTTATTTTTTATTTCTGAAAATACATATGAAATATCCAGACATCCTTTTGAGGATTATAATCCTAGAACCTCACTTGTATGTTCATTTTATTCTGTGTCTGTCGCTGAAGATCTGGAAAAGAAAGTTATGTGAATCTTTCAACATTTCATGCATACCTATGAGCCCATGTATTTAAAATTCGTTCTGACGTATCAATAATAAAGATGCTCTGTACAAACGACAGCAGCAGAAAAACAGTGATACAGGCCTGCCGTCTCAGCACTTAGGAGTTGGAGATGGGAGGACCATCATTTCATGGTCATTAGTTACAAGGCAAGTTCAAGGCCAGCATGACACCCTGTATCCTAACTGGAAAAAGTGATGCAAATTTCTGTAGAGCTCTCGTTTGAGGGTGTATGTGAGTGGGGAGCACACCGTCCTCATTTGGAGGAGTAACTTTGTACCCACAGGCAGCTTTACACAAATCATTTTCCAGACCCCTCAAACACTTTATTATCAGTTTACCAATACATTGAAGATGTTCCTGATTTGAAATCAAACCCCTCTCTCTCCTTGGTGGCACAGCAAGTACTGTGAGCATTCTGCATGAATGCCACCATTGCTGATTTGTGGTGACATTCTTGTGTTTCCAGTGAGGAAACAGATTTCTCTGGGCTAAACAGCTCGTATAAGTGAGTTCACATGGCTGACTGGTAGAGCCGGAGTTTGGACTGTAGTTGTGCTGATGCCAGAATTCAGAATCTTACCCATGCACAATAGTGACCGCTGTGTTTCAGCCCTAAGTGTTCAAGCAAAGAGTTAAGCAACAAGATGCACAGCTATAGTGAACAACAGTTGAGAAATAGTCTATCATTCTCTTAACAAGGAGTGAGATTAGGGAAAAAAAAAATCTAGAGGATTGAGTTATTGTGGGGATGGGATACTTGCCGAAGCAACCAGCCCCTGTGGAGACAGAATAGTACAGTGGACCCGAGGCTCTGAAGCCTCAAGTGCCTGACTTCGATATGGTCATCGAACGCCCTTACTATTGCACGGCCTTTATACCAAGTTAAGACCTCTGCCATTTCCGCTCTTTTACCTGCATATAAAACTGCGGATACCTCACTATTGGATGTTTACAAGAGCTACAAGTGAAGACAGAAGTTAGCAGTCTTCATAAGTCCCTGCCACACAGAAGTCCATAAATTACACTCACTGTGATTTGGCAGTAACTAATAAAGAAGTCGGGATGACGAGGGCAAAGGGAGATGGTAAATGCCACTGTGCTCTCTCAGGAAGCCAGGCCTCCATGGGAACTTAGAGCAGGCAGGCCAGGCTTACGCCATTCTTGCACAAGTCAGCAGTGTCCCAACTGCACACTGTCTTCTGTTGGACCTGCTTAGGGGACGGGCTGCTCAGAGCATCAACACAGGAAGAGGTGTGATTTACAGACATCATTCTTGTTATGGGATTTTAGAGTGAGTGAGGACAAAAAGAACCAAACTTAGGCCCATTTAGTCAGCAATGCCAGTGTTCCCAAGGGTGGGGCTGACTTGTCCCTGAGTTGTGTTGCCAGGGTTAGGAAATCTGCTTGGACCTTCTAGATAGGCAGCTTAGGGATCAGACTCAGCATGGCCTCTCTGGCAGTCTTTTGGACCAGGTAGAATGGGATGATTTGGGATATTCCTGCCCCAGGAAGCACGACACCTCCTGCATTGTCCTTCATTTGTCTCTGAAGCTAATGGGAAATCATTCGATTAAAATGCGCATGGCAGAATGCATGAAACCACAATATGAGTTTAAGGAAATGAAAGCTGCTCATGGAAGGCATCCGAAGCCGAATTGTATGAAATGAAATTTTGTTTCATTTCCAGTGATTTCCTAGGTGAAATTAGGTGACTGTCTGGGTAGCATAATGACAATAATGACAGGAGCCACACATACTCAAATAACATACATGGAGCCTTAATAAAGAGCGAGAGGTACTCGCGGGAGTGCATTAAATTGAGTAATAATTTATTATTTAGAGACCTCTACCCATTTACTCAGTTGTTTTTTTCTTGGAGAATTGGCTCTTCTGTAAGATGTGCCATGTTTTACAAAGAAAAAGGTGAGTGTGTTCTGTGTGCTTGCTTGTAGATAGCTGTCATACTTTGGTGTGCCCAGGGTTGCCTTCCTACTTGTGAGCTACCAGGCTACTGTGAGGGGAAGCAAGAGCTGACAGGATTCTGTATGTCCTATAGGAATGCATTGCAATTATTTCCAATCACAATTAACCTGATTAGAATAATGGACAGGAAGTGTCCCTCTGTAGCTAATGTGGTTTGGCATCAGCTGACTGAAACCCTCTGATAATTTCAGCACAGATGGTTGCTCTGAATGCAGCACTTTTTAAATTATTATTTTCATGGTCTCTTGGTAGGCCAAAACCTCGACACCGACAACAGACCTCCCTATTAAGGTGGACGGCGCCACCGTCAACATCACAGCTGCCATTTATGACGAGATCCAACAGGAGATGAAAAGAGCCAAGGTGTCTCAAGCCCTGTTCGCCAAAGTGGCTGCAAACAAAAGTCAGGTGAGTGCGTTGGTTGGTTTTTTGTTTTTTTTAAAGAGCAAAATGGAGGGCTGGGACCGCTTTCCTTCCCCTCCAATAAAAACACATCTGTTTTTATAATAATAATAACAGTAATAACCCCTGGGGAGCCCGTCATGTTCTGCTTCTGCCCCATGGCTTTGCTGTAACTCCCATTGGAGTTCAGAGGAGAGACAATGCCAGATCCTGGCTTCATTCTCTTAAATATTTGATATTAAAGAATAAGGGTTAAAATATTTTCCCCTTATCCAAAGCTTCCTAAACTCATTGAAAAAAAAAATTTCTCTTTCTTGGGAAGCAATTTTTTATTTAAAAAAAAAATTTTTAGCCTGTGCATAACAGCCCCTTCCTTGAGACCACGTTTAGCTAGGGCTCATCACCTTCCTATTCCCACCAGGGGAAGGGCTAACTTTGCTATAATAACCACTTGTGCCTAGCCCTAGAGACACTTTGTGATTGTCAGGTGTTTCGTTCACGTATCGAATACAGTTGTTTTTCCAGGATAAAACACACGTGGGGGTTCCAGAATAAGTGCTAAAATCTTTTAGCAGAAAAACATAGATGCTTATCCAGTAAAAGTGTTCAGCATCAGAGCTGCGGGGAGTGCGATGCTCAGGGGAACCCAGCACACAGATGCTTGGCTTCCGTTCTGAAAGCAGCACTGGTTGATGGGATCTACCCCCTCTGCCTCAGTTTGTTTAAGGGGGCAGCTACAGCCTTAGGTCTGCTCCAGGGCCCCCTTCTTTATCCCACAGATAAAGGATTAATGTAGAGCAGAGGAAATGGAAGTTAGCTGCAGCATAATTTTGAGAGCCCTTTGATTTTTGAGCTTGATTTCCACTGTGCTTTGCATGACAAATGCTTTCATTCCTACACATGCAAATGGTCAAATGGTGTGTGCCCTCTCCCTAACAGATCTACCCTGTGCTATAGTTACTACTAAGTATTCTATGGTACTGACTTACTGCTGTGTGCTATAGTACTACGTTACTGGGTGTTGCATTTTATGATAAATGTCATATTTAGTATATTTAGACTAATTGTTTGCAGATTAACCTCTTTATTTAACCTGCGATTTTACAGTATCTTACCTTCAGTTTTTAATGAAGAGAGGGAGAGAATACGAAAGGAATTTGAAGAGGATTGAAATGTTTATTTCCCTTTTCAGTTTCCACGTAGTCATTCTTGAAAATGACTCTGACTCCCTTCATCAGCGAAACGAGGGAACCGAGTTTGCTAAGATATGTCTAACCATAGGATGAAAATCTATGAAGAAAAGAAAGCACCATAAAGCCTCCTAAATGGTTAAACACATAAAAATCCCATGTACCACATGGCAAAATATAATGAGAGTTGGAGCTGCTAAAGAAAGAAGCTGTTAAATGCTAACACCACTTGGCAGAACTACTGTGCATGGCATGGTTTTCCAGCGGGTAATAAGGGGCATATGTGTGAAAGTGCAGGGGGGACAAGAGCCGCACAGGTCACATTGCAAACCTGACCCTCGCTGTCCTGACGCCCATCTCACAGTTTGACTTGGTCCTTCTTTTATAGGGATAAGCTGAAGACCAGTGTCTGAGACCTCAATGGAAGGGCACACAAGCTTCCTGTTGAGAGGGTCCTGTGGCTGTGAGATTAGCTAGGCCTCCCCGCCTCCCCAGATTAATTCAGGTGGCTGACTGAGAGCTGTGCTTGACAGTTGGCTGTTAACAATTTTGAGGCCTCCCTGAGGAATCAGTAGTCCTGATTTCATAGAATCTGGAAAACTGGCTCAGAAAATTAATATTCCAAAGGATGAAATTGAGCATAAGTGGGGATGAGACAGTTGGAAGTCTCTCTTTTTCCTCAGAAGAATGCTCTCTTTTTAAATTTTTGGACAGAGAACCATATTGCAAATTGCAGACCAGATAAGTATTTCAGGAATGATGTTTCTAAAAAAAAAAAAAAAAAAAAAAAAATGGGACTGCCAAATAAGATAGCTTTAAAAACATAAAAGATACTCCCTCCTGGAAGCACCAGCATCCACCCACATCAGACTCAATTGCTTGATTTGGTACATATATGTAACGTATGCTTCTAGTATGGAATGACTATTAGCCAGATTTACCTCCCCAAGATGCACATGCATTTCTTTGGGTTGCGAGAAGTGAGAGAACAAAGCTTCTCCTCCTTTCTTTCATTAACTTCAGTCATTCTGTTATTTTTCTTTAGAGGGCTTGGGAGTTCTCAGGGTGACTGAGGAGGTTAATGCCTCTCCAGGGTTTTCCAATCATATAGAGGTCTAATTAGTGAAATTGCTGATTAAGAACTCTTAAGAACTGGAGGAGACTGGGAGCCCTGAAGCTTAGCTATAGGTCTCAATCCTCCACTTCATTAGAAATTAACTTTAGCAGGGCAGTGGTGGCGCACATCTTTAATCCCAGCACTTGGGAGGCAGAGGCAGGCGGATTTCTGAGTTCAAGGCCAGCCTGGTCTACAGAGTGAGTTCCAGGACAGCCAGGGCTACACAGAGAAACCCTGTCTCAAAAAACCAAAAAGAAAAAAGGAAAAAAAAAAAAGACAAAAAAAGGAAGAAAGAAAAAGAAAAGAAAAAAAGAAATTAACTTTAAATAGAACTCAATCATCATATAGTAGCTCTATTCACACTTGCTGTGAGTTGGCTGCAGTTATTAAATATAGTGTTGACCACCACCCTGTATGCTGGAAAGTGAAGAATTGAGGCTGCTGGGAAAGAGCAAAGGAGGTGATCTGAAAACAGGGGACCCAGAGGGTGTTGGTGAAATGGTCCTGGTTTGAAGACTTCTAGGGTGTTCTCCCTGTCACCCACACCTTATCAGGCCTGGAGCTCTACAGCTATAGCCAGAGGGAGGGTGGGAGTGTCCTCTTCCTCACGAAAGAGGGACAGGGTTAGGAGGGTCTTCTCCCCACTGCAAGAGCAGAGAAGACAAGACAAGATGGTGAGCTCTCTGAGAAGAGTTAGAGAGAAGAGTTTCTGGACACAATGCAAAGCTCTAGCATCTTATTCCCGCAAACCCTGTGTTTTGCATGTGAGTGTTTCCAGTGTGTCTGCTCACATGTAAGTGGGTTTCTGTGTGCTCTGTGCTTCATATGCACTAGGTCTCAATATAGACCCATAAGCCCTATTACTGCATTCCCATTAAAAATGTGTGTTCTGAATTTTCAACTAATACCTTATAGTTTTACTTGCCTGTTTCTTGTCTTAGATTTTGGTCTTTCCCCACCAATTTGAGTTGATTTTTACATGGTATAAGCATCTGATTTCATTCTTCTAGGTATGGACATCCAGTTTTCTGGAACATTTTTTAGTGGTTGATTGGTCGGTTGGTTGGTTGGTTAATAGGGTCTCAGTACATAGTTGGCCTTGAACTTTTGATCCTCATCCCTCTAAACTTCTACATCCCCATTGTGGTTTTTGATATCCTAGTTGAAAAATCAGTTTTGTATGTTTGGATTTAGTTTCAAGCCCTCTATTCTGTTCCTTCAGCCTATGCTTTTGCATCTGTATACAGCAACACTCTGAAATTCTGACTACTAGCTTTGTAACAAAAGTTGATTCATTTATTGGAGGTGCTAGAGATCAACCCCAGGGCCCTGTTGTGTGACAAGGAAGTGCTTTGTCACTGAGATACAGCCTCAACTCCTGTAATATAATTTTAAATCAAGAAGTATGATGTCTCTGACTTTGGCTCTTTGGAGGACTTTTGTAGTTCCTTACAAATTTTAGACGTCGTTTCTCTATTTCTGTGAAGAAGGTAAATGGAATTTGTTTGTTTGCCGGTATTCTGGTGCCAGAGATTAACTTGAGGTCTCACCCATGCTGAGGAGGCTGTTTACCAGTGAGATATATGCCTCATATCAACCACTGGGGTTTTCATAGGGATTATATGGAATGTATTTACTGCCTTCAGTAGTGTAGATATTTAAAAACTAGGTTATACGTTATAAGTTATCTAATAAAGGCAAAATCTTCATGTGGGAGAGTAAATTTATAAAATAGAAATTGCTTTCTTTAGTTTTACTATTGGAATTTCTTAGCCTTTATTGCTTATGTTGCATGAGACCAAAATGTTGCTATTTTGTATATATTCCAAAGAAATGATCTGACATTATTTTAAGGTCACATTATGAGGGTAGCATCCTTGAAGGGTTTGGAAATAAATATGTGGCTGTGCCGATCTCTATGGGAAGTGCCAGGAGGCATTAATAGCCAGGAGGTGGATGACTCCTGGTTTTACTATGCCACTTACCCTCAGCAGAAGTAGGTTAAAAAAATGGGTGTGCCTTGCCTGTACAGCAGGGTCTTTGGGACAGCCCATGAAAGTGGCTCCTTGAGCCCGCAGTGTGTGGGCAGTGAGCACAGGATTGCCTGCACACCAGCGTGGGTCTCTGCTTGCCAGTCTTTCCTTCTTTTGGCACAAACTGAAGGAATGAGAACCTGCTGCAGAACACCAGTAAACATTCCCTGTGGGTTTCGTTAGCTAGCAACCTCAGAATAAACCCCCCCCCCCATCTGATCTATGGTATAAAACTAGCTTTGGTTTATATGGTCTTCTTGTTGTTTACTGGCATTGTTAACTAGATACCTATGGAAGTTGGTCACAGTACTCATGAATTTCTCAAAATTGGAATGTCTTTAAAGTTGGTGTTGGTAGTTAGCCTTTTTTTTCTTTCTGTATTTTGAGTTGACATATTTTGCCTGTTTATGGTATGATTCCTTTGGAAACTTAGGTGTGACTTCGGAGCTAGTCTGGCTTCCCTGGTTCAAGGCCTTCTCTGAACCCACCAGCCCTGTTGGGAAGAGGTGTAAGCTATGCCATGGTTCTTCCAGAGAGGAACATGGGTGCCTAGAAGGTCTTCCACCAATGGAAACTGTTTTTTTGTTTGTTTTGGTTTGGTTTGGTTTTGGTTTTTTGAGACAAGGTTTCTCTGTGTAGCCCTGGCTGTCCTGGAACTCAACTCTGTAGACCAGGCTGGCCTTGAACTCAGAAATCCACCTGCATCTGCCTCCCAAGTGCTCGGATTAAAGGCGTGCGCCACCACTAGCCGGCGGAAACTGTTTTATTGTGTTATTTTCATAGGGGCCAGGACAAGGAAACACGCTAAGGACCTAGGGCACACCATGTGAATTAGAATCCGATGGCAGCTCTACTTCTTTCAAATTGTTAGCTTCCCTCCATATAATCCTTTCCCTGACCTAGCACATGGGTAAGCCCTTACATGGGTAAGACTTGTGCTTTCCTAGGTTCTGGAGACAGTTTGCTTAGCATAAAGTTTAACACTTCTGCTACAGTTTGAACCTGAAGTTAGGGGGTAGAAACACCACTGTAATCTATTGTTTAATATCTTAGTAAGGCACTTTTTGCTATTAATATGTTTCTAGTATGAATGGAGACCACCAGGTCTCACATTTATTCTTTTGTACACATACGAATGGCTTTTTCATGTATGGGTAGCCATATAGGCATGTGTATCTGTACACATTTAAACAGAACAGCAAAGTGATCCCCCGTAGACTTGTGAAATTGAGTGTAGTCCCATGTATCTGTGGCAGTAGAGGCGACACCTTTTTCTGTAATCCCCTCTTGATTTAAGCCCTGCACAGCAGAAGTTAAAGAATAGTGCTGAAACAGAATTCTCATTCCTCTCAATTACAGACTCAATCTTGGTAAGCACATCCACAGACATGTGAGAGGTATGCTTAAGGTAGCCCAGAGAAAGCTGAAAGTTGGTCCCCATGAAGAGTCAGCTTAGGACTTGGTATATAATTTTGGACACTAGGATAAGCAGCACTCACTCACTTCAGGCAAGGTAAAATATAATTAACCTTGAACTGTAACCAAGTACTGAGTACATTCCTTTTTCAAGTTTAGATGACATCCTCAGCCGAGATTCATTGAAGTCCTTGACAGGTTTCCCCTGTATTTAGCCTCTTACCTATTTCAGCTTTCTTGATTAGGTTATCTTGAATCATTAGGGGGGTTATTTATTTTAATAGACACTTATTGGATTCATGAAAAGAGAATTCAGTGACGAAGAAACAAGAGCAGAATACTATCTGGCTCATTTCACACTTGAGGAGAGTTTCAACCAGCTGAAGAGAAATCCTTTCACAGTTACAAAAGTTTGTTTGGGGACTTTCTGTGCTTCCATTTAGAAAGCGAACTGTCTGTGGTTAATAATATGAATTTTCCTTTAAGAAACTCAGAAAACATTCCCTTTTGGTTACATATGCTGACATTTTCTGTATTGAAGATGTGGGTGAGGAAATGGCCTGTTACATTTCTGCGGCGAGAAGCTTGAGTCATTCAGAGGGACTGTTCATTTGCCGAGTTTCCCATTCATTAAAGTCCCTAGAGGGGCAGAGGGTGGTGCAACTTCCTGGTTAGTAGCTGGAGTTCACTCCCCAGCTGTCTCCCAGACACATCGGGAAGGGGGGATCTCACCATGACAAGGCCCTCCCTTCTGGGATTACCCAGCCTTCTTCACTGGGGGCAACTTTACCTTTTTTTGTTGGAGACTAGAGCAATCCATGAGCTTGCATTCAGTAATAGTTTGTAGTTATTCTGAGTTAACACAGAAACTGAAACATTGGGGCTGCTGAGGTGCCTCAAGAGGTAGGAGCACTGAGAACCTCTGATCTCAGGACCCACATCATATAAGGAAAAAGCAAGTCATATGAGTTATCAGCTTCTGACCTACACACACACACACACACACACACACACACACACAAAGTAAAATATAACTGAGAAATATATCATGAGCCCAGAATATTTTTTGTTTTGTCTGTTTATTTGAGGCAAAATCCAGACTGGCTTAAGACTTGCCACTCTGCTCCCTCTGCCTCTCCAGTGCTGGACTATTATTGCTTTGTTGTGAAGAAGATGACCTGATGAGTGGTAAAGGTGAGAGTCCTAACCAGGTGTCTTGATACAGGGAAAACTAGCAACTTCATACACAGGCATTTCAGTACCATGGACAGGACTCCATGCTCTGATTCCACTAGGGCCCCCTCCATCTCTGATAGCACCTAGACCCGAAGTTTAGAGATTAAATTCAAACTCATGCCTGATGGATTCCCACTCAAGTTGGGCCTTGTCCATGTTATAAATGCTTTGGTCATGTGACCATTCCCAGCCTGTGGTAGTTAAAAACTGAAATAGATACTGCCGGTTTCTATTTAATTTTCACCCAGGAAAACCCCCGATTGTGAGCAGTAACAGAAAGTTCACACCAGTGCCCACATAGAAAGTGCTCAAAAGGATAAGCGCAACTTGTTAAATGGTCAGTGTGGTGTTAGTGATGTGTGTCATTCCTTTAGGACAACCCCAAGCAATGGGGCTCAGGCAGGTCATGTGGGTTTTCTTTAATATGCAACAGCATGGTCTCAGTGTGAACAAAAATGGTATCTAGGCTAAATGGTGTTCTTGACTTTGTTATACACTATCCCACCCCCAATGCTAAATAGAAAAAAGTGTGACAGGAAACCAAAGAAGGGTTAATTCTCTGTCTTAACAGTTTAAATGCCTTCAGTAGCTCCCAGAGTCTATAGCATTAAGATGAAATATTCACATACTAGAGATGGGCAAATAGACCTTGTTAGTGCTGCTTTTGGAAATTGGTGTTCCTCTTCAGCAAGAACTGACTTTGAGGTGACACAATAGTCCCCATATGCTACTTTCTATATAACTCAGTAGTGCCAGTTCAATCTAATTAGCATCTGCATAGCACCTACTGTGTGCAAGGAAGAGTACTCTGTTCAGAAGAGAGAAGATCAAGAAGCACAGCCTTGTCATTTACTCCCATCAAGAAGAGGCCAGCCCTACTGATGAAGGTACATGAGACACACCCATGCCTAACAGTAACATGCTGAGGCTCAGACAGGAGTGAGCAAAAAGTTTTCACAGGAGATTAGGCGAAGCCAGGTCATGAGAGCTCTAAAGAACAGTGTCTCCAGGGATTATCAATCTGGGTAGGAGGTGTTACAGCTAAGAGGGCAGCATGGCAAAGCATGGAGGTGGTAATGTGCATATAGCAAATGTCTGCAGGGCCTGAGTCATTCACTGTGGCTGGAGAATAAGATCACCTGGGGAATTATTGAGGGATGAGCAAACTGCAGCAACTCGTGGTTCTTACTGTCGCCTCTTCCAGTGGTCTTGAACTGGGAGCTACCAGTTGCTTCCTTCCTGCAACTCATCAATAAAACTCTTTTCTGAAAGATAGGCAAGAGTTACTTGTTTTCCAAAAGAAATTGGTGGGATATGTTTTTCAAGTAGTGCAGAGTCCTAATATATTTACATGATTTGCTTTGTAAATTTAGATTGGCATCCAACTCTCTGGGACATGTGGATAGTAAACAAACCATACCTTGACTGGCTTGGGTGTCTCCTCACCTGCAGAGTTAGAGAGGGTAGGATCTTCAGATTTGTTTTTTGCTACCGAGGGAAATTTGCTTATGAGGCTGAAGAGAAGATGGCTGAAATAATAATGTTAATAAATACTGTTTGCTTATTTTCTGAGTGTTTAGGAACTCATTAACCGTCAGTTGCCAGGAATCAGTCTTTGAACTGCTACTCCCCTCACTGGGTCCTACTGTAAAGATGAATTCTCTGGAATCATATTCATGGGCTCCGTGTATATTTTCATATGTAAGCTCTAGTGCTCTCTGGAACTTTTTAAACTTTTTTTTTTTTTAACTCATTTTGGACACAGCAATGTTTACAGGAAAAATCATAGAACTAATGGTGTTGTATTATATACCATCCTTAGCCCAGCTTGCTTCCTTAATGTTGACATTGTCCATCACCATAGAGAAATTTTATAGCATTGCAATTAACAAACCCAGGAAATTAGCAGCTCTCATATGGAAAATGTGATTCCTAGTTCTTCTACTCATGTCTTTTTTCTTGGATGCCCAGATCTGGTTGGTGATTTTTATTAGTCTTTCCTCTGTAATTCTTCCTCCATCTTCTCTCGTCTTTTATGGTTGTGCCACATCTGAAGGGTGCTGACTGATTATTGCATCAAGCTTCTCTTGGTTTTGGTTTGTTTGCTCTTTTTTGTTTGTTTGTTTTTTCACTATTTTGCTGAGGTTATGCATTTGAGCCAAGACCACTTTCTGAATGACAGTCTGCCCTTTGTGGTATGTCATGTGACAGTCTGCCTTTTGTGGTGCTTGTTGGGACAGTGCTCATGGTGTCACAGTTTCAGTAGTGAAGCTGGCCTTGACCACTTGTCACTTCCTTACACATTTATTAGCCAATTGGTCAAAGTCATTCCTTCCTTGTATTTTTGAACTCTGATGGCTAAATACTATCTGCTGTTCATGACAGGAATGAGATAACAGATCCTGAAGAGTAGAATCAGGAGACACCACCATTTTGTAAGGCTCCCCTTTAATACTCAGAATCATCTTTAACAGAGCAACCACTTACTCAAGGATTGCCTAGTCATTTCAGGGCAGGGCAAGAACTAAGAAGTCAGACCTCAGGGCTGCAAATGTGAATGCTATCTGCCATTCCAAGCCATGCTCACACCCTTGAAACTCACAGAATCCCAGTTTATTAGACTATAAACATTAACTAGACTGCCTGAATATTCAGCTAATCTCCAATCAGAACTTAAAATCAGACTTAAAATAAGAGAATGACAGGAAGGAGCTCCTGGGGGCTGGAGATCAGCTGAACTGTGTTAGTGTTTGAAAAGGAAAATACTTCAGGAATGTTCCACACAACACACAGGGAGCAACAACAGAAAACCTACTTGAGATTTTTAACAGAAAAAGGAGACTTGTTTATTAATAATTCATGAGTTCCCATTGAACATGCATGACAGAAACAGTGCTATTCAATAGAGAATACAGTCATCTGTCACTGTTTTATTTGACATTTACACTTTTTATTTTTTTTGCCTGATACTGCAAAACTTTCTTGGATGGTATGCAAAAATTATATAAATGAAAAAAAAAAATCCCAACATAGGGCCCCTTTATTTCTTCTGTGATGGGTTCACTCCCAGTTACACAGGTATGGATGTGTTCCTGCAAGAGCATGACACTTCTTTACATGATCATTAGCCACCAGACCAGCAAATATGAAGCCCTATTGAGAAAAAGGAGCCAGTGTCCAAATGGCCTCCTGGAGGGATGGTGTAAACAAAAGGATGCTGGGTGGGATGGGAGGTGAGGAAGGAAGGCGAGCATGCAAACGTGCAGGGGGAGCAAGTGAGTCCGGAAACTGCAAGTCATGGCCACTGAGAAGAACATTGGTCAAAGAATGCACTGCCATTTCCGATAAGAAATAAATATTTATAAATGGCATCACAGGAGTCCTGCTGGTGGGAATATCAGCATTTTGTAGAGCAAATTAGAGTTAGGAGCTCCTCACCACTTTGTGCTAGTGCGGGCTCTCAACAAGCTTTCTGCTCTGTGGGTTAGTTATTATTTATAAAAATCACAGAACCAGCTGATACATTCATAAGCTAATTATTGAAGCAGCTGGGTACACATGGTGCAATATGGCCAAGGCTGTGAAGTATCACAGATTTCTTGGGGCCTGCTGTGGTGGGGGTGCACTGTTGAAGGCTCCCTCCCTTAATCTGATCAGCCAAGCAAACACTTTGTGGGGAAACTTGATTAATAACCTTCTAAATACCATGAATGTGCTTCATCTTCCAAACTGGGTTCCCTTAAACATGCCATTAGCTCAGCCCATCAGGGATTTGAGAAGTTCTCTGCTGCCCTAAGAACAGGGCCTTGTTGCCTACTTCCTTATGGCAGAAATTAATTTGGTTTGCTTATGTCTGTACACATGATCACACTTGTGTCTAATCCACTCCCTAATAACTTCAAGGTCAAGACCTTGCATGTCAGTGGGCAAATTGAGCACTACACTTCTTAAAGACCGATGCCAGATAGCACACCGTCCATAACAAGCCTGTAGCGTTGTTCTAAGTGAGTGGAACGAGCAGAGATTATAACAGCGCATGTAAATCAAACATGGCAGTGGATGTGGTGCGAGACAGTCCAAGTGTCAGAAGTGGAGATACCACTCAGCTGTCACCTGTCTTCCTTCGAGCTGCGGCTTCCCACAATGCAATGCATCCTTGAGGCAGAACAGCAGGCGCTGGCTTCCTGACGGTCTGGCTATCTCAGAACTTCATCTTTTAACAGATGTAGGTTTTTGTTTTTATTTTCCATTCAGTGATTGGTCTCCATGCTATTGCCTCCCCTGGGAGATGTTAAACATACCTGTTTGAAACATTTGAAAGAGTTCACTAGAGACTTATTCATTTCTGTGAAAAGACACAGAAATGGGAGCTTAATTTTTCCACAGATGGCTTATTTTCCATCTCAAGAATTCTTTCCTTTGTATAAAGAACCCCCCGAGAAAACACTTTGGGACCAGGAGATTTTTATTAAAATATAATTTATTTTCTGGTAGTGATAAAAATTTATCTTCATTTTTCATGTGCATGGCACTTGAAAATTAACCATTACCTGTCTCTTGAGTTGTGTGTGTGGTGGGGGGAAGGACTATAGAAGTACGGGGGGGGGGGGGGGGGAAACATTTGCAAGCAAATGGTAAGATACCTTGTTGTCATTCTTCCTAACTCTCTAACTCTCCCAAGCTCCCAGTTTATTGCAAGAAAAGATCAGGTCTGCGCAAATGTGGCCTCTCACTTGTAAAAACAAGGCAGTGTTGTGTTACAGATTAGTTTATAAATCCCCAGTGGCTTCACAGTTCAGTGCCCACAGCTGCTGCACACAGGCCTGGGTTTTTGTCTCCTCTCGGTGCTGCAGCCGGCAGTTGAAGGGGAAAATGGAATGATCAGGTTATTAACATGGAGACCGCGAGGAGGAGGCTGCACAATGAGAACAGCTGGTGTTGCTGTCTTGGCTGATGCAGCGGAGATAATCAAATCTTGCCCTTTTTTTTGGGTAAAGGCAGAAGACACAGTGGAGAGTTAGACAAACAACAGCTTATGATATTATATGGGTTTTTACGATGTGTGTCAGGAGCTTTCGTTGGCTTACAAGTGATGATGGAGTACGTGGAGGCTTGGGATTTGTTTCTCACAAAGTCAGTTGTGTTCATGCACCTTTTAAGAAAAAAAAATTCTACCCTTTTACAAGAGATGAATTGTGGGGCCGTTCTTGGTTTTAAAATTAGCGACGTAGCTTGGAAGTGATGGGTTAGAAAGCTACTGGGTAAAATATTTTGACATGAGTCAGTGAGCGATGTTGACAGCCTCTGGATTATTTTCATATAAGCCATCATTTGCATTGCATTTCCTTCCTCCTGCAGTTGTGAGAGAGGGGACATCCGGATGGATGGCAAGGTTGGGACAAGGCATGTGCAGGTGCAGGCTGACCCACTGTCTTCCTTCCTGCAGGTGTGGCCACGGAGGGAAGGTGGCCAAGGGGGCCACGGAAGGATGACTAAGGGGGCTGGAGCAAATCCACCTTGGTCTTTGATTCTAGCCAACGCTGTTGTTTCTATCTGCAGGGTTACCAATGATTAGAAGGACGTTAACTCCCTAGAGGATGCAGTGCTCTTGACACCCAAGACGTTCTTTTTTCTTTTTTTAAAATTGGTCATCTTATAATATATGAGTGTTTTTCTTTCCTCTCAGAGTAGAACACTAACCGGTTGGGTAATTTGTAAAAAATTATGGCTGAAAATAAAAAATTTCTTTTTTGGAGAAGGGGTAACTATAATTTCATTTGTACATCTAGAAGATTCTGTTATATGGATTGTTAAGAAATTCATTGAGAATGTATTCTAGAGGAAAATGTTAAGAAATTTCAGTAGGAATAAAGACTCTTGGGGCTGCAGCTATAACCCAGTTGGTAGAGTCCTTGCCTAGCATGTGAGAAGTCCTGAATTTGATCTCCAGGTCTCTCCATCCTATAAACAGACATTGTAGCACAAGCCTGTAATCCCAGGCTTGTCTACTTGGGAGTTGTAGGCAAAAGGATCAGGAACTGAAGGTTATCCTTGACTGTACAGTGAATATGAGACTTGCCTGGGCTTATCTCAAAATAACGACGACGACGACGATGATGATGATGATGATGATGATGATGATGTAAAAAGTAAAAACAAAACATGTAAAGGCTCTTGACCATTGGCATAAGTATCAACATGGTCACTGGTTGGATTTAAGAGTTGGGCCATTTTAGTAGCTTCTACCATTGGTGGGAATAATTCTGACATAAAAACATGGTTTGGGGGATGGCAGTTGACTTGGACTCTAGGCCCTCACAGCTGCTCTACACCCTGCAGTCCTAACTCCCATGATCTCCTTCTCTCCAGGGCTGGCTTTGTGAACTGCTTCGTTGGAAGGAGAACCCCAGCCCAGAAAACCGCACCCTTTGGGAGAACCTCTGCACCATCCGCCGTTTCCTGAATCTTCCCCAACATGAGAGGGATGTGATCTATGAGGAAGAATCTCGACATCACCACAGTGAACGCATGCAGCACGTGGTCCAGCTCCCACCTGAGCCTGTGCAGGTCAGTGTCTCCCCAGCCTCCTAGAGGCTTTCTGCTGGCAGCAGCTGCCCAGGGTCAGGGAGTGTACCACATCCTGTGAGAGGAGGACTTGTATCCTGTCCTTGAGGTCACAGCAGGTACTGTGTGTGTGTTTACACCCAGAGAAAATGACCAGGAAATCAATGCAATGCCAATGGCTCCCCTGACAGGAGGTCACTCTGATAATTAGAGTGTCCATCAGATTCTATCATTATTTTTTAACTTTTATTTATTTGTGTATATGTACACATACACACACACACACACACACACACACACACACACACACACAGAGTAGAGATCAAAGAAAAACTTGCAGAAATCAATTCTTGCCTTCTACTATGTGGGCCCTGGGAATCCAACTCGAGGCTTTGGGCCTGGCATCAAATGCTTTTACCCTCTGAGTTGCTGGCCCATCAGTTTGTTTTCTAAAGAAAAACTGAAGTAAATTTTGATCCCAACTTCTTCACAGAGTAATTGTTGGGTGCAAAGCGAAGAAGTAGCCTTCTGACCTGAGGAATACCTTTAATTTTGACTGACCCCCTGAGAGAAATTGTGTTAGAACCTCAGAATTTTCAGATGAGCTCTTGTCTCCAGTTCCCACTTTACAAGCCTTCTTTATTTGGGTTGCATGCTTCGTTGAGCTAGTTTTCCAATTTCATTGAAACAAATATTTCTTTTAGAAGTAACTGAGTTTCTGGTCTCCTTCTGAATCTAAAATCACTTTCAAGAAGTATTAACCAGTGTATTGGTAGAATTTGGCATATCTGTTGGTTTGGCCCTGCAGCCCAGTAACAGAACTCTTGACGGCAACAAAGGGGATTGTGTGAGACCTCTCTCAAACTTAGCTTCTATGTACAAGAGTAAAGTTGAGGTGGAATGTGTGTGTGTACACAGGTGTGTGAAGACTAATAGGAGATGGTAGTGAAGAAGGCTGGTGAGGTACAGTTTATGACACAGACAAAAGGTGTAGGGTGTGGAGGAATAGCCCCTCTGTCCGTCCTCTACTGTCTCTCCCCTCTTTGCTCTACACTATATGCCTGGGGAGTAGCCAGAAGTGAAGGGGCCCATCAAACCTCATTTTATCAAATGTTGGCATCTCAGCAAAAGCTGTCATGCTTTTGTATGTCAGTTTCTCTGATCAGAGTCATGCTCTGACTCGTGGATTCATTGAGTCACTGTTTACAAAGTTCTCAGTGAACCCAGGGTAGGTAGACAGGAGGATCCAGGGTCAGTAAACAGCAGAGCCACTCATTCAGGGAGGCTGAGCCACAATCCTTATCCATATTTCTCCCTATCCTGACCTTTTCCTGGCCAGGGCTTCATCCAAGCAGCAAGGAACCTCCTACAGATAATTAGACCAGCATACTGAGTCACACAGAGCAGTGGCTCTCAGACTTTTAATTTCTTCAAATTAAAGAGAGCTGAGTATAGTTTACTAACCTTTTATTTTAGAAAATAAACTGATTCAAATACTTCCGGAGACACGCCCTGCCATTCGCAGTACCATTCCGTATTGTTCAGTACTGTGGAAGACTAAGTATATCCATGAAATAGCACCAGGCAAAAGATCATAGCAACAGTAGAAATTTGACTCTCTAGGACTCCTCATCACCTGCCACCCTGATTTCTCTCATTTGCTGCAGCCTGATCCAGACTTCTGTTTTGAACCAATAGAACACCAAAGAACAATTTTTTTTTTTTTTTGGTAAAGTTTTTTTCTTTGATAGTAGCAGCAAGTAGAACTGTCTCAACCACATGCCAGTGATGAAAGTGGAAACTCAGTTTTTGGCTGTGCTGTTTTTTATATTATTGTTTGTTTTGGCCTTTGGAGACAGGGTTTCCCTATACAGCCCAAGTCAACTTCAAATTTGAAATCCTCCTGCTTCAGCTTCCCCAGTGCCATCATGCCTAGGAACAGACATTTGAAATAACCCCTTGGAGATGCATTATCCACTGCAGTGGAGGAGCCTTCCTTTTGATAACAGCTCTCTCACCATACCTGTCTAGATTCCTGTCAGAAGTTATCATCTGTGTGGCTCTAGGTAGATGAGTGAGCATCCAGTTCAGTAGTCATACAGTTGACCAGTCTGCGAGAACTAACTCTCAGCCAGGCAGTTCACTTATTTGTTCTCTTGTGTTTTCCATATCAGAGCTAGTTCATGGGTAAGCAAAATCAGCCTCTGTGATGATTTTCAGTGTGCTATGCCAGCTTGCATCGACTTCAGGTACTTCTAAGACACACAGCTCTTAGCTAAGGAATTTACAAACAAGACCATTTCTTCCACACTGACTTTGCTGTGTGTATGGGTCTTGACCCTCCCACTACTGTAAAACCTGAGTCTTCCTGTGAGTGATGCTGCTTCAATGAATTTATAATGTCAGAAAAATACAAAGCTATGAATTCATTATTTATTACAATTATGATATTAAAATGAGGAATAATCGCTGGGAACAGCTGGCGATGCTCGTAGACTAGAGAATGCAGCTGACACAGCCTCCTTAGAAGCGCCTGGTAGAAGACTGACTTGAAGTATACCTAGCCATAATGACATTGTCTATGGCTGAGCACATGCCAGGCCACTGGATTTAAGAGTTAGGATCTAACTTGTACCTTTCTATCATTTGCAATTTAAAAACTATAGGTATGCTTACATATTTTAGGAATTTTAAAATTCATCTATAAACTTACTATTGGTTTAGCAATGCTGCATTTTGTCTAATTGGGTAGGAAATGTACTGTCACTAAATCATTAAGGATGAATAAAATTGGTGATGAGTAAAGGTGTCTCGTATGTACAGCACAATACTATCCAGAGGGGATTCCTCATGGTGGGCATGGAAGAGTATTTGATTTCATTTTGTAATTGGGTATACTAGTCTCCAGTTTTTCTTAAATGTGAAGATTAAGAGACAGTGATCTTTGGTTATAATGACTTGCTATATTGGTCTGTTGACCTGGGTGCTGTGGATACACTGGATCAAAGAAGGGATTCTCTGTCTCTGTCTTCGTCTGGAGTTGCCTGTGAGGTTCCTCAGCTCATAGCCCATGGTTTCTTACCAGTTGTTTGTAGACAGAATTTAGAAGTGCACCACAACCTTATGTGCACTGGAAATATACTTCTTTTAGGATCATGAAAGTTTAAAACGCTAAAGCCACGGTTATAAATTGGAAGTTTCTATATAAAATTTAGAGTGTCAGAAGATGTGGTCTCACGTGACTGAAGCGGCAGAGTTTTCATGGGGACCCACACGCCATCATGTCACTCCATCCATACCAGTCACACCCTGTGCACTTGTACACACATCATTCCACTTTATTAATTCAAACTCTGCATCCATTATGTGTCTTTGCCACTGTTGATCACCTGACCCTGGTGGTCATATCTCTAAATCTGAAGCTGCTGCACCAGAGCCATGGTGCTGCCTTTAATTATGGCTTTGATTTTTTTCTACATACCACTTAGTTCTTTGAGAATGTCACACAATACGTTCTGATTGTCTTGACTTAACCCTTTGCTTGTTGGCTGATAAGTGTGTCTTTGATGTACTTTTCCATCAGCAATGAATCGAGGTTACAGTTGAGACTATACTGAGCTTAGGGCCCATGTAGGGATTCTGTCAGCCCTAGACTTGGTCATGATGGAAGAATGACATGTCTCCTCCTTTGAGCTCATATTCCCCCGGGGAATATGGAGTTTTCAGGTCATGTTGAAGTATCTGGCCTTACATGCTTTCTTGTGGCTATTCTATGTTTCTTTAGAAACACCAGTTAACTTGCCTGAACAGAAACTGGCTTTAACTCTGAACTCACTTTGCAAAGCCATATATACCCCATGGCCACAGTAAGAGATATATTGTTTTGAGGCAAATGAAGACTGGGTCTTGGGGAAAATAAAAAGCCTAGATTCACAATAGTGTGTGGTCCACTGCAACAACCCAGCATATAAGAGACAGTAAGCATATCTGGGATTAAAATTTATGAAGAGGGGAGATGTTTTAGGAAAGAAGAGTATAAAAGGCCTCATTGGTGAGTTGATAATGGGGAGAAGCATTAAGAAATTCCAGTGTACCGAATGCTTTTAGTTCAAGAATAGATAGCACAGAGAAGACCAAGAAAGTGAGACAAGGGATGGAGAGATGCTCAGCAGTTAAGAGTACTTATTCTTGCAGAGAACCTAGCTTCAATTCCCAGCATCCACATAGTGGCTCACGGTGGCCATGACACCAGTTCCAGGGTGTCTTGAAACTGATGCTCTGTTCTGACCTCCATGGGCACCAGGTACATACATGGTACACAGACGTACATACTTAAACATATAACACTCATATACATAAAATATAATAACTCAGAGGGCAGGGCACATGACAAGGCAAACAAAGTAAAACTAAAATATTCTGTAAAATGGGCAAGAATTGAATTAAGTTCTATGTTTCACTCCAGCATGTCGGGAATTTCTTGTGGTTAGTGTTTTCTCCCATATGGTTATTGTGACCTGATGCACTAGACCAGTGGCTCTCAACCTTCCCAATGCTGCAATCTTTTAATACAGTCCCTCATGTTGTAGTGACACCCAACCATAAAACCATTTTCATTGCTCCTTCATTTGCTACTGTTATGAATCATAATGCAAACATCTGTGTTTCTGATGGCTGTAGGCAACCCCTGTGAAAAGTTCACTTGACCCCAAAAGGTTGAGAAGCATTGCCCTAGAGCAAATGGAAATCCTCAGCTTAGAATAAAAAAACTAGTCATATTCAGGTATTCATAGTAACAACTATACTTTACAATTGGAAAAACCGGAGTAGCCTTGAGCCTTGCTTGATCCAGGATCACCAGATCACCAGTTGAATGAGAACACAGGCATTTGCTGGCATCACTGCTTGCCTCTGTCTGACCACACTTGCCTCTGAATGCAATAAAAAGAAAGGCCATTGCTCATTCTATAACTACTCCCTGAGTAGGGTTGATTGAGGAGCATCCACCAAATTGTTGATGGAGTCCATGGTTTACTGCTTTATTGGATTTCCACTGCACAGTTTCTGTGGGTTGTTTTCTAAGTTCAGGGTATTGGAGTTAGCTGCTGTATGGTTTCTTGAGAAGTACTTGTTTTAAAATTTTAAAATTCTTTGCTGAGCACTGAGTGAGAACATGAGACCTGGTGCTGAGGAGCAAACAACATCATTGTGTCTTTGCTCATCTGGACAAAGGCTCAGGGAACTCTTAGCACCTTCTGAGCCTCAGCCTTCCTGCTGCTGGTAGCGACCAATGGTTTGTAACCAGGGCAACGTTGTCCCCCATGGAATATTTAATAGTGTCTGGAAACATTTTTGATTGTTTCAGCTCAAGGATGCTACTAATGTGTAAGTAAATGCTGCCAAATACCCAGCAATATGTTAGAGCATCCCCTAAACCGGACTTAGATGACATGTCCAATAGTTAATAGTTAATAGTTTCAATTTCTGGTCTAGACTCACTATTGGTGCCCACCTGTAGAGCAGAATATTGTATCTCCAGGCTGATTCTGAATTTACCCGTATGAAATCCAGTATTAATAATGATAGTGATACTTCTGCCTCTTCCTCCTCCTCCCTTTCTTTCACTTCCCTCTCCTCCTTCCTCCCAGCTCATCCTTCCTTCTCCCTGCTGCTCCTCTTCCCCCTCCCTCCTCTCTCTTCCTTCTTTTCTCCCTTCTCCCCCCTCCTCTTTGCCCTGCTTCCTTTCCTCCCCGTTCCTCACCCATCCCTTATCCTCTTCTCTCTCTTCCTCTTCCTCGTCCATCCCCCCTCTTCTTCCTCTTCCTTACCCTATCCTCCCTTCTTCTCTGGCAGCAAGACCATCCAAATGTGAGATTTTAAAATTTTATCTTCTGTACTCATTGTGAAAAAACGAGAAAGCAGTTGATTTTTATCTTCTTAGTAAGATGAGAAAATGGAGTTTAAAGGAGTTGAGTAACTTGCTCCAAGTGAGGACTTGAATTCACATCTGTCTACCTTCCAAGTCTGACTTTTATTTGCATGTCTCAAAGCCTCATTTCTGGAACACCTACTGTTAGCTGTCTGGCATTGCACACAACCTTTTTTTGCACATGTTTTATATTTAATTATTTAGCTGAATAGGTTTAGATTTCCTTTTTACAAGCCACACAGTTTGATGAAATTGGTAACTTACTGGCGTGATGTCAAAGCCCTGGGATCAGTGGACTCTGCCCTGTCGTCTGCTACATTTGAGCTGACTTGGAATGTGGCTTCTCTTGCTAGAGTTGAAGATGTTGTCAGCACCAAGCAAGATATCCTGTCTTCCCACTCCAGTTGGATAGACTATCTTGATTTATGAATTTACTTCCAAAAGAACAGCTTCTAGGAAAATAAATAGATAAGCCAATTAATTAATTAAGGATGTTTGCAAATTCTCTAACCAGGTTACTATAATTTTTTTCCATTTTGGATACGTTTCAAGCTCCTATGCAAAACCTGCTGTTTGAATGTACTTTCAGTTTTCAGTTCTTGCTGTGCTATTAAGGAGCTATGGCAGTGGATTCTTTCCTTATTTACTACACTGGGGCAGGTGGGTATAAAGAAGTTGGTCTTCATAAAGAGGAGTCTTGATTTCATTGTCACCGGTTAGGATCTCAATGTGTTGAATTTTTAAAAAATGTGTTACACAGGAATATATAGAATGTTGGCTTTTTTTTCCTACCAGTTCTTTTTAGAAGACTGCTGTGTTCCTTCCTGTGTTCATTGCCCTGACGGTACTGAAAAGTTCTCCTCAGGGAAATGTCAGAGTTGGAGGAGTGCATTAGGGTCCGGAGTCAGCAGCCTAGACAGTTGCTATAGACTTGGGTTTTAGTACACATTTTAGAATGGAGGCCTGCTTGCTTTGGTTAAATTTAAAGTTTCATAATATAAAGTCTTTTATATTCTTATGAGATATAAATCTGTACTTGCGGTGTTTGGAAACACAGTAGAAGAGCAGACAGTGAGAACTTCGTGGAAATCCATGTGCAGGACTCTGGGTGTGGTTAGCTGTGTAGTGGGGGGGGTCAGTTAGCAGTTCATGAACTTGCCTCACTGCCCATCTTTAACACAGCTTCTTCCCATGCCAGCTTCCTTCTCTAATAAGCTTTTCTTCCAAACTGTCACCTGTTTTGCCCTCTATGACCTGTATGTCTCCACTTTGTAACTTCTGTGTACCATCCATGGTTTCTTTGCATTCCAATTATTCCTCCTCAGATCCCGAGTCTGTCTTTGTCCCCTCCTCTACATCAAGGTGTTTCCCCAGTCCTCACTCAAGCCAATGGATTATGTTCACCCATATTTGCTACCTTAGATTACTCCCAAAGGGAAATTGACCTGTCCACTTTATCCTCTGAAGGCAGATTTTCTTAGCATGAATTTCCAAGCAGTACCACAGATGCTTGGTTCAAAAGGCACTGCATTAGAATGCGTTTGGAAGAGCCTTCTTGGGCAAAGCATCCTTAAGAAGCATCTTAAGCAACATTAAGAAGTTGACTGGGAAGTAGAAAAGCTGTGGATTGTGGGCTATTCATAAATAACCTGTATAGGCCACCCTTTAGCCAGAAAATTAGTCACATTTAGGAGAATATATCCCTTGGGACTTATTTATTTATTTATTTATTTATTTATTTATTTATTTATTTTGGTCAGAATAGATGTTTTGCAAGTGTGATGGACATGTTCAACACAAGTTCAACAAAATCATATTGAAGGAGATTCTTCTTACCTGATTTTTGCTTTAAGGGTTTATGAATAAGTACTGGGAAGCCAGCGCTGGAGGGAGACTGCCAGCTCTGTGTGTCTATGCTCCCACCCCTGCTCCTTGCATTGCAGGTTTCCTGGCATTGTCTATATGCTCCTTTGTGGTCAATCAGTGTGCTATAGATACTGAGTGAACTTAATCTTCATGTCTATCTTAATTTGTATCTAGGTCTGCTGTTTGTTTCCTTTACAGTGGTCTCAACATCTCTTTGGGCTCATTGTTTTAATAATCGAACCATGTGCTGCACATGCAAACATCTATACACATAAAATAAAATACATCTGAAGAAAGAAGCCTAAATAGTACTTAAGAGCATAAAGCTTATGAGTTTTTCTTTTTCAACCCAAGAAGATAGAGGGAATGACTTATAAATTTTTGAGGTGGGACTAACTGAGGCCATGTAAATGACATAGCCATGAGTAAGAGAGACATGCAGCTGAGACAAGGCAGAGGGTGTGTTGGAGGTGTCCTTCCTGTCTCCCTCCTATAAAAGTAGCAGTGATGAACCAAAGCTAACATGAAGGCTGTTGGTACTGACCAGTTACTGTTCTAAGCCCAGGTGCCTCACAGTATTCCACCTGAGGCAAGGAAAGTACACTCCTTCATCCTTCCCGAGAGGTCCTCCACTCCTTTACCCTTCCCGAGAGGTCC
>JADRCH010000006.1:4645757-4741355 GCA_019843965.1 Rhynchomys soricoides | reverse complement strand
ATCCTTCCCGAGAGGTCCTCCACTCCTTTACCCTTCCCGAGAGGTCCTCCACTCCTTTACCCTTCCCGAGAGGTCCTCCACTCCTTTACCCTTCCGGAGAGGTCCTCCACTCCTTTACCCTTCCCGAGAGGTCCTCCACTCCTTTACCCTTCCCGAGAGGTCCTCCACTCGTTTATCCTTCCGGAGAGGTCCTCCAATGCAACTTTTGAAAGTGGCCAGTAAACCTGTTCTCAAAGTGCAAGTTGTTGAGAGATTCCAGTGTTTTTTATTCATGCTTTTGATTTCTTCATTCAACAACTACTGAACTCCTCCAGAGTACTAGGGTAGCAGAGATTCTTCTAGGCTCTACATATATAAAAGCAATCAAGACAGGATTTCACACATATTGTACATGATTGATTTCAAACAGACTGCCATTTTCTTCTGTTCTCCTTTACCTGAACCCAAGACTTAGTCTCGCGATGGCGCACAGGTCCTGCTTACTGGTTTGTTCCAATAGGATAGTATCTCTTTGCTTCAGGTTTTGTTTCTTTTCTTTCTTCTCCTTTTCATTTTTCTATTTGTTTTGTTGTTGTAGTTTTCAGGACGACTCTAGTAGCAACTCTAAAATATACAGAGCCTCTCAGGAATGCCATTACCTTAAGATATACACGCACACACACTTGTACGCACACATGCATACACTGGCTGTTTGAAGGTGTGAAGCCAGCAGACATTCTGAGTCATTCTGGAGTCCAGAGTGATTTACATAGCTCTATAAAATCACATCTGCTGATTAGTAATCAAGTGGTGTTTTTAAAAATGGTTTTGATGGAAAACAGATGCATAAATAGTATGTCTGCCCCACCCTTAATTTATCCCTGACCACACAGACACTTTGTTCGTGTCTGTGTCCTGGCTGTATTCACTCTTACCACCCAGAGTGACTTCTCCAACCTTTTTACGTGGCACTGGGGAAGGCCTAATTCATTGTCAGGGCATCAGCCAAACCACCTGGCTCATTGGGCATGCCTTGACCAAGGCTGTGGCCCTTTGGAAGTTGGTGGTGTGAACTAGTCTCTGTATTGAGCACATGAAAACACTTCAAGAGCTGTGTTCCACATTTTCTCCTTAGCATTTCTACCAGAATGCTGTTCACTCATGGACCACTGCTGATTTGAGAGTCACTGCTGATTTGGGAGTCTTCCTCTTCACAGAAGAAACACAGGACAGTCTGCAGAGAAGGGCTTTCCCATGTGGGAAGTTCCCACCAATTGCCTCTGTTGATTAGCACAGGGCAAAAGGTGATGATTTCACATATTTTGGTTTAGGCTTCATTATTCAAATAAAGTCACAAATCCTAGAGATAATCCAAACCAAAGTATCATAGAAATAGTCGGAAATTCAAGCCCAGTTGCCTTTCTGAGTTTAGGAAGTGTATCCTAGATACCTGATGAAATCTACAAACCTGTTCCTTAAATTTAAATATTAAAATGTTTCCAAATACATCCAAATGACAGGGCTATTGTGCTTCCCCTGCTCCCATTTTTAAAGAGCTGTAAATTGTCAAGGAACTTTATTTAACTAGCCTGTGGAGCCCTGGCTGTGCCATATCACAGTGAATGCATAGGTAAAGAGGAAAAATATCCTCCCACCCCTGGAACTCTGGCTTGCCATCTAAGGCCACCACTGTGAGTTCGGAGATTACAGTGACTGCTGAAATATTTTGGGGAATAGTGATAATCACCCTTATCCTGCGATTCAGTGCAGCTGAAACAAGTTGGTGTTTGCTTGAGGGTATCTGAAAAATGTTGATAATTTTAGGGAAAAAATAAATGATGTGTACGAGTGTGCTTCCTGCACATGTATCAGTGCATGACATGATGCCTACTGCCACCTGGCCCAGAAGAAGACTTTGGATCCATGGAACTGGAGTTATAGATAGTTGTGGGGTACCATGTAGATGCTGGGAACTGATCCTGGGCCCTCTGCAAAAGCGACAAGGACTTCTAGCCACTAAGCCGTCTCTCCAGTCCCTCAGTAGCATTCTTTCTCATCTCCATTAAGAATAAGGAAAATAATTTCTACTCCAGTGAGTCCAGAATTGAGTTGAGGGTGATGCCAGTGTGTGGTTTCCTAACAGGAATATCTGATAGTGGTCTGCTTGTTATATGGTTGTTTTGAGACAGATTGAAAGACTCTGGGCACCCTGGTTTCTCCTGACTGTCTACATTTTTAAAGCCCTTCAAAAGTCATCATAAGACTTCTTTGCTCTGAGTAAATTACCTCTATGGGGAAGAATTAAATAACATTTGTAGAAGATAAAATTGGTTAGTAGCTGTTTCCTCTTCCTCCTCCTCCTCCTCCTCCTCCTCTACTTCTTTCTTCATCTCCTCCTCCTTCTTCAATGCTTTCACTCTTAAAAAAGCAAAAGGATGCATCCACTTCTTGATAACCACTAAGAACTTGGCTGTTTTTGAGTCTGTGGAGTTGTAAGGCCATGCTGTGGCTACACTTGAATATCTTGGTCCAATATTAAACAGGCATCTCAAGCAGTTTTGTGTTGGTCTTTGTGGACTAAAAGGAAAATATTAACTGGTCTTTAAGAAAGAAATGTATTTAAAAGGAACTCTTTTTGGCTCATAGTTCTAAAGATTCCCAGCTAGGAAGTGGCCCATCACGTAGGCTGGCTGGCTGGGACAGCAGAATAGGGGGCAGATTGTTTACTTCATAAGCCAGGAAGCAGAAGAGAGAGAGGCCAGGGTTTCCCACAGTACCTTTGGAGTAGACAACTCTGGGGACCTAAGGAGGCTTGTTCCTTCAGTTCTCACTGCCTCCTATGAGTACCACCGTGGTGGTCTAGCCTCTAACACATGGGCCTTTGGAGTTTGTTCATCCAAATCATAGCATTCCTCAGATATTTACTATTTTCTACATGCTTGTCGCCACCTAGGACTTTGGCGCATGATTTCAGGATCCAAAGTGTCTTCCGTACAAGTTTCATAAACCGTTAATAACATGAGGTAGGTGATCTCGGGGCTCCTTATTTGATACACTCACTCCTTTGGTTTGCTTCATCTATTTCATCTCAGTGAGTGTCAAAAGCAAAACAATAAAACAAAACCCCTTGCTCCTGGGAGAGTCAAGTACACAGGGAAAGGAACCGTAGCAAGAAAGTAATGACTCAGAACAGCTTACATTTAGACTCTGACCCAATCACTTTGCCTGTGACTGAGAATTCGGACTACGACGGGAGAAATCCCAGCACTGAGTTTGAAACTCAGAGCCAGACCTACCTACAGTGGGTCTCTTTTGGAGGTCTCTCTTCAGCTGTTTCTGCTTAGTGAGGAAATCTAACGTAGCTGAAAACTACTGCTGATTTTTATTAAGTGGAAGTCTGGAAGTTCCTCTTGTAATGATAGAAAAGCACACTTCCAATTAAAGAGAAACTGCCAAAGTTCTGATATTCATTTAGTTTACTATTACTTGGCTTGACCCTAGAAATGGGGGGATCAAGCAAACTGGCTAGGCTAACAGTCCCAAGGCCATAAGTTCAATTTCCTCACAAGCTGGTTTGTGATCAAATTCACTGTAAATCATATGACCCTTCACCTTTTGATATACAATCTTCTGTGGAAATGTCTATTGCATGAGAGTCATCATAATCACACCGCATTGGGAAAATGACAGCTAAGCCATGCCAAGCAAAGAGATTCCAGAGAGAAAGGTCAGGAAGCAGTGTGTGGTTCATCAAAGGAGGGATGTAGTATCACTTTCCACAGTAGAGTCGGGATGTCCTGTAGTAAGAATATGGTAGCCTGTTACATGTTCAGGAATTTGGGTGGCTTGTTGGTACACCTTTGAGAGCATAGAACCCATCATGGTGGCCTTGCTTTGAGAATTTGACAAGGAGACAATTGGGACTGTTAATTCCAGAGAGCCAGTCTTTAAACACTCACCAATACAAAACTGAATAAATGCTTTAGAAGATAATAAAATAAAACCTTCTTTGCCATTCATGTCTTTGATTTTTATAAATAGATTTTGTTGAACACCATGGTGTGTGTGTGTGTGTGTGTGTGTGTGTGTGTGGTGTGTGTTTAAAGTCAGCTACTTCTGCCATCGAGTAACATCAGAAACCAGGATGTCAGAACATGTTTATGTAAATAGCAGTGGTTTCTACTTATTTCTCATTTTTAGTGTTTGCCTGTGACCATGCTGATGGCTTACCTGTCTGGCTGCTGTGTTCACTGTGCAAAATCATGTCGCATGAGGAGCCCATAGCCTGCCATTTCAAACATTCAGAAAACGGGAACAAATTATCCGAGCAGAATTGCTGTTTTAGACAAAACAAACTGAGCTCAGACTGTATATCTCAAAATGACAACTAGGTTGTTTTCAAAGTCCTCCAAACTCTAGAAACTGAAATCAGTGATATAAACTCATGAAGACAAATTCTTACAGCTACAGAAAAAATTCCCAATTCTGCTACGGACTGAGTAAATAAAATGAGAAAATGAATATGTGCTGTGAACATATTTGATGCATCTACATCAAAATGAGCCCCACACACCCTTTTTGAGGTAGGTAGGGCTGCATGGAGCTGGCCTTCAACTCACTGGGTAGCTGAGGTTGATCTTGTATTCTGTATCCTCCTGACTCTTTCTCTGTGCTGGGATGTACAAATGTGCATCACCACCCCTGGCTCCAAATGACTTTTTCATATAAAGATTTCCTGAGCACTATTTTTGGTGGGGGAAGGGGTGGAGCAGTTCTTGTTAACTTAAAGAACAGCCATCGAAAGTGGGACGAATTGCGGTGTTCCCATATTGAGCATTTCCATGTAGGTATAATTTAAAGGTTCCCATTTGAAAGAAATCTACATTTGAGTACTTGATATGAACTAAAAAACCTTCCTATGAGAGAGAGGCTACACTCTGGAACAGTGGCAACACTGAGGGCACAATCGTTCCCTCTGTTATGAAGAAGCAGGAAGACTGAGTCTTCCACTTGTGAAATGCAATCTGAATCAGTTGCCTCATCCTGTCCTATGGGTAGATAATTCTTTGATACATCTTCACATTAGATGTACTGAGTAACCAGAACAGGAGTCACTGCCATTGTATTTGTAAGAAGATAGCTAGTGTGTTCTGCCTTCTCAGAACAGAGCAAGAACTGGGCCCACAGTGGTCTGCACTCCAGCTGTCTCTGCATACTTGCCCGCATGATCCAGAGCAGTGCATTACACCACATGGACGTGTAATGTCCCCATTGCTCCAGGTTGCCAGACCTATGCACGGAACTCGTCTATAATCAGTTCTTATCCCATGTCCTATTCATCTGCATCTGCACTTGCAGCTTTTCAAAGCCTCGTCTGAAACATCTTGGCACAGATGGGAAAGCACAGGCACTTCTAAGTTCCAGAGCTACAAAGACACAGACCAGACATCTGATATTAATAAATAGCTTGGGTGCAGGGAGAATTAAAAATCAGATTATTTATTTAGAAAGTTGGAGGTCTGCGTTTGTGATTATTATTCTGTTCTCGAGAGGAAGTAGGTGCTGCGTTTAGGGGTTTGCTTTTTTTCTTTCTCATCCTCACATTTCCCCTTCTCCCCCCCTCTCGTGTTTTGAATTAAAACCTAAAGGCAGTCTGCAAGGCTGTCTACATAACTGCAAGAAGGATGCGGTGAATCACAGAGTGGTTTGTGATCTCAGACATGGTGGTGTCAGAGACGGAAGACCAAATGGCGAATCCCTCACCTCCAGTGGGCTTCCTTGAACTCGCTCATGGCTGTAGTATCATGGTTAATAGCTCATCATGGATAATTACATTTTTACAAACGGTAGGGAAAATCATTTTGCTATATACATAGTATTTTCCAGCCAAGCCAGCTTCTCAATCTTTTACAGCTTTCATGCATTAAGGCTCATGTTTTCTTGGTTTGTTTTTAAAATGTTATCACTAATAACAGGCCTGCTCTATGAAAGTCTCCAAGTAGAACACACCGAGGAAGATCCCCTTTCCTGCTGCCCCCAGTCAAACATCTGATCTATCTGTAAAACATGGTACTCCTCATGGTTTTCATTAAATGGGCGATGGCAACTGAATTTTCATGCAGATTTCTAAAAGCTTTGGTCATTTTTTAGCTTATTGCTGTGTATAATAGAATGAATCGTGTTTAGGGGAAGGTCATTGAAAAGTTAAAAAATAAAAATAGGGGAAATGGCCAGAGGAGAAATACTGCCCTTGATGTCTTTGCCACTGCTGTCCAGTAGGGTGAATTCTGACTGGCCAGCCCCCAAAACAGGCCGACCTCCCACCTGTTCTGCTAACCCATTACCTGCAGTCAGGTTCTATCTAAGGAGCAGGAAAAACCACTGTGGGTGCAGGATTCTTTCCTTAACCCCTTCTGATCAGATACAGTGCTTCATTTTGAAAATGAAACTGACTCCCCCGAGGCCCTTGAAACTTTAATAATACACAATAAATAAAATCATATCTAATAACTCAGTGCTTTCATTTGACATCACCACCCTCTCAGTGTGCACCAACTGTAGAAACATAAATACTTGCAGGCTTCGAAAACCCAGTTTCTATTTGCTAAATAAACTTGGCTGGCTTCAAATTCCTCTGTGTACAGTCATTAATACAATCCACTTTGACAGCATTTAATTAAAGTGCTTTTCTCTATTAAATTCATTAAAAAGCCCCCCTCCCCCTATATAACTGCTTTCCAGATGCCGAGAGGCACGGAGTTGTCAGGCCCCCTTTGAAGAACTTCTCATTGCTCTTTGTAAAGTGTTTATTATGCTCCATTTAGGAACTGTTAAATATGACTTAGAAAGGAAGGCAGGGTCCAGGACACACACTCTATCCCTTCAGCAATCTCTTAGAAAACAAATGTTAGTTTAACTCATGTGAACAGGCATCTCTACCTACATATTTCTCCTACACTGAGTGACACTTCAGGGCATTCAAAATGGCATAATGAAGATACAATTTCCATATCAGAGCTGAGGAATTTGCATTGGTTCTAAGCAAGGTATTTGGCTTGAATCTATTTGCCTGCAGATTCAGGGTGAGTGAGTGTAGCTGTCCAGTATTAATAGATTATTGACAGTTTAATGTCTTGGCACCTACTTAGCCCATGAAGTATAATAACCAGGAAGCTGTGCGGTATGAAAGCAGTCAATAGCATTTTCAGTGAAAACCTTTCAGTTAATTGCTGGTTGACCTTAGAGATTTCCTTTAGGCAATACCGTTCTTCGTTTAGAGCGACGGGGCCATATTGATTTGTGGAGTTTATTCAGAGATGATTATTTAATGCCCATTGCTACAGTCTACATGGTAAATTGTACTTTCTCTGCATCTGCCGTCTGAATTGCCTCTTGGCTGATATTCTCTCTGCCAGCTCCACTTTAAAAATATTTCATTAAATCCATTCTCTTCTCAGAAATAGAAAGTCAGGGTTCTTGAAGTCATACATGATCAAGTATTTTAATATGATAAAAGCATTTTATTTATCAGTTTGGAATTGTAATTCTGACAAACCCCGTCAAGGCTAAAATCTGCGCAATACCTTAAAAGGATAGCACCTTAAAACAAAAGTGTTCTTCGATACCACCCCTATGCCTTTTGATCTCTGTAGATATAGGAGGTGGCTTATGTTTGGCTTTCTATGCTTAGCTTCCATGACTTATTTAGTTTTAGTTGAATATTTAAAAAAAAAAAAAACCCAACAGATTTTGATAAAATATAAATAAGCTACAAAGTAGTCAGAAAGCAGCAAAGAATTTATTTTGAACCGTTTGCTCACTTTGAAATGTGTGGCATTGAAGCTAGAGAGGCTGAAAGAAAAGCCAGAGACTGCGTCTTTGAGTTGATGCCGTTACTTTCTCTCTTTATTCTTCGCTCAGATGCACTTCTTTCACTCCACTCTAAGGAAAACCACATGGACATTTGATGTTTGTTTTTCCACAGCATCTTATAGCCAGATAACACTCTCGTATATCTCAGTGAGGGGCAGGGGCCCTCTCAAGAGGTCACCAGGAGCCACAGGCTTCATTAGAAAACATGGGCTGCTTTCGTAGGTTCTTCCTTGAATCATGATTCCCTTTCTTTGTCTTAAATGGATTCTCCAAGTTTTGTTTGCTGTTTGCTTTTTTGCCTGAAGCAACTTCTCTGGTCATAGCAGCTGCCTACTGTAGGCTTTCTGAGATCTGCTGAGAACACAAATACTTTTTGCAGTGTGAGGAGGGACAGAGAAAGAAGCAAATAGGTAAATATGTCAGTTTCAGTGACCAACAACAGTAGCACCCTAAGTGTTTGTCTCCTAAGCATCAGTCACTTTCAGCCCAGTGTTGTGGGAGAGTTAAAAGGCTGTGTTGTATGCATGCGCCATGTTACTACAAACTGCTCTAATCCGAGAGAGCATACATTCTTTCACCAAGATTTCAGTTTAATTAATGTGACAGTTTTTACTACAAAAGTATTCTGGACATTTTATGATAAATTTCAAGTTTCAACCATCTATTGAAGGCTTTGTGCCTTGTCCTGTGAAGTGGTTGGTATTCAAGAATAGATGACTGTCGCCCAGGAGGTAAGTACCAAGTGAACCACAGAAAACAGTGTCAGGATGCTAAACTTGACTGGTGAGAGGACTCAGAAGGGTCCCAAGGGAACTGCCCAGGGTCGCTTACAGGAGTTTCCTAGAAGGGAAACAGAAGGAAGACCCATGAGTAGGAGGGTTCTGACCCAGGGGCTGGTTGTTGTATAGGCCTGCAAGGCAGAGGCTAAGTAGCAAGAACTGGGCAGAGGAATAAGCCACAGTCAGGTGACAATCTTTGTGGACACTCAAAGAGACTTTGGCCTGACTTAAGGCCACTGAAGGCCTTTGGCAAGGTGTTCTGTGGGCTGTGGCAGGGAAGCCTGCTAGGAGGAAGAATTGGTCATTCAAGCAAGAGATTATAAAGATTGCAGTGGCATCAATATATATAAGGAATATATCTGGAGAGTGGAACCTTCCCACAAGAGCTGGTTAGAAGGGAGTCCTCTCTAGCACATGGGATGGGCTGGATGTTGACTTTAAGACAAGGGAACCAGTCAGTGGGAACTCCATGATCTTGGTTGTAGCTAACGTAAAGGGTTGGTCTTGGAACACCAATTAAGTGTGTTAATGATTAATTCCCTGCTAATGTCATTTGTAAGTATATTTGTTTTGTACTGAGTTCTCAGCTATTAAATTAAATCCACCCTTAAGCAAATTCACATTTGAAAGTATAATCACTCAACAGTTCCAGCTTATGAGGATGACCAGCATGGGGTAAGCAAATATCCTCAGAAGAGCTGAGGCAGTGTGGCTTGTAGGCGAAGTGGACTTGCTGTGTGAATTCAAGTAGATAAGGATGCTGAATAACTGGCCTCATGGGAACACCATAGTCCTCTACAGCCTAGAGAGTAGAATCTTTCTTGTGGGAAAAGGAACCTCCAGTTCAGTTACTTTGCCCTAGGGAATTAGAAACTGAGGACTTTGTTCCCAGTCACCATTCTGGGAAGAGGAGACTGGTTTCTCGTCTCATTTTTCATGGTTAAATAAGAGGGCCTGGTCCTTCCAGCCCCTCACCTCTTACTAAGTGTTCTGGCACAAAGTTGAGATGCAAGAGTCTCCCCTTACCTTATTTCGGTTAGAAATAATATGGAGGGTGCAAAGCTATATCTCCATAGTGAAGGGGTTGAGCATTGAAGAGGACTACTCCTACACTGACAGCTCCTTACCCTTTAGGAAGCTTTGCCTCATGCCATTTAACCTCACTCTGTTCTCTTGAAAGGAAATAGCAAGGAGGCCTGTCACTGAGAGGAGTAAATGAAGGCTGTGTAGCCTGGTGTGTGAGGAGCCCTCATCTGACACCTTTAAGCACTCAGTCACCAGGAAGCTTGGCTCAGAGACCTCTGCTTCATGGTCTGAGGAACAGCCCTGCTTAGATCATCTGACTTAGTTTACCTAGTCTGGTCTTCAGGGTATAATAAACTATAATATCTCAGTGGTGTGGTAATGCAATAGAGTTTGTCCTTTACCAGAGTCGCTGATTATAATGCCCTGCCTAAGATCTGCTTTCTATAAAAGGCATGTTCGTACTTTTATGTGTTTGATTTGCGCAGTGCAGTTTTCCCAAGTCCTGTTATTAAGTGGTTATATCCAGAAAGTAGAAATATGCTGAGGTCATATATTATTGGTGAACATCTAATATTTTCACTAACCATAACTGTCAGATTGTTCTGCCTTTGGAGTGTCCCAACTGTAAAAATTATACGGAAAATGTGGCCCATTTCATGTCCTACACAGGCCTCAGACACACAATAACCTGCCTTTGCCTCTTGTCCCCGAAATAAGGGACCAAATGTGTTCAGCATTCTCTTCAAATAATTTACATTCTCTGCTGTAACAAGGGGACTGACATTGGCTGGTGCCACCCCATTTTGTTATTTTAGTAAAACCCAACACGAGGGTTCACAAATCACACCTCCCAGGCATTGACTAGGTTGTTTGCATTTTGGTCACATTTTTACTTCTCTTGAGAATTATTTAGCCACCTTGATTAACTGCTTCAGAATTCTGGTGGTCATTTTAACCAGAAAACTTAGCACATCTTTCTCTCTTGGCCTTTGGCCATCCAGGAGCCATCATGAATTTTTAGGCTGTTTCTTTGAATGCTGTTTGAATTCCTGTTACTCAAGTCATCCTAACCTTTCACCCTGCTAGTCAGTGACTCTGGTTATCTTTAACTCAAGAACTTCTTTCTTGTGGGCTGGGACAAGAACCACCCTTCCCCAGTTACACCAGTGAAGCAAGACATGTTGACTTAAAATTAGGTTCTCAGAGTAACTGTTAGTCACTTCCATGTTCCTCTTGACTCTGTTAACATAAAGAAGAAATGTTTGCAGCGCATTATCCTTGTCTATGCCTTAAAGCTGTCTTCAAAATTAGGTTCTCAGAGTAACTGCTAGTCACTTCCATGTTCCTCTTGATTCTGTTAACATAAAGAAGAAATGTTTGCAGCGCATTATCCTTGTCTATGCCTTAAATATGTCTTCAAAAGAAGGCCTTTTTTTCTGTGAATGTGAAGGCCAAGTTTTAACCTGTGAGAAGGTATGTTAAAGGTGATAGTGGTGTGCAAATGGGAGAAAATGCAAGGGTGTGCTTGGTAGGCACGTGAGACTGCTCTGTGGGCCAGGTTCCTCTTAGGCATCGGGATATACAGTCATGGGTTAGAACATGCTAAATAGCCTCATCCTCTTACTCCTTGTTTATAGATTATGTTGTCATGTTTATGGAATTGTTTTTTACTTACATTATTGCTCAATGATCAATAAACTCGGCTCTCAGATGAGGCCAATGAAGGAAAAGATGGAGTTTCCATTAGGTTCAGCGTGTGGCCAATTTTACCTTTCTCAATGTCTAACTGGGAAAGGGATCTTCTCTGCTTGTTCTGCTTGTTTTCAATTTTTAGATGTTTAAATTTTATTTTATGTATATGAGTATTTCCCTACATGTACATATGTGTACCATGTGAATGCCTGGTACCTAAAGAGATCAGAAGAGGGCATCAGGTTCCCTGGAACCGATTTACAGATGGTTGCGAGCCTCTATGTTTGTCTTGGAAACTGACCCATCCTCCTCTATAAGAGCGACAAGTGCTCTTAGGCACTGGAATCATCTCTCTAGATCCCTCTGCTTATTTGGTTCTGGTCTTGATGTGTTTCCTGGTAACATGACCACTCTATGCCAGAAACATAAACAAACATTTTTGTCTTTCTACAATGTCATAATTTATTGAATAAGAGTAAACACATCAAGTTTATTCATTTCAAGGATAACAATTCATTATATAATCCTGTGTAGGCAGGTTATTGTTGTTGTTATTATTATTGTTGTTATTATTCCAATCATAATTGCTCATATTAACTTATGTCATAGCACACAGCACACCAAAAATACAGCTGTAGACCTGTTTGCATTTACAGAATGAGTGTAAATTAAAGAGGCTTCAGTCACTCCTTTCTCTCAAAATGGAGTCAAAATGGAGTATGTGGGGCAAGGAAGAGCCTCAAACAAACAAACAAATAAACATGTTTATGCAATATGAAGTAGCTTATAGCAGTGGTTCTCAACCTGTGGGTCATGACCCCTTTGGGTGGGGATCAAACAACCCTTTCAGAGGGGTCTCCTTAGAACTTTGGAAAACACAGATATTTACTGTATAATCTATAACAGTAGCAACATAACAGTTATGAGGTAGCAACCAAAATAGTTTTATGGTTGTGGTCACCACAACATGAGGAACTGTACTAAAGGATTGCACTATTAGGAAGGTTGAGAGCCACGTCTTAGAGGAAGGTATGGCCTAATGTTAACATTTGGTGGCCATTTGATTGAGACATAGTTTTTCATCTTGACCTTGCTGTTCTTACTGTGTCAGCTCATTCAGTTGTACGAAGGAAGTACTTCACTGGGCGGCCTCTTGGATGGTCACGGATTCTGGCCATTCCTAAGACCATTATTAGTAACTGCAACATATTTATTTTACCCCAAACTGTTCCAAAGTCGTTGGTATAGTTGTTCTCAATTTATTACTGAGGAGGAAATGCTGTAAGCCGAAGGCTGTTTTAAGTCCCATGTTTCCTCCAACACCAAGTTTATTTTAACAGATTATTGTGTCACAGCGTTGTTATGCTTTTATCTTTGACCAAAGTGTTTATTTTGAGAAACAGTTATTAAGCTGCATTAAAAGCATACACAGTCTTCCCATAGTATCCTGGTTACAATATTACAGCAAAGCTCGACCGAGGCTCGAGGATATTGAACATGGATTTCCATGTTGGACTTCCTTTCAGTTGGCTTGTTTGTATTGATTTCTTTTGACATGGTCTTCCTTTATTGAGCTCCACTCTCTCTCTCTCTCTCTCTCTCCTTTTTTTAATCCCCTTCCTATAGCTGTATGTGCTAAGAGCAATTGTACAAAGAAAACCAACCTATATTAAACCTGCCTGGAGTCAGAATGTAATCTAACACCTGTAGTCTGCAGTTTGTCATCACTTCATGGGTTCTCTTTTTTAATAACATATTTCCTGAGTTTTGACCTTAGGATACTGTATAATCGCCCAAAAAGCAACAGAACTAAGTCATAGTTTTTAATAAGCCTTATAATGTTAGGATGTGAAATTACAGCCATAAGAGCCAACACAAGTAACATCATTTGAAGCTAAAAATAGTGCTGAGTTGTGTCTAAGAGAATATGTTTTGCCTGTGAAAATGTCTCTGAGTGATAAAGTCAAGAGGCAAATCATAACGTGTATGTGATTTCCCTACAGCCCTGCTCTGGGGCCTTATATGATTTGACTCAAGCAAGAATGCTTTCAACTGCAGAATCTATTTTGAATGTTCTAGTAAAAAGCTTGATAATCATTAGGGAGAGTCAGCTCACATCTCAAGTGTGATTCAAATAGTATAGAAGTTTCTAATCCTTTTGGTCTCATGACCCACTTTCATTTTTGCAGTTGACAAACTCAGTAATATGTCATGTATATCTGTCTTACCCTACTAGTGATTAACCTTTACAAATGAAGAGTCTGCTAAGTTTTAAATAATTGTACATGTGGTGTGTGTATGTGTGTGTGTGTGTAAAGGATATATTTTATGAAAAATACATTGCTAAAACTTAATATATACCAACCTTTTATATACATTTAAAGATATTTTAATGTCAGATATTTAATGTCTGATAATTAATGCGTTAATGCACAGCAGTTAGATTCTCAGAATTGCTTGTGTGCTTGCTGTAATATGTGCTTCTGGTTGAAGCTGATAAAGTAAATAGGGTAGCAAGAGATGTTTTAACAGACATTCCAGATAATTGAGAAATTCTTTTTTGATATTTTAGCAAGACTTTGAAAGTGACAGTGTTTTTGTTTGCAAAATGGAATTTGCCAAATGGAATTGAGCCAACATATTGGTGAATGTTTCATATTTTTGTACTTTATTCATTGGTCTCCATTTAACTTTGAATGCATCTTTTACCAATTTATAACTTTGCAGTATTATGTATTAGTCACTTGGGAAATATTAGTTTGTTCATTTATGCAGACCTTATAAATGTTGAGGCTTCTTAATATAGCCTTTCTAAAAAGCATTCTTTAAACCTCTACTAACTTTCATTAGGGAAGCTTCTGTGTATCAGGATGTTGAGAAACTTACTGTGGCAGTTAAAACTTATCAAATCTGACCATCAGAAGTAAATACTGTTAGATATTTTACTTAAAGTGACAGGCTTACTTTCTTCTCTCTCTCTCTCTCTCTCTCTCTCTCTCTCTCTCTCTCTCTCTCTGTGTGTGTGTGTGTGTGTGTGTATGTGTGTCCATGTAGAGAGAAACTAGATAACACTGGATGCTCCACACACCAGAAAGAGTCTCTCTCTGTAACCTTGGCTGGCTGGAATTCACAGAGACCTGTTTGCTTCTGGTTCCCAGGTGTTAGCATTAGAGCCATGCAGCAGGATCCACATCAGCTTTTTGAGACAGTCTCTCATTGAAGCTACTGTTTCTAGTAGAGTAGCTGGTTAGCAAGTTCCTAACCCAGAGAACTGCCTGCCTCCTCCTGCTCAGTGCTGCCTGGGCTCCATCTAGATGCCATTGCACCCGGTTTTTACATGGGTTCTGGGGATCTGAATTCAGTCCTCACCTTGTACACCAAAAAGTTTACCCAGTAAGTCATTTCCCAGCCCCTAACTTCCATTTTTAAGGAACTGTCTACTCAAATCCAAATAATCACAGGTTTCCTTTAGTTGTCCCTTCAAATAATGTGATATTCCACGGCAGAAGAGCTTCTCAACCTCCATGTAGACAGCTGTAACTGAAGCATTCTGCTTGGAGAATAAGTATGGAGAAAGTCTTTCTCAAGACCACCACATGACTTTGCTGTGTAAGAGCTTCATGCCAATGTTTAAATTTCCTCACATAGAGTATTAAGGAGCAATATGTGTTTTCAAGTGTTGAGATTAATAATAATTAGTATTAATAACTAATAAGGTTGTATCACTTAATCAAGAATATTCTCACACAAATGTGGTGTCATTGCAAATGTGAGCACCACCACCTTGACCGCCACATTTCCCCATCTGTAGTTTTGTGTCTTTGGGGAAAATTTTAGCATAATCAAAGCAATGAGCAGTAACACCTTAGTTTTGCTTGGAAGTAGGCTTGATGTCATGGGTGTCTTAATAAAGCGTACAGTTTCACCGAGGTCCGTGGATCTCGTTTTAAGAACCAGTAGTGAGGACTAACTCCCTATGAAGCCACACAGCTTATGACTGGAGATACCATTTCAAAGGGGACTCTGGCTTTGAGGTTCAGTTCTGTGTGACAAATGCTCCCGAGGCAGCTTCCATGTGCCAGGTACCATGGTAAGAACACGTATTTGTGAAGTCTGTGATGCAGGAAGGAAGAGAAGTTACTAGCAGAGCTGCCCTCTTGTCCATCTGGAACCTTAAGGTAAAAAGGCCAATTACCGAAATTGTTGCTGGCTTTAATAATTGACATGTTGACAGAAAAATGCACGAGGAATTTAGTATTGATCCTTAAGTATTCCTCACATTTTAAAAATGAAACTTGCTTGGAGCTGGAAAGACTGCTTAGTAGTTAAGAACACATACTGCTTGCTCTCTTCCGGACACTCAGATTTGATTCCTAGCACCCACGTTGGGTGCTCATAGCTCATAATGGCCTGTAGCTCCAGCTTCAGGGGTCACCTCTGCCCTTTTCAGTCACCTACATTCAACATGCACATACTCACATATACATATGTACATTGTTAATGAAAATAAATGTTTTTAAACTGAAAACTGCTCCTTAAAAAGGCTTTAGTTGTGGTCAGACCTCTGCCAAATACTTCATACGTATGATCTCACTTAGTCTTTCCTCTTAATATTGCAAAAAAGATCTTCCAAGGTGCCAAACACTGGGGCTCAGAGAATAGCTTTCTCAAGAGTCTCAAGGCTGACAAGCAGTGGTACTTGGAATAGGAACTGCCTTGAAACTGGAACTTTGTAACCCCAAACTCGCTTGAGACTTCTTCACAATTGTATGTTATGAGTCATCTAGTGCCCTAGAAGGTTTTGTGAAGAGAGGGAATAGCAACAACATTCATATGTATATATCTCCATCTCTGTTCTCACATAGAAGAACATGCTAGAAGTAAATTACACTTGATGACAGTGTCTTTACTTACTACATGAAGATGAACAGCAAGAAGAAGAAGAGCCAGTGCTCAGCAGGGGAGAGAGTAAATCTAGAAATAATGAGGAGAGGGTGTGGGATTGGCTCAGCGCAGCACAGCCAAGAAGTCCTGAGCTCTCAGCTAGGCATGAGATGTGCAATCCACAGTTCACAAGCCCAGTGGGTGAGCTATGCAGGCCGTATACTGAATTCCTGCTGTTTATAATCACCAATGTTAGGTGTTTCCCCTGCTGAATTTTGACTCAAATTAATAGTCTCTACTACTGGTTTTGATGGGGTGGAGGGAAACTTACCACTAAGTTGTTGAAACCTCAAGTACAGGACATTTTATATATAGTAACGGGTAAAAATAATAGCATGCAATCATTCTTGTGTTTGGTATGCTACAGCGGACTTATGCCAGAGGACTTTCAACCAATTGTTCTTGTTGGTTCATGGTTTTTTTTTTTTTTTTTGAATTCTTGATGCAGGAATACTTTTCCTTTTTTTTTTTTTTTAAATTGATTATTTCATGTTTATTGACATAGGTGAGTTAAACAAAGTGAGTAAAAGATATTTTGACTTTAACGCCCAGTAGATATGGACAGAAGATCCCTTGTCCTTGTTGTCACCTCCTGCTGCTGTGCCTTATGCTCTGAGAAAGGCCTACTTCTGTGGGTGAATCTCGTCCTAGAGAGCCATGTGCAGCCACCTGGAAAGCTGCTTTAACCTGTTACCATGCCTCCCCCCACCCTCTACAGTCACCTGCGTAATAATTTCTCATTTTCTCTATATAAAAACGACCACAAAGTCTTGGCTTATTATAAGTAATCCAGTTCACCCCGTAATGATACAGTGAATTATATACTTTCCTAAACTTAATCATTCAAGATCTTACTTCCTTCCCTGCAGGCAAGGACCATTATACTTTACACATGGCTCCCAGCTGGCTTTCATTGAGGCCTTCAAAATCTATTTGAACGCTGAGAGCTTTAAGAAGAGGGCTTTATCTCTCTCTCCGGCAGCTTTTGTCATGGTACCGAGAGCTCCTTCTGTTTTCCAAGTTTTCAGTTTTAAGACAGAGAAGCAACGTGTGTCCATATTATAACTGTGCTTTGTAACTGGGCGAGAAGGCTTTAAGGCTCCATTTGGAAGATGGCATCCCTTTTAAATATATTTACAACTTTTCTTCCTGCATTGTTAGTTTCGCGTCCACTCATGTACATACATGTTATGTCTCAGCTCAGAGAGATTTCAGAAAATAAAAGGAAAGGAACTTTATCAGGCTTTGAACTTTTAATTTGTTTATGTATGCCCATAGCTCACTTAGTCACCAACCCTCAATTGTTGGACCTAGAATTCCTTATTTAGAAGCCTTCTAAATGAATGGGTCCAATTGTTGTAGGAACCCTGTAAGTACCCAGACATTTGATGAGTGGATCTACTTTTTTCTCTGTCAATTCAAGGCTGATTGTTGCAAACACAATTCCTTTTAGGGGTGGTAGGTGCTACAGCTGAAGGAGGTAAGTCATCAATTAGATGTAGAGTAATTGTTTCTTCGCGGGTAGAGATGTCTGGGCACATTTCTGGCTACTTTATACTAATGTTGCTATTTGGGATAATTTAATGATGCTCTAGTAACACAGTATATGCTGAATATTTTGGATTTAGTACATGGGCATACAGGTATTTGCCCTTCTGACTTATAATAGTATTTTACAGCTCAAGCTCTGGTTTTGTCTAGAATAGATTATATGATCACAGGTCTCTCAGGGGTATTGTATCACCCTGATGTTAGGATGCTAAGCTCCCCTTGGTCCAGGTCTGGATCTATCTATCTCTGTTGTCACTGCTTGACAGTGCAGGGCCAGTACTTTGTGTGAGTGTGGAAGCTCAGTGGTCCATGTGATCCATCTTAGCATTGTACACAGGAGGTACCCAAGCATCTGTGACGTGCCTAATGGGACTGAAGAACTGAAGACTTGGAAAAAAATATTTAATTAATTTAAATTTAAGGGGGAGTGTCTGAAAAAATAGCTTATTTGCTAAAGTGTTTGCTGTATGTACTAGGATGGGAGTTTATATCCAGAACCCATGGTGGTGTGCTTCTAATCCCAGTACCCGAGAGGCTGAGACAGGTGGATTCCTGCAGCTGAATGGCCAGCCAGTCTAGCTTCCTCAGTGCATTCCAGACCTATGAGCAATCCTGTGTCAAAAAAGGGGGCATGGGGAGTAAATAGTGCCTGGGAATAGACATCCAAAGCTGACCTCTGACCTCCCTCCACAGACATGCTCACACTGGCACAAATATGAAATAAATAAATGCCAACTGCCTGCAGCCATGGCTACTGCGTCATCAGAGAGCGGTGGCTGGCCTTGTTGTTTTTCAGATGCTGCATGCTTGTTCTTTCCTTCAGGCCCTTTTGCTTGCTTCCTTTGTCTGGGGCACTTTTCTTACACACGCTGCCACCCTCCCCCTGCCTCCTTTCCTTCAGACCTTACACCTAAGCTGCTTCCTCTATGAGCTTTCCTGTTCACCTCTCTGAAGCACCTCCTCCACCTGTGCACTGCATCCTCATCACGTGTGATCCTCCTCTGGGATGTTTGACTTAGGATTTTGCTTCCCCTCTGTTCTAAGGACCTACTCAGCTTACCTCTGTACACTCTGCTCATGGACTTCACCTTCAGAGATACAGAATGCAAGTTCTGTTACAGACAAGCTGGGGTCCATCAACATATTTAGATTGGTTTTCTTATAAAATGAGTCAAAACATGGGCTTTCCATGAAACAGAGTATGTATGTGATCTATATCATATATAACATATATGAAACATATATATTTGGAGCATTTGGCTTAGATTTCATGGATGCTAATATCCATTCCAACTGCTACTGTCCTGCCACTGGGATTTGTATGTTTCACTACTATGACCCCCTCCCACCATAGTCATGTTGAAAACAAATGACGCTATGAAAAAGGGAGAGGTTTGAAAATATGCTTTCCAGGAATCTCATTATAGAAATGCCATAAATGCATTTGTGAGAAAAATCTAGAACCCAAAGGAACCAAGAAGAATTAGTAGGTACACAAAGGTTGAGAGTAAAGGCATAGCTGTCTTTACAGAGTGATGTGTTTTATTATGTTGGAAAATCACAGGAAGATGGTGCTGCACCTTAAGAGATTAAAGATCAACTATTGGACCCTAAAAGTTGTGCCTACTTGTAAGGACAAGTCTCAGTAAGTAGCCCAAGCTAGCCTTGAATTCTCAAACCTCTTGCTTGATATATTTCACAGCTTTACAATATCACACTGGTTCTGGACTCATATAGACGTTGGTTTTTGTTTTTTGGTTTTTGGTTTTTGGTTTTTTTTTTTTTTTGAGATGTGGTCCAATTTGCACATAGTAAAAATCATAGCTCTTAAGCATACAGCTGAATAATCTTTCAGACATGTTTTCGTTCCTTTACTCAATGCCCACATCGATGCAGAGAAAAGACTGTCTCCTAACCTTTCAGTCAAGAACTCTCAAAGACAATGTGCTTGCAGTGTTGCTGCCTGTTCTGGAACTCCTCTGTAGACCAGGCCTGAACACAGATCTGCCTGCTCTGCCTTCTGAGTGCCAGAATTAAAGGTGCTCACCACCATGCCCAACTGCTTCAGGCTTTCTTATTGCAGTGTGGCTTTTGCTTTTTTTTTCTTTCTTGACTCTCCCATAAGTTCTTTCAGCCAACAGTTAGTTTGTAGCCATTCCCCACAGTGGGCTAGTTGGCCTAACATCTCTGTTAATATAATACCCTGGTTTACCCATTCTATCACTGGAGAACCCTTGCATCCTTTCAACTTTGGGGCTTTTGTGACTGAAACTACTAGAACATACCTTTCAGACGTTGCAGTATTCTTTCTGGCTCTAGACAGTGTACCTGTGTGTTACTATAGGTTTTATGTGACTATAGATGTTAAAAAATCAGTCAGAACAAGGACAAGGATGGCCTCAACTGCCATGCCAGCATGGCAGGAGGAAAGCTCCAGGGCTTTACGCCAACACAAGAACTAAAGGCAGCGAAGGAATTACGAGAACAAAAGGAGTCTTCTCTAGGGAGGGGCACATCAATAAATGGCCAGCCCTGAAAACACACATGTATCATAGTATACAGCTTGAGCAGAATGTATAGATTTGGGAAGATGCATGTTCTCTCTCTCTCTCTCTCTCTCTCTCTCTCTCTCTCTCTCTCTCTCATACACACACTCACACAGGAACAAATAAAGAAAAAGAGAGACCATGAATTTGAAAGAGAGCAGAGAAGAGCATATATGGGAGCCTTTGGAGGGAATAGAAGAGAAAAGTGATGTAATTATTATCATCTCAAAGAATTAAAAAATTAAAATAACCTAGCTAATCATAAATAAATACAAGAACTGCCCAGTGAACTCAGGAAGGGGATTGCTTGCAAGTGTGTCCACCAAGAATCAATGGAGTAACTCTCATGGTATTTGCTGGAGACACAGAATAACCTTGACCCATTCTACTTACTAAAAGGGAACAGAGAGCATGCTGTAACAAATTCAGACAGGAAAACCGAGACTTACGAAAGTGAGTTTATAAACCTGTCCTGTGAGAAAGAAAAGAGAGAGAGAGAGGAAAATGGAAGAGAGAGATGGATGAATGGATGGATGAGTGGGTGGGTAGGTGGGTGGGTAGATAGATAAATAGATGGACAATAGAGAATGGATTGCTGCTAACCTTTAGATGAGAGGAACTGGAGAGTGCCTGGCTTCGTTTTCTCTTGACAAAGGACATGTTGTGAGTGAGTCAGTCTTGGCGGTATGGAGCTGCACTCTCTGTTTCCTCCGAGCACTCTATTGAGGAAAACACTACTCAGTAAGAATGCACAGAGATGAAATGTTATTCAGATCTTTTGCTAAAAACTGTCTAGAGATGGTAATTCATTGTCTAGAGGAGGTAGAACGTTTGGAAAAGTGAAGACCCTTGTGATAGACATCTTTGGAGATCATTACTTTCTTGATTTTTTATGTGCTGTGTTTGGGAGGCAGACAGCCATTGGCAGGTAGCAGCATTCAAGCAAGACTCAGCCCATTATATATCTTACAAGGCAGATCACTTCTAGGGATGTTCATTTTGTCTTCTGTATTTTGACTGACCTTTTTATGTCTGTTAGAAATACTAGAACTTACTTCGTGCCTGTACTGTCATGACCACAAGCCCACTCTTCTGTATTGCTTGGTCAGAAAGTACGTTTCATTTTATGGGGAATATTTATTGCCAGTATTTCTTTTTAGGAATACTTTTCTAGTCTATGATTGGCAAAGTCCCCTGGGAGACATTTTTTTTTTCCCAGCCAGACTTCTCTTTATACTCCTGACAGTGTAGAAGAGTTTCCTCTAGTGCAGTGTGTTTCCAGTTAGTTCTTGGTCCAGATCACACCTTCATGAAGAACTGTAGGATTACATTTATATTTATCTATTTTAGACTGCCTGGAACCAAATAAGCCGTGAGTGAGCCGTGCTGTTATTCTTGTTATTGGGTGTTTCACATTTGTCATCTTTGTACATTTGTATTGTGGTGCTCTGTTCTAAGAAATGAGGGGAAGTGGAGTAGTCCAACTGGTAGGGCCTAAGGAGAACAAATGCTATCATGCAGAAAGATTATAGTAACTTCAAAGTATAGTTTTGGAAAATCTCTTTAAATCTACTCTGTGCACAATGGAAAGCCCCTTAAGAACCAATCTAATTATTCAATTAAATGGAACCGTTCTGCTGGCTTTTACTACAGAAGGCAAGCATAATTTAGAAAATGGAGCATTTTAATTCTCTTTTGTTTTCCAATTAACGCAGTTGCTCTAATAGGGACCACTCGTGCTTGAGCACATGTCTGGCTAGAGTGTGCATTGTCCCTGATTCCGGTCCTCTTTCTCACCAGCAGCCGAGCCCCTCACCTGTTGACACAGAGACTTATTTATTAGCATGCTCACACTGCCCACATCCTAGGCCCTGAGCACACATCTTCCTGTCATCAAAGCCTCCGAGAGCCGTGGGAGCCTGCAGTGCAGCTCCACTCTCCCTGGTGGGGATAATTAGGACCTTGGAATAAGGGAGCTCTCACTTTTTTTGCTGATGCCAGCTTACCACATCCGACCACATGAGTTTGTTCTTAGTTGAAAGTAGTAACGAAAATGCTAACATCGCCTTTAATTGGTCAGCACTATTTGGACGCTAGTCCACTGTTTTATAGTCCTTTGTTTTCGATTCCTTTCTGCTACCAGCCACCAGCTTATTACAGTAGGTAGTCTCATTATGTAGCCCAGGCTGGCCTTGTGTTTGTGGTTCTTCATTCTCCAAGCCTCCCACATTCTTATACAGCTGTGGGCCACCATGCCGAGCCTCTCATCAGCTTTTACTAGTTAGTGGTAATAATTTGAAAAAGACAAACTTTTTCTGTTGATGCCATATTTTATCTTCTCTAATATTTATTAAACTCTATAAAAAGCTGGCATTTTCACATGGGTGAGAAAGTATGTTTTCATCGTAGGCCTCTGAGACTGGTGGGAATGGCAGTTTCTCTTACCTTTAGCTGCTCATGTTGAGGCCAGTGAGGCTGGTTCATAGCTAAGCAGTGGGCCACGTGGCTAGTCCTGTGGTGGGAGTAATGGTGACAGGGATGATGCCATGGGTGATATTCTTTTTAAGGGTGGCTACATACATTTCTTTTTCTGTGTTGCTTGGGCCTGATTCTCCCTGGACTCTGGAAAATGTGTAGTTTAGGATCCTGATTTTGGAGAACCTTTCATAAAACATTAGAAAATTGTAAAGAAGAAATGTGTATTGTTTTTAAGTGTTGTTGTAAAGCACCTTGAGAGGATACAGGAAGTTGGGCACTATCTGAGCACAGGCATTATGGTCCTCAGCTCTGTACATGACCTCACACGTCTCAGCAGGGATGACCATTGCTACCTTTTAATTCTGTGACATGCAGCTGCAGGTCAGCTGCCAGTGTTGGCAAGCTCACTGGGTGACATCCTCCCTTCCAGTCTTCATAGAGTTAATAAGTTCATATTAGAATGGAAGTTATTTCATGCAGCGGTAACGGTGGTGATGAGGCTCAGCGTAAAGTGGCCACTTAGGGTGTTGTTTTATGACTGCGTGGCATAGGTAGAGATAAAAAGAGGGACACTTATGAAAAAAGAAAAGGAGAAATATTTAAATTTTAACAGCTAGCCAGTAAACCTTGCAATTAAAAAGTAGAAATTTGGAAGTATGTTCAAAACAGAGGGTTAGTTAGTTTATAAGGGCATTAAAATGCCTATCTAATGTAGTTAAAGCAGTCAATTAAAATTTACATATATTATTTAAAATAAACATATTTAAAGAGCAAAATCAGAACAATGAGGCAGAGAAGACCAATGACTATCACTGACTAGAAGTTTTACCAAGCCAGGGATAAGATGTCTGTGACGTTCTAAGCCAAATCCAGTCTCAGTGGGCAGAGTTGAGCTCATTTGCTTACACTGAGAAGCACTGGGCAGTGACTATGACCCCTCACTGCAAGGTTCCCCTGTCCCCCCCTTCCTTCAGAACACTGTACTGCATATACATTATGCATTTAATATCTGAGTCATGCTGGGGACACCACTTTCTTTTTTTTTTTTTAACTTTCTTGAAATTTTATTTTATTAATCATTTTATTTGTTTACATTTCAAATGATACACCCTTCCCAGTTATCCCCCCACAAGCCCCCATCCCATCTCCTCTCTCCCCTTTCCTTTTGCCTCTATGAGGGTGCTCCTCCACCTATTCACCCACTCCTGCCTCACTGCTCTAGCATCGCCCCCCCACATACACTGAGACTTCAAGCCTCCACAGGATCAAGGGCCTCCCCTCTCATTGATGCCAGATAAGGCCATCCTCTGCTACATATGTATCTGGAGCCATGGATCCCTCCATGTGTACTCTTTGGTTGGTGGTTTAGTCCCTTGGAGCTCTGGGGTGGGGGGGGTCCAGTTAGTTGATATTGTTCTTCCTGTGGGGTTGCAATCCCCTTCAGTTCTTTCAGTCCTTCCACTAGCTCTTCCACTGGGGACCCTGGGCTCAACCTGATGTTGGCTGTGAGTATCTGCATCTGTATTGTTCAGGTGCTGGAAGAACCTCTCAAGGAACAGCCAGCCATACGAGGCTCCTGTCAGCAAGCACTTCGTGGCATCAGCAATAGTGTAGGGGTTCCGTGTCTGCAGATGGGAAGGATCCCCAGGTGGGGCAGTCTCTGGATGGCCTTTCCTTCAGTCTCTGTTCCATTTGTTGTCCCTGTCATTCCTTTGGACAGGAACAATTCTGGGCTAAACATTTTGAAATAGGTGGGTTGCCCCATCCCTCAATTGGGGGCCATGCCTATCTACTAGAGGTGGTCTCCACAGGTTGTAGCTCCTCTTTGTTTGGTATTTTGGCTAATGTCATCCTGGGTAAGCCCTGGGAGCCTCCCCCTTCCCTGGCAAGATGCCACTTTCTTAACCCTACTCTGACACAAGATGAGATGGAAGTTCAAGGACTTGCTTAGCTCCTCCTGCTGTGCAGAAGAGTCTAAAGGTGAACTGTGGTGTCTGTCATTAGTGCAATTGGATAGCTTTACAAGTAGTTCTTTTCTTTCTTTCTTTCTTTCTTTCTTTTTTTTTTGTTTGTTGTTGTTTTTGAAACAAAGTCTTACTATACAGTCTAGGCAGGCATCAAATTGCAGTGTAGCCCAATGAACTCAAATTCCTGGAAATCGTCCTGCTTCTGCCTCTTACATGCTGGGATATAAGTGTGTACCACCTTACCCGGCTCAGATGATTCTCATGAATCACATGTTTCATAGATGAGAATCTAAATTAAATCTTCAGAAATGATTTCAGCTTTCCCAAGATTTTACTTTATCTAAGTGCAGTCTGAGGGAGATACTACAAAGGTCTGGTGGTCTTGCAAACCTCAGATCCCAGTCACACTAATTGTCTCCCCCTTCTGCTTCTCAGGTACTTCATCGACAGCAGTCCCAGCCAACTAAGGAGAGCTCCCCTCCCAGAGAAGAAGCGCCTCCACCACCTCCTCCAACAGAAGACAGTTGCGCCAAGAAACCTCGGTCTCGCACAAAGATTTCCTTGGAAGCCCTGGGCATCCTTCAAAGCTTCATCCATGATGTAGGCCTCTATCCTGACCAGGAAGCCATCCACACACTCTCTGCCCAGCTGGATCTCCCCAAACACACCATCATCAAGTTCTTCCAGAACCAGAGGTACCATGTGAAGCATCATGGGAAGCTGAAGGAGCACCTGGGCTCCGCGGTGGACGTGGCAGAGTATAAGGACGAGGAGCTGCTGACCGAGTCCGAGGAGAACGACAGCGAGGAAGGTTCAGAGGAGATGTACAAGGTAGAGGCAGAGGAGGAGAACACGGAGAAGAGCAAGGCGGCGCCGGCTGAAACCGACCAGAGATAATGTGAACTCCACAGGCCGAGCAATAGATGGGTCCAAGGACTTTCTGTTTTAGTTTGTTTTCAAGTTCCTCTCGGCTTTGTTTTGTTTTGTTTTTGTCTGTTTTATTTTTCTTACCCTTACGGTATTCCTCTGTTGCACAGGATAGCCTATAGACTGAGTAAGCTCAGAGTTTCTGAATCAGACATCGCCTTGGCAAAGACACTAAGTGTTTAACTTTTACAATTGACTGGACCATAGTAATTCTAGTCACGGGAGACCCTGCCATCATTCTTGGACTTACGGAAGAGACGCCAGGCAAGTTCCAGGATGGGAAGACCCACAAAAGGAAGGAAGGAAGCTGCGAGTGTGTGTATATGTATATGTACATATCTCTATATTTACATATATATATTAAAATTGCATGGGACACAGAACTTTACAATCTGAAGGACTAGACTGAAATGAGTTCTTAAAGAAAAGACTTGTTTATGTATAACAAATAATGCCACTTCACAGTGAGTCGCTTTGACTTTTTAAGAAACTTCGGCCTGCTCTCAGGGCGGGGTAACTATTTTTGAATTCCTATTTATTTTGTGTGTTTGTCCCTGATTTTTTTTTTCTTTAATTCTATGGCTTCCTATCTGGCAGCTTCATGGGTAATTTTTGAGGTATGTATTTAACAAAATAACACTGCCAAAAACAAAAGAGAGAGAGAGAGAGAGAGAGAGAAATGAGGAAAGAAGAGAGTAAAGTGAGAGAAAATCAGGGCATGTTTAAAAAAACGACATAGGGCAAATTACTCCTGAGGACATAATGCACACTTTAAGACAATAAGACAGTGACTCAACGCCGTGACCCTCCACACTCCGTTACTGAGCATGTTAGCACTGTAGCGAGCAGATGCATTCTGTGGAATTCCGAGCCAAGTTCAGTGCAGAGGAAACTTGACCTTTAGCGCAGTCTCGATGAATGACATTTTGACGTTGGACCTATGGAATCCATGCTATGAGCCACATTTTGTTGTGAAGTTTATTTACCTGCTTGTGGCTTCAAATCTTAAAATTATTAAGCCTGCTCATTTAAAATTGTTCGGTTGTTACCGTTTCCTTTTTTTCCTGGATTTCTTTTGTTTTTGTTTTCTTTTTGTTTTGTTTTAAATAGAATATAGTTCAATGTAATGTTAGGTTTGAGAAAGAGGTTTCTGCCCGGTTAGAGGGGCTCCCACTCAGATAACTCCACCCGGCCCCGCCCCAAGTGGTTCTTACTCCTCCTCCAGTTTGGATTTCCTCTTCACAAATTCCCTTCACTTTAGCCAAACCTCTGCAGACCCTGAGCTCATGCGCCTCCCTCCACCCTTTCCCTGCCATGGCAGCCCTGACAGGAACCTGGTTTGGAATCATTATGCACCTCCAGGCAATAAAGTAAGTGAAGCGATTTCAGCAGAGTCACCTACTCATCGGAAAAGGAAATAGCTGTCCCAGTGCCCCACATAGCGCTTACCTTACGTAAAGCAGAACTAATGCCAACGGGCTGTTTTGTGGAACAAGCGTTAAAGCTGCAGTCTACCATAGTTTGCCAAGTCTCCTCCAGTTTCCTATTAGAAACAGTAACGTTACCTTCCAGTTCCAGTGACAGCGTTTGCAAGAGGAGACCTCCCCTTTGGGACCGGCCTCTGGAACCCACTCCAGGCTTGAGATGGCCACTCAGTAGTCCCGCACGGTTGGATTTTATTTTGTTTTGTTTTGTTTTTGAGTTGTATCCTTATGCAACCTCGTCAAAGACCTCATGCAATATCACTTTGAAATTTATTTTCTGTTTACTACACAAACATTGTAATATAACTGTTAATACTATTTATATATTTGAAAGGTATAAGAGGTAGGAATTTAAAAACAACCTCTATGTGTAGATATTAACTCAGAACTTACACTATACAGGGAGAAGACACGTTGCAATACAAGCTAATTCTAGCTGCTTAGTAACCTCTGGAGTTTTCAAAGGGACATTTTCCTGTACTTTTTCAGATAATGATGTTTAAAACAGTTAACCTTGACATGAGCGTCATGTGTCTTTGCAAAAGGAAGGCTGTTTGCAGCTGAGGCCTGGGCCCACCCTTCCCCTTTCTGTAGATGCTGCAGCTTTAAACCGAGAGTCCACAGTTGCTGCTTCCTGATCTCCGAGTTACTCTTCTCCAAATTGTCTTCTGACACTGTTGCTGAAGTCACTCTGTACACATCCTAGACACCGATTTTTTGCCAAGCTCTTACAGGTGGTTCATCAATCGATGGCATCCGCATTTGGTATCTTTTACACTTCAACCAAAAATTTATTAGGTATTTTTCAATGCTAAGTCTTGCCTTTTGTGTTTTAATTTCACTGCCAAGTTTGCAGTGGTTCCAAGTGAATCTGTGGGCATTTTAGCCTGTGGTCTTGCCAGATCTTTGCGAATTACAATGCATATATGTCTATTTATTCAATATCTGTCATATAATATCTATTTGGAAGAAGAAACTTTCTCTTGTAGTGCCTCTTGACAAAGCACAATTTCCCGCCTTTTTTTTTTTTTTTTGTGAAATGAAGAAAAAAAAAACAAATTGTGTTTTATTGCAGTATCAATAATGTGAATAAGGATTAACATATTGTAAATGTTCTTTTTTCCATGTAAATCAACTATCTTTGTTATCACTAAGTGATAATTTTTAACTTATGTGCATTGTTAGGCTGTTAGAATTTTTTGGTTGTTAAATAAAACGCATTCAATAAATCTGACTTTGTTTGTCAAATAGTTTACTGGCCTTGGTCACCCTTTCCCACTTTAAGTCTTCAAGTGGAACAAGACCTGGAGAATCTAAGAAAAATATTTTAGAAGTAGGACCGTGGTGCCAGCAGTTACAGATGTTTCAGTTCTTTTCAGTGTGTAGATTTAATTGCACATGTGAACTGTGTGTGTCTCAGCATATCTGAACACACGCATGCTCACATGCTGTCATGGAGAGTGATTTAGCCACTGTCTTGTATATGAACAAAATTCAAATGTATAAAGATATATTTATGGGCTCACTTCTTTTTCTAGTGAATATTTTCTGTTTATAATTAAAAAACCACAAATGACTGCGTGTCAGGAAACTTTTGGGGCACATATGTCTATGGTTAATGGACATAGTGAAAGTCTTTTCTGTTGAGAGCTCAGGTACTATAACGTGTGCTTAGAGGGATGCCGAAGGATTGATGTCTCTGAGAAATGTGCGAAAATTATTTGTAGAAAGTGCTTATGATGGAAAACATTACTCCAAAGACTGAAGTTAATAAAGAAAGAGCAAGTGTTTAGCCGCAGAGAGTGTAAATTAAAAAATGATCTTGGTTTTAGATATTGCCGATTTTTCCTGCCCCTTTCCTTTTCTTATCTCTCTGCTTTGGTGGGTATGCAGATTAATTTTTCCTTTCCTTTTTCCATGATGGTTTATAGCTCACATGCCAGGTAACTCTGTCTTTAGGACAGACAGTTAAAACTGGATATTTATAGGAATGCAGACAGCATAAGTTTTTCGAGGGCTAATAAGAATTCAGCTTGGAGGTGACCCATATTCTCAGTGCAAATGTAAATGAGCTCTGGTTTGGGGTGTGGAGGCCAGGAAGGAAAGCATTGGAGGGGTAATTTGACTTTTAATACAAGCAGCTTTCATATTCCCACATGTCTTCTGCATGTTTAGAGGCTGGAGTTCACCAGAGAGAAACTGAAAACTGAAAACTGCCACCAGATAGATAAGCAGGCTCTGCCTAGGTGACAATCTTGTACTAGTTGCTTCTCTTCTCAAGAAAATTCAAAGAGATTTCTGGACTACCAGAAGAGCCACAGCTTTGTGGGGTGAACTATAATTACAAGAGAAAATACAAGTCATGATCTCAAGTGGTTTTGAAAGGCTTAGCTGCAGATACAAGGGAAAGGAGCAAGAAAATACTAAGACCAAGACATTGTCTCCTCGGATAAACGACATGGCTAAGGTAAGCTGGCTTCACAAAGCTGTCAGAGTTCCTTAGCCTCTCCATCCAAGGTTTCATTCCCCCTGCATCCGTTGCTCTGTGTTCCCTCTTTATGGTTCACACAACTGTTGGAGCTCTGGCTGTCACTTCTACCTTCCATAGACATGGACAGAGAGTAATAAACAATTACATCTATCTCGGAGATTTTTTTTTTTACAAGCCCTGTGTCTGAATACACAGGAGAGGAGTGTTCTAGTTGCACCATTAGCTCCAGGAAAAGGAGAGTGGGTTTTGGGAGTCAGCTAATAGCTTCTTCCCCAGAAGATATCCAAAAAGGATGCTGGAAATAATAAAGAAGAAAAAAAGGAAGGTGCATATTTTCCCCAGCAATCCTCCCTGGATCATGTATCTTCCTCCTGCTCACCCTACATTCATTATGCCCACTCTTGGGTCCATCCAGTCTCAGCATCACGAAGTCTGTCCAGAATGGTTTTGCTGATGTGTTGCATATCCTGTGGTTACACAGCTCCCTGGCTTCCACCATCCTGGATCTCACAGCATGCTGTGTGCTTTTTGGCCCCCAAACTTTGCAGCTGCATTACAGTCAGTGGGTTACCTAGCCCTAGGATGGTGCCTTGTATGTGGTCAACAAAAAAGATGCTTGGGGGGGGGGGCATATTATGTGGTTGATAAAGGCTGGGGATACAAAGTCTGCATGAAGTCTTGGTTTTGATCTCAACATCACATAAACTGGGTATCGTGGGCCAGGCCTATGATCCCAGCTCTCAGGTGGTAGATACCAGAGTATCAGGGGATCTTTAGCTACAGCATGAGTTTGAGGATAGCCTAAGCTACAAAACAAAACAAGAAAGAAAGAAAAAAAGAAAGATATTTTAAAAGCATACTGCCCAACAGTATGTACACACAAATATACACACACACACAGAGACACAGAGAGAGAGAGAGAGAGAGAGAGAGAGAGACACACACACAGAGATAGACACACAGACACACACAGAGAGAGAGAGAGAGAGAGAGAGAGAGAGAGAAGGTGGCTGTGAATTTGAAAAAGCAAGAAGGGAGGTATATGGAATTCTTTGGAGGGAGAAAAGAGAAGGTGAAGATGATATCTCAAAAATATAGAAGATAATAAGAAGAGGAAGAAAGAGGAAGATGAGAAGGAAGAAGAGGAGGAGGAGGAGGAGACCACAGAAGATGAAGAAGAGTCTGGCTTGATAAGGATGTTCTTTCCCAGGTCTTTCTCCTTTTTGTCCCATAGTGGCTTATTTTTTAGCTGGCCTGGGGGGAGGGGGTGTGTGACAACTCTTGATTCTAATATGGGTTTTTGTTTTCTCTGGTATTTAGAGAATTACTCAAGACATGCATGTTAGGACCCCTGGTTTTTTATTTTTTGGTTGTTTGTTTTTAAATTCTAAGTCTTTCCAAAAGATGAAATTAAGAAAACTGATGAAAGATGTGGGGTGAGATTGATAAATTTTGTTGTGAGTTAAAGCTGTTCGTCCACCCTCCTTACATTTTCATGATGTTTTAATGCAATAAAGCTTGGGAGCTGGCTAGGCATGGCAGCACATGTCTGTAAAACCAGCTCTCAAGATGGCAATGAAAGAAGATGTTGCAAGTTCAAGTCAGTTCTTGTCTGTACAGTGAGATCTTGTCAAAAAAGAAATGAAAAAGAAACAAAGCTATTCCTAAAATGGTGCACCTTCCAAGATGCTAGCGCACGGGAAGGTTACTCCTCCCCTGCCTTAGAGCTCTCACCTGGGCTGTCCACTGGACAATCAGAGCCTGTTCTGCCAGGTTGATGTTTGTAAGGCAAAGCCCTGAAGACTAATGGGGATTTGAAACCAAATATAGCTGGGTTCCAAGGGTGGCACCATCATCCCCTGTCACATAACACTAAGTGATGTTTCTAACCTACCATCCTCATCTAAACCCAAGGGAAAGGCTGAGACTGGAGTTCAGCCACTTAACCCATGCTTAGCAAGAGCCTAGCCTTGGACCAAACCAAAGTCAGGGGTAACAAACCAAACTGGTAGTGTTATGGTTGGTCCAGTGTTTGTGAAGATATTTTGAAACCTCAGAGGCTTATAGAAATACCACAAGCTGCAAATCATAACTTGTCACATACTACTTTATCATGCATTCTAAGTTATTTTGTTTATGAACTTGAAGGAACTCCAATGAAATCAAGATGACAACTACACTCTTGTGTAGTCATGACACACATTTAATTAAGACCAGGTGATAGGGATGCTGTGATCAACTAAGAGAATCTATGAGGATCCACTGAGCACAGGCAGTGGCCTCAATTCTTAATGAAGAACCAAAACATGTTTTAATCCATCCAAATTAATTATTGTAAGCCAGACATGGTGGCTTGTGCCTGTGATCCCAACTCTCAAGAGAACAGGCAGAAGGATTACCTGAAGTCAGTCTGGGCTACATAGTAACCTTCAGGCCAACCTAATCTACAGACAACCTGTCTCAAAATTAGTGTAAAGGATTTTTGTTTTCTGTAACATTAGATGGCTATAGTTCAAGGAGCTCTGTGAATGACTAAATATAGTGAGTGGCTTGTATCTATGGAGCTTATTAGAAATGAGCTTATAAGAAGGAATATGACGGTCAGGGTCTGCACCAGGTGTTTCTTATTGTCTTATTCAAGAATGAAATGAAGGTGCACACATAGTAAAGCAGCAAGGAAACTGTATTCAAAACAATGCCAAGAAATACAAGAGTCTGAGAGTAAGTAGTTAAGGCCCCTGTTGTTGTTTGAGGCTTTCCTTTTATGGTACTTAAGAAGTTTGACTGCTAAACAGTATAACATAGGTGGTTTTCTTGTTCGGTCAGCCAGCTTGGGTTATGTAACTGTTTGTTCATTGCCTGTGCCCTTTCCCATAATGCATCTGATTTTAATCAAACGCATTCCCATCTATGTATATACGTAAGGTAGTGTGGTACCTAACCTTAGGACACATCTGATAAGAGGGATCTTCAATTGAGGAATTTTCTCCACTAGATTGGTTGTGGGCTTATTTTGGGGGCACTTTCTTGATTGCTGGTTGATGGAGAAGGGTCTAGCCCACTGTGGGAGGCACCATCCCTAGGCAAGTGGGCCAGGGAAGTCTAAGAAGAGTAGTTGAATATAAGCCTGGAATCAAGCCATTAAAGCAGCATTCCTCTGTGGTTTGTGCTTGAGTTCCTGCCTCTAAGTTCCTGGCATGAGTTCCTGTCTTGGCTTCCCTCAGTAGCCGGTAATGTGTCCTCGGGGTGACATTCAAGACTGTTATGCTGACTCAGACGTAATGTTTGAAGCAGTAAAAACTCAGCCTTCCCAACAAGTAAATAAGAGAACCAGGAAGTAAAGTTAGAACTACATGACCCCAAAGCTTCCATCTTCTCTCCAGTATCACACTACCTCTGTCTTCGTGTCCTAGAATGCCTAGATTGTGCGATAGAGCATCAGGGTACTGGACTCTGGGTGCTGTGATTGTACTTATACAAGCTAACCATTGTACTTCCTTAGCACTTTCAGAATTTTGTCTGACTGGCATTGCTGATGGACTTTATTTTGAAGAGGAAAAAAAGTCAACATGCTAAACAATAACAACAAAAACAAATCATGATCTGCTGGTGTAACTATCCCAGAAGAACCTGGAGGTAGCTACTTTGGTGGCTTTTAAAAAAAGAAATATTTTTTAAAGGTATGAAAATTTTCATATGGAGAAATGAATACAAAATTATTCTATTAATATTCCAGGAAATAGTACAAAGCAATAATGAACTGAAGAGGTAGCTGTGACTTCATAACTATCCATTAACAAACCTAATCCTATGGCCACACAGAACAGCACAGACTAAGGGCATCCTGGGAGATTGATAGCGACTTTGGCTGAAAGTTCTAAGAACCCATGCTCAAATACGTAAGGAAACATATTTTGAAGTCATTCCTCTCAAGTTAATTGTGGGAAAATGCAGTGGGCTGTCCTCCTGTGTCTTATCAAGTTTACAGCTTGATACACTAATATCTCAGATTTCTACTTTTCCCATCTGTAAACCCAGATTAGCTATTTATACATCTGAAGTTCTCAGAATCCAATAAAATAACTCTTTTGAAATATCTAGAATATCCCTTCCCTTCCTTTCTTCCTTCTCTTTCAAGGAGAAAGAGAACAGGAAGCAGTCAAATGTTCTAGCTGACTTAGTAATTCAGGTGAGTTTTTGAGATAGAGTAAGATCTGATGGTTAGTTTTTTAAAACATGATTTAAAACACTTGTGCCCAGCTTCTGCCCAGATAAAGAACTGAAACCTAGTCACAGTGATATGCCCCACCCGATTGTCTCCTCTGTCCTTCTCCTCCCTCTCCTTTCCATTCCTTTCTTCTCTCCCCTCTTTGCTCTTTCTTGCTGTCAAGAGGCATATGATTTTTCTTCTTAATTAAAAACAAAATGAATGTAACATCTTGGCAGTCTTTTGAAATCTTCCAAATGGGCGTTTAGACACCAACAGCCCTGCAGCTGCTTGCTCGGCTCTTGCTGTCTTAGGCATATTCTCTCTTCTCTCCAGCCTGAAATCCTGTGTGTCCCTCGGTCCCTTTCTTCTTTGCCCCAGACCATACTCCCTTTCTGCACAACACTGTGACACTACATGAACCCACATGCTGCCTTACCTGGCAGATTCAGACCTTTTAAATCTGGAACAGGTAAGTCTGTTTGCCTCCTCAACATCCCTACTTGGGTGCTAAGCTTAATGCCTTCCTTCCTCTCTCAATTGCAGGAGTGCCTAATGCTCCTCCCATTTATGCTCTGCCAATCCTTTAGGGCTGAACAGGGTGCTCACATCTGAGCCTTGGCTGACCTCTCTCTTTTCTGGTCCTTCCCTCATGCTCACTGGCTCCAGTGCAATGGCCTCTTTGCAGTCTGGGACATGCTCTGGACTTCACTGGCCTCCATTCTCTTCTCTCTAAAGAATTGTCGTCTCCCCAACAGCCACTCACGGTTTCTCTCTAGTCTGAGCAAAGCCAACTTCCCCATGACAACCTGTCTGACTGAGGCAGGATAGAGCAGCAGAGATTAGGGAAACGTGAGAAAGGGAAGGTGCCCCCAAAACAGGCGCGCGCGCGCATGCGCGCGCGCGCACACACACACACACACACACACACACACACACACACACACACACACTTCTGAGTTTAGTTGAAGTCTGTCACCAGCTGAGAGTCAAGAATTCCAGCACATGCAATGGAGGGCCATGTCTGGATCCAAGGTCCTATTGCAGCCAGGGTCATTGTCTCTGATATCTATGGCCACCAAAGTCATATTCATGTTCATGGTCTGGGCTGCTGCCTAAGATCATGTTGATGACTGAGATCTAGGCTGCCTCTGAGTGCTTTGTCTGGGTCCACAGTTGGTCATACTGCAGCAAAGAGGGGCAAAGAATTCATGGTCTGAGCTGTTACCAGAAACTGTGTGGTAGCCCATATCCTTGCTCTTTACGTGTATGTGTGTGTGTGTGTGTGTGTGTGTGTGTGTGTGTAAATGTATGTAGGTGTCCTTAGAGGTTAGAAGACAGGGTGTCAGGATTTCTGAAGCTGAAGTTAGAGGTGGTTGTGAGCGCCTGATGTAGCCACTGGGAAGAGCAACGAGTGCTCTTTAATAGCTGGGCCGTCTGTCTATTTGTTAAAACCTACAGTATTTGACTTTGAAAAGCATATATATCATTTGCTAATATAATAATCAAACAATTCTAAAATTCAAGGGAAAGTACTCTAGATTCCCAGTTGGTGGGGAGGCATATGTCCTGAGAGGCACGAATGCTCCCTCCTGGAACTGCAAGAATGCCGGTGCCTGTCAGTTGCAACCTGGGACAGCTTCAGATAATCCTGAGTCCAGATTTCTGTCTCCCATGCGAGTGGAACGGGACTGATGGTAAGTAAACTACTACCATTGATTATTCTGGGTTCACTTGGCCAATATTACACATTTTTAGTAGTAGAGCAATAATGCGGATAATCTAGGACAATGGTTCTCGGCTTTCCAATGCTGTGACCCTTTAATACAGCTCTTTATGTTGTGGTGACCCTCAGCCACGAAATGATTTTGTTGTTACTTCATAACTGTAATTTTGTTTCTGTTATAAATCACAATGTAAATAACTGTGTTTTCCAAAGGTCTTAGGTGAGCTCTGTGAAAGGGTTGTAGTGACCCACAGGTTGAGAAACACTGATCTAGGACAAACCATGTTGTAACCAATGCCACTGTGGGGCAAGCATTGGTTTGGGCTGTGAAGGACCACTAACACATACAAGAACCTTCTATACATTAGAGATAAGTTAAAGGTGGCTCTACTTTGGAAGCTAGCACAATGAGAGTCAACCAATAGGGTGTTAAATAGCTATGTGTGCACGACCACACATTTCTGAAGCTCCCTGTGAGTAGTCTTGAGCCTCAGGTCAGTGGCAACTAAGAGATTACTGGCAATGGGGAAGCGTACAGCCCATTCAAGAACAAGGGCGTGCATGCCAAACGACACCTGCAGCAATGTCCCAAGCAACACCTGCAGCAATGTCTCTCAACTACCTGCTTTCTGGAGAAATCTACTCTGTGAAGACAGTCCACAGCAGTCATTGCCAGACACTGGGACTTCACAGACCAATAAGAACCCGACTTGGAAGCCAAGAGAGAATGTTCAATTTCATATTGGCAAATAAAAACTCAAATAACAATGAAAAATGGGAAATTACTATTTAATCCAAAAACTCTTGCAACAAGGTTAACCTCTCAGTGTAGGGGGACATAGTCTTCCAACAAAGCACAGCCTGTTTAAGTGGAAAATTTTAATCAACTTGCTGTAAATGTACATGTCTCTGTCTTATCTTTTTCTTCCTGTTAGGGAGCGGTGGAACGGGTCAACACCCAGAGTTGACTACAGATTACACTTGGGAACTGTTATTCTGAGGATTTGGTGGAATATTTACTGTCCCAGAAACTCTGTCCTTTGAGGCAGCCACCAGAGGCTCCACACTTAACCCCAAATTAATTTAAGCTTGTCAGCAAGAAAGCACTGCCACACGTGTCTTGCCAGTGAATTTGCTGTTGAATTGTGGGTGCAGCTGTTACCTACAAAAGCTTTCAGTGGCTCCCAAGCGAAATTCCATGCAAGAAATTTCTTAGTTATAAAAACAAGAAGTATATGTGTAAGAGGGGTATGTACACATTCATACACACATGCACACATACACTTACAGACACTAACACTCTCTCACACACACATACACACTATTACACACACATACTCACATATACACACTCATACACTCACACCATACACACTCACATACACATGCTCATAGACATGCATACACACACACATGCACTCACATATACACTCACACACATCACACACACTCACACACACACACACTCTCACATACACTCACATATACTCACACACTCACACTTACACACTCACACACCACACACACTCACACATACCACACACACTCACATACACTGTCACACACAGCATATACATTCACCCACTCAAGCATACATACACTCACACTGACACTCATACACTCACACACATACATGCACTCACATACACTCACATATACTCACACACACTCTACACACTCACATACACTCACACACACACACTCTCACACACACTCACATATACTCACACACACTCTACACACTCACATACACTCACACACACTCACACTTACACACTCACACACCACACACACTCACACATACCACACACACTCACACACACTCACATACACTCTCACACACAGCACATACATTCACACACTCAAACATACATACACTCACACTGACACTCATACACTCACACACACATACACGCACACACACATACATGCACATATACATACTCACACACATATTCACACATAAATGGTGGAGAGCAGAGGTCATTGCCGGGTGTCTTAGTCAGGGTTTCTATTCTTGCACAAACATCATGACCAAGAAGCAAGTTGGGGAGGAAAGGGTTTATGCAGCTTACACTTCCACGTTGCTGTGCATCACCATATGAAGTCAGTACTAGAACTTGGGCAGGTCAGGAAGCAGGAGCTGATGCACAGGCCATGGAGGGATGTTCCTTACTGGCTTGCTTGCTTCCCCTGGATTGCTCAGCTTGCTTTCTTATAGAGCCCAAGACTACCAGCCCAGGGATGGCACTACCCACAAAGGGCCCTCCTCTCTTGATTACTAATTGAGAAAATGCCTTCCAGCTGGCTCTCATGAAGGCATTTTCCCAAAGGAGGCTCCTTTCTCTGTGATAACTGCAGCTCGTGTCAAGTTGACACACAAAACCAGCCAGTACACCAGGTATCTTTTTCTATTTCTCTCCACCTTATTGTTTGAGACAGAGTCTCTCACTGAACGTGAAGCTCACTGATATGGCAAGACTAGGGGGCCAGCAAGTTCTAAGGATCTGCTAATATCTACCCCTAGCCCAAGCATTACACATGTTCCTGGTTTCTTATGTGAGTGCTGGGGTTCTGAACAAAGGTTTTTAAACTGAGTTATCTCCCCTGCCCTGAAAGCAATTAAAAGTCACTGTTTCTCCTTGGAATGGGCATGCTACATCTAGAGTTGGCACATTGTGTTATTAGGAAGTTCATGATTTATGCTCAACAGCTATTATTGAATTAATTTGGTATTTCTAAATGGGAAAAAGGTGACAAATCCAAAGCTTACCCAGAAAGCTAAAATTGGATTTTTATTAGCATACAATTGTAAAATTGAGTCTAATAAGTTTTCCCCATAGATAGATCCATCTTTCTGGAGCTATCAATGGGCTGTCTGAGGTTCATATCCAGGCCATCTCATACGACTATGCAGGTTGTTTATGTTATAAGTGTTCACATAAAGCAGCAAAGACTCAGTTAAACTGTGTGCTCTGGTGGGATCTGCTTCTGTTCAAAGGAAGTGGCCTTGGCTGCAGATGCTCCTTAGCTTAAAATAAGGCTACCCATCCACTAAGTTGGGGATGTATTTAACACACCCAGCTTAGTAACGCTGTCCACTGTAGAATATTGGCTATGTTCCCTCTGAAACCCATGACCACTGGGATCTGGACTTCACTGACTCTGGCCAGCATCATGAGTGTTTAACTATCCTAGACAAAGATCAGAGTCATAATTCAAAATACTGATTCGATTGAATGTGTATTTGTACCATCATAATTTAAAAATTAGGCCTTATATATTGTATCCATGTGAGAACAGGTCAGCAATGGCTCTGCCACCTTCCGGCACAAACCTATTTGAATGTATCTCATCTTGCCACTTGCCCTTCTTTTGTCACAGTGCCACCTGAGTTACGAGCTATCTTAGGCTGTTCTGAGCCTTGCCTGGGGAGTGTGACCCAGCTCTACCTCTGCTGCAGTAGACTTTGAGCAGCATGGAACCAAATCATCAACTTATTCCCCCATCTAGGCTTTAGCAGAGAGTCCAAGACAGAAAACAAGAAATATGAAAAGCAGTGAAATTGTTAGTCAGAACTTTTGACTGACTGGTGCCTCCAATTTCCCCTAACATGCCAGATGTACAGCTTTTTACTGTACATAGTTACATATGTGTCCTTTGCATAAAGCCGCTCTGGCTAAACCTCAATCCCTAACTAGTATATATTCTGAATAAAAGCGAAACATCTCAGCATTTGCAAAAATTCAAGATTTATCAACATATTGAGCTTTTCCTAAGTCATGAATTCTTGATTTGTATTCTCAGTGCTCTTACATATTCATAGCCCCTTTAGCCAAAGATCTTCAATATTCATTTACTATGGAGTGGTAAGTATATATTATTCAACTCCATTTACCAATGGGTAAACTGATGCCCAACGAAAGGCCTCATCAGAGGAGCTGAATAAAGAGCAAGATGCTCGTAGCCCCTCAAAGAGAGCTCACTCCAGCTGTCTCCCTTCAGAGATAAAGGCCCATAGCCTGCCTGTCATTCTCAATTTCATGTATTAGGAAAGTTGAGGTGCTTCTGTCCGGACTTATGGGAATGTTTTGGGTAGTGTTTCCTCTTAAAGTACATGGAAAAGAACAACCTAGGAAATAAAAGAGTAGCCTCTTCCAAACTGCTTCAAACTCACGATGCTAAAGTTAATGGATTCTATTAGTTTCTCCTAAATGGGGAGGCGGGCAGGTAGAGAGCATCATTCATTTGCTCCAATGACCAATTAATGCCATTGATTGGGCTGGAGTGGTCCCCTCTCCCCCATTTTTATTAGAGAAACAGAGGTCAATTGTCTCAATACCTTCCCTAGACACAACTCATTCCATTCTTTTGTATTCTAGCTACATGTTTACTAATCCTGTTTGAAGAGGAGTTTAAACAGAAGGGAATGCATTTCTGGTTAGACCTAGAAAATAAGGGATGAAACCAGAGAGGATCATGAGTGACAACCTGCCTTTGTCAAGCCACAGAGGAATAATACCAAGCCCAGACTGCTTTGCATCTGTATAAAGTGGATTAAGCACACTTCAGTATGAGGATTGTCTTACTGTAAAGTTTAGGACTGTTTTGAAGTTTTAGGTATTCTGCAAGTGTCAGTGCTATTAGTTAAACAGGCAGTATACAACTAGCGGCCAGAAGACTGAATCTGTGTTGATTTCACTACCCAAACATAGCGAAGCCCATTTCTCAGAATTTCAACTACAAAAAAAAGGGGGGGGGGCTGTTTCGTCAAAATATTGCTCTTTAGAAACAGATGTGATTTTTTTTATCACTTTATTGTTGGTATTGTTGCTTTATTTAATGCATGCATGAGAGGTGTGTGTGGGGCTGGGGGGTGGGGGAACAGGTACATATGGTGTGTGTGAGCAGAAGCCAGAGGACAATCTCAAATGTGACTCAGGAATGCCTGCTACCATCTTTGAGATGGGGTCTGTCTTTGGTCTGGAATTCACCAATGAGCCAGACTGGCTGAGCAATGAGCCCTAGGAATCCTTCTGCCTCTGCCTTGATAGCTGGGATTACAAGTGCACACCATGACCTGTTTTTTTGTTTTGTTTTTTGTTTTTTTAAATATTATTTTTATTTCATGTGCATTGGTGTTTCACCTGTATGCCTGTACAAGGGTACCAGATCTCCTGGAACTGGAGTTAAAGACAGTTGTGAGTTGCCATGTGAGTGCTGGGAATTGAACCTGGGTCCTCTGGAAGAACAGCTAGTGTTGTTAACCACTGAGTCATCTCTCTAGCCCCAAGCTGTCTTTTTAAAATATGGGTTCTGGGGATCTGAACTCAGGTCCCCTCACTTGCATAGTAAGCATTTTACTGGCTGAGCCATCCATGTCCCCAGACCCTTTTAAGCACATTATAAAAATTGAACTCATAATAATGTAGGACAGAACTGTCCATTATATTTTTCTGACACAATAAAAGTATTTTATATCCATGCTGTTCAGCATGGTAGTCACTCACATGTGCAAAACCAGAACAAAGAGCAAATTGATAAACAAGCATTTTTTTCATGTACAGATGCCCCTTGCAGCTCATCAAATGCTATTATTTTGTTGCTGTTTTTGAAAATTATTTTCAGTTCCCTTTGTGTTCACTGGGAAGAACTCTGATTGTCAAGTGGACAGGGCCACAGAACAGTGTTCTTTAAAGTGACAAGAGAAAACTGTGAAAACCAGAGTCATACAACATGGAATAGAAAAAATATTATTTTCTTCTGAAGCCTGTCAATTTTCAATATTTCATTGCAAAACCATGGTTAGAGACCAAGGCACATCTTTAGCTCTTCTCATCCTCCATATCAGAGGGTAATCACATCAGAGGGCGATCAGTCTCCCCTTAGGATTTTTTTTGTTTTGTTTTGTTTGTTTTTTGTTTTTGTTTTTGTTTTTGTTTGCAGCTCTAACGACAAAACCTGAGCTGCATTGGAGCTCTTAGGATGTTAGAGAAGTTAAGGAGCCTGGTCATCTGCTGAGGAATGCTGTAGGGTATAAGCAAGGGTAATGGAATCAGCAACTCAGTGGGGCCTGCAGCTGGCAGAGCCACCAGCATGAGTTTGCCCTAGCCCACATGGTGACACCCCATGTCCCAGAAGTTATTACTGTGTGTCCTGCTGAGTTTCAAGAAACCGTGCTTTGGTTCAGCCCTTCCTTGCTACACCCATCCTGATTGGGGGTTGGGGGTGGGTGCAGTGTTTACTCTGTGCCTTGATTGAGTCTGACAACTCTCCTTTTGAATTTATGCAGACAAATGGTTTATCTTGTGTTTTCGAATTGGCCATCTTGGAGATGGCTTAAATGTGCTTGGTCATGAGTATCTGGGGACCAGGAGCCAAGTGCTGAAAGCTGAATATTAAATCCCCTGTAGGCTCCACTGACAAGCACTTGGTCCTAGATGTCATTTATAAAGGTTCTGAAAACATTGCAGGGTGGGGCCTACTTCAGTGAAGTAGATCCCTGGAGGTGTGCCTTGGAAAGTCATTGTGGCTCCCTCCCTACTTCTCTCTCCTTATGTCCTGGCTATGATGAGGTGAGGGGTATCCCACATGATACACATGAGTCCAGGCAACTAGAGTGAACCCTCTGAAGCTGTGAATCGAGCAGGTCTTTCTCTTTCAAGATGTTCCCTCAGTTATTTTAGTTCCACTGCATAAAAATAACTAATTATAGTATGTTCCTGAAAATTTGCCTGAATTCAGTTTCATTTAGACCAAAAGTTTAGGATTTTTTCTTGTTCAAAGAAATAATAAGAGAAAATTATATGAGTATTGTACATAATACGCCTACACATAGCCGAGGATAAGCTTAAAGTCCTTAGCCTCCTGCCTCTACCTCTCAGTACAAGCATGTGCCAGCACATCCTGTATCTGTGGTGCTAGGATTCAAACCCTGGCCTTTGTGAATGACATGCAAGTACAAGCTCTCTACCCACTGAGCTGCATATGTATATACTAATGACAAGATGTCAGATATAACAAGTTTACAGCATATGAGAAATTTTGGTATCCATATTTAACTTCTTTAAAGTATAGTATTTTGGTGACTATCTTTGTAGAGATAGATGATGTTACCAACGTGAATCTGAGGGACAGTCTATTTATAGAGCTGGGGTTAGCATCAAGGCAGTCAGCAAGAGGCACCCGGATCTCAGAAGGCCAGCAAAGTGGGTAGCTATCTCCATAAATCTGGAAGGCCACATGGAGAAGAGAAAGAAAGAGCACATGCCACATGGTCTCAGAAAATAGTCAGGAGTTTAAATCTGCATTCACAATGTTCTAATTTGCCCAGTCTACACAAACCTGTGCACCAGAAGCCAAAGTACAAAAGGACCCATTGAGATAAGTGATGTGATCATCTCTCTGGATGCAGAGCAAGCCCATAGAGGGTAAGGAATAAATTTGAGTAGCAAACAGGGAATAACCAAGCCACACACAGACCATATACATTATCCTTATCCAAAATCTCAAATCCCATGTTCATGTACATTTTGGAAATCACAAACTGACTCCTTATTCACTGGGTGTATGGGTTTTCATCATTGGGTTCACTTGGAAAATTTTATGCAAAATTAAGTCAGTCTTAGAATGTCTAGTCAGTTATGTACATATAAGGAAAGTTGAACGTTGGAGTTTAATTATTTATATGGAACACAGACAAGAATTTTGCCCTAAAGTTGTAGTGTGTGTGATATGAGTATTAACCACACGAAAAGCAATTATTTTCACATGTTGCAATATATCAAGATAACAACAGTTCTCTGTCTTATGTCTCTGGCTCATGCGCATACACTCTCTCTATTCAGAAGAACCAGATGGTTGAAATGAAGATAATTCTCACAGTAATTGGTGGTTTCTTATATGATCTTATTGGGGGATAAGGGAATATCTAATTTGTTTATGGAGGTTTGTGTTACTCTACACTGCCATCTTTCTCAGCCAGTAGTAAAGAAGTATTTCTAAAAATTAATAAGGATTTTCCCTTATCAGGAACTTCTGTAGATACTAGGTAAAAAGGAAGGAGTCGTGCATCATGCTCAGAAACCTTTTACAATTTGAGCTAGTATACAAAATTTACCCTGAAAACATGGCAAGCCTCTTGATTTATCTACTCTGCTCTTATTTTGCCAGAGTTTTCCTTAGAAATTATTGTTCCAAATAGTCCCAAGCATGTCCCCTCAGGAGCACAAATGTAGAGATGACTTATTCAGTCTGATGACTAAGTCCTGTGTGCCAAGGCCATGGGATACAAGATCCAGCCATCTATCTCTCTGTAAATTCTGCTTACCCATCTTTGCAATCTTTCTACACAGCATTGATGGAGTAGAGATGTAGGGATTTAGGCATCTTACATATGCTTAGCAAATGTTACTCCCTTAATAATGTTTGTTGCAGGATTTTTGATCACACTGTGAACCCCGAGATTGTGTTGTTTACTGGAAAAATGAGTTTCTAGTTGGTGTGGCTTAACCTTTGCACTCACCTTTAATTTCTTGGGCTGGAATGTAGGCACGCCCTTAGTACACACCTTTAATCTCAAACAATGAAGATAAAGTTAATTTGTAGAATCAAACACCCATGCTTGAAAGTGATGTCTAATTGGGTGGAAGAAGAAATGATGAATCAGAGAAAAATTTGATAGAATAGGGTACACTCAACTTTCACGAGAGCACATAAAAAAGGGCTATGTAAGAAAGAGCAAAGCAGAGAAAAAAGAAGAAGAAGAAAGGAGGCTGTTTTACTAGAAGACTTTTACAAAGACAGGTTAAAAAGAGAACAAGCTAGACATGGGTGAAGATAGAACGAGCCAGAGAATGAGAATGAACCAGAAGATTAGAACAGTTTGCTAGAGCTGGTCTGAGGCCAAACAGAGCAATTCAAGAGAAGCTGAGAGAAGCCAGGTTGAATCAGTCAGCATGGAGAGGAATTTTGAGCCAGAACAGCTGAGTGAACCAGCCAGCTAGAGCTCAGAAAGACCTAGAAAGAGTGAGCTTATTCAGCAGTAAGTCTCAAAGACTGAACACATCCTAGGTCTAGACAAGATTCCACAGAGGCTTGAAGCTTCCAGCACTAGGTTAGCAGATGGAAGCAGTAAGGCTCTGAGGTGACAATTACTTCAGGTGAATAAAAGTTCCTTTTACAAATCTTAGCTGCCATGGCTATCAAAAATTATTGTTGATTCATCTTATTTGTATTTGAATGGAAAAAAGTCTACAAGTATAACATGCATTGCGTAGACGAAGAATTCCTTGAGGTAATAATCATAGATAGTGAAGTCACAGAATCCTGCATGGTGTGTGGAATGAGTCAGGGATCAGAAAAGACAACACACTCTGGCCACTGAGGCCAGAAAATAGAAATTAAATCCAAGGGCCTTTCTTAATGCAATGCTCATTCCATGCCTTGGCCATACATCAGATCCTGCTCAGAGTAGCTTTTGTCTCATTTAGTGTTTAGTGATGCTATAATCAAACTACTATATACAACCTCAAGAGAAATTAAGGGATGTAATTTTACAGTTAATACGTTTCTAACCCCATGTTTGGTGGTATTGTACCTGTAGCCTATAGATGGTCATTGATAGCAGCATTCATGCCACAGAAATTGGCAAATTCTACAAAGCAGCCCCTACTTACCCCCTCCACCTTATTTTGGAAAGAACCAGTTGATAAATGCCCATTACACTATTGGCTGGACATTGATCTTTTTCTGTTAGTACAAAAGCAAGGTATTAGGTATTAAATTGAACCAATATTGTCAGAAAGCTATGCTGGGTGCATGATTTCAGGGCAATGAAATGCAAAGAATGGGAAATTGATTTTAGCCCCTAATGAACTCTAATGAACAGCAACACCAGAATACTGATTTCCTGATGTAAATTGATTTCCCAGAAAGGGTTGTGTAGATCAATGGGAGAGATAGGAGAGGTACTGACAGTTCTCTCTCTCTCTCTCTCTCTCTCTCTCTCTCTCTCTCTCTCTCTCTCCTATCATCTCTCATTTCCTTCCTTTTTGTCTTCTTCCCTCTCTTGCTAAAAACAGAAGACATCAAGAGCCAAGTTAGGTTGGGAATGACCACAGATGGAGTGTAATTTTAATTTTTAAAACAACCTTATTTTTAATGATGGCTCTTAAATGCTTTAACCTCCCTTTAGCCAACCACCCACCAGAGGTAGTGGGAAAGAAAGGATATGGGGGAAGTGGACCTGTTTAGAAAGGTTCTTCGGAGCAACTCCCATCTGTGTTGTGTGGAAATCAGCAGTTGAGTTCACAGGTCAGTAGTGGGAGCTTGATCCACCCGAAAAACACTTCACAGATACACCAATAATCCAGTTTGCTAGAGTCAGGATAAAAGTACAAATCAACCAGGGTGACAATACCTAGCAGAGACAGCCAGGACTCAGCCTCTACACGAGTCAACAAGAGGGACCAGGAGAAATGCCAAAAGATGTTCTCAGCTGTGCCTCTCTCAGGGAAGCAAAGATCAACAAAGATGTGAGACCCACACGCATTACACAGGTAGCTCTATAAACAAGCCAAACTCAGCCCTTGTCACCGTCTGTTGAGTCCTATTTATACTCTTCAAACATCATGTGTCCTCCACGTGTCTTGTCTCAACACATGTCTTGCCTCAGCACATGAGTCTGTCTCAGCCAACACCACTCTGCCAATCAGCCCAAGTCAGTGAAAATGACCTGAAACTGCAGCACACCACCAGAAGTTTTTTGGTGCGCTTATCTCTATAGAGTCTCAACAAATACAGCTCAACTACACAATGTAAGATGGTCCAATACACCTGTATCATTAACCAAAAACTTCATCATGTGTCCTTTCTTGTCCTTGCTTTAGCAGAACATCCTTTCTCCTGTGTTTGCTTCAGGGAAATGATCCTTCACAAGTCTGCCTTAGCCTTTCACCTGTGTCCACTTTAAATCTTTGTTTTGTTTTGTTTTGTTTTGAGACAGGATTTCTCTGTGTAGCCCTGGCTGTCTTGGAACTCACTCTGTAGACCAGGCTGGCCTCGAACTCAGAAATTTGCCTACCTCTGCCTCCCAAGTGCTGGGATTAAAGGCGAGTGCCACCACTGCCTGGCCTGTATGCACTTTAACAAAACCGTTCTGTCACATGTTTTCCCCAACAAAACACCATCCAACCAACTTTTCCAAAAACTCTTAAGTTTCCAGTTCAATGGCGTCTCCAATAATATTCACTTCCCTGTGGATCCCACAAAAACAACTCTCAGAAACCACATGACATCCACAGGGAGAAAAGCAAGAGAGAAAAGCTATTAGATTCCAGCCTGGGGTTACAATTTCAGGGGAGGTTTCATACTGTTCCAGCCTCCTTTGTGCCTCTCCTGGAAGTAGGTACCTTCTCCTTGCTCATGGAGGAAGTAATTTGGTGTTGTCAGCCAAAGAGACTGAGACCTTTAATTTGATGTTGCTCCACATTAATTACCTTGTTTTTGTCTTTACTGGCATTCTCTCACTTCTGTCCCAGTCTCTGAGCTCACCCTTGGAAAGGCAGGATCCCTGAGAAACACCCACAGACTGTGTTTGTGCACACACATGCACACATGCACACATGTGTGTGCATTTCCTTCCTCAGCATCTAGATTCATCCCTTCAGCATTTGTGTCCACAACCTAGGTGAGATCATGAGGTAAGCTTTGAAACATCAGTCGGGGCTGTGGAATAGCCTAGGGAACAAATAGGCCTATGGTGTGGATTCAGAAAGTCTCAGGATCCAAAACAATGGGTCCTTCGAGGCCATCCACTCAAGAGATGTGAGTAGGGGAGACAGATGCAGTCAGAGGATGGGAGCAGAGGCAGGGTCTGGTGAAGGAGCATGGGGTGAAGGTTAGAGTCCTCTGTTAGGCCTAGAATCTCTCTGCATTTCAGCCTCACACGCTTTTGCCTACATTAGAGGTTTTGTTATGTGTATGTGATAATTGGTTGGGAATACATGTAAAATACATGTGACAGTGACTGGCTATTGTAAGTATCTTGGCTTGCTGTTTGACAGGCAAGGCATGTTACACATTCTATAAAAATCTAAGTTATCTTTTGTTTCTTTTTAAACTGTCTTGTGGATTAAGAAGTGTACCCTGGTTTGATGGCATAGGCCTAGAATCTACTCAGGGTGCTGAGGCAATTGAAGACCAGCTTGAGCAACCTAACGAGATCTTGTCTTAAAATAGTTGAAAAAGGTAGGCCCATAGGTAGAATGCCTACCAGCAAGCACAAAGCAACTAGGTTTAAAACACAAGGCTACCAAAAAAATGAACAAATATCACTCCCATCAACCAAAAAGTGCTCAGAGATATAAAGAGTTCAAAACTTATCAGACCAAGCTTCTCAATAAAATAAAAGCTAAACACACTATATATCAGTGACTTTTCTTAGTTTCATCAGAGAACTGAGATTGCAAGGCAAATCATTAGCTCTGATACCTAGAAAAAGAAAATACTGAGAATCATGGCTGGGATGAGCTTAGCAGGAGCAGGAGCCAGTGAAGCCAATAACTAGGAGGAAATTCTTAGTAATAATTGACAAGCTTCTAGAGGTTCAGGATGAGTTTGTGAGGCCATTGACTTGGTGGGAGGGAGAGTGGGAAGGGGGGAGAGTAGGAAGGTGGAGGGGTGGGGAGGGGTGAGGGTGGGAGAGATTGAGAAGGTGGAGGGGCAGGGATTGGGAGAGTTTTGTGATCTTTACTTCTAGGAGCTCTTCTAGGTCCTCAAATAGAATTCAGGAGAATGATTCCCTTCAGTTTCTGGAAAGGAATGGTAATTCACTCTTGAAACATACTCAGAATAGTCTCCAAAACCAGGGCCTGCCCCTCATGGGGGTCAGTGAACCTCCATCTGAGATGCGAAAGGCTTGGAATTTCAATCTACCTTTTGGTTATTGATTCATAAATTATTTTGATTGTAAAATAAAGGACTTTGATTACTTCTTGAATTCGGGGAGGTGCGTCTTATATCTCAATGTGTGTTCAATCTTGATGAGTTTTCACTGTGAGTTTAAGAATGAGATAAATATTCTTACTACTCTTCTGCAGGTAAGCTTTGCTTTCCCTTATTCTCTGAATTCTTTCAAAATCATCTTTGTGTCCACACTTTGAGTGATATACTTTCACACTTTCACAGCTCCAGGCTCAGGTAATTGCCCTAAAAAGTAAAGCTAAGACACGACTCTGGATTTGGCCATATAGGGCTCCAGGGCCACTAAACAACCTGGCTGGTACTTAATCATAGAATTATAGATGATTGAATCTATTCTACAGCTTACTGCCATCATGGGCCATTAATACAGCAACAACCTTTACATAAGAGCCCTGTAAAACACACACAGCACTCAGGAATTCTTAGGAAATTCCAGGGACATCAGAAGAGAAAAGAATGAGCTGACAGAGAAACTTCTAGTATTGTGAGTGCCTGGCTTCTACACCTACAAAAACCATGAAACTCAGAGCAGCTGTTAGGTTACAATGTCTCCCAGGCCAATCCTGACAGGTCGTGATTCTTATTATCACACATGTCAAAGAGCAAAGGTAGTGTGAAGAGAGAAGACAAATATCAGAACCTGACTGTGAGATGACACAGATTTTGGAATTCTCAGATAGGTCATTTAAAATGTGTTAAATCAATACATGATTATCAGTAAGAAAGGAAGGAAGGAAGGAAGGACAGATAGATCAATAATTCTGAAGACTTAGCAACAAAACTTTACAAGCTAAATGGAAGAGATCAAGAAAAAAGGACAGGAAAAATTATTTAAAAACTGAAGTGAAAACTATCTATCCATATCTATATCTATATATCTATATATATGTAAGATATCCACAGTGATAAAACCCAAAGAGAAAAAAGAAAAAGCAAAACAGAAGAAGTATTTGAAGTAATACTGGCGATAATATGTCAATATTTTTGACAAAGAGCAGGTTATCCAGGATGGATATCAGAAAATATTATACAGAACAAAGACCCCCAACTTTGATACCTGTGTATATCACTTTAATATAGTTTGACTGTGGACATAGAGACAATTTTGAAAAAAAAAATCAGAGAATAAGGAAAAGCAAAAGAGTAGTAAGAATATTTCTCTCATTCTTAAGCTCACACTGAACACTCATCAAGATTGAACACACATTGAGATATAAGACACAACTCCCCATATTCCAGAAGTAATAAAAGTCCCTATCTTACAGCTAAGTTAAGGTTTAAATCAGTAACCAAATGGTAGATTGAAGTTGTACAAATAATTTAAAACTAAATAATACTTTTCAACAAGAAGACTAAAGAAGAAATCAACTGAAAACTTTGACCTAAATAAAAGTGAAAATACAATTGATCAAAATGCGTGAGGATACAGCAAAAGTTGTTTCAGGGGGAAATTGTAGCACTGAATGCTTATTTTAGAAATAGGAAAAGATTGGAGGTCAATAACTTAACACTGTAGAAAACTGTAGAAAGATGAACAATATGAGCCTCAATAAAGTAAACAAAACAAAACAAAAACCAAACCAAAACAAAAAACCCTAAAGACAGAATCAATAAAGAAACCCAACAAACTCAAAGTTGTCTGTTTGAAAAGAGAATTAATAGCTCACAACCAGAATAAATGAGAAAAGATGGAAGGAGGGTGTGAATTAGTAAGTAGTGAGACTAAGGGGTCAAGGGCATCATTCTTGTGAAGATTAAAAATGTAATAAATATTATGCACAACTTCATGTCTACAGTTTTGAAATGTGATCAAGTGGACCAATTCTTTGAAAGGTACAAACTCCCCAAACTCAAAGGAGAACAGATGGTCTGAACTGGCCTTTATCTATTAGTAAAAATAAAAGCAGAAAAAAACAAAACAAAACATTCTAACTCATTTCATGAGGCTAGTATCATCCTGGTGCCCAATCAGATACAGATACTGCAAGAAAGGAAAAGAGAAGACCAACATCTTTTATGAACATCAATGCAAACTACTCAAAATATATCCAAATCAAACTTTGCAAGATAATGGTTAAGTAAGATTTGTTCTATGTATTCAAGGCTGGCTCAATACTTGAATCCACTATTTTAGTGCACCATATCAATAGGCTTATGAGAAATCACATAGTATCAGGGGCAGAAAAGATGCTCAACAGACCATAAAGAAACTAATACACAAAGAATAGAGATTAATTTCTTAAAATTAAAAGCACGCACCCCACTCAGCTATTAAAAACAATGACTTCATGAAATTCGCAGCCAAATAGATGGAACTTGAAAATATCATCCTGAGTGAGGTAACTCAGTCTCAAAAGAACAGACACGGTATGTACTCTCTGATAAGTGGATATTAGCCCAAAAGTTCGGAATACCCAAGAGTCACTCTATAGCAACTATTGGACTGAGCGTGAGGTCCCAGATGGAGGAGTTGGAGAAGGGACTGAAGGAGCTGAAGGAGTTGGTAGCCCCATGGAGGGAGCAACAGTGTCAACTGGCCTGACCCCCAGGTGCTCCCGGAGACTGGACCACCAACCAAAGAATACACATGGAGGGACCCATGGTTCAGGCCACATATGCGACAGAGGAGGGCCTTGTTGGCCATCAGGGGTAGGAAAAGCCCTTGGCTCTGAGGGTGTTAGATGCTCCAGTATAGAGGAAAGCCAGGGAGAGAAGACCGGAGTGGGTGGGTGGGTGGGGGAATACCCTCATGGGGGGGGGGAGGGGATAGGGGGTTTCCAAAGGGGAGACCTGGAAAGGGAGAAACATTTGAAATGTAAATAAAGTAAAAAAAAAATGCATGCACCAATCTCTATAATTACTTAAAGGTGAGAAGCTAAACATTTTCCTCTAAATTCAAAAACACAAGAATGATCCTGTTGAAAATCATATTGGTGTTCCTAGCAATAAGACAAGCTGTATAAATTTAGGAAAAAGAAATAAATTACCTTTGTTTGCAGATGATGCATTATAGGCCCCCACTGCCACAAACAGTACAATGTGTGCCTCTCCATCTTCTGGAACTAATCAACCACTGTAGCAAAGCTATAGGATTCAAGTTTAATGCTAAAGTCACTTGTGGGCTGAAGGGATGTCTCAGCAGTTAAGAGTCTACGGTTCTTCCAGCTCCACCAGCTCAACTCCATCTTCTGGCCTCTGGAGGCACCTGCACCCACAGTTGCACATCTACATACATAATTAAACAAAATAAATAATAAAAACTTTAAAAGCCAATTGTTCTTTAAGACGATGATAAATGACTAGAACTAGAAAATCAAACAAAATACTAATCACACTTTAATCTTCTAAATGGAAATTGTTAGTTAAAATTGACTAAAATTATTTATGGAAGCTTTATGGAAAAAGTATACAATTGATGAAGGTAGTGAAGTGAGCAATGATTGGGTAGGAAGGTGTCTGAACTTCTGTGGCGAACATGGTTGAGATGCTAGTTCTTCTCAAAGATTGACAGATTAGATACCACCCAAGCCAACATTCAAGCAAAATACATTGTAGATACAAAAGCTTAGTTGTCAAATGTAGGTAGAAGGAAACCAAAGACCCATAATAGCCAGCGAAGTGTTGAAAGGGAGAGCAAAGCTGGATGACGGACTCAACTCTAATATTCACAACAGACATACAGTAAGACAGACACTGTGATGGTGGCAAAGAAATTCTAGATACAATGATCAATGAAACAGGAAAGAAGGCTCAGAAATACACACACAATGCAGTCGGCTGGTGTTTAACAGCACATCAAAAGCAAGTAAGTGGAGGGTGTTTTCAACCAGTAATGCAGGAACAATCAGACACCACCTACCACAAAATCAGTCTAGACAAAGGCCTTCCATATTTCCTAAAAGGTAAATCTAAGTGGATCAAAAACCTAAGTATAGAACATAAAACTGTAAGACTTTTTTCCTACCAGACAATATGGGAGAAAATCTTGGCAACGTTGGATTTGGTGACAGAACAGTTGATGAGTTGGACTTTGTTAAAGGTAGCAACTTCTCTGCTCTACACTCAGTGGAAAGAAGGTAAGTCTCCAACTGGAGAAAACAGTATCAGTAATGACTAGTATTTAAAATTTTAGACAAACTCTAAACCTCAACAAGAAGATAAGGATGAATCATTCAGAAATAGGTAAAAGGGCAGAGATACCTCACTGAAGAATGATGGCTAACAACAGATGAAAATACAGTCCACCTTGTATGTGATGTAAATTCCTTGTAAGGAAATGTAAATTAGCATGGCAGTGTGATGATACGTCTACTGAATTAGAATGGCTGAAATCTGAAACACTGAAAATAATAATTGTTGACAAAGATGAGTAGCACCAGGAACTCCATTCATAGCTTGTTGGATAACATAATGGTAGAATTGGAAGACAAATTAACTTGCTCTCTCATCCTAGGCTGGCCTCAAACTCATTAAATCTCTGAGGTTGCTTTGAACTCCTTAACTTCTGTCTCTTCTTCTTGAGGGCTTGAATGACAGGCATGTACCACACCCCACTAAGCTAGAGTGCTTTAATCAAGGTAATTTTACCATATTCTTGCTTGTAAGTTATTGACCCAACTAAATTGAATATACATGTCCATACAGACCTTGCACACCCATATTTATAGCAGCTGTAATAGCTAATCTTGATGGTCAACTTGGTATGTTTTCATAATTACCTTAGAAACAAATCTCTTAGCATGTTTATGATGTGGGAAGACCCACCCTGAATGTAGGTGGCACTATTCCATGATTTCAGGTCCAAAACGCAATAAACAGGAGAAAATGAAGTACGGTGGTTTAAACAAAAATGGCCCTCATTGGCTCATTGATTTGAATGTGTGGTCACCAGGTAGGGGCACTATTAGGAGATGTGGCCTACTATCACTGCTGGTGGGATATGAGGTTTCAAATGCTCAAACCAGGCCCAGCATCTTTCTCTCTTCCAGCTGCCTGCCTGTCCAAATGCAGAATTCTCAGCTACTTCTCCAGTACCTTGTCTGGCTGTGTACCGCCATACTTCCTGCCATGACAATAATGAACTAAACCTCTAAACTATAATCCAGCCCAAATAAATGTTGTCCTTTATAAGAGTTTCTGTGGTCATGGTGTCTTTTCACAGCAATGGAAACCTTAATGAAGACGAACTAAGTGGCACTCACTGTTCTCTGCTTTTTGACTGCTGATATGTTGACCAGCTACCTAAAGCCTCCATGATGTACTATACCCTTAAAACAAACCTTTCCATTTATAAGTTACTTTTGTAAAATGTTTTATTGCAGCAACAAGACAGGTAACCAACAAACAGCTTTATTAATATTTGCCCAAACCTATAAATAGCCATGATATCCATTGATCAAAAAAGAAATAAACTGTGGTACATCCATGCATCTGAAACTTGTTGAGTGACAAACAGGAATTGAAGTACAAAGAGACATGGAGGAATGATATGTACGTGATGCTAAAGAGTAAAACCAGAGCCTTGCAAACACTAGGCAGGTGTTCTACCACTAGGCAATATCTCATGCTCCACGGAAGAACTTCAAATTACATTACCAAATGGAAGAAATTAGCTAAAAGTCCATATCCTGTGTGACTCCAACTAAGGACACAGTGGAAAAGGTAAAGCTATAAAGACAATAAATAGATCTGTACTTTCCAGGAGCTAACAGTAAGAAGGGCTGGGGATAATAGACAAAGAGAGGAGATTCTGAGCTTGGTAATACTATTACTCTATATATGCAATGAAGAAAATGTGACATTATGCATTTATCATCCCAAGAGCTATGTGATATAAAGATTGACATTTAATGTAAACACCAGATTTTAGTTCATATTATATATCGTATTGGTTCATTAATTTAAAGAAACACACATATAACTACAAGATGTTACTCACAAGGGAATGGTGGTATAGGAACCTGCTATAAGGGGATATTATATAATTTGTTCATTTTTCCAGTAAATGTAAAACTGGTCTATGAAACAAAGTGAGAAATCTGAGGCTTAGAAGCTCCAAAAAGTTAAGTAAAGTATGGTGGTTAAATCTTTGCAGAGACTTTGATAGAAACAGGAGACTTTTGGGGAAAGGGTGCAGAAGCCCAAAGAGGAAGCTAGTCTTCCTAGACTAGGTGCACACTTGGTATTAAAGAAGCTAGAGAGGTCTACAAAGCAGTGGCATTTTATTTGGGTTAGAAATTGGTGTGTGTATGATACATGAAAAAAAAATCTCACCCCAGATAAGGAACCAAGGACAGATCAAAGTTAGGGTCCTACTAACATCCAACTTGCTTATCCAGTGAGTTTCATTGAGGTTATACACAGAATATCTCTCTCTCTCTCTCTCTCTCTCTCTCTCTCTCTCTCTCTCTCTCTCACACACACACACACACACACACACACACACACACACACGCCACAAAGATCCAATTCCAGAATGAGTGAGCTTTCTTCCAAATAACTCAGCCCTTCTGTCTTCCAAGTAGCTTCACTTTCTCGTGTTTCTTCCCACTCTTCACTGCTTGTATAAAGCTTGAGAAGGGAGGAGTTCACTGCATCTGATAGGGTTCAGGAACTTCCTGAAGCTGCTCAGTCGCTCTCTCTCTGATTCTTCAAGGCTCCCCCTTTAGAACACCCCACATCTTAAAAGAGTTTCTTTCGGGATAGAATGTAACAACTCAGAGCCTTTCCTAAAACAAAATAGTATCCAATGACGTTTAGGAGAGGAAGACTTTATAGTCTTTTTTGCAGTGTGAGTGGAAAGGAAATCCAGTATACCTTTTATGATTGTTGTTTAAAAATAGAAATCTTTCATTTATTTAATAGTTCACTGAGTATCAACTACCATAAGCCAGAATTAGTGTGGGGTTAGAGGATTCAGCATGAAAATAATATACTGTTTGTTTTGGTTTTTTTTTCCAGTCTTCATTCTCAAGGAGTCAGGTAAACAAATAATGTGAATTTTTGGAAGTGTATTCAATAGTCTCCTTCTAATAAAGCTGAATTGTGTGATGCAAGGAGTCCTTTTCCTCCACAGTTCCTTAGTGGCAGTGTGCTGTGCTGTTCTGTGTATCACAGTGAGCAGATGTCCAGCATCTTCTTCCATGTAGAGAAGAATTATGTGCTTGAGTTGTCACTGAATTCACTCTCCATGTGAAGAAGATATATTTCATGTTGTTCTAAACATTGAATGACACTAAAAAAAAATACAATGAACTTCACAAAATAACTGCACAGAATTGGACTTATACTCCCAAGAAAGAAAAGAGAAATTCCAAATTAAGGTTTAATATTCAAGATCAAAAATCACCACCCTGATGTATGCTATTACCAATCAGAATTCTTTTTTTACCTGGTCTATTTCTTCTTTGGCTTGTTATTTTGAAACAGCATTTCAGTAAGATATGATGCCCTGCCATTCAGACTGTAGTCTCTGTTTTTATTTCTGGATCAGCATGTAGTGATTACTAAGCAACCTTTCTTCCTTCTCTCTTTCCTTCCTTCTTCCTTCCTTTCTTCCTTCCTTCCTTCCTTCCTTTGTTCCTTCCTTCCTCTCTCTTTCTCTTTCTCTCCCTCTTTCTTTCTTAATGTTTTTGTCCATTCTTCTCTCACACAACACATCCCACCCCCATTACCCCGTCCTCCCCTCCTCCTAGCCCCTCTCCCATTCATCCTCTGTTAATCTTTCTTAAAGGGAGGGTCAAAAAGAAGATCTGAACCAAAGACCATCCTGGATCAAATGTCTTTTAACAAACAAAAGTATTATTTTTGACAAACTCCTGTAAGATGGGATCAGGACATTTTCAGAGGTACAACTATGTGGGTACTCTCTTATAACAGATGAACATTGTTTTTCCCTTCAAAGTGACTTTTCCCTGTTGTGACTGGAAATGAGGAACTTGGAGAATCAAGTAATTTTTTGATCATCCTGGTTAATCTAGGTAAAAAGAAAAACAAAACAAAACAAAACAAACAAACAAACAAACAGATTTATGAGAGACAGAAAGATTTAGTCAGAATTAAAGTCACAGGTAATGGTAATGTTCTTTTCATTTTCTCACCTGACAAAACAAGCTCCAGGAAGAGGAAGTGATGTTGATGACAGGCTCCACATGGTGCCTGAGTCACTAGATGCTTTATCTGTACCGTGGTCACTGACAGAAGAGGGAAGCATCTGGTTGGTGACTCAGTTATGGATCAGATTGTCCTTGTTGAAATTCTAGTGATGCCTTATGATCCTCCAGGTTCTGACATTCTCTGACCACTAACCTCTCCATCCATGAAGTCAGGGATTCAGTGTTAGATACAGCTAGCCTAGCTGGGCATGTACACCAAGTGGGCACTTATCCAGAAGCATGAGTTCCTGTTGGTTGATCAAGTTGTTCTCATGAAGAGTGTCTCATAAGGTCTGAGAGGTGATTGATGTGATATTTCTGTGGGGCAGAGCTTAATAGACCTAAATTTGGCTCCATTTGTTGAGTTACAAGGGAATTGAAAATGTAGGGTTTTTATCTATCTATCTATCTATCTATCTATCTATCTATCTATCTATTATGTGATTGTGCGTTTGTGGTCAATTTCATTTGAACCTTTTGTGTCACACAGGGAAATATTAGTTTAATATCAATAGCTGGCCTGAAGCCAAATCCAACTCTCTGAGTACCTTTAAGTATATATAAATTATCAAATTATTTTGAAAAATAACTCCTCACTGGCTCATCAAGAGTTTAAAAATGAAGTACTTCAAATTGAGAAAAAGATGAATACCTCCAAATAAGTGTTACGATTATTATTTTAAAAATTCTTAACTTTTTTTGAGATTTACTTATTTTTATATTATGTGTTTAGTGTTTTGTCTGCATGTATGTCTGTGCATCAAATGCCTGCAGTGCCCACAGAGACCAGAAGAGGGTATTGGGACCCCTGGAATTGGAGTTACAGATAGGTGTGACCCATTATGTGGGTGTTGGGAATTGAACCTACAGTCTGAAGAACAGTCAGTACTCTTAACTAGTGGGTCATCTCTTCACCCCCAAACTGTTAAAATTATTGCTAATGATCTTTGTTTATTTAGGCTGATCAGTCATACTGCAGAGCTCAAGACCGATTAAATGATAATGAGAGCTATCAATCAAAATGGGGAGCATCTATATACCTTGTTAGTATTTAGCCATATCCTAGGTGGAATCATAGGGCACAGTGTTTTAAAGAGTAAGGCTTTGGTGTCAAAACCTGAGGTTCATGATCTGCCACTTTGGCAAGTTATACCTTCAGATTTAATTTCTCCACTATAAAAATCAATAGATAATTCTAACACTCAAATCAAGTATATGAGAGATTTGATACAGTGGATGGTAGATATTGCATACAAGCTTTATCATTGTTGTGGGCATCATGACTACAGATTCAGGAGCATGGTCCAGGGCAAAAGAAGTTCAAGTAAAAGAAGAAGCTATTAACTCCAAGATGAATGTAATTAATGTGACATAGGCTGGAGTGTGAATTAGTGCCTTTGAATGCTTTCATTGTGTTTTCCTTATATCATTTTTTGTGTCATTTTAGAATTATATTATTTCATAATCAGTCAAGAAAGATCCAAGACTACCTAATGAATAACCCTATAACTATGTAGGCATATAGCAGAAGATGGATTTCTACATTCTCCTGTTGTTTTATAAGATATATGATACAGTCATGAGCTTGGTCCTTCCCAAGAACTAATGATCATACCACAAATGCCAGTCCATCTTTGAAGCCGGGCTTGAGTATTGGCTAGAATTCCTACATGCTGCCTCACCTGTCAAAGGAGAGGTACTTGTGATAGAAAATAAAGCAGAGGCATGTACCTGCGTCCCGTGGAGCCCACTCATTTCCAGGTATCCTGGTTTGCTTTCTATTGCTGTGATAGATACCAAAGGCACCTTGTGGAGGGGGTGGAGATTTATTTCATCTTACAGCTGATAGTCCATCATGAAGGAAGCTGGAGGCAGGAACTAAAGAAGAGCCCATGGAGGAACACTTCTTCTTGGTTGCCCCTTATACAGCTTGTTTAGCCAGACTTGTTATACCAACCAGGACCACCAGTTTAGAGGTGGCACTGTTTGCAGGAAACTAGACCCTTCTACATCAATTATGAATCAAGAAAATGTCCCACAGACTAATGCCTGGCATTTTTAAAGCTGAGGTTCTCTCTTCCCAGATGAGCACAGCTTTTGTCAAGTTGATAAAAAAATCTAACCAGCACACTAGGTGTAGTAGTTTCCAATGGCTGAAGTATCGAAGCCTTTAAAAGATATGCATGGCATCACAGCTCTGGAACCAGAAGCAAACGGAATATTAGCAGGCGGTGTTCCCTCTAAACCCAGTCAGGAATGTTTAAGCTTCTTAATTGCAAATGGCATAGTCTACTATATCTTTTATTGTTTAAAATAATAACATGCAAGCAAAATCATAGGGCGATTGAATTCACAGTACATTTTGTGATCCTGTTGTAACATTCTTTCCCCATCTACTAAGCTGAGCCTTTCAACAAGTCAAAGTGCCTAAGACCTCTGTAAGGTATTTTTATGGCCAGGAACATTTGCATGCAATGACTAAATGACCACCCTGGATTATATATTTTGTCTAATAAAATTACCTGTTTTGCTCACCCTTGGGCAACCTCTGTAAAGAAGACAATAGTCTCAGTTGTTTGTTTTCTGGAGAAATGTTAATAATTAACTTGAAAGGGGAAGAACTTATTTTACCTTATTGCCTAATTTTCCATAATTCCATATGATTTCTATGATATCCCATACAACATAGGAAGTTTTCCAGCACTGGTGCTCACCTATTTTTCAACTAAGAGCAAAGCATTGCTACATCCAGGGACAGTGTTTATCCTTCAGCTGAGGTGAGTAGTTTTTCTTCTACTAAGATTTATCCGTAGCTAGAGGATGTTAAATTCAGCCTCTGCTTCAATGGCTGTTAGATAATATATGAGTCTAACTTATTCGGATATTACCTACCTTTTTTCTAAGTCTATGCAGTAACTGATCTTTTCCACATGCGCCCCAGTAAATCTTTTCTGGTGCACTCTCGGATCATGTAAGACAGTGAAGAAACACGTATTTCCAAGAGGAATGCTCATCTAGACAAGGGTTGGTGGGCAATTCCATGTGAAGCCTCGTGATTGGCTGACGTAGATGAAGCTCTTGGCCATTGGCCACGGTGGTCTTCAGGGTATGTAGGGAGAGGTGTGGGTCCTCTGATGAACTCGGGGAACTGGTTGTTGGACTAAACTGAGGGCTTTCTATCAGGTAGGGCTGGAGGAAAACTCCAGTTTGCACGGCTTGTGTCACGATGTGTGGACGTGTGGATTCTGCACAGTGCCTAAAGGCTCAACACTAGACCTTTTGTTTCACTTTACTTTCTACATTGCTTGATTTCCACTGCAGTACTTTTTAAGTTTTAAGTCAGTTTATTGAGATACAATTGATATACGAATACTGTACATGTTTAATATGTAGAACCTGGCAAATTTGGAGCTACTGGCCTTCACAATGACCACAAGGTCTGTACTATAAACCCACCTGTCACCTCCAAAGTTCCTTCTTTATTATTCCTATTGTCATTATTGTAATCGTGTGCAGACCCTTAGTGTAAGGGCCATTCTCTTATCTGATTTTAAGATATTCAGAAATGAGAGTGTGGGCACACACATGATACTCATAACCTTTTCAAAGAACTGCTGGACATTTGTACGCTTTCTTTGAAGGAATGTGTACTCAGTTCCTTTGCCCATTTTAAAATTAGGTTCTTTGGGTTTTGTTTTTGGTGGGTTTGTTTACTTGTTTTGGATAGTACTTGATATTAAGTTGTAAAAGATACTTGTGTACCTTGGATCCTAATCCTTTATTTGATAGTTCGGTACTACTCAATCTTCCTAACGCTGTGACCCTCAGGTTGACCCCAACCATAAAATTATTTTCATTGCTACTTCATAACTATAATTTTGTTATTGTTATCGTTATGGATTCATAATGTAAACATTTGTGTTTTCCTGTTTTCTTAGGTTATCCTCCTTGAAAGGGTCATTCTACCTCTGAAGGGGTTGTCACCCACAGAGAACTACAGTGTGACAGTTTGCACATACTTCTCTGATTTATAGGATGCCTTCTCTTTTGATGATGTTCATTTTGCTTTGCAAAAACTTTTAGTTTGACATAATCCCAATTGTCTGCTTCAGCTTTTGTCATTGGGGCTTTTGGTGTTTTAGCTAAGAAATAAAAAAGACAAATGTAATTATCAAGGCTTTAACTTGACCAAGTAAAAAACAGAGAAGAGACAAATAAACAAAATCAGAAATGAGAAGAGAAGACAATACAACCAAAGGCATGGGGATTAAAAAGAGCACAAGGGACTGTTATGAACCAGCACATGTTGGAGGATTTTCCCTGGCCAATTACATTAGAGCATTAGGAGCTCTGTGATTAGACAGGGAACAGGAAGGCGGAGCTAAAAATGTGACAGGTGAGAGAAGGATGATGGCAGCAGACATGAACTGGCATAGCGCCACCGATGGGTATGTTATCATAATGGTTAGGATTTTGGGATAATTTGTCTAATCTAGGTAGGCAGCTTTTATCATTATCAATTGGCTCTGAAATGATTGTATTGGCATCTTGTAAATTGTGTTTTTATTGATGCATAAATCTAATTGGTTAACTATATGCCTAAGAGTTTTAATTCTACCAGGTAAATGGGTGTTGAGATGGCTGATCCCGGAGTGTGTGGGGTGTTGCGTGGTAGTGAGAGGAACTTGGGGTCCCCCGCCAGAGAGACAGTGGGCAGAGGGACTGCTGAGTGGATGCACTGGGCAGGAGCCCTGAGGGCTGGAGCCCTGTGGCCAGGCGTGAGCTCTGAGGCTCACCATTTTCTGGCACTAGCGCAGGAATGTGCAGACTCTCTTTTTTAATATTTCCCTCAACAAGCACATGTCCAAAAATCAAACAACAACAACAACAACAAAACCCAACAAAACAATAAAACAAAACAAAAACAAAAAACAAACAAAAACTTGCCAAGACTGAGTCAAGAGGAGACAGACTGATAATGATAAATGGAGAGATTGGATTGGCATCAAGTATGCTCCAACAAAGAACTTAGGGAAGATGACTTTGCAGGTTAACTCTACCAAACATTTAAAGATAAATTAATGCCAAACACTTCTTAAATTCTCCCCAAAATAGAAGACAAAATAGTTGTTATGAAGACAGTATCATAATTATAGCAAAATTAAAGATAAAATGAAAGAAAACTACAGGCTAATGTTCTCGATGAATGTGGATATGAAAGTTCTCACTAAGATATTATATTAGTAAGCCATAACTGGAAAGATGGCTCAGAGGTCTGGGAACTACTCTTGCAGAGGATCTGGGTTTGGTTCTCAGAATTTATACTGGGAAGCTTACAATAGCCTATAACTCCAGCTCCAGGGGGTGGTACCCTCCTCTGGGCTCTTCAGGCATCCAAGGACACACACACACACACACACACACACACACACACACACACGCATGCACATAAGTATTGACACACACACATAAAGTAAAAATGAATACACCTTTAAGACTTTTAAAACGAGAATATTACAACAGCATAAATGCTGACAAAACACTTAGGAATATATTTAACCACAAAAATGAGAGGTTGTATGATGAAGACTATAGAACCCTGATGAAGGAAAGTAATGCAGGTACAGAGAATAAGAGAGCAAAATATTCATGGACTGAAGCATCCATAATTTAAAATGTCAACCCTAAGCCATTTGCAGATATAACCAATCTCTCTCAAAATCCCAACAACGTCTTGCAAGAAATAGAGCTCCAGTAGAATTACAAATGATGTTGAACAGCCAAAGCAATTTTAACAAGAATAAAACTAGGTAAGTCTCTCTACTCTCAAAATAGATTGCAAAGCCCCAGAAGTCAAAACTGAATGGTGCATAAAAATAGGCATATTGACGTATGGGACGAAATAGAAAAGCCAGATACAAACTCAGATATATGTGCTCAAAGGAAGCTTGAGAAGGGATTAAGAATACATAGTGGGTAAAACAATAGCCTTTCAATGCATGGTCCTGGAAAAGATGGATATCCACATGTAAAAAGGTGAGATTGGATCCTTCCTTATACCATACGCAAAACTCATGCCAAGGTATCATTAGGTTTGGTAGTACTATTACTTCCCACTTCATTTTTAATCTAATTTAATCTAATTTTTTTATTTATTCACTTTGCATCATGCTCAGTGCCCCCTCCTGGTTACCTTCTCCCACACATATATGCACAACTGCCAGCATAGAGCTCCTGACTTATGGTCCTGTGCAATACCGTCACCAGGTGTGGTCCTGACTTGTGCTGAAAATCATGTCACTCTGAAGCCCTGATGCTGCCACCACCCTAATAGATGATACACAGGAATGGGCCCTTGGCCAAAGGTCTAGGAGTTTTGTTTCCTTTTAGCCACCATGACACTCTCTTTTCAAGTACTGAAGGCTGTATCTCTTCTAGACCCAAATTAACACCTTGAGATTGGAAATGGTTCAGTAACATTATCGGTGTGTTTTATGGAAGCAGAAGTTACAATTATTAGTGACATCAGGAATTTCAGACATGCAAACAAACACAGTCTCAGCTTCTCTTGTATAAACCACAACCCTGTGCAATGATTCCTTTATCTGAACCTAGGCCCTGAGCTGCAGCTGGTCCTCTGATGACAGAATGCCCCATTTCGATACTGTCAGCAGTATCAGACAGACTAGAGCTCTGTTGTTGCTGCATTGAAAACAACATGGTGTAGTTAGTCAGTGATATTCTGCCTGGCTTGGGTCATTTCCTAGTTACTACCAATTTGGCTATGGTACCCCAGCTCCCTGTTTGAATTTGACTATAAGGATTTACAAGAATTAAGGACACAGTTTCCCATCCCATAGTATCCATTTCTCTTGTCACATGATGTATTTATGATATCATTTTGGTCAATCTCTCATAATCTAACATCTGTTCAAGAGAAGAAAAGCCTAGCTAAAAATCAGCTCATTTTCCATGGTCTCAGACTCTTTCTTCTATGTGCTGGATGTTTTTGTTATTATTCTGTTCCATTTTAACAATAAGTAGAAAGAAACCATACTGCTTTTTGTGTTTATTTTATGTACATACATGTTTATTATATGAGTGCCTGGGAGTTATGGACGGTTGTGAGCCACGATCTGGGTGTTGGTAACCCAGGTCCTCTGTAAGAGTAACAAGTATTCTTAGTTGCTAGCTATCTCTCCAGCCCCTCACAATGGCTTTTAATCTTAGGTAGGTGATCAGAATTGATTGGCCTGTCGTGTTGCTTGTGGAGGTTAGGATAGGCTTGGCCCATGGCAAGTGGCACTACTAGGAGGTGTGGCCTTGTTGGAGTAGGTATGGCCTTGGAGGAAGTTCAAAGGTGGGCTTTGAGATCCTATGCTCTAGCTCCACCCAGGGCAGAAGTGACCCTACTCCTGGCTGCCTGGAGAAGCCAGTCTCCTCCTGGCTGCCATTGGAGGATCAACATGTAGAACTCTTGGCTCCTCCAGCAATATGTCTGCCTGCATTCTATCATGCTTCCCATCATGATGATAATGAACTGTACCTCTGAAACTGTAAGACAGCCCCAATTAAATACTGTTATAAGAGTTGCCTGAGTCATGGTGTCTCTTCACAGCAATAAAACCCTAACTAAGACATTACTAGAGAATAATTAAGTCTCCTTTAAAATGGGTGTGTTTCCCACTGGCCATCAGGATTACTTTGATATATGAATTTGTACATTACCAGCTACAGGTGGGAGAGCCAATAGAGATCAAACGCTGTCTTTCGTAGCTTATGGTTTCCAGCTTGTTGTGCCTATTAAATTCAAGAAAGTCAAAGGGCAATGATTCCAACCTCAACTATGGGCCTCACCACATGTTGTCATGGTGATATCCTCACAGTCTAGTCTGATGTTTGTTGCTGCTGTTTTAAACTATCTTTCTATTTTTACTTGTAAATATACATATTTGGGCCAATGTATAAATTGCTGATATAACTACATTCAAAATTAAGTTCTTGAGAGAGCTTGTTCCCATAGAAAGAGTGGAAATGCTTTTCATGAGCCTGATAGAGTGGGAGCTTCTTAGGACTTTTAATAAGGGTTTGATGTGAAGCAATTTGTGACTTGGCAAGATGATTGACAAATGTACAGAGGGGGATTAGAAGGAATGAAGTTAAGACAATAACAAAGGAATTTTTCTGACCAAGAAAGAACGGGCTAAAGGCAATGTTCAGGAGGAACGTCTTACACTGATCCTTTGCTCTGAGTTAGGGAGCAGGCAGCAGTGTCTCAGAAATTGGTGACACTGGGCAGGTTTCCCTCTTTTTCTAACTCTCAGGCTTTTAATAGCTCTGGCCCTATATACACACCCTTTTGGTTTCAAGGCTACTGAAGAGCTGGGGCAACACTCTCTACTAAGTCATGGGGATGCTTCAGTGGGAGCATGCACCATAGATGAAGCAATGTGATCCATGAGACATGTAGCTGAAGCATGGGAGGAGAGGAGAGCCTTGACAGAAGAGGAGACAGAGCTTGTGGAGTGAATGCAAAACACAGTGTCTCTCGAAGGTGATACACAGAAGCTCAGCATGCCCCAGGAGATAACAGGAAGTCAAAGGAGGCCTTAAGCCAAGATGTATGCAGAGGTGAGGAAATGTGTACTGTTTTCATTTCCTAAAGGTCACAAAGGTGACACTGGGGATGAGTGAAAGATTGCTGTAATAGCCCTCAATCCTCACGAGACTAATGAAGACTTCTAAATGAGTGGTTATAGGAAGTGAAGTAGAGGGGGTAAGAGATGGGAAAGACATGACATCCACTGGGCTCAGTGACTGATTGGGTGGGACCTGGGAAGGATGCTGGGATGAATCTGGATTTCTAGAATGAAACATCCTTCGCTGAGGTGGCAGGGAGCTGTTGAGAGGATTGGGTGGGAACCTCCATTTTGGACTGTGAGGTGTGAGAGTCTGTGGGACACTTGAGTGAAGCTGCAGACCTGTCAATTAAACGGAGGAAGAGTTCAGTGTCACAAGGAAGACCCAGAGTAGAGATTGAGGACTTGTTTCAGTAAAGAAGGAAGGGATGGGTGGTTAGATTGTCAGGAAGAAGGCAGAGAAAAGAACCTGGTGGCAAGCTGTTGGTTAGAGTAGAACAGATGGAAAGTCGTTTGTCTTCTTTAAACTATTCCTTTGGGATGTGTGTACAGTAGTAGGTCATCCGTTCAGTCCTTGGAGAGCTCTATCCAACTCTCAGGAGCCTCAGTCACTGTTTTTATCCTACGAGCCTCCTTCCCTGGCTCTCTTCCTCCTTTCCATCAGCAAAGGTCTACCAGTAACCAGAGCATATGTACCCAAACCTCAAAATCAACTAAAAAAGACCCAGGACCAAAGGAGGACTTAGGCGGAGGATTTGAAAGAATACTTTATAAATAAAGATACAGAACTAGAGTAGACTGTGGTGGTTTGCCTAGGAACGACCCCCATAGGCTCATAGATCTGAATGCTTGCTCATTAGGAAGTGGTGCTACTTAACAGGGGTCCAGAATTGTGGCCTTGCTGGAGTGGGTGTGGTCTTGGTGGAGGAAGTTCGTCCAGTGCTCAAGCAGGGCTTAGTGACACTTTCTTCCAGTTGCCTGCCGATCGAAATCTTAATACAACTTTTTTCGATCCTGCAGGAGGAGGAGATCCTATTCTTTATCAACATCTATTCTGGTCATCTATTTTGGTCACCCAGAAGTTTATATCTTAATCCTCCAGGATTTGGAATCATTTCCCATGCAGTAAATTATTACTCAGGAAAAAAAGAACCATTCGGGTGTATAGGAATGGTATGAGCTATAATATCTATTAGTTTCTTAGGATTCATTGTATGAGCTCATCACATATTCACAGTAGGCCTAGACGTAGACACATGAGCATACTTTACATCAGCCACTATAATTATCGCAATCCCTACTGGTGTAAAAGTATTTAGCTGACTTGCAACATTACAGGGTGGAAATATCAAATGATCACCAGCAATGCTATGGACCTTAGGTTTTATTTTCCTATTTACAGTCGGAGGCCTTACTAGGATTGTGTTATCAAACTCCTCACTTGATATTGTTCTTCATGATACATACTATGTAGTAGCCCACTTCCACTATGCATTATCCATAGGAGCGGTGTTTGCCATTATAACTGGATCTGTTCATTGATTCCCATTGTTTTCAGGTTATACTCTAGATGATACATGAGCAAAAGGCCACTTTGCTATCATATTTGTAGGAATAAACTTAACATTTTTCCTCAACACTTCCTAGGCCTAGCAGGAATACCTCAACGTTATTCAGATTACCCAGACGCCTACACTACATGAAATGCCGTCTCCTCTATAGGATCCTTTATTTCATTAACAGCCGTATTAGTAATGATTTTCATAATCTGAGAAGCATTTGCTTCCAAATGAGAAGTCCTATCAGTCTCTTACTCCTCAACAGACCTAGAATGACTCCACGGATGCCCACCACCTTACCACACATTTGAAGAACCTTCAAATAAGAAAGGAAGGATTCCAACCCCCTAAAACTGATTTCAAGCCAATCTCATAACCTCTATGTCTTTCTCAATAAGATATTAGTAAAATAATTACATAACTTTGTCAAAGTTAAATTACAGATTAAAACCTATATATCTTATATGGACTACCCATTCCAATTAGGTTTGCAAGATGCTGCATCACCTATTATAGAAGAACTAACAAATTTTCATGACCATACACTAATAATTGTGTTTCTAATCAGCTCTTTAGTACTTTACATTATCTCACTCATATTAACAACAAAACTAACTCATACAAGCACGATAGACGCACAAGAAGTAGAAACTATTTGAACCATCTTACCAGCTGTAATCCTCATTTTGATTGCTTTGCTCTCAGCTACCATCTCTGGCACCATGTTTGCCTGCATGTCACCATGCTTCCTACCGTGATGATAATGGACTGAACCTTTGAGCCGTAAGCTAGCCCCAATTAAGTGTTTTCCTTGATAAGATTTGCTGTGGTCATGGAGTCTCTTCACAGCAATAAAACATTGACTAAGACACAGACCAAGTACATGAAATTTTGCCCAAATTTGTTAAAATGGATTTTGGTCCGGGACCAAGTATCAGGCTTTGTTTAGTGTGATATCACAACAATATGAATCTGAATTCTAACATCTTTAACATGTTCCAAAACCAGTCTAAAACTGCTTCATTGCTTCTGTCTGGTGAGTCATGCAACCCCTCCTCCTATAACCTTTGTACAGTATTTGAAAAAACCATAAGACATCTGGTGTTTTACCACCTGGCCTGTCATTCGGTGTTTGTTTGTTTGTTTGGTTTGGTGTTTTTGTTTTGTTTTGTTTTCATTTAACAGTTTTTGAGCATCTTTAAGAGTGATAAAGGCCCTTTCTCCTCTTACAGAGTTTGTATGGTATGAGGGGAATAGAGGGGACATCCAGAAAATAGAAAAACAACAACAAAACAAAAAGACAGCAAAAAACAAAAGCAAAAAAGAGGAAGAAAATGTCATTGTTTCTATTGAAGTCTTCTCAAACATTTAGATTGTCTTGTGAACGTAATTTAAAACGAAACAAAAAAGTCGACACTTTTGACATGCAGCCAGTGCCGGAAGGCTGGGTCCTGGGTCCTGGGTCCCTGCTAGGGCGCTGCTGCTGTTACATCATCCACTGACTTATCCAGTGGACCTTTAGGATGTTTTCAGGGTTTTATTGTGGTTTCTGAAAGGATTCCCCTTCTTCTCTGCGAACATTCTCCCTTTGGACCAGAAAAGCCTGGAAACAGGCAGTCACACTGCAAGATTGCCTGGGCACTTCCCTCCAAGGTCCACGAAATCTAGAAGGTTGATGGGATGGGTGGAAGCACTCCCCACTCCTTGGCCCTGGCTCACGGAGGGTGCTGGAAGTGCAGTGAGCCTGATCCATTGGCTTAGCTAGGTGCACGCAATCTCTTCCTCACAGACACCCTAAACCTACAGAACACAACAGGGCTAACCACCATCAAGTGACTGCATCTGATGAGTGAATAATTCCAGGGTTTTTTGTGTGTGTGTGTGTGTGTGTGTGTGTGTGTGTGAAAGTGACGGGTTTTTAAATGGCCACCATATGGGGGCAGGCAGGTGGCTGGCAAAGGTTTCTGTCCTGCTTTACCAGACAGGCTGCCCTGCAGAATGCTGTCTACGAAGGACACCGACATGATTCCTGAAGCTTCTTGCCAGCCTGTGTCTTGACAGAGGTTGCTCCTGACTGAGCAGGTGGCAGGTGCTGGCCTGGACCGAGCCCTGAGCTCGCCTGCAGTTATGCTGTCAGCCTCTTTCAGAGCTAATGCTTCGTGACAACTACCTACCTGGAGTGTGTTAATGGCAGCAAGCCACTGCAAAATTGATGGTGGATTTGACACAGAAGAGTGGTTTCTTGTGTTACAGGAGTCCAGGAGGCAGAGCACTCTGGTCCTCTTTGTCAGTGGAGACAGAAGGTGAGGGTTGAGACGAGGGCAATGGTATAGATTTGAAAAATCCAAATTTGCAGATGACTTGACCTACACTTCACCTGTGTGTCATAGACATTTGCCCAGTCCCTCGAAAGCATGAGCTTCAGTTGCTCTTTAAAAAACAAATTACAAAAAGATTATCTTCAAACTGGAGTCTATATGATATTAATAACACAGAAGGCTGACAAGAAATGGGATGAGTTCCTGCTTCTACCGTAGAGCAAGAATATAAAACCTCACATTGCTCTTGCCTGCCTGGATCAGCATGAATGCTTTGCACGGATTAATTATACAGTTGACTGATGCTTGCTCAGAGGTTCATAATCACTGCCCTGTTTAGCTTCCCTCCTATGCACAGATGAGAACCCATTTTTATCCTTTACCACTGTCAGTATCATTTAGTTCATCATGATTATTGGATCTCTTGGGGTTCTCTAGAGAAATGGAACCTGATGGGATGACTGTATATGACAAAGGGGATTTATCAGGTGGCCTTACATTGTATGTGTTGGGTAGCCCAAACAGTGGCTGTCTTCACTCCGGTGAGGCTGACAAGGTAATATCTGCTCAGGCCACAAGTCTGAATGCCTCAGCCGTCCTGGGCTAGTGCTGATGGCCTGGTGGGTTTCTGGAGAGTTGTTGGCCGCAGGTCCCTGTTGCAAGACTGAAGAGGCTGGATTCAGTTGTCAGTGGAGGACAGCTGCAGCAGTGGAAGCAAGAGAGTAGTAGACGTCACCATCAAGGGGCAAAGGTGGGCAGAGGAATGTGCTGTTTTCCCACTTCTCTTCGTATCTGTATCTGGGACACCACTGGAAGGTGATCTCACTCTCGGAAACTCTCCCCACTTAGATAATCCCTCCAGAAGATAGCCTCACTCAGAAGCCTGTTTCTTAGTTGACCAGATCCATTTGCACTGAAGAGCAGAATTAACCATCACAATGATTTAATTTAAATTTACTTTGTTGGCTGTCTCTGAGGCTTTCTTGCCGGAAAATCAGGTGGAAGCAGCCACAATTGTCCATCACAATGCCCTCCAAAATGTTGCTCTATACGCAATTATTCTAAATTGCTTAATTTTGGCATTCTTATCAATGTTTAGATGAAGGTAATATTTTATCAGTTTTAAAATATTGTGGCTGCAGAATTAGGAAAGAGACAGCCAGATTTTGGCTTGCTTGAGCAAAGCTTTCTGTTAGAAAATAGTGGACCAAATATGTGGATTTGTGGGTAGGCTTAAAAGACGGGAAATAGCCATCGTACAAGAGTGTGAATCTCTAAACCATGGGGACTGTCAGGCCTTTTTTAACATTGTTGATAAAGCCCCTTTTCTCTTCTACTATCAATCTGAAGTTAGATTAAAATGAAAACATGTTCCTTGGCTAGGTGAGGTGTCTGTGTATCTATAATCCCGTCATTGGGAGGTTGAGGCAGGTGGATCGGATCACATGTTTGAGGCCAGACCCCAGGGAGCCACAGTGAGTTTAAGGCCAGCCTCGGTATAGAGCCAGACCTGTCAAACAGACAAAAAGCAAGTGCCCCAAGAAAGCAAAGACAAATACCCACTTTTTTTCCTAACTAGAAATTCTCCTCACCCCAGATCTACCTGCACCCTCAGTCTTTTTATACCATCAGCTTAAGAATTGTTCTCAAATGGGCAGTAACAAACTCATTTTGATGGCAGAGATTTTTTTAATAAATATAAACACAAGCCAATAGCATCTTGAACAGCAAAACTTTCTCTGTAATGTCCTGAGCTTTAGCTGCTGGTGTTTCTTTAAATTTTATTCCATAATTGACTTTATTTTGATAATCAAACACATTTGTAGCATTTCTATACTCTAGGCACAACCTTAAACAGTATTCAGATACGGTCTCATTTAACCTCTACAAAGTAGATACTGCTAGTGGCCCTTCTTTTCTTACAGGTGGGGAAACCAACGCAGTGGGAGGTGGAATGACACATTCTGCAGTCTAGCTTCTTAATAATCTCCCTGTGCCCTCTCTAGGGGGTGTTCAAGGCTGGCCGTGATGTATTTCAAAGAGCACATAAAGCTTTGAGGCTAATTTTTCCCATATGAATCTGAGTGTCTTACAGGGTGTCTTACTAAACTTCAGAGATGTTTTAATTTGTAATTTTCTCTTAAAAATTGGAAATTACTCCTAATTGGTTGCTTTAGCTTTGCTCATTCCAACTTTCTTTCATATAAAAAAAATTCTTTAATATAAAAGAGCTTGTTGTAGTCCTTGTCTACCCTCATCCCCTCAGATAATTTTTAAATTAAATGGTAAATGGCAGTCAGTCCTCCTACATGGTTACCATTTGCCTCTGAGTCCCCTGCAAATAGATGCAGTGTGAATGAAATTGAGCCTCCCAGGTCTGGATTCTTAGGAAACTCAGGACTTTGGGGAGCTCCTAGGGAGTACCAAAGCTTCATGTCTAGCTTTACAGGGTGGCTACGGTCCCAAATCCCAGGAGAATGGAACTAAGGGGGTCAGATAATGATGAGATTTGACTGGAGCAAGAACATGACCCAAAAGTATCTAAGGAGTCTGAGCTATATCTGGAAGATCTCAAAAAATAAGAAAATTCAAGATACAGAGACAAACCAGAGAGAGAAATCAGAATGTTTTAGCAGAGCTTAGGGAAAAGATTAGATCCATAAAATAACAATACCCCAAATTAAAACAGCTAATGGAAGGGATAAAAGGGATCGCATACCACTGAAACCAAGATGAGTGAGGTATAAGGAAGCACAGTCTCAAACACAGAGCAGAGAGGTACAAAGAAAGGACTGAAAGTGATAAATGAAATGATAGAATTCATGAAAAAGAAGGTAAACCCAGAAAAATCTAACATTCCTAGCCAAGGACAAACAGAAACTTTAAAAGAAAGCAGTGGCCGAAAGAGTGTCTGCATGTGTATTCATGCCAGTCTGCACGGATGCACATGTATGTGTACAGATGTGTATGTATGTGTACGGATGTGTATGGATGTATACAGATGTGTACGGAGGTGTACAGATGTGTACAGATGTGTATGGATGTGTACAGATGTGTACGGATGTGTATGAATCTGTATGGATGTGTACGGAGGTGTACAGATGTGTACGGATGTGTACAGATGTGTACGGATGTGTATGGATGTGTATGAATCTGTATGGATGTGTATGGATGTATACAGATGTGTACAGATGTGTACAGAGGTGTACAGATGTGTACGGATGTGTACAGATGTGTATGGATGTGTATGGATGTGTATGGATGTATACAGATGTGTACAGATGTGTACGGATCTGTATGGATGTATGAGAATTAAAGAGAAAACAGAGCATCATTTTTTTACGTTTACTCTCTTGATTATATTAGATAAACATGTCTAAGAAGAAAAGTTGTCTTTTTTTCTGTCTTTACAAGAAACACACATTTGCATGCATAGACACATACTGCATTTGTAGGTATGGTTAATTCCAGTGCAAAGTATTTACAAGACAGACTACCACAGTGAGCAAGATATATCCAGGCTCTGACTTTGGTCTTGCGGTCTAGTTGAAGAGACCAATTGCATTTTCAAGGATTGTAAAAAGTCAGCAAACTGTGGGAAGAGAGGTGAGGACTGTCTTCACAGAGACACTGAGGAAGAGTGTGAACATAGAGTAAAGGGAGAGAAAAATGTCCCAGGAGAAGCAGAAGGGATCTTGGTTGGAGAACTGGAATAAATCTTGCTGGCATATTCAAGGAAGCAGAGGTCAAGGGCTTTGTGGAGCTGTCATTTCAGATGCACTTATCTTCCCAACAGCAGACATGCGGGCATGCTCCTATTTTTCAGATGAACAAACTGAGGCAAAAAGAAGTTAACTTAACTTGCTTATGGTCACCCAGTCACTGGACCTGTACTTCCTGCCAGTCTGCCCCCAGATCCATAATGTAAGGATATTGACAGCGTTTGTCTTTCAGTTCTGCTCAATCTTAGGAACGGTTACAGACAAGAGGAGGTCTCTGGCTAAGCCACCCTCATGCAGCCTCCCGCAGTAGCTAACACACATGCCTGCCTGTCACATATGTGGACTTATCAGAGTGCTCTTAAACCGTGGGTGAATGATCCCCAGGCTGTCTTTAAGATAATCACAAACAAATGGAAATAGTTCCCCTGTATTATCAACAGCATATCAGCAAAACTTATGTCTAAAATGTGCATTCAATTTCTAATATTAAAAAGCATAGTTAAAGCCATATGTTGGATATTATCACGCATCTTTGTGAAATTAGTATGGGACCCATTTGAATAACCATTTTGTTCAGATCAAACCTACTGGGGTTTCTTTCTTCCTTCTTTCCTTCTCTCGCTCTCTCTCTTTATTTTTTATCTTTCTTTTTCTTTTGAAAACAGTCCTCTCCCTTCCTCTCACCCTTTTGTAAATTTAAATATAAAGCTAGGAGTATATGTATGTGTGTTCCTGTCTGTCTGTTTGTATACATACATTGGTGCTTGAAAATGGGGAGAAACTGTCAAAATCCAGAACTTTAGATTTGAAAAATTGTTTTGCAGAGAGATGGAAGTTGGATGTGAGCAATTTGCTTTCGAAAGGCATGAATAAGGAATCCCTCCCCTCCCTTCCAATCCCTTCCCTCCCCTCCCTTCCAATCCCTTCCCTTCCAATCCCTTCCCTCCCCTCCCTTCCAATCCCTTCCCTCCCCTCCCTTCCCTTCCCTTCACTTCCCTCCCTTCCCTTCACTTCCCTCCCCTCCCCTCCCTTCCCTTCCCTCTCTCCCCTCCCCTCCCCTCCCTTCCCTTCCCTTCCCTTTTCTTCCCTCCCCTCTCTCCCCTTCCCTCCCTCCCCTTCCCTCCCTCCCCTCCCTTCCTTTCCCTTCCAATCTCTTCCTTTCCCTTCTCTTCCCTTCCTCCTCTCCCCTTCCCTTCCTCCTCTCCTCTCCCCTTCCCTCTCCACTCTCTCTTCCCTTCCCTTCCCTTCCCTTCCCTTCCTTTCCCACTCTTCTCTCTTTCTTTTTCCTTCCATCTTGTGGCAGGTTAAAGGTGCTGCTGATCTGCTTTGTCTAATCTAGTTATGCTTCTAAATGCTTAATGCACATATCATGTGGCCCTTTCGAAGCTTCACCCAATCAATACCAGAGAACTTTAATCACAGTTGTTCTACTCATTTCCCCGCTTAAAGTCATCACTTTCATGAAATGGGCAGTCCTTAAAAGATATTCATTCATTTTTTTCTTCCATTTCTAAAGAATAATTAAAAGAAGCATTATACTAGTGCATCTGAGCTTCAAAAATATCTAAGTAACCATGGTGCCCTAACCATCCTCTTGTCTTCCTGTTGTAGAGATGTGTGTTTCTAGAATGTTCTACTGAATCCTGGGAATAGAAAAAAAAATGTGATTATGTAAGAATCCAGAGTCCAGTCTATGAGAATGCAGAAGTCCATGGAATTTCTAAAAATTAAAAAATAAAAACAACCTAGTTGGATTTTCATAACAGACACATGTGAAGTAGATGCATTAAAAAATCCTATTTCTCCAGGCAGTGGTGGCGCACGCCTTTAATCCCAACACTTGGGAGGCAGAGGCAGGCTGATTTCTGAGTTCGAGGCCAGCCTGGTCTACAGAGTGAGTTCCAGGACAGCCAGGGCTGTACAGAGAAACCCTGTCTTGAAAAACCAAAAAATAAACCAAAAACAAAACCAAAAAATCCTATTTCTCATCATTGAAGCTAAAGGGGTATTACAAAATACAGGGCTCAGCCAGTGTAAGAAAAACAAAGACCAGGAATATACATGAAATCAGTTGATTTAGTTTGCCTTAAGTAAAACAGAACAACAACAACAATCTCTTGATTGTAGGAGCTGAATCAGCAAATAGACCAACGGAACCCCCTCCCCCGAAGAATCAACCCTATATTTACAACCCGCTTGAGGTTTTCACTCTAACAGACTAGTCACTAAGTATAGATGGCCCTCCCACTGCTGGTTTATACAGCTTTAAACTTGTCTCCTTCTTTGGTCTGGACCTCAAGATATAGTCTCTGCTTCGATGGTGTCACTCTGTGCTCTTTAGCTGATGCTTCATGTATAATAAAGAAGTAATAATTTTTCAGGAGAACATTTTTTTTATGCCAACTCAACTCATGCCCTAATAGAAGCAATAATAAAAGAGGTTTGTGAATGAAATGCTACTTGGTTTGGCTTAGGCTAAATTCAAGAGAGGTGTGCACTGATAACAACACACTCAGAGGGGGAAACAGGTAGTTCGTGGTGATGGAAAGGGAAGGTAGCCATTGGGGCCATTGGTTCAGAAGTGCTACTGCTGAGCGTAGGTAGCTTCAGGAGAAACTTAAGAGCTGAGCTGTACAGAAAGTAGTTATAGGAGTGTGTAGTACAAACAATTTAAACTTATCCCTGACTATCTTACTAGATAAACAAAACTTAGACTATGGTTATTTTATTTGGCTTTGACAATTATAGAGGTGGCCACCCCCTAATCTATTCTTTTGACTGCAGGCCTGGGTACCTTCCCAGCAGTGTACCCCAGATACTTGCTGTTCCTCTTGGCCATGTGCTGATGGTTCCTTTCCACTCACGGCCACTTCCTCCCTCTCATTCATTTTCTTCCTTTTCCCATTGTCTCTTCTCTTCCAGCCAGGTCACTCCAAACCCACCCACCTCTAATCCCTCCAGTAATTGGCTGTAGCCAATTTTATTTAACCAATAGTTTTAAATCAAGGGAAAGGTTTGCATAAGAAGAAGGATAAATCACATGTAGGCCCAGACCTTTTCGTGTAGAATTTAGCATTACAATACATAGCAATAGATCAAACCTCAACAGAAATGACTGTGTTGCTTGGTTTATAGGAAACAAGTTGAAGAAGCAGAGTGGGTACCACATATAGAGGAAGCCACACTCTTACTAAGGTAAATATGAGGAATCTGACCCATAATCCCAGCCCTGTTCCCTCTGCTTTGGTCTTCTCTTTGTCTTCAAGCTTTCAGCGGAGCCTGCCAGCACCTTTCCTCCTCCCAAGTCCTAGCTTCCCTCCCACACCCCTATACAGACTTGATTCCCTTTTATCTTTCCATCCTCTCAGCTAAAGAGTACCTGCCTCCTGAGTAATATCCTTCCTGAGTGTCTTTGTTCCTCCTAAAAGGCCCCTTTGTCCTGTTAACCTTTACCCACTTTGGATGAGAAGTCCATGGAGCTAGAATGAAGATTAAGGTGATGAGAATGGAGAGGAGGTGACAGATGAACAGAGATTTAGTACAAATAATAGAATTTAGCAGCACCTCATATTGAGAAGGCTAGGCTGATTCCGTGACAGGTTTCAAATTAGCATAAGAAGACTGAGCCTAGGCAAGCCCAGGCCTCAGAAACTGCCCTGTCACCTGGCCCAGGCAAGAACAGTGGGTCAGTAGTAGTTTCCAGACTTCCTCAGCTACTTCCTCAGCACAGTTTCCAGACCTCCCAGCAAGTTCCCAGCCGCCACACCCCAGTAATGGAATGTCCGAAGAGATGGACCCAACAGATTAACATAGAGGTCACCTACCCTGGAATTTCCTAGTAACTCCTGCAAGCTCACTTGGGTGTCTCTCTTTCTTGGTAATGGGAGATGCCAACATGCTGGACTTCTGCAGAATGAAACACTCTGCATTTACATACTATGTGAGTCTGGGGTGTCATTCTTCAGTGAATCAAGGACCCTTACAATTTGAGGAGAGGAGAAGTCTGAGGCAGGACCAGGATGGGCTGGTTGGCAGATGAATAGGGAAGTCTAGAAGAGGGCCCTTTGAGGGAGGCTGATGGCTTCTGTGTTGACATATTGATCTGGAGGACAATTTATTTGACTGTCATAAATGACAGGATTTTGAGGAAGGAGTCTTTTCCCAGTGTAATGTTCAAATATATGGTTGACACACAAGTTTCCACACATGCAAGGTATTTAGAAAGTCATGATTGTAACAGGCAGTGTGATGAACATGGTGGACTGTCAAGCTAAGGGAGAAGGCTTGTCTTGTAAGCCATGAGCCCTTAGCAGAGAGGCACTGAATCAGGAATCACTTCCAGGCAGATTTATTTTACATAATATGTAAGTTGAAAATGTATAGGTTGAAATGAGGAAATCCTGAACTTAAGGAGAAATCAAAGGCTTTCCTTTCAGTAATAAAAGGGTGAGAGATTATGAAGTCCAGATCAATGAATGACACTGGGAGCAAGAAGGAAGGAACAAACCCAGAGGCAAAATGCTAGCTAGGATTGTGGCTCACGGTTCAGGAAGATTGCTTGCTCTGGCACCTTATCATGTGTGCTCTTGGACAAATCCTACTTATTGGTTAATTTTCTGTTGCTGGGATAAAATGCTATGGCTAAAATCAAGGGAGGGCAGAGTTTATTTTGACTCAGTTTCAGAGGGCTAGAGTCCGTAATGCCCAGGGAGACAAGACACAGTAGCTGGAGTGGACAGCTGTTGAGTTCTAGTTCTACCTTTATGCATATACTGGCAGCAGAGAGAGTGGACAGTAAGAAGGGTAAGGCTATAAACCCTCCAAGCCCACCTCCAGAATCCTACTTCTTTCAACAAGGTTCCACTTCCTAAAAGTTCCCTAACCTCTCCAAACAGTGCCACTGACTGTGGATCAGTGTCAACCTGTGGCAGACACATCTCATCAAGAGCACCTATTAATCAATAGCAATAGCATATTCATTTACAAAAATAGAAAACGGAAATCGCAGGGCTTCTTAGCACAGTGGCACGAACTAATGCTTTTCACCACTTTAAGTCCAGTCCCCATTAGCAGATCCAGTTATGGAGGTGGAAGCAAGAATAGGAGCCGATGCCCAGTTGAGTAAGGATGAAGGGGAAGAAAGCACTAAATACAGCACTTGACGTTGGGTCACTGCAAAGGAGACCACAAAAATCAGAGAAACCAGGACTGGCTGCTTCACCAGTGTTGGAACTCCAAATGACTTCATTCTTTCCTTTTGGAGCAGGGTCACACCTTTGCAGCAGAGGAGCTGAACTGATAGATTGTTCTGCCTATAGAACCCCCAAAGCCTTCCTGTGTTTTAACCCATCTTCTTGTCCCTCCAAGCTGATGCTTCTGATGAGATAATCAGCTGGATCTATGATGATGCCCATGCCTGATCTCTTTGATAAAGGCTCGTTCAGCCACATTCTTGGTGTTCTTTTGTCCCCACTGTGGGTAGGCATCTTATTTTTTAAAATCTTCAGGCTGTGATTTTTTCTTTGTTTCTTCAATTTCTGTCTTTTCTCTTGCGTTTGAACTATAAGCACCAAGTACAAACCAAGTTGCAGCCACATTTGTCTAGAAGCCTACTATTTAACACACAAGACTGACTTTAAAATTTTTCCTATCCATTCAATGGAACACAGTCAGTGAAGTCCTTTCGCACTCTAGGACAAGGACCACATTTTCTCCAGTGATGTGTCTTCACTGCTACCTGAGACCCTCCCCCCACCCCTTCCCCACCCAGAGGACCTTTGACACTCTATTTTCTCTTCAAGGTACTATAACATACTTTTAGGGTCATCTACCTCAAAACGCTTACACTTTCTCCCAGTTTCAAAGCTGCTTTCATACTAGCTGATACACAAATTCACATTAATGTAGCGGAAACTTGCCATAAAACAGGTGCATAGAGTGGCTAGCTTGAGCAATAGGACCTTATGGCCTCACCATTAGGTTGGAATCTGACACAGAGGCATTGACAGGGCTGGCTTCTTCTGAGGACCATGGGAAGGAGCTGTTCAAACCTTCCCTTGGCTCAGAGATGGTCAGGTTCCCCTGGCGTCTTTTCACTGTCACTATCTCGTGTAGGCACTCCTCTGTGTGTCCCAAAGTTCCCTGTCTGTAATGTTATTTACATATATCATCTTAATGATTCTCTTTTAATATCATTACCTCTTATTAAAACTCTGTCTCCAAATAAGGGTCACATTCTGAGATGTTTAGCCCCCTCCCCAACAGTAACCCTAATGCGTTTCTCTCTCTCTCTTTCTCTCTCTCTCTCTCTCTCTCTCTCTCTCTCTCTCTCTCAACTCATAATAGTACTTGAGAGAATTTTATAACCAAGGTTTTCACATGTGGACTTTACAAATCAGGCCCATGCTTTCAGGGAATTGCAGGTTTTTGACATTTGTCTATTTTCACAAGACCTTTCAAGTCCAGGCCAGAGCCCGTGAAGAGATCACATTATACTTTTTGCTGTTGATAGTAGCTTCCTTTGGTGTTGAGGGCAATGGAATGGCAAACGGATTCATTTTCCAGCTTTACCATATATGGGTCTCTTGGCTTCCAACGAGAGAGAGAGAGAGAGAGAGAGAGAGAGAGAGAGAGAGAGAGAGAGAGAGAGCACGCGCTCTTTGATGAACTGCTTTCTCTCTTTTTTATTTTTTCCCCATTTTGGTCTTTTCTCTGCCAAAGTCTATGCATCCTCTGCACGAAGCTCTTCTTGAGGACAGAGAATTTGTATCTCTTAATAGAGCAGAGTCACAAGACTGTCTGTGCTGCTGCCTTTGACTTTCATTATGTAACTATCATGTTTTCTATGACTCTTTAGAGTTTTGGCTAGAGATGACCCTATGGAAATTATAAATGATGCTCCTCATGATAGACCAGCAACTGGATGCGGTAAGATTTTTAAGAAAGTGTGAACCTATAGCGAATGGGTTTTGGAACTCTTATGCAAATGCACCCTTGGAATGAGATTTACAATCTTAACTTCTACAACGTTCTCTCATCATATTATGTATATTCTACGGACGCAAAATACTCAAGTTTTCTGTACTACCAACTTGAATGTTTTTTTCATTATACTCTCCTTCTGTCCCCTCTCATTTTATATTTTACTGTGATGCACTTCCTGTTATGTGTAAAAAGAGAGGGGGGGCACTTGATCAGAAATATTCAAATCTATGCGCATGCACCCAGGAAGGAAACTGCTTATTATCCATGGAAGCTGGAGCCTGTGCTTCCTGATTGTCTGTAACATTTTGTCAAAGTCTCCATGAGTCCTGTCATCTGGCACGGATCTCTCCCTCATCGGAGGCCTTCCCAAGCCCGTGTCTCGTTTGTCAGCTCCTATCTTCTGAGTGACAGAGCCGGCTTACTCCGTGTTGATCGTCAACCCCTACATCATGCCAAGGAAACAGATGGAATGAAAGAAATAGGAATCAATAAGATGAGAAAAGTTTAATTTCCTTGGTCTTCCCACAGTATGCCACCTTCCTTCCAAAGCCAGAGTTTTTAGAGGGAAGAAATACAGCTTCTTTGAAGAAAATGGAGACGTTAGAAGCCTCTAGATTGCTCTGTAGTGTGCGTTGTCACAGCTTGCCTGTTCTCTTCTTTCCCCTTCTCCTTTAGTAATCACAGCATTTATTCCAAGTGCTATCCCTACCTCTACCCCATTCACTTTTGTAACTATATGTGCTTGTCAGAGGCATGAATTATGAAAGAGCCAAAAATCTACATGACTATCCGTATGTGTAGGTGGAAGGACAGACTACGAAGTCTGTCCATCATTTAAACCAAACAAGACTGTTTACAGGTTCTGTGATCTGTGGGAATGTCCATCTTGACCATCATTTTCTTCATCTTGAGAACTGTCAAGCTCACTATACTATTGTTTACTTTCAAGTGAAGTGCATGATACATTATTCCAGGGCCACATAATGTTGGGCCCACTGATGGCCATTATTACTGTCACTTGTGGAATATTAAAACATGGAGGGAGATGCAGAAAATGATGAGCCCATACAAAAATCCCTTTAAAGGACTGTCATCAGAGTGTGTCAATTGGAAAAACCAATATGCTTTTGGCCCCAATTAAGAGAGAGTAAATAATCAGGTATATACAGGAAATCATATATCCAATCACACACAAAATGTCTGTTGCAGGGCTGGGGAGATGGTTTCATGGGAAGCGGAGGATCTGGGTTTGCATCCCTAGCACCTGACGGGAAAAACAAACAAAACTGGGTTTTGATTCCCTTCCCTCCAATTTATCCGTCTCCCTACCTCCTTTCTTTCCAACTTCCTACACTCTTGTTCTAAACCTACTAAGTACACTTAGTTCTGACAGTGTGTGCATGTGTGTAAGACCATCTAGTGAGACATAGATAACCTCTCAAGGGCCAGATTGCCAAAGAAACCTTCTCCTCCCAGCAGGCATCAATTGTCAATAGCTCTTCTGCTATGGGTGGGACTTCCTGAGTCCCTATTCCTTACATGCTAGAATTTTGCCTGATTTGATTTCATGTGGTCTTATGCATGCAGTCAGCACAATCACGGTCTCTATGAGTTAATGTGTACATCAAGTCCAGGGATGTTTTGTTGGTGATGTCTACTATCTTGCCTCTTATAATCTTTCTATCTTCTCTTCCATGGTCATCTCTGAGTCTTGAGGGAACAGATTGTAGTATAGATGTTCCATTTAGAGCTGAGCACTCCACAATTTCTTATTCTCTACATTTTTACTAGTCCAGGGTCTCTGTATTAATTACCATCTATGGCAAAAAGAAACTTCTTGATGTGAGTTAAGGGGTGAACTAATCTATAAAGATGATAATGTAGGGCAGTAGTTCTCAACCTTCCCAATGCTGCGACCCCTTACTATAGTCTGTCGTTATGGTGATTCCCAGCCATAAAATTATTTCTGTTGCTATTTTACAACTATAATTTTGTTATGTTGGAAATTGTAATGGAAATATCTATGAACAACCCTGGTGAAAGTGTTGTTCAATCTCCAAAGTAGTTGTAACCCACAGGTTGAGAACCGCTGACCTATAGGAAAGTTGAATACTTTATCTATTAGGCAGAATAATACTCTTAGGTTCTTTCCCAGCATCTATGACCTAGCCAGCCACCATGTTGTGCCTGAGTTAAGGGTACCAGGAATGAGTTCCATTTTGTACAGCAGCCCTTAAATTAAAGTATAAAGTGGTTGGTTACTCCCATGATGTTTGTACCATTATTACAGCAGTGGGCATATCTTGCCAGGTCAGATATTATTGTAGCTCGTGCTGTCACAGCTGGGTAAGACCATGGATTACTTTTCTCTCCTGATACTGTGCTTTGAAGCACCATGAAAACTAGCCCGTAGGAGTGAAGCTTCCAGACAGGTATCAGTTTGATTTCTCCATATCCTATGACTCAAGTATGTGGTGTCTTCGGCGATAAGTTCTTACCATCAGCTTCTGGAGAGTAGCCTATAGCAGTGACAATAGTCTGTAATTAGTTGGAGGGGAATTTCTGGACTCCATTGGCCAACAAGTTGAAATGAGGCAACCTATATCTAGCCTTAGAATTTTTATTTGATAGCTCATAGTTCCTGGACGAGGCATTTTCCTTCCATTATTGGTAACTCCAGTTATACATACACACACATAGATAGACAGTCTCTCTCTCTCTCTCTCTCTCTCTCTCTCTCTCTCTCTCTCTCGTTCCCATGCACACATGTGCATGTGAGATTAAGGAAGCCTTTATAGTAGTAGGTTTCCAGATGCTTTTCTCAAAAGTCATTAGTGTTAATTGTTCCTTCCAGTCTACCCTGACCTCCCATACATTACCACATTTAACCCTTCCTGCTCTGTTATTACTCTTCCCCCACTCATACCACTGACTTTCTATCCCCCCCTCCCTTGAAATTCTGCCCATCCATGGGCCCTCACTAGTTGTGAGGAAAAATTTAATCTTCAATACACTTTGAATTAGGAAATAGGTCTAGAGTGAAATGCACTTAATTTCAATTTGTATCTGTGTAGATGTGAGCAGATAGGAGAACAAGGAAGTGAAGGAGGAAGAGGATATGAGTAGACTCTGCAGAACAGGGGTGGAGAAGAATCACAAAATGTTGGCCAGTGTGGACCTAATGACACCGGCTTCTTCTGTTAGTGGACAGTTACCTGACTTGACTGGAAGTTATCTGATGTTACCCTTTCACAGGGACTGGGAGAGAGAAGCCATTCCTTCATGATTACATTGGAGAGGAGCAGTTTTATGTCCATGAGAAAGCTGTTCTTCAGTTGTGGAACATACATAGACAGCTTAATAGTGTGTGTGTGTGTGCGCGCGCGCGTGTGTAGCCATTTATACTTGTAAACCTCCTTAACTAAATGGATTAAGAAGATGGAATGACCCCCCACAGTCAGGTGTCCCTAGAACAAAGAAGATATTATTTTGGCAGCCTTAGGCTTTTTCATGCAGACACTTTAAGGGGAAATTGGATTCCTGGTAGGGATGCCCTTGGGCCCTTAGAAACTATGTTAGTGTTTGCTTAAGTCATTTAATGTGGGTGGAAAAGGATGGATGAAACCATTTGTGCTGATGATGGAGATTTCAGGCCCAAGGTTAAGACCCCAAGGAATTTAGCTAGGGTTTGGTCAAGAAAGGAATCTTTGTCACTTTAAGTCAAGCACAGATCTTCGGATAGCAATGCTGATGCCAGCAGATGTTTATAGAACCATTTGTGCATCCAATGAATAATTATGATCACCAGTTATGTAGCTGGCTCTGAACTGGGGTTCTGAGAGCCTGTATCTGCACTCAGAGAGCTGAATTCTCTCTGAGTGACCCAGAACATAGCTACATAAAACATAAGCTATCAGACCATCAACTTTTTGAAGATCTTCTCAAGAGGAATACAATCTATCATTTCTCTCCTTTTGGTTCTTAACCTTGGGAGAAAAATTTAAAATTTAAAAGTAACAAAACTGAGATGACTATTAAGTTGATACGTCATTACATTTGAAAATTATGTGTATATATGTTTGTGCATGGGTTTGTACACCTGAGTTCTGTGCCTGCAGAAGCCAGAAGAGGGCGTCAGAGTCCCTGGACTTGGAGCTACAGGAAGTTGTAAGCTATTTGATGTGGATGGATGCTGGAATTCGAATGTGGTTCCCTGGAAGAGCTGTCTGTGTTCTTATTAATTAACTAATTAATTAACTATTTTATTTTATTTTTGGATATTTACTTTATATACATTTCAAATGTTTTCCCCTTTGGAAACCCCCATTCCATGCCCCCTCCCCCTGCCTCTATGAGGGTGCTCCCCCACCCACCCACCCACCCACTCTGTCTTCCCTCCCTAGCATTCCCTTATACTGTGGCATCTAACCCCTTCAGGCCCAAGGGCTTCTCTTCCCACTGATGGCCAACAAGGCTCTTCTTTGCCACATATGTGGCCAGCACCATGGGTCCCTCCATGTGTATTCTTTGGTTGGTGGTCTAGTCTCCCGGAGCACGGGGGGTGGGGGGGATCTGGCCAGTTGACACTGTTGTTCCATCCATGGGGCTGCAACCCCCCTCAGCTCCTTCAGTCCTTTCTCCAACTCTTCCATCTGGGACCCCACGCTCAGTCCAAAAGTTGGTTGCAAGCATCCACCTCTGTATTTGCCAGGCTCTGGCTGAGCCTCTCTGGAGACAGCTTATTATGCTTCCATCAGCAAGCACTTCCCAGCATCCACAAGAACATCCGGGTTTGGTGGCTATATATGGGATGTACAGTCTGTGTTCTTAACTACTGAGTCTGCTTTCCAGCCTCACTAGTATTATTCAAAATGGTGAAAAACTAGAAAGAATTCAAATGCCTACTATAATAGGTTATTATTATTTTTTAAATCTAAGTCTCTGTTCTTGTGTATATAGATCAGGTGTAACTGATGCCTGGTACTGCCATTCTATATAGAAGGATCCTCTTAGAAACAGCTTTGGGAAAGTTGTGATCATATCTTCCGGAGGCTGGTATCACTATTCCTTGCTGCCACCTTTGCCATGCCCCTCTGAAGATGATATAAGGAACACAAGGGTGAAAAAAGCTTTGTTAAAGAAATGTGCTATTCATCCCCCAAACCCCACGATCGTCTTAGTAAACTGTGTGCTTGGACAATCGTATCCAAGCTGCAGAGCCACTGGGTGGGGGATGGGCTGAGGCAGGAATTGACATTCTTGCCTTTGACTTTGACTTCCACTGCAGCATTGCTTTGTTCCTTGTTTGTTCTCAATAGGCTTATTTTCTTCGCTATTCTTGTGTTTCACTGTAAACTATATAAAATCCTTTCTGGACCCAGACAAGGTATAAATAAATTACATACATAAGACATTCCTGAAGAGAAAGGTAGCAAACTTTTATCAGTTTCCTTTGGGATATTTGTGTGCTGCCGTGTTTTTAATTATACTTAAATTTGTCCATGTTATTTCTTATAAGAAACACGTGTTTTTATGAGCAGATATAATCATTATGACATTTTGTGGAATGTCCTCAAAATTATTTTATAAATGAAACTTACCTTCTGCTCAAAGCACTTGGCACACTGCAAAAAACTCAAAGAAGTTACTATTATTAGCACCTGGACTATTTTGAACTTGGTTGGACCCTTGTAAAGTCATAGGAACTAAGTTTATGCCTGACTTATGCCGAGGCTTTGCTGTGGCACACATACTTTCTGAATAGAAGTGTGATTCTACTACTATTATCATTTAACAAGTATGTTATGTTCCTCTGATAAATAATTTTCTATTGAATTAAAAAGATTAGAGTAGAATTTGTCCTAGATGCATGAACTGCCTCAGTGTAAATTCAGATAGCTAGCAAGTCACTTTGTTAAATTGGTACAGTTCTCGCCATCTGGAGCTCTTCAAAGTTGTTTCTTTGGTCAGATGCACCAAGGTCTCCAGGATACTTAAGAGGGTCATCAGAATACTGCCTTTGCTTTGTCATCGTCTGCATCAAACATTCTCCTGCAGAGACCACTAATTAAAGAAAGGCATCCTCCTCTGGAGGTAAGCAGGGTCACTTGTCTCAGTCCCATGTAAAAGTGCCTTCTTGAAGTTTCCTCTTTTCTCAAGAGCTTCTCTGGTCTCTCCAGCATCCCGCTCTCCGAGTCTTCATTCTTCTGATGCCCTCTGGTCCTTCTGTTGCATTTTGTGGCTGTTCTGTGAATGGCTATTCTTTGAACCCATTTCCTTAGCTGCTGCTGGCTCAGCTGTGCACAATTTAGGGTTATGCAGGTTATGAAAGGGTGGGCAGCATCTTTAGAATGGTTCATAGACCTTGTTATAGGCAACAATACACATGTGAGGAGGGAGCTGGGAGTTGGGTACCTCAGGAATCTTCACTGGTGGCAGGTGTTAAGAGGCCTGTAGAGGTGGATGAGGAGTTTTATTATTTTCTTACTAGGCATTATGTTGGGTGGTTGAGCTTCCATAGAAATGCTTACAATGCTCTTATTGCCTGAATCAAGGTTAAATAGACAAATGCATAGTAATGTCCCTGGCCCCTTAGTTAAAGCTCTCTTAGATCCTTTCTAACAGCCTGCCAGATAGAACAATACTATTTCCCTGGCTTTATAATGGTCACTAGCTATTGAATTCATGTTAGAATTTCAATTGGGTTATAGTCTGCCAAACATTCATAATATATGCAGAAAAGAAGGATTTGTGTATTGATTCTGATCTTAAATATACATATTTTTGGACAAAAATAGGATAAAATAGTTCTCACTAAAACACAACAATAGAAATGTACCAGCAAAACTCCGAGGAATCTTGACTTTTATACAAAAAAATTAAAAATGCATATAAAAAAAGATTGAAAGGCTTTTTAAATTATTAGCCTATGGGTGCTATTTTGTCAATAGAAGATGGGAAGGAAGTTCAAGCTAACAAATATAATGGAAAATGGTGGAAAAATTAAATATTTTTCTATTAGAAATAAGACAGTTTCAAAAGGAAGGTATAATAAGCAGCAGACTGGATTGGATTGTTATATTAAAAGCATTCAGGGCAAGGATAAATCCATTCATTTAAACCTTTGTTTGCCATTACTGAATGCTGGGCACCACGTGGAAAATAAGGGAAGCAGAGAGGAACCACACATTTAACTTAACCTAAGGAACATGACAGCTTACTTTGTTAAAATATTTGGAAGTGGTGCATTAAAATGTGAATTATAAAGTACAGAGAACCATACATCGCATGAGAGTTCAGCTCAGTGGAAGCAGACAACACATTGGGTTGGCAGGAGGAATGGCGTGGAGGCCCATGTTTGTAGCTAACTTTATCACTTGGGCAACTTACTTAACTTTCCCATATCTAGTCTATATAATTGGTTGGTAGGTCTACTTTGTCTTATTGCAGTCATCAAAGGTCAATACATATAGTGGGCTAGCAACAGCATCCTTGAAAGGGTAGAATTACAAAATGAAATGATCTTGTGGAGGAAAGCTACCATAGTAGCTGCAGACCTCCCTCCCCTGGGCTGTTAGGTGAAGAATATAGTTCCATCTTTAGGTTATACACCAAAATGGTGACACATAGAGAACACTTAGCATAAGACTTCTTAGTTAGTGTTGGACAACATTGTGATTCCTCAAGACTTCATGGGCATTTGACTTCATATGACATTTGAGTATTAAAGGGGAGATTCTAAAGATTTTTATTTGCTTTTTGTTTGTTTGGGGGGAGGGCGTTAGTTATGTATGTATCCAAACAGTGTTAGTTTTATTGTTGAAGAAGGAGAATGGGTCCTGGAAGGAATAAGCTACCCAAGGGAACATCCTGGTTCATTCAGCCATTAGTTTTGGTTCATCTTGGACATGACCCTAGTTGTTCATATATCTCTTCAAAATTGATTCCTGTATCATGAAAAAAATATTCCTCTGATATATGTGCCCTGCTAGGCACACAATGACATTTAATCACTGTTGACTATAATGTCTGACTAGACAAAATAAAATCACAAAGTCTATTTACCTCCCTAGTACCCTGATTCAGGAACAGCAGAATAAAAAACAATGAATATATATGGAATAATTTATGAATTTTGAATCCTAAGATTTTATATTCTTTACTTTGCAAAATCTAGGAATGCTGGGAAAGTCTTCCATGGTGTGTAGCAAAGATGGTGGTGAAACTCATAGCTAAAATGAAGTTGGTGAATGCCTTTCATCACTGCTAGCTGAAGTCTGGTTAGAAATACTAGATACTAGAATGAAGTGGCCATAATCTGAATTAGCAGTCCTCAATCAAAAGAAGTTGGATGGTATTATAAACTAAACTGAGTACCCACTGCTGCTCATACGGAAATCCCAGTCTTCAGTATCTAAGATGCTTAACACATGCCTGAAATTGCTGATATCACGTGTGTGTGTGTGTGTGTGTGTGTGTGTATGTATGTGTGCGCGCACGCGCGTGCACACACACGCACAGACACACAGACATATACACAGTGTTTTTTTGCTTTTGGTGTTTTTTCTGTATATACATACTATGTGTGCTGGCCAGTTTTATATCATCTTGACATAAAAATAGAGAAAGCCCCAATTGAGAAAATACCTCCATAAAATTGGGCTGTGTGAAGCCCTGTAGGGTATTTTCTTAATTAGTAATTGATGTGGGATGTCCCAGGCCTTTCCTGGGTAGTGTCACCCCTGGGCTGGTGGTTCTACAAGAAAGTAGACTGAGCAAACCATGGGGAGCAAGCCAGTAAGCAGCAGCCCTCCATGGTCTCTGTATTATCTTCTTTCCTCCAGGTTCTATCCCAGCTTGAGTTCCTTTCCTGACTTCCTTTATTGATGAACTACCATGTGCATGTAAGCCAAATAAACCCTTTCTTCCCCAAGTTGCTTTTGGTCATGGTGTTTCATCATAGCAACAGTAAGCCTAACTAGGACAGTATCACAGAATTTAATTTATGAATCAGATGTGGCAAGAGATTAATGATTATGATAATAAAGTAGAAATTTATAACAGTATATTTTAATAAAAGTTATATGCTGTTTAATTTCTGAAATTCTTTACTTAATACTTTTGGACTGTGGTTAACTGAGGGCAACTGAAACTGTAATAAAGCCACGGTTAAGCAGAGACTACTATATTTAGAGATAGGGCCTTTAAAGAGGCAATTAAGTTAAAATGAGGTCATCAGGGTGGGCCCAGATCTAGTATAATGGACATTCTTATGAGAGTAGGGCTGCAGCACAGACACAGAGGGGCATGGTGAGAAGCTAGCTATGCATCTAAGCTGTGGAGAAGATCTCAGAAGACATCAACCCTCTTGACACTTTCATCTCAAACCTCTACTTTCCAGACCTGTTAAAAAATTTCTGGTTCTTGGCCATGCCATCTGGGTTATTTTGTTAGGATAGTCCTAGAATCCTAATACAAAAATGTCTTTAAAGTACCATGGTAAACCAGGAGCCAGAGTAGAAATCATCCATAATGCTACAGAATGCAAACCAGGAAGACATTTCTTAAATGGTTGCACGCCTGTACCATTGACAGTTTGGTTTCTTGAAGTTACTTCCCAAACTTCTCTCTCTCTCTCTCTCTCTCTCTCTCTCTCTCTCTCTCTCTCTCTTTCTCTAAATATCTAAATCTCTCTCTCTAAATTGATCTCTGTGTCTGTCTGTCTCTAATTCTGTCTTTGTCTCTTTCTATCTCTCTCTGTGGCTTGTGGCCATCTCATAATACACAATGCCTTTAGTCCAGCCTCAAAATTTCCCATAGTCTTTTGGAGTCTTAACACTCTTATAAAGCTCATTCAAAACCCCATCAAATTTTTTTCTGAGACTAAAGGTAATTTCTTAAGTGTAACCTTCCTGTGAAATCAAAACCCTAATTATATACTTCCAACATATAATGACACAGAATATGCAGTATCATTCCAAAAGAGAGAAATTGAGGTATAGTAAGAAAATATGGATCAAACCAAGCTCTAAATCCAGCAAGGCAAATGTCAAATCCCATAGTTGCATTGTTTAATGTCAGAAGGTTTAGATGTTTCCACCCTCTGTCTTTGCTGTCTGACATGGAAGAAAAATGCCTGCTGTGTTTGAGCTAGAGCAATAAGAGGCCTGGCAAGCAGGCAGATACATTGCTCTGTTGGGCTGGTTCCACTCTCTATGTGCAGCTCTTTGTGGTAGATATTCTACAGCTTCGACACTTCTACCATTTTAAGGTCTCTAATGCAACCCAGGCTTCACTTTCATAGCTCTATGCAATGCCCTCTCATGGCCTCCACACAGGGACTTCTCTGGCACATGCTTGGCTTCAACAGATCTCTGTAACCAGAGGAAGGTTCATCTGTCCTTTTACAAGTGTTTGCTTCATTCTTTCATGATTCTAATCCATGTACCATGTGGATACCACTGCCAAATCAGGCTACCAACTTGGAGTGACATCTGGTACTCTTGAATAGCATCTATAGCAGCTTTCAATTGTTTCTTTTTAGAAGCTGAACAGTTCCTTAGGCTTTTTGTTTTCACACTTTGGAAGCTTAGTTGGGTGGGATCTTGCCCTGAGGGCACCGGGTTTTCCTTAATTTTCTTATCTCTTTCAGCACAGACTGTGGCTCCAACATCAAATTTCCTGATGCCTTTTTTTCTTCAAACTGTAGATTTTGTTTCTCTTTTGTCCCACTTGCTTTCTTTCATGTAGACCTGTGCAAAAGTTGGTACTAACAACCTTGCAAGTGACAGAGTCAACACTGAGCTACCTTGAAACCTCCCATACCAAAGAAACCAGTCCATCACTTTTCAAGTTAGCCTCAAGTAATTTCTTTCTTTCTTTTTATTTTTTTTTCAATCATGGTCTTTTTTTTTAATTATTATTTTCATATTTTATTTACATTTCAAATGTTTCCCCCTTTCCAGATCTCCCCTTTGGAACCTCCCCATTCCCTCCACCCTCCCCCTGCCTCTATGGAGATATTCTCCAACCCACCTCCCCACCCCACCCCCCACCCACTCTTGTCTTCCCTCCTTGACATTCTCCCATACTGGGGGATATAACACCCTCAGGCCCAAGGGCCTCTCCTCCCCCTGACAGGTAACAAGACCCTCCTCTGCAGTCTTTGTGGCCAGCACTATGGGTCCCTCCATGTGTATTCTTTAGTTGGTGGATCAGTCTCCAGAAATATGGGGGGTCAGGCCAGTTGCCAGTGTTGCTACCTCCCTGGGGCTGCACACTCCCTCAGCTCCTTCAGTTCTTTCTCCAAGCCCTCCATCTGGGACCTCGTACTCAGTACTACTGTTCCTGCAAAGTGACACTTGGGTATTTCAAACTTTTAGGTTAATAACCACTTAACAGTGAGTACATACCATGTTCATTCTTTTGTGACTGCGTTACCTGGCTCAGAATGATGTTTTCAAGATCCATCCATTGTCTAAGAATTTCATGAAGTCATTGTTTTTAATAGCTGAGTAGTATTCCATTGTGTAAATGTACCATATTTTCTGTATCCATTCCTCTGTGGAGGGACATCTGGGTTGTTTCCAGCTTTTGGCTATTATAAATATGGCTGCTATGAACATAGTGGATCATGTGTTTTTATTACATGTTGGAGCATCTTCTGGGTATATGCCCAGGAGTGGAATAGCTGGGTCCTCAGGTAGTATTATGTCCAATTTTCTGAGGGTCCGCCAAACTGATTTTCAGAGAGGTTGTATCAATTTGCATTCCCACCAGCAATGGAGGAGTGTTCCTCTTTCTCCACATCCTCTCCAACATCTGCTGTCACCTGAGTTTTTGATCTTAGCCATTCTGACTGGTGTGAGATGGAATCTCAGGGTTGTTTTGATTTGCATTTCCCTGATGACTAAGGATTTTGAACATTTCTTTAGGTGCTTCTCGGCCATTTGAGTTTCCTCAGTTGAGAATTCTCTGTTTAGCTCACTTCCCCATTTTTTGATAGGGTTATTTGTATCTCTGGAGTCTAGCTTCTTGAGTTCTTTGTATACATTGGATATTAGCCCTCTATCAGATGTAGGATTGTTAAAGATCTTTTCCCAATCTGTAGGTTGCTGTTTTGCCCTAATTACAGTGTCCTTTGCCTTACAGAAGCTTTGTAATTTATGAGGTCCCATCTGTCAATTCTTGACCTTAGAGCACAAGCCATCAGTGTTCTGTGCTCTACAAAAGCCATTGGTGTTTGTGCTTGGGCACAAGAACATTTCCCCTGTGCCCAAGTGTTCGAGACTCTTCCCTACTTTCTCTTCTATTAGATTCAGTGTATCTGGTTTTATGTGAAGGTCCATGATCCACTTGGACTTGAGCTTTGTGCAGGGAGATCGGAATGGATCAATTCGCAATCTTCTACATGTAGACAGCCAGTTGATACAGCAGCATTTGTTGAAGATGCTGTCTTTTTTCCACTGTATGGTTTTAGCTCCTTTGTCAAAGATCAAGTGACCATATGTGTGTGGATTCATTTCTGGGTCTTCGATTCTATTCCATTGATCAACCTGCCTGTCACTGTACCAATATCATGTAGTTTTTATCACTACTGCTCTGTAGTACAGCTTGAGGTCAGGGAGGCTGATTCCCCCAGATGACCTTTTATTGTTGAGGATAGTTTTTGCTATCCTGGGTTTTTTGTTATTCCATATGAATTGCTCTTTCTAGGTCTACAAAGAAGTGAGTTGGGATTTTGATGGGGATAGCATTGAATCTGTATATTGCTTTCGGCAGGATGGCCATTTTAACTATGTTAATCCTGCCTATCCATGAGCATGGGAGATCTTTCCATCTTCTGAGGTCTTCTATTTCTCTCTTCAAAGACTTGAAGTTCTTGTCATACAGATCTTTCACTTGTTTGATTAGAGTCACATCAAGATATTTTATATAGTTTGTGATAATTGTGAAGGGTGATATTTCCCTAATTTCTCAGCATGTTTATCCTTCGAGTATAGGAAGGCTACTGATTTGCTTGAGTTAATTTTGTATCCAGCCACTTTGCTGAAGTTGTTTATCAGCTGTAGCAGATCTCTGGTGGAGTTTTTCAGGTCACTTAAGTATACCATCATATCATCTGCAAATAGTGATATTTTGATTTCTTCCTTTCCAATTTGTATCCCTTTGATTTCCTTTTGTTGCCTGATTGCTCTAGCTAGAACTTCAAGCACTATGTTGAATAGATAGGGAGAGAGAGGACAGCCTTGTCTAGTCCCTGATTTTAGTGGGATTGCTTCAAGTTTCTCTCCATTTAGTTAGATGTTGGCCACTGGTTTGCTGTATATTGCTTTTACTAAGTTTAGGTATGCTCCTTGAATTCCTGATCTTTCCAAGACTTTTATCATGAAGGGATGTTGAATTTTGTCAAATGCTTTTTCAGCATCTAACGAGATGACCATGTGGTTTTTTTCTTTGAGTTTGTTTATGTAGTGGATTACATTAATGGATTTCCGGATATGGAACCATCCCTGCATCCCTGAGATGAAGCCTACTTGATCATGGTGAATGATTGTCTTGATGTGTTCTTGGATTCGGTTTGCAAGAATTTTATTGAGTATTTTTGTATCGATATTCATAAGGGAAATTGGTCTGAAGTTTTCTTTTATTGTTGCGTCTTTGTGGGGCTTTGGTATCAGTGTAACTGTGGCCTCATAGAATGAATTGGGTAGTGTTCCTTCTGTTTCTATTTTATGGAATAGCTTGAAGAGTATTGGTATTAGGTCTTCTTTGAAGGTCTGATAGAATTCTGCACTGAACCCATCTGGTCCTGGGCTTTTTTTGGTTGGGAGACTTTTAATGACTGCTTCTATTTCTTTAGGAGTTATGGGACTGTTTAGATGGTTTATCTGATCCTGATTTAACTTTGGTAATTGGTATCTGTCTAGAAACTTGTCCGTTTCCTCCAGATTTTCCAATTTTGTTGCATACAGGCTTTTGTAGTAGGATCTGATGATTTTTTTAATTTCCTCAGAGTCTGTTGTTATATCTCCGTTTTCATTTCTAATTTTGTTAATTTGGATACTGTCTCTGTGCCCTCTGGTTAGTCTGGCTAAGGGTTTATCTATATTGTTGATTTTCTCAAAGAACCAGCTCTTGGTTTTGTTGATTCTTTGTATAGTTCTTTTAGTTTCCACTTGGTTGATTTCAGCCCTTAATTTGATTATTTCTTGCCTTCTACTCTTCTTGGGTGTATTAGCTTCTTTTTGTTCTAGAACTTTCAGATGTGCTGTTAAGCTGTTAGTGTATGCTCTCTCCAGTTTCTTTTTGGAGGCATTCAGAGCTATGAGTTTTCCTCTTAACACTGCTTTCATTGTATCCCATAGGTTTGGGTAAGTTGTACATTCATTTTCATTGAATTCTAGGAAGTCTTTAATTTCCTTCTTTATTGCTTCCTTGACCAACTTATTATTAAGCAGTGCATTGTTCAGCTTCCATGTATGTGGGCTTTCTGTTGTTGTTGTTGCCATTGAAGACCAACCTTAATCTGTGGTGATCTGATTAGGAGGCATGGGATTATTTCAATCTTCTTATATCTGTTGAGGTTTGTTTTGTGACCAATTATATGATCAATTTTGGAGAAGGTACCATGAGGTGCTGAGAAGAAGGTATATTCTTTTGATGCAGGATGAAATGTTCTATAGATATCTGTTAAACCCATTTGGTTCATAGCATCTGTTAGTTTCACTGTGTCTCTGTTTAGTTTATGTTTCCAAGGTCTGTCCATTGTTGATAGTGGGGTGTTGAAGTCTCCCACTATTATTGTGTGAGGTGCAGTGTGTGCTTTGAGCTTTAGTAGAGTTTTTTTTTATGAAAGTGGGAGCTCTTACATTCGGGGCATAGATGTTCAGAATTGAGAGTTCTTCTTGGTAGATTTTTCCTTTGATGAGTAAGAAGTGTCCTTCCTCATCCTTTTTGATGACTTTTGGTTGAAAGTCAATTTTATCCGATATTAGAATGGCTACTCCAGCCTGTTTCTTGGGGCCATTTGCTTGGAAAATTGTTTTCCAGCCCTTTACTCTGAGGTAGTGTTTGTCTTTAATACGGAGGTGCATTTCCTGGATGCAGCAAAATGCTGGGTCCTGTTTATGGATCCAGTCTGTCAGTCTATGTCTTTTTATTGGGGAGTTGAGACCATTGATGTTTAGAGATATCAAAGAATAGTGATTGTTATTTCCTGTTATTTTTGATGTTGTTTATATTGTTTGTGTGGCTATCTTCTTTTGAGTTTGTTGAAAGATTACTTTCTTTCTTTTTCTTGAGTGTAGTTTCCCTCTTTGCATTGGCATTTCCCATGTATTATTCTTTGTAGGGCTGGGTTTGTAGAAACATACTGTGCAAATTTGGATTTGTCGTAGAATATTTTGGTTTCACCCTCTATGATTATTGAGAGTTTTGCTGGGTATAGCAGCCTGGGCTGGCATTTGTGTTCTTTTAGAGTCTGTATGAGCTCTGCCCAGGATCTTCTAGCTTTCATAGTCTCTGGTGAGAAGTCTGGTGTAATTCTGATAGGTCTGCCTTTATATGTTA
>JADRCH010000006.1:4554971-4645357 GCA_019843965.1 Rhynchomys soricoides | reverse complement strand
ATTTTGAAAAAGTATCATAAGACCGGTCTCCAGCTCATTTACTAATGTTGTTTTCTTCTTAAACCTGTATTGAGCTGGGTATTTGTAGTCTATATTGTTCTCAGTTCTACTGTGTTCCAGATCCTACAAGGGCAGTCCATTAAACTCTGTTTATAATGCTCAATGACTTTTCTAGTCCAAACTCTTAAAATCTTTCAAGTTCTAAAAAAATAAGCATGGTCAAGTTTGCCATAGCAGTAGCCCACTGCCTGGTCTGGAGGGCATGAGCAATTCTTTCCATGGCAATAAATGTTTTGAATCAGCACCCAGTATATAGTATGGCTTCTCCCATAGGCAGGATCCAAAGGGTCCAGGAACCAAGAGATGGAAGTATAAATGGATCCTCTCACCCTCATCCCTAGTAACCCACTAGAAAAAAATTTTGATTCTTGTTTCCAAGACCTTAAGTTTTTCTGGCTTAGAAGTTTGGTTGCAAATGGGAGAACATTCCTGCCAGTAGCCACAACAAGCATCCCATTGAATTGGAAGCTCAGACTTCCCCCTTGCCAGTTTGGGCTTCTGATGTCCTTAAGCCAACAGGCAAATAAAGAAATAATAGTGTTTTGAGAGATGATTGGTCCAGATCAACAAGGGAAGATTGGATTTCTTCTTCACAATGGAGGCAAGGAAGATTAGTCTGAAGTGCAGGAATTCTTTTAAGGCATCTGCTGATGCTAACATGTCCCAACTTGGGAAACTCCAACAACCTAATGCAGATAGATGACAAAAGGCCTAGACCCTTCAGGAGTGAAAGTATGGACTACTCCTCTAGAAAAATTACCAAGATCTTAGGTACTTGGTGCAGGTGGAGGAAAAACAGAATGACAGCAGACAAAGCTAGTCATGAACTTCAGTCAAAGTCACACGACCAGTTACAGACATAAGGGTTGCGACTAACACAAGGTATTTGTCCTATTTTTCATATATGGTTACATTTTATGAGACATTAAGAGACAGCATTCCTCAAGGGACATTGCCAGCTATTCTAAAATATGTAATGTGTTTTCAGTTGTATGTGGGATAGTCATATCATATCAGGTAGAATTATGTCCTGAGTACTGTTTTCATTTGGAAATTAAGCATGGCTTAAGGAGATGTGATTGTCTGTCAAGTTGACAAGGGGTGAACTTGTGATAGTTAATCTCGGTTATCAACCTGGCATCAACTAAATTCCAAGCAGCTGGGCACACCTGTCTGGAGTTTTCTTAACTGATCATTTAAGGTTAGAATACTCACCCTAAATCTGGGCCATGCTTTCTGGTGGCAGCCTGTGCAAAAGTAAATGAAAGAAAGAAGCTTTTGCTTTTTGCCTACTGGCCTACCCTCTCACTGAATTTCATTATCCTATTGCAGAGGAATTCTAACATTGGTGTTAGAACCTACTTCTTTGGGATTTCAACATAGATGGAAGACCATCTGAGACATCCAGCCTCATGAACTGAACAACTACTGGATTCTTGACCTTTCCATTAGGAGACAAACATTGTTGGACTAGTCAAACCACAAATCCCTCTAATAAAATAAATATTAGCAAATATATAAATTATATGAGTTAACAAATATATTTATATAATATATAAATAAATATATTTATAAATGATATATACACATATTCTGTATATATCTATAGATATATGTATATATCTACAGATATATGTGTATATATAAACATATATATGGGATTTATTTAGTTATGTTTCGCTAAAGAATTTTGATTAATACATCCCACCCCAAATACAAAAGAAAATGTACCACATTCACTGGTAGTCATTCCTCCTTTCTTCCCAGTTCTCTCACTTTCCTTACTGTATCTACTAATTTACTTCTGAATTATAGACACACCAGACCATTCATATAAATGCATTAATCCAAGATGCGGTCTTTTGTGACTATCTTATTTATATCTTAAGCTCTAAATGCTACCCTATTAACAGTGATATAATTATTTCTAAGACCTTTTTAATTGAAGCCCTCTAATGTCATTACATCAGACATATATGGAATTCCCATAAAGCATTATAGTGTCAGAGCTGGTACCATTGTTTATTAGGCCTTGCCCCATAGAGCTTGTACATGCTTCCGCCACACATCAAGACTGCTCCAGCCTCTGGCCTTTTGCACTTGTCATTCCCTTTGAGAATCCTTCACCACACATCTATAGCATCTGCTCTTTTTTTCTCCCTGAGATAAAGAAGCCTTGGCAGTCCTGGAACTCATTCTGCAGATCAGACTGGCCTAAAACTTATAGAGATCTGCCCACCTCTGCCTCCCAAATGCTGGGACTAAAGGTGTGCACCATCACAGTGTGACTCATATGACCTAGTCTTATACATCTGAGCTCAAATCCAGCCTCTCATGTGTGGTTGTAGTCTCTCCCACAACTTCTTTTTATATGCACTTAATGACTATCTTCTTTATTCACTAATGTGTCTGGAGCCAGGGTTAGAATATTTGAATCCAGCACCTGGACTGTACCTTTTACCCAGCCATCTGAAGGTGTGTTGTGTCACTAGAGAAATTGTACTTACCTGATTATCAGTCACATCTTAGGTGGTTGTCTAATGGTATAGGTCTCAAAGGAAATGATGAATAAATGAAGTGAGGTGAAGAGGTTCAGAGTACTTCCAATTCGCTGATGGCCACACGGATGGATATAGTGCTTGAGAATTCTCTGGTAGACAACCTCAACACATAGGTGCGTGATGAGGGGAAATGAGGGAAAGAAAGCTAAATAAGAAAGAAGCCAAAGAAAGCAAGAAATAAATAACAGATAAACAGATAACAAGGAGAAAGATCAGGGGAGTTATCTGTTGCCAGGAAGGGGCTTTGACATGATGTTGAGTTTTGTAACCATGCTTGTATGTTCCAGGACACAAAAAGTTAAACCTGCAATATGATTTCCATTTTCTAGATTTCTCAATTGTCTTATTTCCCTTAAGTTATCACAGAACATAACCATAAAATGCCTTGTTCAAAGACATCACCTATTAAGTGTAGAGGACACATAAAATTAAATAATCCCAAAACTTGTGTAACAAACAAGAAAACATGTGACCTCCATGCACTTCTTAGGAAGCTAGGGACTCCTTGCTCTTTCAGATCAGCATGGCTACATGCAAAGTGGCTTCTTGCAAGAATCCAGCTGTAATAACATGCCTCATTTGGAATGTATTAGAAATATAATTCTCTTACTGCTTATTTCAAAAGAAGAGATTTATCAGGGAGTTTTCTCTTCATTTAAGCTCATTAACAAATTGTGTATCAATTATGCTCAATTTTCATAAAATTTCTCCAATTTATTATGCTATACCTTGCTTGAGTAGTTAGAGATGACATGGTATAGATATGTATGACACAAGGGTAGGGTGGAGATGCTTGTGAAATGCCTGTATTTTAAGTTGGAAAGCACCCTGGGATGAGAGTCCAGTTCTCAAGATGTGTGTGACTTTGAAACCTTGTGGGGTGGCACAGTACAATCACAACTTATTGTGTATCTTGTGTTAAAACTATTCATAAAGGAATTCTTTAATTCTGTAGCTTTATTGATATAGTTCTCTGCACTGAGCATGTATACTGTACAATGATGATTCACATTGTATATCTTGTGTACCTGTTTGCCAGAGAAACATAAGGAAAGATTTTGAAAACAATTATTTTTTTAAAAGGGGATTAGGGGTGAGGAATGCTTTGGAGATGCCAGTCAATCTCCTCATCTGAATGTAAAACAGCCTGGAACAGCCAGCTCATTGTTAGGTGTGGTGATTATGAATGGGGTACCTCTGTGTGAAACCAGCAAGTTCTTCTTACAGGACCTTCCAAGCAGAAAATAATCTTTTCATTTCTTCTTCTTTACCTCCCAGAAGGGGGAGGGCATTTGCAAATAAACTCAGCTTTATACACACCCAAGAATATATGGGTTAACTAGTTCCTTGGATTGATCAAATCTAGCTATGGGAAGACGCACACTAGTGGAATCATGTAGGGTTCACAAGGTTCTTCTGAACATTAAACAAAATGGCTATTTTAGTGTTCCTACCATATTAAGGTAGGGGTCTCCAAAGAGGTAGGGTCAATAGGAGACATATAGATAATAGACAGATAAATAATAGATAAGTAAATAGATGAAAGAAGACTCACCAGAGGAACTGGTTAATGTGATTGTCATAGTCACCTAGAAATCATAACTGTAGCTATAAATACCCTGGAATGCCTTGGCTTAGTTCAGACCCAACAGCCTTGGAAACAGGTAAGCTGATGTTTTTATGGTGAGTCTATCACAGTTGAAAATATCACATGAAAATGATTTACCAAGAGGTAAATTTCCTTCTGATTTAAACACAATTATAGAGATAATGAATATCCTCAATTTTTCATTATTAGTTATTGTCATGTCTCCCCATCAGGGAATTAACCCATGTGACAGGTAGGGATACTCACCACTATACTAACAAGGATGATTATTAGTTATTGTCTATTGGATTATTATAGTCTAGAATAAATCCCAGGAAGCTTACTGAGGTTCAAAATGATCACCTTTCACACAAATTGGAATGTAGTCCCCAAAATAGTATTGTGATCTAAATAGCAGTCAGTAATAATCCGTGGGACTTTGGTATTATCACTGAGAGGAAAAAGTTAGAACAACATTCTTCTTCCATTAGTCATGGCTTCTTTTTTTTTTCCTTGAGACAGGGTATAGTCATGGCTTCTTAATTGATATTTCTAGCTCCAATTTGTCTACTGGATTCTCCATGCTGCCACAAATGCTGTTTTATGATCAAAGTCTACCATATGTTATTCTGAAACCTAAGGGTTATTCTTTATTGTTTATCAAAACAGCCAAGTGATTTCAGACTTTTCCACGCATAGAAGCTATCCTTCCAACCTCACTTCATCTTCAGTAATCTTATTTGAAATCCCTAGACATTTCCCACTGTCTACAGAAGAATGAATGTTTTTCTTTTTACCATAGCATTTGACACCATATACTCAAATCTAGTCAGCATCTGTTTGTAAGTTCAGTGAACGATGGTATGAGCCGAACAGCAACTTACTGTGTTCATATTGCCTCTTCTGTTGACTTTCCAGCTGCTTTCTTAGTTCTTATGTTATTATTTGGCTTCTGATGTGTGACAGTCTTTGTCCCTTTAACTCCAAGTGACCTCCTTCCCACTGCAGAGTCTTGTTCCATGTTGCCTGGTATGCCTACAATGTTCTGTTCACCTTTTCTCTTTCCTCTTATTCTCTCTTCCTGGATTCCCCTGAGTGAACTGAGCTCTTTGTACATGGCTTTAAAAAAATAAGTGAATAATTCTCCAGTCAAACTGGAGTTGTTTATAAATTCTGTATTTAAGACTAAAAATATCTCTATGAAGAAAATATTAATTTGATCTGTAAACATGAACAAGCAGGGTTCTGGTTGCAATTGGAAAGAGCATGTGAGATGTGGGGGAAGGTATACAGGTAAGCTTGGCATTCAGGATGGACTGAATCCTTGCTTGAGCTCCTAAGGTTTCTCCTTTGGACCTGAGGTGGCTTGGCGAGATCAACAGACTCCCTGGAATTCAGTCAGAACACCTTCACTACAGGCAATGATTCTGCAAAGAAGAGAGTGGATGAGTATGTGCTGTATCCCAGTTGACCCTATAGTGAATTCAGGAAGCTTTTCTGCATCAATCAAAATGAAGGCAGTTTCTATTCTCAGGCACATTTCTATCTGGGCTTTTTAAAACATAAAATGTTTATTTAAAAGTCAGCAGGGGAGACCCCTTTCCTGGTGCCAAGTCTCCTTTTACATCTTCCCGGTCAGAAGCACTTAACGGTCAAACACATAAAGTGATTATTGAAGGTAATTCCTTATTTTGTATTCCAAACAAAGGGGGAAAAGCCTGTGAAATGGCATTGTTTTGGGGCAGCAATATGCATATTGTAGCATTTCATTAAATCCTTTTCATTTATGTGCTTCACTCTTTGAAGGTTACTGACAGTTGATTTAAAATATGTATCACTTTAGTGGATAAGAGTACATAAAATCACTAAATCAAATTTGCCATGAACATCAACTCAGAAAAATTAAACATATGGACAGTCACCAAGGACAAAAGGCCAACAAGCTCCCATATATTTCTTCTTCTTCAGTTGCCTGAGTAACTAATTCTTCTTGCTTCTCTATGTGACAGTGGGCTTCCTGTTGGAATCTTTGCCTGTTTAGAGTCTGGTGTATTGTGCATCAGTGGAATAGAGTGGATTTTATAGAAGAGGAAGTGTTAAAATCCTTTCTTCTGACAAAGCACAGGGAAGCCAGGGGGCATTTGCAACACAAAGAGTCAATGGACTTCTTGTGTACCTTGCCCCAGCCAGCCATTTTACTTCTGACAAGAGTCCTTGGAAGTACTTTGTTTGAAGGGGCCAGTATTCACATGTTGACAAACTGTGAAGTGTACTCTTCATCTCTTCTTTCTTCCTGTGTCACTGTCTGTCTTTTCCTTTGTAATGTCTGGGACTTCATTGTACAGATCGTTGGCTTTAGGTGAATGGAAGTGTTTGTAATGTCAATAAGAGGACCATGACTGTCTTCTCTGCCTAGCTGTACTCGGTGGTGGCCCAGGTCTGGATAAGGATCATAGTGTACCCTGGCTGGCAAACCTGCGCTTTGCAAAGGGATTAGGTGAGGTAAGAATATTGGCTTAATCCAAGTGGCTGGGGATCAACATCAATCACTTCAAAAGAACTGCAGACATACTCATTTTTCAGGGAAACATGAGCCTTGCTTTCGGCCTTCCTTATGCTCTAGACACTGTTTGTACTGAAGAAGCAGAATAGCTTTTGCCTTTGGGCATTCAGAATCTGTTGCTTGGAGTGAGGGGTAGGCAGATGAACAATGCCAGTACACTGTAGAGATTGTACACTGGTAGTTACGGCCATTCCTGGAACCTCTGGACCCCAGAGAATATTTATGCAAGGACTCTACCTACATAAACGGTTTGAGTAAAGTAAGTATTGCAGAATCATGGTACCACATGTAGTATTTTTGTCTTACTGATAAAGAGTATGCTCTACACTGAAGGGAAGAAGTCCTTACGTTTCCCTTTTCAATGTCTACAGCCCATTGTTCTGTGTTCTTTATTGTCAACATTGCTGTATCTGGTTGAGCTAATACCACAAGGAAAATGTATCTGTGCTGTTAGAATGTACACTGTCATGACCTTTAGGAGTCTGCCAGAATTGAAACAGTAAACATATCTGAGTTCTGCAGTTCCTCCATCCCAAGCCTTTAAGGATAGTTGTGGAATCACTCACCATGCAACCTCGTGTATTAGGCCACTGCCTGGGGAATACTCACTGGTCAAAGGTAGTTTCTGTGATTCATTGATGATGACAAGAAATTCATACTTTACCTAGTTTTTAGAAAAATGTGAGTGGTAAATTATTTTTTGATCATGTTAAATGCAAATCCACCATCTGCATGTCTTCTTTTAGGCCACAATCACAACATGGTTACAGTTACACTACAGTCTTTTTCAATATCAATTTTACTCATCCACCTGGACGCCTTGGCTAGTGAGGAATGAGGGACAGTTGTTAGAGTGAAAGTGAAATCCTGTGAGCACGAAGAAATCCATTCCTTAGGGATCAGAGGTAAGGGAAAATGTGATGAGGAGAAGCTGTTTACATTTCAAAAAGAAGAAAAGGTCCAAGAGGGAAGGCACCACTCAGGGAGGATGATCTGACACTTGCTGTAAAGGTCCTGGAGTAGAAGGACTTTCTTCTGTTGACTATGGGAGGGAGAGAGAACACAGAAGAAAAGATGCATTCCTTCATTCTCTATTCTGGGTGCTGCTTGTCAGACTAGATTCCCTGTTATGGTCCCAACTCAGGGAACAAAGAAACCAAACAAAAACAAAGGACAAAACAAAAAACCCTTTACACACAATAGCATTCAAGTGGCAGACTCTCAGAGTCCTAGAGTCCTGAACACATCTCTCATCCTGTGTTAGTATGCCTCACTCCAGATATGTGTGTCAGCAACACTTCACTAGACTATCCTTCTGCAACGAAAATCCAGACATTGGGACCCCTGAGTTTCCCAAGGCATATGACCAACTTGACCCACAGATAGCAGTAGATGGAAGGTTCTATATAGTGAAATCAGAAAACAGATCCTCTCTCTCTCTCTCTCTCTCTCTCTCTCTCTCTATATATATATATATATATATATATATATATATATATATATATATACGTGTGTGTGTGTGTGTGTATGTATATATATTTCTCTGTATAGCCCTAGCATCCTGGAACTCTGTGGACCAGGCTGGCCTCGAACTCAGAAATCTGCCTGCCTCTGCCTCCCAAGTGCTGGGATTAAAGGCGTGTGCCACCACTGCCCAGTAATTCTTTATGTATATGAGTCCAGGGGCATGACATTACATTCAGATATTGTCTTCCCTAGCAAATTTTGGGCATAGGAAGAAGTTATTAGAGACTGTGGCAGAAAGCATAGGATGTGACTCAGCCTCTTGAATCTAAATGTGGGATGGACAAATAAAAAAACGCAGAGATTGGCATTAGATGTTTTTTTGGTTTTGGTGTTTTAGAGAAAAATAGAATAGGTAGGTTTTTCTCCTCTTGCTTTAGCTATTTCTTGAAAGATGGTATTGCATAGCTGGTGATGGGGGAAAGACAGGAAACACACTATAACATGGAGGACCGAGGCATAAAGCATGAACACTGTGAAGCTCCAAGGTACTTTTGTGAAGCTTTAAGGTGTTTACTGACAGGTGGAGCAAAGACTTCCTAGAGAGTCTCGTTTCATGAGCAAACTGCAGTTGCCTCTCAGGAGTATTCATATCATTTGGAGCATTTTGAATGAAGGTTTCATGTCCCATGTTATCCTTATTTAAGACTCTCCATTGTACACATTTCCTTTCCCTTGCATTGATATGAATTTGGTATTTGGGATCACTTGGTTTCTTGACGTTGTGTATATAACAGTGAGCTATGGCCAGATACAAAAGTTTGGATTTTACTCTACATGGCAGGAGGACTCATTGTGTTTGAAGCAAAAAATGATGACCATATTTATCTGTTTGAGGAGCTGAGTATTGGGAAGGAAGAGAACTGCAGAAGATTAGGTTCCAGGAGTGAGACAGGGCAACTTCCAGTCACATGAGGAGAAAGGCAGTGGTAGGATGGAGAGTGGAAACCACTTCACAAACAAAACCTGCAGAACATGCTGGTGTAGGTGGGAGGCAGATGGAAGGGACCCGGGCATATGCAGACATTTGGTCTGAGGAAACGGTAATGATGAGAAAGGGGAAGAAGCATTGAGGTTTTCTGAAGGAAGATGATGACTTTAAGGTGGAAGGGATGTCTAGGAGGAAATGTCCACCCAGAAGGTTCCATGGAGAGAACACCAGGACCCAGAGGACTAAGTAAGACAAATGTTTGGATTTGGGAGCCAGTCATCACACACAGGTAGGAATTAGCATCAACAAACAGGATGGGATCTTGGGAAGAGATGAGTGGGTAGAACAAGGGTTGGGTAATGTCAACATGTAGTGGTGCATAAAGAAAAGCCTAGAAGGAATAAAAGTAAATATAGTTGCTTGACAATGCCACACATGTACAAAATATGTGACAGCCACCCCCACCCCTCTCCTCTCCATCTTCCTGCTGCCCTTGTCTTCCCTCTCTTCAAATCTCTTTATCACATTCATGGCTTTTTGTTTTGTGATCCAGCAGGTTTAATTAGTTCTGTCTGTGTTACTCTGGGTTCGGAGTTACCTCTTGGAGTCTAGTAGTGACGACAGCAGAGGGTAAAACTAAAGACAATGGCTCAGCTCTCCCAGAATGTATTAGTAATTAATAGTTCAGCAAGGACTTGGGTCCGATGAGCAGGGGCCTCCTCTTTCCATGACTAGTTGTTGACAGGGACTGTTGTATCTAGGCCAATGCATGCAACTGCAGCTGTTGTGTGTTTATAGTTGCAATGGTTGTGTATGTTTGGGGGCTGGCGTTTCTCAGTCCTTCAGTCTATCTTGTGACTTTTACATATTTCCCATTCTATCACTGGCAATGTTTCTGAGCCTTCAGAGTGGTGGTGTAAATTATAGCTAAGCCATCAACTATCACTTCTCTTTAGCATTTAGGGAAGCTATGAATCTCAAAATTCATCACTATTCACTGCAAAGAGAAGCCTTTCTTATTAAAAAAAAAATAACTTTAATGAAGCTAGGAATAAAACCGTCATGTGACCTAGCTCTACCATGTCTGGGCACACACTCAAAGGACTATGTGTCATACTTTGGAGATACTAGCCCTATTGTATTGGCTCCTGCTCTATTTATACTAGTTACGAGGTGGAAGTTTAGTTGTCCATCAGTAGATGTGGAGAAAGTCTTTTGTGTTCTGTATGGATGCAAAACCTGACAGTTAAAGCTGATTGGCCCGTAGCTGAAGCAGGAAGTTAGGAGGTAGGAGTTCCAGTAGGTGGAGAGGATTCTGAGATTCCCCAGGTGTGGGGAGACTGGGCCCCTGGGAACAGGAGGGAGGACACACATGGGATCCAAACAGAGGTAATCTGCCAGGTGGCAGAGCACACGTTAGAATTAATGGGATATTCACTTATGATTTTATTGGAGAACGGCCAAAGCTTATGACCTAATTATTTGTAAATATTTTTTAGTTTCAGAGACCTTATTTTGGGAGCTTACGGACGTGAGGAGAAACTTAGCATCAGTAAGTAGATAGTGGGCACAATGGGATTTTATTCAGTTGTAGAGAAAAACACAATTACAAAATTTGCAGATAAGTAGATATAAATGGAAAAAAAAAATCCAAGTGAGATAACTCGGGCCCATAAGTACAGCACTACCTGTTTTCTCTCACATGTAGATTCTAGCCTCAACTCCTCAGTTCTATTTGTTTAACATGAAGTACCCATGAAAGTCAGGGCACTAGAAGAAGAACATGCAGAAGGTTGCTCTTGAGAGGGATACGGGAACATAGGCAAAAGGGAAGGGGAGAATGCTGCAGGCAGAAGCACCTGGGAAAGGGGAGTGGAAAGCAAAGGAGTAAGGAGGAGAAAGATTAATAAAAAATAACTATGAAAAAAGATAGAGAGACATTCTTATAACCTAAATAAAAGATATGAGAGATGGGAAGGGATTTACCCTACATGACAAGGTAATGCTGCTTCCCCAAATAGGATGTTACTAAACAAAAGTTCTAGTACCAAGTGTGGGATACATCCATAGGAGTTTGTCACGGTGGTCCTAGAGGAGAAGACAGTCTTGCTGAAGACATCACACAGCATAGAAGCAATATAGAGAGTCAGAGCTGAGCTAGCTGTTTCCTCTCAGCTGTGGGGCTTTTAAAGCTTTGCAAGGTATTGTGTGGTTTGTTAGGGACAAAGGCATAAATGGATTTACCCAGTTGATAACCTCACAAATGAACAAGCAGACAAACAAAGAAAGAAACAACAACAACAAAAAACAACTTGCCATCCAAGATGTCACATTGTAAAACAATGACTATTGTTGGAGTAAACAGCTACCATATGAATGTATCTGAGGCCTGTTCCATGGGAGGGAACTGTCATGGTTTGAATATGCTTGGCCCAGAGAGTGGTATGATTTGGAGGTGTGGCCTTGTTGGACTATCACTGTGGACATGGGCTTTAAGACCCTACTCCTAGCTGCCTGGAAGCCTGTCTTCTTTTATCAGCCTTCAGATGAAGTTAGAGAACTCTCAGCTCCTCCTGCACCACGCCTGCTTGGATGCTGCCTTGCTGCTGCCTTCATGATAATGGATTGAACCTCTGAATCTGTAAGCCAGCCCCGATGAAATGTTGTCCTTATAAGGGTTGCCTTGGTCAGGGTGTCTGTTCACAGCATTAAAACCCTAACTAAGATAGGAACCCATGTGTGATATTGTAAGCCTGGTTGACAACCCATGCCTGAGGAGATTATAGGCCCAAGTGGTAATTTATTGCTGTTATATATCTAGGTTGATATAGTGTCTTCTAAATCTTTATGTTTCTGTCCAGAGCATGGTGCCTTTTAACAGAGTAGATTAGTTTGTATTGCTTTATGTAATTGGAAGCATGTAACAAGTTATCCATGCTGTGCTTGTTTGGAGTTAATTTATTTTCTGTACTGAGTAGTATACCATTATATGCATAAACTACAATGTCCTTTCTCCTACCCACAGATGTTCTAATGGTTCCCAGTTTGGGAGTATTGCCAACTGTTGATATAAACATTCTTGTACATGTCTTTCAGTCCTCATCTTCCTCCATTCTAGCAGGACATACACCTGGAATATAGGCCATAGGGTAATGCTTGGAAGGTCTACTTCACAGGTGCTATGAATGATGGTCAACGTAATTTCCTGATTTGTATGTGTTTCAGGAGAAGACAGGCACCCTAGTTTGTGAGTTTCCACAGCACATGGGTGAGTGAGCATTGCCATTGTGCTTTCCCAATGATGTTTGTTAGAGTTTTCCATTTCTATTGAAAATTTTTATATCTTCTTTGAAGTTTCTGTTCATTGCCTTTAGCCTTTCTCTTCTCTCGGACTCTTTGCCAAACTGTTTTCCAGACTCTGGGATTGACAAACTTGAAATATTCCAGCCTTCTGTGGTTTAAGGTGTGTAGTTTATAGCTAAACAAAATGTATCAAAGACTAATGTAACACTAGAGAAGCCGTGTGGATGGAGCTTCATTCACCAAACAAAGGCTAGCTGGCAGTCTTAAATGCAGTTAACGAAATCAGCTACACTAATAGATGATGGAACCATAGTTTAATATACGGCTACTCTAGGATATGAAGCTGAGGAAGTTGTTTAGCAGACATGAAAACAGTCTTTTATTAATAGAACTGTAAGCCACATAATGGACATATACAGAAAGAGGATGTGAGATTGCTTAAATCCTAGTGCCAATTTTACAAAATGCCCATGTTGAGGAAAGCAGATAAACAACACAATTTAAGTTTTAAAGTAATGAATCAACCCATGTTGTTCTTAATTTACAAATTATGTTCTTGCATCATATTTAATTGTGCCCTAATAAATGACTTGCCATTTTCAAATATTGATTTATTGCATTAAAAATTTCATAATTTTCAGAGTTCTTTGTGTAGATTGGTTTAGATACACAGACTCTAGTTACACATTTTGGGTGGGGCACCCCTAAAATCTAATAAGAACACTGTTAATGAAACTATTATGCAACCCATGCCAATTCTGGGAAGAGATGCGGGAAAGAATTACCAACCCAGAGAATAAAAACAATCCCTTACATTTATATTTTTATCCTTGTATTTTTTATGGCAAGGGTGGGAGGCTGGGGAGAGGGAGAAGAAGGATAAGAGAAGGGAGGGAGAGAGAGAGAGAGAGAAGGTAAGAGTAGAAATAGGACTGAAGGGAAGGGGGGAAGAGAGAAGTGATAGCAGAGAAATAAAGGAGAGAAGAGAAAAAAGAGAGAGGAGAACGTAAAACTAAAATTCTTTCTAGTAATCTTCTGGTTGTCTGATGTGGGAAACACAGAGTTCCTGGGTCTGTGATGGCATCAGGTAGAATATTTACTCCTTAGTGTACAAAACGTATTTTTAAAACTGGAATGGAACATTTTAATTTAGAAACTGACCTGCCTCTCATCTTTTTCTAAAATGCTGTCTAGTTCACACAGAGCCCATCTGTACTGACTTGTTAGCCTGTCAGTGAGTACCATCCCTCACTGACATTAACAGCACTTTGGAGGCTAGGGTCTTATAAACCTCATTCTCCATGATTTTAAGCTGGGCACTGAGAACTTCCTGATAACAGCCTCTGGCTCTGTGGATTCTATATACATTCTGACCTTGGCTTTGATGGAATTAGCACAGAGTTCAAATCACCAAATTCCTATTATCGACTAACTAATTGATTAGCTGATAAGCAATTTACCTAGTGTTTCTTTCTCTGATAGCCTTGGGTTGAAATTTGTTAGATTCCTGGAGAGTAAAGTAATCCTCGAAACGGGGTCATTTCTTCCTCTCTTTTCCACACCATTGTCTCTTCTTTCTAGAAAGCAATGCTCAGAGCCTTGTGAGTTCAGCACACACTGCCTTGAACATCCTTTCACAGACAGCAGCACTGTGAGCTGGGACAGTCCGTTTTCTTAGAGAGACCTAGGCTCACAGTAACTCTTCATAGTAGAAAAGATTACAGATGAATGTATGCAGAACATGTACACAGTGTTGTCATAGGGCCCTCCCAGAAAACAGTAAGGGCAGAGATATCACCATAGTATTACATTCGGTGTCTTAGCAGACGCAGGGGAGAGCAGAAAGGTCACATGCAGGAAGAGTTAGAAGACTAGAGACATGAAATACTGTTTTTCCAGGTAACACAATGTAAGAAAAATAGAACAGGAAGGAGAACTATAATTTTCTTTGTCTTTCTTTTATTTCTTAATTTTTTTCTTTTATAATTTTTAACTTATCCCACTTCAGCAGGTGACTTGCCATCCAATTAAACTGGGAACTATCACAATTAGATGATACCCAAAGGTCATGCTATCAACAAAAAGATGCCTCAAACAGTTAGTTCTATGTTAAATTCAACCTTCTGCCAAGGGTCTGAGAGGCAGGACTAGCTCAGGAGAAAGGTCAAAGAGATGGCTGCTGTGTGAGGCACTAACGTCAAGGATTCTAATAACAGGGATATGGTGATTTAAGAAGCTTTTTATACAGATCATCATTTTAGTTTATGGGGGATGTCCATGTCACTGTTAGTGGTCAACAGCTGACCACAGCTAATTACTATGACTGATTACTAATTACTATATTCATATGCTTTCTTCTTTGGGTATGTTTATTATGATTTTTCTTTTTAGAAGAAATGGAATGGTATCCTAGTCTTAGGAAGACAAGTTTACAATGTTCTAGTTTGTACAGATTTATGCAATTAGCTGGAAGTGAACCCTGAGAGAATCTAGCTAGCACTTTACGTAAAGGCATTGTCTATTATGGATGCTGAATGGTCATGGGAAAATGCAGAGTATAAAGACTGTGGGTGAGTTTATGATTTAATAATTAAAGAAGATACAGTTGAGACTTGACTGAGGATCACCAGTCTAAACAATTTTAGATTATTGATGCTTATGGAAATGTATACATGCTGAAGTAATTTCCAGGAATTAAATTTTACATACTCATTGGTATTTAGAATATTCATCAAAATATAGATTGAAAAAATGTATGCTTTGTTTTCCTAAAGCAATGCACAGTCCCTTCTACCCTTGTAAGCTGATGCTTAGATTAGTTACTTTCTACATAGTCACCTGGGGGATGAGATAATAGCAACTTGAGAAATTTACTATCCTTACATACTAATTAGATAAACAGCATTCCTAGGTATGAAGTAAAGTTTTAAGCAATCTCGTTGCTCTTAACAAAGCCACTGACACTGACCATCCCATCTTCCACTCTACTTATCAAACCCACTGACATTTTATTAGACTCTTGAACTTCCCTTGACATCAAGAAGAAGAAAAAACCAATTAAAACAACTTTCAAGTTCCGAAAGCCTGGGAGAAAGAAGGCTTGCCAAACAAATCAAAAGAATATGGACAGTCCTGTCTCCTACACAGCCCAGCGTATGGTCTGATGGTCATCCTGGCTATTAGCTGATTTTTCCTTCCTCACTCCTATTGGGTTTTCATCTACTTGTGGAGCAGTGCTCACCTAGGACATGGATGTTGAAGTCTGACCCAATGCATAGGTGGGAATATAACCTCAGTTGTTAGGGATTTCGTGAGAGTCAGGCTGAAGTCTGGACTTTCCGTGAGAAGCATCCCTTTGTTGTGATGTTTATCAGCTCATCCTTTAAATTGGTGACACTTTTGAAGGACTCTGAGAAAAAAACCAGAGGTTAGTGGGCCTAATGTTCAAAGACAGAAAAAGTGGACGTTTCTGCTTTGTATCATTTCACAGTTATTTATTAATTTCTTCTTATTAAGTGTTAACTCATAAAATTAACAAGCCAGCATATTAATTGGAAAAAGGAACAAAAACCTTGAAAATGAAACATTTAAACTTCTGGTTGAAGTTTTCTCTTTGGAACCATTAACTGTCCTGTGACTATAATCAGTATTTTATAGTCACTTTCTTTTAAGCTCTTTATATCTGATGCTTCTTTTTGGTGGGGGGCATTTTAGAAAAGCAATTTTCTTAAATGTAGATTCTGTTGAATCTACATTTAAATCATATTCTGTTAAATTATATCCATACAATCTCCTTATCAATGCACTAATCCCTGATAGATTTATCCTATGATGTCATTATGAAGAGGTGGGGCCTGGCTGGAGGAGCTAAGTTACTGGGGGTGTGAAGGGAAGGATTTATTTGCTGTGAGCTTCTGGTCCTGAACCGCCATTCTACCACAGAGTGAGCAGTGCTGTTCCAGTAGGCCCTTCTTCATGATGTTCTGTCTTGGTTCAGTCCAAAGCAATGGGTGTAGCTGAACCTGTACCGAGACTTCTGAAAACAAGAACCAAAATAAATATTTCTTTCTTTTAAGCTTTAAGTTGTTTCTTCCACTCCTTACTGCAACCACACAACACTGCCTGACACTTAGTTCAGAGAAAATTTTTGTTAGGTTTACTTATTTATTTTATTTACTTTTTATGCGTGTGCACAAGTGCCATGATGCATGTTTGGAGGGCGGAGAACATCTTTCTGGAGTCAGATCTCTCCTTCTACCAGGTGGGTTCTGGGATGAAGCACAGGTCATCCATCATGCTTGGAAGCAAACATTTGCATTCTTTGAGCCATCTCATTGGCCTGGTCTGCTCAGATCTTTCTAATGATCTTCCTGTATGGTGAAAGCGGCTTGGTATAATGAAAATTTTTATGATGAACCATGGAAAGGCTGGTTAGATTCCTGAAAAGATGGCAACATATCCAGGACTCATTGATTTTCCTCTTTGTCCACACATGTGCAGCCCCTGTATGTAGTTCAGCTTCTTGAGGAAGGAATCCATGATTTTAAGTTCATGAAGAATATCTGCATCAAATATTCTATTGATTCTATTCTATGTATACACCCACATGAGTTTTCTCTTCCTCTGCATTCTGATATCTTTTGTAGTCCATGATCAAGCAGTCAACCTGTATTCCACTGCTCAGGAGCTCCTGTGTGTGTGTGTGTGTGTGTGTGTGTGTGTGTGTACACATATATATATATATAACACATATATATTATATATATATATATATATAATATATATATGTAATTTACCACAGGCTACTACTTTCTTAAGTACAAAGCACAAAACTTTGGTGAGAAGCACAAAACTTCAGTTCCATGGTGATTTGAGTGAAAATAGTATCCTGTAAGACAAGTGGGCAAGGGAGAAGCACATGTCTCCTGGTTTACTTCTCTTGCAGGTAAATCTTTCAGTTCTGTCTAAGTGCATTGCAATCCATTAGTGGGCATGAAAGTTAATATAGTCTTGTGATAAGATCATGGTTGTACACTGTTGTTTATTCCAAGTGAATAAAAATTGCTTCTAACATTTCTTATAGATGAGTGTTGGAAATAATGCATTAGCCAGATGCGGAGCTGCATGCCAACTACTAGAAGCAATGATAATCTACTGTAGTAAATATATTATGGTCACTGAAATTTGGTTAAATTTTTAGTGGTGCCTGTCATATAGCATAATATACTTGCTTTTTGTGGGTACCAGCCGGGTAGTTTGAGAAGGAAAGTTCTGGAAAATACCTTCCCAGCATCTATTAAATCTTTGGAATGATGTTAGTACCTTTTATTCCATCTGAATAGGTTGTTATTTTTGATTTTCAATCTTAGCCAAGTTGAAAAGTGGGGACTAGTATTGGGGAACTGACTCTTTTCTCCCATGAGAATCTTTATACTGCAGGTCGATGGGTGGGTAAATATGTTCTACAAACTGGAGAGCCTATCATCTTTAATTCTGATGAGTTAAGGTGACATGACATCATCATCATCATCATCATCATCGTCATTGTCATCATTTTGGTCTTTAGGAAATACTTATCACTATACTAGGTTGTGATACAGGTGCTTTTGCCAGGATATTAGAGTCCCAGGTCATGAAAGAGCACTTCTTTATCAATGCAATCTCCATTTCCAGTGTACATCCTGTCTGCCACCTTCTATTTAGTCTAGTATGCTCATGGTACTTCCTGACCCACATTCTTTTGGTCCTACCATTGTAATTCATTCTATTTTTATTCAGTGTTTACCTCCAAACGTTAGCACAATTGTTACTAAATTCTAACATATGAGTTCAAGGTGGGAAGCACAAAACTTCAGCTTATGTACTTCTGCACCTTTAGATTCTGAGACTCCATCCTAATCGTAGGTCTAGTAGTCAATGGGGAGGTCAGAGTGGATCTTGAATTGCCAAATATTTAACCAGCCCACAGATAAAGGTATTTCTTTTTGAGCATCATATTCTAGCCCAGTAAGGATCATTATCAACCCCTTAACTTTACCAGTGAGATTCCTGTTAGCTTCTGACCAGTGCGTGGTTCATCTTCATTCAGGATTCTTTCTAGAGAGGATACTTCTCATGAGTATATAGCTAGTACTATCTGTCTTTGCACTGTTTGGAAGAGGAGCATGTATGAAAGAGCTACATAGAAGTGATTTCTCTGGAAAAGCGGGTAAGGGCATCAGACACACGAGAGACAAGGAAAAGAAGGCCACAGAAGTTTGGTGTTAAATGAGTTTCAAAGAGGGTAACTAGCTTGACCCCTGTCTGCCCCTTGCAAGAAATAGGACAGACCATACTTCAAAGTGGCTTGACTAGGGGTATGGGAATTGGACAATTATCCAGCAACAATTGGTCTGTGTCTGTGCTATACTTGAAGTGATATGAATCCTGGTTCTCTTGTCTCACAGTACATACAGTTGTGAGGGGATTCTGGCAGCAGGAGTGGCTAGACAAAAAGGATATAGAGGTATGGGGGAGTGTGGTTGGGGAGGCCGGCCTGTTGTCTGTAAGCATCCTGAAGACACCAGAACACGGATAAAGCCATGAGGGTAACTGCCACTGTAACCTAGTTATAAACATTTGCTGAAAGATTCATACACAATTAGGTAGCATTTCTGTAAAAGACAGATCATATTTTTTTCCAGCTGTGCATGTATTCTCCACACCACTTGTAATTATTAATAAAGTTAGCTAGCTTTAGAATGAAGTCAGGCATCTATCAGCTCTTTTTTTATGGGAAAAAATTGTGATTCAAGTCTGTTATATGAAACCATGGTTATTACATGGTAGACTAAGATCAGAGCGTGCCATCATTTGTTCCATGGTGATTTGAGTGAAAATAGTATCCTGTAAGACAAGGGGGCAAGGGAGAAGCACATGTCTTCTGGTTTACTTCTCTTGTCTACATAGGTTGGTCTTTGATAAAGAACTTCATGACTGAGATAGTTTTTCCTCTAAGACTGACACAGAAATATTCTCTTGCAAATATATCATTCAGATTATTTCCTCCACTGCACAAAAACTACTTTTGCAATCTGATAATTTGCAGATCTCCAAGTATCTTAAATTTTACTTTACAGAGCAAGTTTTCTTAAAACAAAGGCATCCCTGTATTTCTGTGAAAATGTGAACGCAGGTCCCAGCTTGTTAGGATGAAAGAGACCGTCGAGAACAAAGGAGTCGCTATTTCTCATGAGGAGCAGGTACGGTCCCTCTCTGGATTATGTGCGTATCTGACCACCATTGAATCCAGCACTAATAAATGGACAGAGGCTAGGCTCTTGATGATTGGACATAATTTGTACAAATCCAGCTTTCATTCTCCTGTGTTTTGATAATGAAAAGAGTCAGGAATTCTAAATATCATATCTCCATGCAAGATAAAGGAGGCTTTTGCTCTGAACTGGCTCAGTGAGAGGTCTCTTGGGTTGAAACAAAACCATCTGCTACTTCTGCTTTGATTTTCACAATCAAGCATATACCTTCCTACATAAATATAACCTACACACAGGTTTTTAATAAAAAGTCAACCTGTGTATTGAATTAAAATTCAGAACCTGACGGAAGTGTGGCTAGCCGCATGACCAAAGAGGGTTTCTCATTTGGTGTAAAGCCCCTTTTCTTGTCGAGAACTTAGCTTGTATATCTATTTATAAAGAAACATAACGGAGGTGATTTTTTTCCCTCCATAAATTCAGAAACACAAAACAGAAAACATAAGTGATTACATTTTATAAGAAAGTATTGTCTGATGCAGTCTCACTCTTCCCGATTTTCTGTCTGTGTGTATCAGAGGTGCTTACCAAAGGTATGAAAAGAATTGTACAGAAAATTGATTCTGTTGGAACATGAAGCAGAACATCCAAGATATCAGTTTGTTTATTCTCTCTCCCTAAGATGTCTAGTTTCATTGCATTATATGGATCTGAAAATTAACTCTACGTGAGAAAACCAAGCTTTGCAAAATGATTTCTTTCCCGCTGTTCCTTGGTATTTCTGGTCCTTCCCAGTGACTCTTACAGTTCTCAGAAATTCCCATGTACAAGTAAACATGAGGTTATTCTTAGTATATTATATTAACAGCTATTATCATGGGAGAAGAGTCATTTTAATATTAATAAAAATGATTTCCACTCACTGCTGGAATAAATTAGTTTATTTTTAAAAGTTGGTTCAATGATTGATATTTATAGAATGTTAAATTTTCAAAAAATAAGCAACTCTGTGTGGGATCAAGGCATTTTGGCATCCTTGCTTGCCCTTCATAATAAGAATCCAGATGTTATTCTGTGAATCAGATGGAAATTCAGCTTTATAATCCTAAGTAATAATTCACAGTACTGATGCTCTACTCTGCTTTGCTGTGTCAGGGCACTTAAAAAAATTTAACAAAAACTACAGAAGACTCCCTGGCAGAAAAAGGACCCTTATACATTCTTGGTAGGAGTGTAAATTACCGCAGCTCCTATCGAAAGCAGTGTAGAAGTTCCTCATGAACCTAAAAGAAGAACTGCCATATATGATACATTTATCTCACTCTTGGCTATATATTCAGTGAAACAAAATCAGCATGCAACAGAAATACCTATATCTCTATGTGTACTTAACAGTGTTCTAAATTTTCAATGTAAATTACACAGATGAGAGAAAATGTGAAATGCTTGTCCTTCTGCATCTAACTTACCTCACTTAACAAGATGACCTCCATGCAGGTGCCAAAAGTGCCAAGACACTTCTGGTGGCTAGTCAGTCTAGCTCGTAGATGGTCATAGCTAGAGTTTGATACAAATGAGGCCTCATTTGTATTTGGTTCAAATTAACATGGAAACATAATCAAACTATGGAATTGACCTAGGTGCCTATTAACAGATAAACTAATAAAGAAAATATGATATAAACATACAATGGAGCTTTAGTTAAATATAAATGAGAACAAATTCATGTGATATGCAGGAGAAGAGATGGAACTGGAGGTCATCTTGTTAAATTAAGTAAGTTAGATGCAGAAAGACAAGCATTTCATGTTTTCTCTTATCTGTGTAAACTATATTGAAAATGTAGATAACTTGAAAGCAGTAGAGGGAATATTAGGTAATCATAATGGGCCAGGGGTGGGAAAGGAAGGAGGAGAGAAGTTAATTGGGTTGGTATGATGTATGCATATATAGAAATGTCACAGTTAAAGCCATTAATGTGAACTCGCATGTAATAGTTATTATAAATAAACAAGGTCATTTCCTAAATGCTATTGAATATTCAAAAGGCTCCTGAGAAATGTTTTCTTGCTTGTTCTAGAGGCTATAGTCCTGCTCTAGCCAAAGCTGAAAGGCCACTGTTGCATGTGCCAAGACACTTCTGGTGGCTAATCAGTCCAGCTCGTAGATAGTCACAGCTAGAGTTTGGTACAAATAATGCCTCATTCTGTACTTGGTTCAAATTAACATGAAAATTTCTTGAGCCATTTATTTTATTTAGTAGTTATTAGAACTGTAGCATTGGAAAAGTCCTTGGAAATGATCTAGTCCAGTTCTGTATTTTACAGAGGGTGAAGAGCCAAAGCTGGGGCATATAAAAACTTGTTCAAGTTCTCAGTCTTCTCATGGGTGCACTGATGTGCAAAGATGAGGCAGTCGAAGGTTCATGTAGACATCGTCCAGTAGACTGTCTTTGAGATAGCATTAGATCTTGCAGAGTGGTAAGAGAGAATGAAAAGGAAGATGTTCTGTAAGGAGAGATGTTGGGGGCTTTTATCTGTACTGTCTCTGAGCAAGCTTCTTTCCTTGGAGCTGCTAACTCTATGCCTAAGGAAGCTGTGTTCTGTTTCTTAGAAAAATTCCTTGGCTCAGAGCCATTACCACAGGCCCTTTTAGACACCCCCAAAGAGCAAGAAATCCTTGCTTCAAAGAATAGTTGTAATATTTCCATTGAAAAGTCAAAGGTGGTAGGAGGGTGAAAGAAAAGGGAGAGGTTTTGAGGGGAAATATGAGTGCAGATGTAGCAAGTCAGGGCAGCTGCAGCTTGAAGATAGGTCTGGCTTCTTAAATATGGTTTCCTGTAAGACTTACCCATCTTCTCCAAGTTCAAGCAGCATTCTAGCAGCACACCCCATCTTCTTTAGTAATGAGATATATGTATATATCAATATGTATGTAAATTTAACATGCATTAATTTGTTTATTTGCGTATGGTTTGCTGTGTCACAGCACACAGGGAGAGGTCAACTTGAAGAGATATTCCTCTCCTACTGTTGCACCTTGCTACTTAAGGTTACATTCTGCCATGTCTGGGTAGCTCTTCTGAGCTTGGTGCCAAATGGAGGACTCTCTTTTCTTAGCAGAACTTCCTCTTCTAGGCCTGATCTGGGGAGCCCAACCTCCAACCTTTTAACCTGAGGAATGTCAAGTAGTCCTTGGGCAAACCTATGGGTTTAACATCCCCCCCCCCCCAATTCCTGGAATGCCTCTCCATGCAAATGAGGCATTCACAGTACTTTAAACTCCAGCCAATGATTTTATTCACCTGAAAACTTTTCTACTCTCCAAGGTTCATATGTAGCCCGCATTCTCCCCGAATAGACTGTATGTGAGCCAGCTGTTTCCCTAAAGATTATCTAAGAGAGCTGTTTCATTGAGTACCATCTTAAAAGAACTGTAACACTAAAATCCTTAGGGAAGGCCTGCCCCACCCATTCTAGACTATCAGAGATGCCTGGATAATCTGAGAGAGGAAATGGAGGACTAGGGACCACAGTTGGTCCCCAACATGAACACCACATCTTACTATCATTAAATCCCAGGAGTTGAAATCAAATTATCAATCTAGAGCCTTTACCAACAGATCAATTTTCCTGGCAGGTTATGATATTTTAATATATTTTCAAGTACCTATTGAGCATCACTGTTCAGACTCAGTTGTCTACTTAAAAGGTTTATTTTAATATCTTAAAATAAACATGCTTAAAAATAGATATATAGTCTCTGAAACCCATTCTTCTGGGTATTTTTCTGAATCCAAAAAATGACAGCTCCATTCTTTTAGCTGCTTAGACTAGAAATCTCATTCAGTTTAGATTCCCTCAAGCCACCTTGCATGTCAAATGTAACCAAATCATCTTCCTGGAGCCTTTTGGTATCATGAAAGTTAATCCTTTAGGCAGCATGCATTAAAGTTAGTTACAGCTCAGGGGAGTCAGGGCTCTGTTTCTGTAGTGCATGGTGTTTAGGGCCAACCTCAGCCCTGACCCCATAATCTCAGTTAAAAAGTGTCTTAGTCAAGGTTTCTATTGCTATGGCAGAGCAACATGACCAAAAACAACTTGGAGAGGAAAGGGTTTATTTCAACTCACAGTTTCATGTCCAGATTATCATGGAATGAATTCACGGCAGGAACTAAAACAGAAGAGGAACCTGAAGGTAAGGACTGATGCAGAGGCCACGGAGGAGTGCTGCTTACTTGTTTGCTTTTCCTGTCTTACTTAGTTTGCTTTCTTATAGAACCTAGGCCCACCATCCCAGGAGTAGCACTGCCCACAATGGGCTGGGACCTTCCACATCAATCATCAAACAAGACAATGCAGGACAGGAAACATAGGGGTCTTTTCTTGATTGAAATTTCCTCTTCCAAATGACTCTAGTTTGTGTCAAGTTGACATAAAAACCTCATTACTAGTGTGTTAAGTGTAAAGAACTTCCTGATGACCTCTACTAAGGCCAAGCTTCTCACTGCTCAGCCCAACTTCCTATAGTAGATTCTTATTTTATCTCCATTTCAAATAAGAGAGAAGAGCATTATGCTATCACTGATTAAAATAGCAGAATATGACATATCTTAAAATTGGTGTAGGTAGATAAAATTTTGTTAAATGTAAATAAACGCATTCAAAACATCAATTATTTCATGAGCCAGATCCATAAGTAGTTAAGGTAAGCCTAGCACTTATAGGGGGATTCATCTTTGAAGCTATAGAAAATAATTATCATGTGACTAAGAGCTAATTATGAGAAATTAATACAATGGTATTTACTAGAGTATGTTTGTATATGGAAGTCATTCTTAGTTCCTAGTAACCCTTGATTGATGGCACAAATGAGGAGGTTGATTACATTTCTGGAAGATGTAATAGCTCTTTGGGATAAGTTAAGGCCTAGTGTGTTAAGATATTTAACATGAAAAAAAAATCTCATTAGTTCACACATTTTTACAAAGTAACACAACTAAAAAAGATGATCAAATTCCATAAAAATATTTCTACTATTTCTTCTAAAGTTCTCAGAATATTTCATATAAATGTAACATGAATTGGCTTAAAAATAACTACTTGGCATTATAAATCAATTTCGATATCATTTACTATTGTTTTTAGACAAGATCTAGCTATGTAGCTTGGGCTATGCAGGTCTATAAATCATACTTCTGTCTTAGCTTTCCGGGTGCTGACATTATAGGTAAATGTGTCTAACCTCATTTAGTACTTTAAAAAATCATAATGACCAAATATGATTATTGTATCACTATACATTTTCTCAGTCTTTAATATTTGACTTTGTCTGGGATTCTTGTAGGCAAATGGAAGTCTTTCCAACCAGTGAGGTTAGAGAATTTGTAACATTGTGAGAGTGCGAGGAAGTCTGGGTGGGGTTTGTTCTTTCTTCTGACTGTCTCCAGTTATATGAATGTCTTACGTACAGCTGTGGGAAATTTCATACATCAGGAGAAGTAGCAACATATACTTCCTAAAGAAAGAGGAGGAGAGGATAAAGAAGGGAAGAGGAGGGGGGAGGGAGAGGAGAAACTGTTATAGTTAAGTAAAACATGAAGTGAACACACCCTGATGTTAGCATAAGCAAATGAGTGTACACAGACCCTGATGTTCCAAGTCCATCATTTTGGGGGATTATTTTACACAGTTTGTCCACACTGTGTTGCATGTAGTTTTTAATGCTACTGCCTTTTGCTCTGGTACTGGCTGAGCTATGGGCCCCTGCCTGGTTTCCCTTGGATTCTTGGACACACAGGTTCTTCCTTTCCAACTTACCTTAGGACACAGTTGCTGGGTGTTACTGTCTCATGCCTGGAAAAGCATGCCCATATTGATATTTTTATCTTTGCTTCCCCCACCTGCCCCAAACTTCAAGGGCTGTTCCCACCTAGACCCTGTCAAACATCCCTGGCCACTGCCTCTAGTAGTGGCCACGAGCTCCAGCTCCCCCCAAGCCCCAGCCCTCACATGGTTGCTGCATTGTTCTCTCTCTAAAACATGGCAAAAACCTCTCCTCTCCTTCCTTGCATCTGCCTTTTCCTCCTGAGACACAGAAGTCCTGTCTGTACCTTCTACCCAGCAATTGGCCCCTGACTTTCTTTACTGACAGATCAAGAACCAATGGAGGAACAGGACCTTAGCATCAGAACCACCCCCTTCAATACTGACAACATGATGCACTGCCTTCCATTTGTGATTTTATAACTTCAAATAGATAAAAGGTAAAGATGGCTTTGTTGATAAATGGAATGATATGGGGGAAATTCTGGTAGGAAAAAAGGCATTTTAAGAAAAACAAGAATAAGAATTGATGTCAAATAAAGTAAACAGTTTTTCTGTTAGTCACAAGCATACTATTCTCTCAAAGAATGAAGTCAATGGCACCAATAGTCTGTTGGGTGAAGTGGGAAACTATGTTTGGGGATAGAATTTGGGCATGGAAATGGTAAACAAGAAATTTTGCAGGGTTCAGCCTCAGGTAAAAGAAACTCAAACATGGCTGACTATATCACCCATAGAATGGGGGGCAGAGACTGATGGTACTCATTGTCTGATAGAACTTCACAGTATATCCTGCTTTAAAGAAATATTGCACACTCTTGTACTATATCTTTCTGTGATGGCCAATCTTGGTTGTCAACTTGACACATCTGAGAAGAAGGAACCTCAGTTAAGGAATTGCTTCCTCAGCAGTTGGTCTGTAGGCAGATCTGTGGGGCATTTTCTTGAAGGACTATCCATGTGGGTGGGCCCAGCTCATGGTGAGTGGCCACCTTGGGCAGGTGGACCTGAGTTGTATAAGGAAGATGTCTGACTATGAACTCAACTGAAGAGGTACCAAACAGTGCTTCACCATGGCTCCTACTAGAGCTCCTGCCCTGGCTACCCTCAGTGGGAGGTCATGACCTCAGAAGTATAAGTCATGTAAAGCCTTTGTCCCCCAACTTGTTTTTGTCAGAGGTTTTTTTTCTTTCTTTCTCTTTTCTTTTTCTTTTTTGATCATTGATACAGAAAAGTAAAGTAGAATACCTTTCTACTTTAGAGATGGAGTACAAAAATGTGGGATTTCATTCTTCAATAAAAGCTACTTAAAACTTAATCTCTGGTTACTTTTCATTAGTTTTCATAATACAAGAAATATATTTTAAGCAATAAGTTGTGGTCATAGAAATAGGTGTGATTATAAACTATAGAAAACCTATTAAGTGAGGCTAATATTTATGGAAAAGAGTAGATGTAATTCATATAATTTATATACACACAGAGTGGCACATATATCCATAAAGACACATACAGAATTAAGTGTATTTTGTCTCAATAATCTTTGAGTTAATGCTTAATCATGACATAGTAATTATTTCCCTGAAAAACAATAACAGATTCAAGAATGAAAATGTTATGGCTTCTAATTTATTCTAAAGTAATTATAGCACTGCTCTGACTTCTAATTGTATAAATATCTAGACTGGCATTTCCCAAAATTATGTGTGTATTTAAATCTCCAGGGAGGACTTTGTGATGATGCAGCTTCTAGTTCAACTCACCTAAGAATCCATAGTTCTAACAAGTTACTAGATGATGTGTGTGTCCAGGGCCACACTTTGAGAAAAAGATTTAGAAAAATTGCGACTATTCATAAAAAAGTGCAGGGCATGCTAATTAACGAGTGTCCAGTTAGCTGTGAGGACAGTGAGACTTCTGGGAACAACAGTGGGTCTAGGATGAGAAGAATAATGACTCACTTGAGGGTCAAGGAATGCAAGGAGCTTTTAGTAGGGTTTTGTTGTTCTGTAGACAGCATGGCTGGACATGGGTTTTCATAATAACATAAATACTCAGTTCATCCTTATATGATTTTGTGACAGTTGTGAGCAGTGGGTAATGGAATGGATATCTTTTCTTTTAAAAAAATTTAATATAATAAGATTTAAAAAAAAAAAAACCACACACACGCAGGATTGAATAAAACAAAGAGAAGGTACAAGAAACAGATCCCCCCACCACACATGAGAACACTAAACTGGAAGCCATAATATATTCACAAAGAACTTGCAGGGATAAAAGGAAGAGGAAAAAATATAAACTAAAAATGAAAGAATAATAAGATAAAATTTAGGACAAAAAAGGAAAAGCCCTGACACTACACTGTGAGACAAGGGACCTCCAAAGATGCCACTGGCTTTGTTTTCTGTTGACTATCTCCTCCTAGGTATGCAGGCTACCCTTAAAAATAATTTGTGTCCCCCAGTGAGACTCTGTTCAAGGAAACTAAATTTTCACTTGCAAGTGATTATCAATTGGAGGTCACTTCTGTGTTAGGGGTTGGGGGCATGTGTCCACTTCTCCTTTCAGCACTAGAAGCCCCTTCTGGTGCAGACCTGCCCAGGCCCTTGTAAATGGTGCCTCAGTCTCTGTGAGTTCTTATGAGTTTTGATCATGTTGATTTAGAACAGTGATTTTCAACCTGTGGGTCATGACCCTTTGGGGATTGAGTAATGTTTTCACAGTGGTTACCTAAGACCATCAGAAAACACAGATACTTAGATTACAATTTATAACAGTACCAAAATTACAGTTATGAAGAAGCAATAAAAATAATTTTATGGTTAGGGGTCAGCACAACATGGGAACTGTCTTAAAGGGTCACAGCGTTAGGGAGGTTGAGCCACTGATTTAGAGTTTGTTTCCTTAATGTCCTGCATACACTCTGGCCCTTCTATCATTTCTGCATCCTCTTCCACAGGGTTCTCTGAGCCCTAAGCCCTGAGTGGAGGGATTTGATGGAGACATCCTCCTTAGGGCTTAGTGTTCCAAGCTTTCCCTGTCTCTGTCTCCTATCTCTCTGTCTCTCTGTGTCTGTCTGTCTCTTCCCTCCCCTCCCATTCCCCTCTCTGTAATGTCTGGCTGTGGGTCTCTGAATTTCCTATTGCTGTGGGAGGCAGCTTCTCTGATGATGACGGAGAACAGCACTGATCTATGAGCAGAGTATCATTAGGAGTTACTTTTGTTGTCGACATTGTTTTATAAAAGTAGTTTTTCCCTAGGTTCTTCTTCACCCAAGCTGTCAGCCCTCTATCTCTTGTACAGTTGGTAAAAACCTTTCCCTTCATTGACAGAGTACTTTGTCTCACAGAAGCTTTTCAGTCTCATGAGGAAGATCCCATTTATTAACTGCTGATATTGTGTTTATGCTATGTTCTATCTGGGATGTATTTTCCTGTACCAGTGAGTTCAAGGCTATTCTCCATTTTCTCTTCTACCAGGGCCAGTGTCTCTGGTTTGAGGTAAAGTCTTTGATCGATCCAGAATTGAGTTATGTTCAGGGTGATATTATGTGTCAATTTGAATTATTCTATGTACAGCTGTCAACTCAACCAGGACAATTTGTTGAGGATGTTGTCTTTTATTCCAGTATGTATTTCTGCCTTCTTTATAAAACCAAACCAAACCAAACCAAAAACAAACAAACAAACAAACAAACCAGGAGTTCATGGATGTGTAGACTAAAGTCTGGATCTTCAATCCTATTGATTGACATGTCTGTTTTTGTGCAAATACCATGTGAGTTTTATTGCTCTAGCTCTGTAGTACAACTTGAAATTTGGGAATGGTGATATTATCTTTTATCTTTCAGAATTATTTTAGCTATCTTGTTTTGTGTGTTTGTGTGTATGTGTGTTTCCCTATGAAGCTAAAAAAAAATGTCCTTTAAAGTTCTGTAAAGGCTTGTTCTGGAATTTTGGTTAGTATTGCTTTGAATCTGTAGCTTGCTTTTGGTAGGATAGTCATTTTTACAGTATTAAGTGGTCCATGGACATGAGAGATCTTTCCATCTTCTGATATCTTCTTCAATTTTGTTCTTTAGTATCTTAATGTTTTATCATTCAAGTCTTTTACTAATTTCATTTGTGTCATTCCAAGATAGTTGTGGATTTGGTCTAATGCTACTTACATTATGTTAATTGGATCCCCAACATTGCATGAGAATCTGCATGTCTGCACGTGAGATGCTGAGGGTCCCTTCCTCCAGTTGGGTTTGATTGGCAAATAAAATTGCTAACAACCAATGGTTGGGCAGGACACAGAAGTAGTACTTTTAGATTTCCTGGGCAAGGGACAGAGGGAGGAGAGGAAAGGAGTTAGCTGGCATGCCTGGAAAGAAGTAGCTGCCATACCCCGAAAAGTAAAGGACAGAGACAGCCAACATGTAAGAGTCAGGGAAGAGCAAGCCCAGCTCACCCCACACCCTGCCTCCGATTGGGTCTAGGGCAACAACAATGGAATATAGATTTTAGTAAGCAATAACTCTGGAATATTGGAAGGGAGATAGTAGCCATGTGGAGGTCTGGGAGTGATCCAACCATTGAGCTGTTCAATTAAAATATAAGGCTGCATGTGTATGTATGTGTGTGTGTGGGTGAGACTTTCATTTGGGAACCCAAAACATTGGGGCAGATAGTGAGGAATGCACCACCACCTCTGAGGATTATTCAAGTAGAGATGAATTGGTTACTGCAACATAAGATATTATATATACTATATCATATGTAATTATATGTGTATAAATTGTATAATATATAACATATACAATTATTTTATATATAATTAACATATAAAAATTATAGTATTTTCTATCTATAGATATATTAATTTTATGTAATGATATATTATATATTATATTAATATACTATCAATTGTATATTACATATTTGATATATATAAAATTATATATTATCTATTGATATAACATATAAAATTGAGTATATGTATACTATATATGTGTAATATAATATGCAATTATATTATCTATTTATATATACATATATCATATATATATATACGTATATGTACATATACGTATATTTATATACATATATTATATTATATATAAGTAGATAATATAATTGCATATTGTATATGAATAATATATAAGTTAATTATATAGTGATTCGATATAAGTTAATTGTATATTATATAATTATATATATTCATTATGTATTATTGACATATTATGTAATATATAAATATAAATTTATATTTATACTTGGTTTACTTTAACTTTATATTTATATTTGGGTTTATTATATAAATATAAACATATTTATATATACATTTATAAAAATGATATTATTCATATAAAATATATAAATATAAAATAATTATATATCAGTTATATATTATATAATAATTATATTGTACATATTATGTATTATATATATTATATTATGTGAAGGCTGTTGTTTTTTGACTTCCTTCTTAGTTCATTTGTCATTCTATATAGAAAGGCTACTGATTTTTATGAGTTAATTTTGTATCCAATCATTTCGCTAAAGATGTTTTTATCAGCTGTAGGGTTCAAAGGTAGAATTTTTGGGGTCACTTATGTATACTATCATATCACCTGCAAGTAATAATACTTTGACTTCTTCCTTTCTAATTGTATCTCTTTGATCTTCTTCAATTGTGTTATTGCTATAGTAGAGACTGTATGTACTATAGTGAATAGGTATGGTGTGTACTATTCTGAATAGTGGACGACCTTCTCTTATTCCTGATTTTAGTGGAATTGCTTTGTGTTTCTCTCCATGTAGGTTGATGTGTGCTATGAGCTTGCTGTAACCTCCCTTTATTATGTTTAGGTGTGTCCCTCATGTCCCTAATCTCTTTAGGACTTTTATCATGAAGGAGTGTTGAATTTTGCCAAAGGCCTTTTCTACGTCTAATAAGATGATCTTATTTTTGTCTTTTAGTTTCTTTATGTCTGTCTTTAAGTTGATTTTTTTCTTCTATTATTTTGCTGAAAATATATTCCTTACTTTTGTTCTTGGTTTCTTTTCTTTTCTCTCAGTTTTAGGTTTGGTCTTTTCATAGCATCTCAGATTTCCTAGATGTTTGTGTCAGAAAGTTTTTATATTTAGCATTTTCTTTGACCGAAGTATCCATTTCTTCTATCATGTCTTCAATTCCAGAGATGTTCTCTTTCATATCTTATATTCTGTTGGTGAAGCTTGCCTCTGAGGCTCCTGCTGAGTTCCTAAATTCGTAATTTCCAGATTTCCCTAAGTTTGGGGTTTCTTTATTGATTCTTTTTCCATTTTCAGGTCTTGAACCATTTTATTAATTTCCTTCCATGGTTTGTATTTTCATAGATTTCTTTAAGGAATTTATTCATTTTCTCTTAAAGGGCCTCTATCGTATTCATTAAGGGTATTCTATATTCTTTTTCTTATGCTTCAGCCATGTTGCAATAGTTAGAGCCTCCTTTGGTAGGGTTGTTGGTTGTATTTTTAAGCTGGTGTTTAGGCATCTGGCTTTGTGTAGATTGTAATTCTAGGTGTTAATATATGATTTTATTTTTGTTTGAGTGTTTTGTTCCTTGGTTTCTGTTGCCCTCTCTTATTCTTAGGAGAGAGTGGTGACTATGTGTTGCTTGGTAGGAAATTCTTCTGAGTGGCCTACAGGTCTCCAAGAGATGGACTGGCTTTCTAAGACACTGGTGATTTCTTACCAAGTGTATGTGATGGCCTGAGAATCCCCTTTTCCCAGGACTTTTTTTTTTATTTCTTCTCACAAACTCTTCAGGTAAATGTGTGTATAATGGTCATATCAGTACAGAGATTTTAACAATGCGACCATATTTAGAAGTCATTTAGAAATGAATTATAAATATCAGAGCTGGTAATAGATCTTATCGACAACAAAATTTTTAACTACTTGGTTGACTCTGCTGAATTTTGAGATTTCTCTTGAAGAACGAGGTTAGATTGCTTCATTCTGCATGCCTACCTCCTTCCCCATTCACCGTTATTCTCTTGTTTTCCTATGGCTATGTAAAAGCTATGTATTCAAATCGTGCTTTTAAAAATTAAAATTTAATTTATGAATAAAAGATAAGCCCTATTTTAAATGTGCAAAAATAAATAAATAAAGACAAAAATGGGAAACAAAGGAAAAAGCATTGGTGGTGAAGAGATGCAACTTGGGTAATTTTTTATGTCTACTTTGTCATATTTCCAAAGCGCCTACATTCAAATGGCACTTTGGGCATTGTAAAAAAGGAAACACAAATTGTTGTATTTTTCCCCTCAATTTATTAGACATTTCTTATTAGCCTTGCTTTCATCACACCAGTCTTCATGAGCTATATCATAAGTCAAGGGTGAAAAAGCAGCAATGAAAGCCAAAGCACGCACAGAACCTTCTATTTTATAGGCTACTGTCTAGGTTTTGCAAATTAAGCTGTTTAAAACTCAAAAGACTATAGATATGCTTCAGTTACAAAATTGCAATTAGATAAAACAAAGTTTTTTCCACAAATGAAGAGAGGAGCAGGAGAAAGAGAAGAAGGTGGAGGAGAAAGAAGAGAAAGAGGAGGAAGAGGAAGAGGAAGGGGGAGGGGAAGGTGACAAGAAAGAAATAGAAATCAATCAAAGTCATTATCAAACCAGGATTCTGTGAGACCCCCAAACTGCTCCTTCTAGACCTGTGATGACCTCAGTGGTACTGAGAGTGGAAGGCACGGTACACAGGGAGCTAGCTGTAGAAGTTCTGAAAACTAAATTGTATGAGATGAATCCAAATGTTTTAAACATTCTATCATCATTATGCATAGGCCTTAAGGCCATTGCTGGATGGCACATTGGACTGCATTGTAATTCACTCAATCTGTTCTCTGTGTATTTCTACCTCAACCACTTCCAATAAAGGAATACAATTTTGGAAATGATATTTACAAAATGGGCCATGACTCGTTGAGTAGAAACAAGATCCCTTTTTTCAAGATCCCATTATCTTGAATCTCAATACTGAATATCCTTGCAATTTATGAAGCTTACGTCCTGGTTATAACAATTTTTTAGAGATAAATGTTTCTGACTAAGCCTGAAAATGTGTGTTTCTGTGATGTGACAGACATATAATTGGATAAAAATCAAAATGACCAGAGAAAAACAAACAAACAAACAAACACCTTGCTTTTAAATACAGGGGCCATAAGGACTATTTATGAACGAAGCGAGTGAGTATAGGAGTCATAGGGACTGGTTAAGAGTTTGGAGTTTTCTTGTAGGTAGTAAGGAAGGGAACCCATGATAGCTTGGATTTTCCCATCTTGTTTAATGCTTCACTAGCACATCTGTCTTTAATGGAGTTGCATAAAGAGATTGAGAGGAGCAGAAAAGGCATGTGGAACATGTGCTCCCTAAAGCTCTTGATAGGCACCCATGCAATGAGCATCTGTTCACCCAGAGGCAGAGAGAGGCACTGCATTGCAGATGGCAGATTCACAGGAGGTGAGGAAGAACTAGAGATGGGTCAAAAATCTGCATCCGAACTGCAGTTCCTCATATCTTTGCTCTTGGCCTTCTGTCTTCTCTCTGCAGGGATCTAAATCAGCCTGTGGAGAAAGGCTGAGTCACTTCCTAGGTATTACTGACAAGTATTTTTGGGGTGCACTGGGTACTTAGGAAAGCCAGGTTGTAATTAGAAGGCTCCACCTTTAATTAAAATCATTTTTTTAAAAAAAACAGTTTTAAACCCAAATTATAAATAGATCTTGCTAAATCAAGTTATTTGAAAAATTAACAGAACAGCCCAGAACCCCCACTTTGGGAAGGAAAAAAATAAGACCTCACAATTAACATTAATAATTTCTGAGTTGTGAGGTCTAAATGCCCGCTAAATTGAGGGAACTTAGAATGTTCCAAACTGTGTTAAAAATAGTAGCTGGAGACCATTTTGCTACTAGTGTGTGGGTGGTAAGGGGAAGTGGTAAACATAGAAACTCAGAATCCTTAATGATTTATTAATGAATTTCATCTTCTTTTAGAATAAGAATCACTAATTGCATGTGTGTCTCATCAGTCACTGGTGGATGGAATGTTTTCAGCCATCAACTCAAGTGACAGACACTCCCTTCTTTGCAAAGGGAACCTTAACAAGTGACACTCCTTTCTCCATCTTCAAACCTCCACATTTGCAGACAAGCTGGAGAACAAAAGTTGTCCTTGAAGCTTTCCATCTGGGTCCACAGACTTTGATTAGGAACTGAAAGCAGAGCCAGTTGTTTGTTTTAAGAGTCTTTCTGCTAACAAAGATGCATGATTATGGAGCTTGATGGAAAGAGACCAGAACAACCCATCACTAAGTCATTGTCATTCCAGTGGCAGAGGAAAAAAAAAAAAACAAAAACCAAAAACAAAAACACAAGGATTTATCATTGGAATCAATTAAATAATTTATTCATCCAATGATCATGGTACCCATGAATGAGGACTATGTGTAATTTTAGCATCTATACTTTGCGATGATTCAGCGGGAGTAGTTTTGTCTTCATACGCATCTATGGTTGAGTGTTGTGTGACTATGGATGGCTAAGGACCCCCAAAGGAGGTCATTTTAAATTAATACCTGCTTAGAAAACTCAGCCTAGCCCTTTCCTTGATGTTTTAACACTGTAAGGAACTCCTTTTTTTTTTTTTTAAAAAAAAAAAATAGCATCTATCATTCTTACTTTCCTCGTAGGCCCATCATTTCCACTAAGTAAGCTTACTTTCCAATTGTCTTTTCCAGCCTTGCTTTAGAGTCCCTTCTATTGTCCTTAAATGCACAGTGCTCACTTCTAGGTAACATTGCTTCCTTGCTAATTTTTATCCATTCAGCCCTGTTCTAAGCACCAAAAGAGAAAAGTGTCTTCATGTCAAGATAGAAGATTCATCAAAGTGGAGCTCCTATGCCCTTATGAGCTCCATTTCCAAAATTGTGGTACCCGAGGAGCTCCAATGATGTAACTGGTTAGCACTCAGTACTTACCTGAAATTATGGTACCTTGTTCCTAAATTCAGAGTTTTTGTTTCTGTAACTTCCTCCAAACAAGAGGCTACAGGGCATTTATATGTTCCTGCCATAGAAGACAATAACTGTTATATGATAAGCATGTCATTAATATTTGTGTAATAAATAGATTACAACCCATGAGTTCCAAGTATTGGGGTTATCACCTTACTAATTGCTTACACTTACTTGGGGCTTCCAGATTACAAGGTGTTTTAAAATCCCTTCTCTCTTTAGATCCTCAGCATTTTTTTTCTAACACAATAAATGAAGGTGCTACAACCACTCTGCTAGAAAAACGGGGGCTTATAGCTCAGTTACTTGTCCAGACTTGAACAGCTGTTGGGCTAGGGAGCCAGGGTTTTTAGAAAGCTCTCTTTTTGACATGTTACATATTTTATTTGTTTAGCTCCCTTAATACTGGGTGTTCTCATTTCTCTGTGTGGTGGATCTCAAATTTTGTTCAATCAGAATCACTTGCTGAAGATTATTAGAGTGTTCAGATTCCAGACTCAGTCTTTGAGACTTAGTAAGACTGGGACAGGGCCTGATCAGTTGCATTTCTAAGTTCTCATGCCATCTTCATGGTGCTGGTCTGAGGGTTGTACATTAAGAATAATCAGCTTATAAAACTATACAATGGAAAAAGAAAGTATCTTCAAAAAATTGTGCTGGTCTAACTGGATATCTGCATGTAGAAGAATGCAAATAGATCCATATTTATCACCTTGCCAAAACTCAAGTCCAAGTGGATCAAGGACCTCAACATAAAACTGGATACACTAAATCTAATAGAAGAGAAAGCAGGAAATAGCCATGGACACATTGGTACAGGAGACAATTTCCTCAAAAGAACACCAATGGTTCAGACTCTAAGATGAACAATTGGTAAATGGGACCTCATGAAATTGCAAAGCTTTGGTAAGGCAAAGGACACTTTCAATAAGACAAAACAGCAGCCTACAGATTGGGAAAAGATCTTCACTAACCCTATATCTTACAGAGAGCTAATATTAGAAATATATAAAGAATTTAAGAAGTAAGACTCCAACAAACCAAATGCCCCAATTAAAAAAAAAATGGGTACAAATCTAAACAAAGAATTTTCCACAGAGGAATCTCAAATAACCAAGAAGCACTTAAAGAAATGCTCAACATCCTTAGTTATCTGATCTGGGAAATACAAATCAAATCAACATTGAGATTCCACCTTACATCAATCCAAATGGCTAAGATCAAAAACTCAAGGGACAATACATGCTGGCAAGGATGTGGAGGAAGGAGAACATTCCTCCATTGCTAGTGGGAGTGCAAACTTTACAATCATTTTGGAAAGCAAGCTGGTGGTTTCACAAAAAATTGAAAACAGTTCTACCTCAAGACACAGCTATACCACTCCTAGACATATACCCAAAAGATGTTCTACCAACTCACAAGGAAACATGTTCCACTATGTTCATAGCAGCTTTATTTATAATAGCCAGAAACTGGAAAACAACCTAGTTGTCCCTCAACTAAAGAATGGATACAGAAAATGTGGTCCATTTACACAATAGAATATTATTCAACTATTAAAAACAAGGACATCATGAAATTTGCAGGCAAATGGATGGAACTAGAAAATATCATCTTGAGTGAAGTAACCCAGACCCAAAAGGACATCATGGTATGTACTCACTGATAAGTGGAGTATGTGTAGCTATAAAGTACAGAATACCCATGACACACCCACAGACCCAAAGAAGTTAAACAAGAGAGGAAGCTCCAATCAAGGATGCGTAAATCACATTTAGAAGGGAAAACAAAATACTCATAGCAGGCAGAGTGAGAGAAGAAACTAGGTAGGAGAGAGGATGAGGAGGGGAATTGGAGTGCAGGATCAAGTGTGAGGAGAGACAGGAGAGAATCACAGAGGACCAGGAGAATGAATGGAAATCTACATCTCTATGTAGGGTTTTCTCCTGCTGGTCTAGCCAGAGAGTGACTAAATGCATGGCCCTAAACATGAAGTCTTCGGAATCTTTGATCAAGATGGCAGGACTCCATTCCTTTCAAAGATGTATCTGCTCACCTTTAAAGCAAACCACAACTTCTGTCTTTGTTCTTTTTTGTCATGCAAACCGAGCCTGTCAAAGCTTTGATTGACTTCTACAGTACCAGTCATAGATGGTATATTATCAGCATGTCATCTGAGGAAATCGAATGGGAAGGTGACCTATTGAAAAAAGCAGAAATCCAAACAAAATGAAAATCAAGTCAAAACAAACAAACAAACAACAACAAAAGAATTGACCAGTTCCTGCCTGCTACAAACTGGCAACTGAGAACTTTCCCAGGAATATCATTGGGCAATATCATAAACATCTTGGGGCAACATCACCATGAAGAAAGTCTGGAAAATCTACAATTTAACACCTGCCTCTCGCAGCTTTACATGAGGGCAGAGTTTCTTCACTTTCACTGAGAACTTGGCAGCAGAAGAGAAGGAGGTAATGGCCCAGAACTCTCTCACTGTTCTACGATTCTTTCTACCACAAGTTCTGCTTTCTGTAACTGCAAAGTAGATCTTGACCATCCTGAGGTTAATCAAGTTATCTTTCTCTTATATTTTGGAGATCTCTTGGCCTTTCGTAAACTTCTCAAAGCTGGTTCCAACTAACAATTCAAAATTTTAGGATGGCTACTGAAACGTGATGATCTCTCTAATACAGCCCAATTTATGTTACAGACATGATCCCTTACCTCAGCAAACTTAAACCAGACCAGAGAGCTCTTGTTCTTCCTCTCCTGGAAATGTACCTACTGTTTTAATCCCTTATAATGTTATCTGTCATTGTTTTTATGTTTATCTTCTTCTCCAGTGCTATATTGGTTGGAAGTTATATGCTATTTAAGAAAGATTATGTAGATTATACTTACAGCTGCCTCCAGGTTGTTTCCATTTTTATGTGGCTGTCACTGGGTTTTCTGAAACTCTTCGTACTTGAGAACTATCACAAAGCAGGTTAGACATGATTAGACTCAAATCTGAACCTTGCTTCTTTCTAGCTGCGTCTGTCTATTGTCCTTCTTATGGTCTCCTATGGAAGAGAACACAGAGTACTGAAAGCACCCTGCTTGGTGTAGCTGAGGTTAGGTGTCCGTTCCTAGCTGACTCTGTCCTAGCAAAAGGGCCCTGTTCAAGTGTAGGTATATGAAGCATTGGGTATGACTGTGATCAGATGTGGCTATGATGAGGTCTCAAGTGAAGGAAGGGAAAAACAAACATGTCTCATCAGTACTATAGATGAACTATGGTGAAAACCATCTTTGATGCTTACTTTGTTGAATTTGCTGCCATGGAAGGCAACCTTATTTTTACACGATTTCATATTAAAAAGTAATATACTCACCTCGATGATCCAAATACCGTGTCTAAACATCTATTCACTCTGCATGGGTCACATGAGGATGAGCATGTGAATATATTGTTTACTGTTTATCCTGAGTGTAACCGCTGTATGTTTATGTCACATGCATGGTGATATTACAATGCTCAAACTTCAGGATACAACTAATTTCAGCATATACTTCTCCAGAAAAGCAACTGTGAGATGATTTCTATATTTACTGCTGATTATACCCAGTCTACTGTTGATCCAGATTCCCCACTGTTTGCAGATAGTTGTTAAATATTATAAAGCATACAAATAGTAAATATAGAACTACTAATAAAGTAATATTTATTCTCTACCACTATATTCATTAAAGTTGTTTCTTTACTTACTTCATTTTATACAATTTTGAAATAGAATTCATCTTGATAAATCTTTAAAACATAAGAAAATCTTATCAGCTAGAAAGTGCTATGCAGGCTGCTGGGAGAGAAATTACCAGTGGTTTTGCCTGTCTGTGGACCCTCCTGCTAAAATACCTATCTGTCAGGCATGACATGTCCACTGGTGCATTTGACCATTCTGATTGGATTTAGATGTGCTTCATGGGAAAAGTCATTCCTAATACAGCAGACCTGGTCAAAAACCTATGACTGAGGAGGCCACAGGCTCTAGTGTCAAATCCACTACTGATGTTTGGGTAAATTGACATGTAGTCAAACAGCTTTCTAGCTATTTATGTCTACAGCTGTCAAGTAGTGCTGCTCTTGGCCTGCAACTGAGGAGTTGCTTTCTGCAGTGGGTGGTGGCTAATGAAGGGACTCAAAGCTGGCCAAACTATCGAGAAGAAATGGCTGTTAAGTGCTTGGCCCTAAAAAGGACATTCCCTCTGAGGCCCAGGGAATATCACAGAAGAGTGGGGAGAAAAGAATAAGAATTAGAAAATGGAAGGAAACTCTAAAAGCTGTCTTCTAGACATGACACGGATGTTGCAATCATGAACACAGCAGCAATGGCTATCTGTATAGGACCTGCGTAAAAACATGGGATAAGAGGATTGACTAGACGAGAAGCAGATGAAGATCAGCGGGGGATGGGGAAAGGAAATGAGGTGAATGTGGTCATAGTACATGTATGAAATTGTGAGAGAAAATATCCAATTTACATCTGTTAAAATAAAAAACTAAATGAAAGAGCTGTAGGCATCTAATTGAGATTAGAGACATCTCGCAACCCCGAGTGTTCCTCAGTAGTTTAATCACTGAGATGGAAGGTTAGTGCTTAACAGTTGGAGTCCTCTATGCTTTTGGTTGCCTTCCTGGATAAGCTGCTGACACAGCTTGAGAGCTCATAAAGGATAAAAAGATCATCTCTGGTCTGAGCTAAGATACCCTCTCCTACTGCTCTGCCTTGCATATGACTGTGTGGGGCTAAACATCTGGTAGACCACTTATTATTTGTGAATGAGGGCAATTATCCATGACACAGGTGTGTTACCCTCAGAGAGATCTTATTTCATTCTAATATGGACACGTCTGCAAATAATTTATGAGGTGCACTTACTTACAGTCATCTTTCCCATGGAGAATAATTGCTAAGCTGCTTTTTCTCGGTTTTCTTTTTCTTTTTTAATTAAGGATTGGTCTGTGACACCTTTTAGCTCAGATGTTAATTGTAGCACCTTTGATGAAAGCATGAATGCTAAATAAAACACCAGTCTTTTACCTGGAAACCACAGCTGTTTCTTTTCAAACTCTCTTTGGTACAGTTTGCAAGGTAGTCTATTTCCACAAAGGTATCACAATACCTTTGTGGTTAATAGGCTCTGGGTGGCTCTTTCCTTTAGCTCTTGGCTGTTTTCTCCCTGATGTCAGTAGTAGATGTTGAAGTCTGAAGGTCAGAATCCTGGTACACTGCTTTAATGTGCAGATTCTATGAATGCCCCTCTTACCTTCCCCTTTCCATGTGGTGAGCTTGGTTTTGTGAACAGTCCTTTGAAAGTCAAGGAGCTTTTCATTCTTTGAAAAAAGTTATCATTTGCATTTTGTATGTTTGCAAATAATTAATATAGTTTATTAACAGACACTGCAGGACTTTGGACTTTCCCTAACTGGCGGCATTCCTTTTAAAGTCCATTTGAGTTATTCGGCAAGGAAAAACAATGGAATCTTTCCTCTCGACACAAGTTTTATGATTTTGTAGAAAGAATCAGAACACTGAAAATTTTGTAGAATAAAAAGAAGTAGAATTTGTGGGTTTGAATGACTTTCTACCTGCTCTATTGTTTTGGATACATTATTTAACCCCACTAAATTCAGCAAATAAATCAAACTCTGGAAAAGAGACATGGGTTGAATCTTGGCTCTATCTCTTCACTCACTATGTGTCCAGTCTTACATTTCAGTTTTTATAATATAGGGTGAGAATAAGAGCCGGTGAGATGGCTGTCTTAGTTACTGTTCTATTGCTGGGATAAAACACTATGGTCAAGGTAAGTTGAGAAGGAAAGAGTTTATTTGGCTTATACTTCCCAAACTGTGGCCTATCATTGAAGGAAGTCGGGATAGAAACTCAATCAGGACAGGAACCTGGAGGTAGGAGATGATGCAGAGGCCATGGAGAGGTACTGCTTACTGGCTTGCTTCACATGTCTTGCTTAATCTGCTTTCTTATAGGACCCTGGGCCACTAGCCCAAGGATGGATGGCCCCACATAAAATGGGCTAAGCCTTCTCACATCAATCACTAATTAAAAAATGTCCTATAGATATGTCTACAGACCAATCTTACAGAGGCATTTATTTTTCAATATAGGTTACCTCTTCTTTGATGACTCTAGCTCATGTCAAATTGATGTAAAACTAGCCAGCATAATGGCTCAATATATAAAGCACTTGCCACCAAGTCTGAAGACCTAAGCTTAATACTGGGATCCCCATGGTAGAATGAGAGACCCCACTCACAAAAGTTGTCTTCTGACCTCTACACATGCACACCATGGCACATGGATGCCCCCATTAATAAATGTGTGTAATTTTAAAATTATACACATAATAAAATTCATTTTGGTATAAGAAAATTTATGTAAAATGCTTTTACCAGTGTGGAAAGCACTTCATTTCTGGGCCTTATTCTTATAATTTTAAGTGTTCAAGCACACAATAATATTTCCATTAGTATATTTAAAATGCAATCAATAACACTTGCCCTGCTATCTCAGAGGCTGTTTTACATGTTAAGAAATAGCAGTACATAAAGGGAAGACACAATGGTGCTATTTGAGTATTTGGTGAGCTATATCTACCCTATGTAAAAGCATCCTTGCTTTTAGTAGTGCCAAAATTTTAGAAATTTTTTCTTGACCATTATTGCCTCTATAGCACTGAACACAGGGCCTGGACTATGATAGGAATTCCAGAAAGTCTTCTTGAATGAAGTTATTGTATTACTCCCCTCCCCACAACTTTTGAAACTTGACACAGGTTCTAATTCTTGTGATAATAAGAATACTGACCAGGGCTGTGATGGTGCTCATAATTAGGAGCACAGTTTCCCACCAGCTCATGCAACCATAGGTCTACATCATACCCAACACTCTGGTAGACAGATTGCCAGGTTGACATGCTGCAGGGTGTTTGTTACAACTTACAGAGTCCTTCCCTCCTTCCTTCCTTCTTCCTTCCTTCCTTCCTTCCTTTCTTTCATCAGCTAGGGTTTTCAGTCTTACTTGGAGATCACTTTGAAGAAGCTGAGGCTAAACTCTCAGTTTTTCTATTCGAGAGTGAGGAGAGGATCAAACTGTAGGATAAAGTCTTTCAAAGTGAGACACAAGTGTCCTGAGAGGCTGCTTTCTGTGTCCTTCATCCTCTCAGTAGGAACTCAGAAACTTCCCCAGCAACAGTGAGGTACAACTATAAAGCAGCTGTTTGCAGATGAATGCCAGGCAGAGAAGGGAATGTGGCCCACTTAGAGCTGTGATAGGGAGATAAACTACTTTGTGTTGAAAAAAAAAATTAAGAAAAGCATAAATGATTTTAAAGACTACTTTTCCTGCTCCCTTTCATTATCTTTCTCAAAAGATAGGAATGAGTCAGACACTGAAAGTTCTCACAAATGCAAAAGAAGAAAGACAGAAAGAAACCACATTTGTAAAAATCAAAGAAGAGTAATCATACAATCTTAAATTCTTTGGAGTAAATTTAATTTAATTAAGGAAAGCATTTGGAGTGATATGGACACAGATTAGTTTTCTGAATATTTTGGTAACTGGCCTGTTCTATGACTTTCTTATCAGACCACATTCATGTCTCCTCAAAATTTCTCTGAATGATAGAGTAGTAAAGTCAATGTCCACTTTGATTTTTATTTCAAAAAAGAGATTCCACTCAGAATGGAGCATCAGTGACTCACTAAAACATCATTAATTTAGATTAACAGCATTAAATAAACCAGTGGTTCCCAACTTCAGCTGGGCGTAATATTTAATTGGGAAGCTTCTTAAAAATATAAATTATTCTTTAGGTTTCTATGCCGTATTTAGCAAATTGGAAAGTTGGAGGTGAGAAGCTTGGGTTTTTGTATGTTTGGAAGATTTGGATGTGGGAGGTTTTGTATGAGCCACGGACATTCTGAAGCATAGGGTAAAATGGGAAGCTGCCCATTCCTGTAGACAAAGGTTAAGAGCTCTCACAGTCCTGGGGGCTTTTGTTAGGACATTAAAGAGATCTGGAACCTGAGAGAAGGCCATGACCTAATGATGATCAAGTACAATTCTCCTGTGTCACTCAGGTCTCTGCTCTAGCCTAGGCACAGGTTGAGGCATAGTAAAATAGAGGTTAATACCTCACCTGCCAGAAATGAGTGCAGGAAGAGGCAAGGCTCTTCTGTTATGTTACATAACTCAAGTTCTTATTAGCTGAAGCTTTCAGTACAAATGTAAATATTAGTTATCTTTCTCGCATTAATTATTGTCACACAGGTTTAAAGGGTGAGAGATCTGGAAGTTAATGCCTCATTCACTGTGGGAAAGGTAACACTGTGCACCTTAGCTGCTGTTTTTCTTTCTGGCTGACTGCAGACCAATTGTTTCTGCCCCAATGCAGCTGGCTGGCAAGATGCTAATTTGCATAGGGCAGCCCATTTCATGGTGGGAAAGAGATGCCCTCAAGTCATTATTGACTTCAAATGAGAACCTCAGTCTCAGAACTTATATTCAGTGTACCCCTGCTTTATGCCTGTTCCTTTAAAAAAATAAAATCTGTACATGACTCTTTTGGTTCTCTCTTTCCTATAGACTAAGAAAATCACAAGATTTTCATGTGCTATTTTACTTGCACCTTTATATGCAGGTAATGTAACACGAGGCAGGAAAGTTTAAAAAACAAACAAGTGAAAAAAAAAAAAACAAAAACAAACCTTGGATTCTATTCTCAACTAACTCTGAGGTTTGGCATGTTCATTAAGCATCCAGAGCCTTGGGTTTATCCTAAGAAGGGATGATAGGCAATTTGTATAGATTAAATGGAGATTTGGGGAGAGAAAATGACAAATGAAGCAATTGTGATTTGTTGTCATAAAACATCTGTCCTGAGTCTGGATTATCCTCGTCACTGATTACATCACTTTCGATGGGACCTGAACTTCACGGTTGGACTCTGAGAAAGGGGCATTTCCTCATAGGACCTTCATTAAAAACCAAATCCAGAGTAAAGAATATTGGATGAACGGGTTGAAGAGTCCTTAATGGGGAGAGTCTATGAAGATGCAGGAAACATGATGGGTCAGCAGGGAAGCATCAGCTAGTTTTAGGTAGACAGGAAGCCATGACTGGATTGCTCACCTGGCAGTGGACAGGTGGAAAGGCAGCAGGAGGGCAGCACACTGGTCCCCATGCCTGACAGTCATATTCCCACAAAAACACTGTGATCTAGCACAAGTATGGAAGAGAATGTCAAAGTCCACCTTATGTTTACTTATACTTTAAGAACAAAACAAACAAGCTGTATCTCCAGCAGTTAGGAGTTAGTAATGCTCTGAAGTAGTAAAAATACCACAAAGCCCTTTACAGGGGCCTAGACCTTCAGAATGTTGTGGTGCAGTGCTGATGTCAGAACTGAGCTTTCTCTTTCGTAGAAAGAAAGAATTGCTGTAAGATTACTAGTGAATGCACACATTGTTTGTTTTCTGAAATGCCCCCCTTACTATGGCCTGGAGTCTTCCTTGAGGGCATCTGTAACTGCTTTGAGCAAAGGAGCTTTTCTTCTAGCTGGAGGGTAGAGTGCTGGCTGTGAGACTAGAGCAATGGAATAATGTTCTCAAGAAACTCCACCAGTCAGCTCTAGCCTCCTGTCCATGAAAGCACGGCAAAGTCAGCTGCAAAATTACTTAGTAAAAGTTATTAGTTAAAAAGTTAAAAGTAAAAGTTAACTAATGAAGGAATGAGAAGCATTCCTATTGCCTAATCTTGAGTTAAGTACTACTGTTTCAGGCTTCAGACCTGGTACCTAGAGCACTCGTTAGCAATGAGGAACCTATCTGATGATGGTGCCAGGCTTGCTCTTTAGCTCAGCAACATTACCAAGGGCATGCACACTCCCTTGATGCTTCTTCTCTGTTACTGTGACAGGTTGCCTTTTCTCCTTTCTGAAGACAGAATCTTGCTTTATAGTTCAGGCTGGCCTTGAGTTTGTGATCCATTAGCTTCTTGGTTCATAAAATGTAGATTTGAAAACTCACCTCATGGACAGGGTGCGAGAATTATTAATTACTTACATTGTTCATAAAATTGTTAATATACTGATGCTGTAATTATAGGTTTGTTCCATCATACTTGTCTTTGTCACAGTGAGGTGATAGTTTCCCTCTTGTTCTTTCAATGAGGACTATAACATTCTGAAGTAGCACACTATCATTTCTCCCCCTGACAGGAATAAGCAAGGTTAAAGGAAGAAGACTTTCCCATCTGTCTTGTGGAAGAAAATTCTTCCCAGAAATCTCCAAAGACCACACCTCACTTGCCAGTATTGGGTCACATCTGTTTTACTAGTCGGTGAAAATGCAGTTAGAAGTCACACTGCTTTAGAAAAGTGAGAACAGTAGTGTTTCCTCTAGGTTCAATGGCCTTACCAACACAGGTAGTTGGCTCAGCTTACAGTGACAAGCATGAATTTCCTTCTATTTATAGGTCTTATACCCAATTAGAAGGCGATTGGTTGCCTCCAAGAGTACCACTATTGCACAAGTCAAGACATTCTGTCATGTTTACCGTAGCTGTCACAGGTGTATAGGACTGCCGGACCTTGCATAACCTCTTCTGATACTGTGAGAACTAGTCCTCAAGGAGAAGGCTTCAAGTTCAGATCCATATTGATTTCTCCAAGACCTGTGTCCACTATGTGGTGTCCTTTGCACTATGTGGTGTCTTTTGCCTTCATTTTCTGAGTGGCAACCAAGGTTAATGGCAATAACAAATATTGTCAAGGTAGGTTTTTTTTGTTTGTTTTTTGGTTTTTGGGTTTTTTTTGGACTCACCTAACAACTTAAAGAAAGGTTTCCCATGCCTGATAATGGTTTTTTTTGAATAGTCCATGGATTGAGGGAGAAGCATTGTTACTCCAAGTACAATAACATCCATTCAAATATATATTTGTATATACATAAACTTATATACATTATATATATATATTTAAGTAAATATAAAATACTGTAACTTCCCATGGTCTTTCCAAATGTCCTTAGTGTAATTTGTCTCCCCCCCTTTCCCTCTGTGTTGGTCTCCCTCCCCTCTCCTCATGGAGGTCCCTCTCACCCCCCTCTGTGTTGGTCTCCCTCCCCTCTCCTCATGGAGGTCCCTCTCACCCCCCTCTGTGTTGGTCTCCCTCCCTTCTCCTCACAGAGGTCCCTCTCAACCCCCTCTGTGTTGGTCTCCCTCCCCCTCTCTTCATGGAGGTCCCTCTCACTCCCCTCTGTGTTTCCTGATATTAGCAGTTACTGCCTGTTATGTACTCACATATAAATATTCCAAGCTAGCATCTGCACAAAAGAAAACATATAGCATTTGACATTCTGTGTCTGGGTTACCTCATTCTGTATATTCTCTAGGCCTATTCCATTACAATATAGGTCATTTCTAATTCTCACACCCTGTCCATGAAGTAGGTTTCCAAATCTACATTTGATGAACTGAGAAACTAATGCAACATGATCTTGAATAACCTGTGCATGTGGTTCCCAGGTCAGTTTTCTTCCTTATTATTAGTGTCTAAGATGGAACATGATCTTTGTCTGTACTTGGCTTATCTGAAACAGCATTTTTTACTCACTGTCCTTAAAGACCTAGGAAATCTCTGGTAGAAAGTGAAACCTCTGGAAGGTTTGTTAGAAGTTCTTATTTGCAAATGAATCAAATGGAGTAGGAAGGGATTTCATAAAGCAAAATGCTGCCAGGTAAAAATTAGTACCCTGTGCATTTCCAACACATGGTTTCCTGGTAAACTCTCTGCTTGCTGAAGGCTACTTGCCTAGCAGCAAGGTTGAGGTTTTAGAAGACAAGTTACTGCTATAGGAAGAGAGAGCATGGCAGGTACCCTGTTGCATATGTGTTATGTATATGTGCACATTAGAATGTACATATAAGCTCAGAGACCTTGACAACCTGCTGCCAACTGTGAAGACCTGAACAAGCTCAAGTCAGACAAAGTACCAGCATGGAGGAAAGGATCTTGGCACAAAATCCCATCCGCAGTCAAGGCATTTGATTGCTTCTGGGAGAGGGAGTCAACTTTATTTAATAGAGTGAAAGACATGGTGTTTGTTGACCATATCTCATGATAGGCCCTATGGCCAGGAATAGTTGGCCAACACAAATTGGATTTCATAGATTTTGTTTGTTTATTTTTCTTTTAAAAGAGAGATGTAGATAAGTAGGTGATAATATATGACTAGATCACATGATGTTTAATGGGTAGGGGCCTTGGAGAGTTTCTGGGAGCAAAGTTGAAGGAGGAGGGCGAACATGATCAGTTCATATGTTACAAAATATTAAAAGAACAAACAAGAATATTATTTGAAAAAAAAGTGTTGACTATAAGACCTAATTCCTAGCTAATATGAACAAGTGAATCTGAATGTCATCTCGATTTAGTGGTTCGGGGCTTCATGAAGAAACAGACCCTATCCATCTTCATTGAAAGTACTACTTGTATAAGAGGTGTTACACATCTGCCTGAAAGGGTTGTCCTGAAAGTGTTGTCAGGGTGATATTTTCAAAGTCAGTCTTTCTTTGTCACTTGCATGAAATTTTCTATTGCTTCTTAGGTATTAGAGTTGAGAATAACACGTCCTCAATGCTTGTGTCATCGTTGGTCTGACCTTCCTGACACTCTGTCCTTATCTGCCCCTCTCTCTTTTTCTCTCGGCTTTCTAACCTCTGACCTCATTTTCTCCCACATCCCCTAGCTTTGTCCTACAAGAGGGATTTGGTTGCATCTGTCCAACCCCTAACCTGAAAGCTTTCTAGGTAGGCTTTCCACAGAAACACGGTCTAATTGGTTGTTCCTCCCAAATTTGCTGAAGAACTTTTACAAGAGTGAGAAAGGAATTTTCAATGGTTTTAGTGACTTTATCTTTGACTGCCCCCCTCTGTAAACATGTAGAGTCACTGACCCCTTTTGTAGAGGAGAGGGTCAGTCCTGTGACATTAATGATACAATAGCCAGTAGATGGAAGAGACTGGGCTATTGGTCCATTTGATTAATTGTCCTTTTTTTATTTATGACTTTTTTGTGTGCTTGTGTGTCTATAATGAGTAGGAATTCTGAGCTTTAGGGAATACAGGGCATGATTAGCAGCTGAGACAGGGCCTAGCTAAAGGCTGTTGAGTGAGCCTCAGTATACCTACTGACCTTCTGAGCTTATATGGCTTGGAGATGTCCCCAAAGTTCACATGTGGCAATTTAATCCCCAGTGGACAGTGTTAAGAAGGGAGATCTTAAAGACACAGGCAGATCTCTTGGATGGATTGTTGAGAGAGTTGGTTCACTAATAGTGAGAATGGAGTTATTACCAAAGTGATGTTGTTTACCTGTAATACCAGCTCTCAGAAGGCAGAGGTAGGGGCTTTGGGAGAGCCATCCTAGCCTAGGCTACACAGTAAGATCCTGTCTCAAAAATTAATAAAGTGCTAGGCTCCTCCTGCTTTCTTAGCCATCATGTGATGTCATTTTATGATACAGAAGGAGGTACTTACTGGTTGTAGTCCTTCAATTGTGAACTCAGCTTCTAGAGCCACAAGCTAAGTAAACTTCCCTTGCTGGTAAATCGCCTTCTCTGTACTATTCTGTTAAAGCAGCCTATCATATTAATAGATTAAGACATTCAGGTTGCAGGTGGTGCTGTAGGAGGGCATCAGAGTAGCAGAGAAGAAAGTGAGCTTAGAAGGGCATGGGGAACATAAAGAACAACATACACACAGACCCTTCAGAAGCATCCTCGACAAGTCTCAACCAGGGCAGACAGGCTTTTCTTTCCCTGGCAATAATGCATCTGAAATGCATTATTCAGAGAAGACAATATTACCAAAGTCAACATGGATGGTGACAACTTTGCCTTGTTGCAGAAGGGGAGAAAAAAAGCACCGTGGAAGTGCTTCAAGTAAATGAAAATGGATCCAGTTCATAATCAAGTAAAAATGTTATGGGTCCAGAGCCAGAGAATATTCTTATAGTGGGCTTTTTTCAGCACCCTAAATTTAACCAGATGGAATGCTTTTTAAAGCACCACCCTAGTCAAGCTTTGGAAGTGAAGAATTTGTCTTTTAATGGTAAATTTGCATTCCATCAAAAGATGGAACGCATCATCCCCAGCTTACTTATTACCCAGAAATAAGTTATAATTTAATTTATTTTGCTTTATGGATATGATGAATACCTAGATTTCAGAAAATTTATTTCAGACATGACCAAGTGGAAGTATACAAACAACATGGATTGAGACATATTAAAAATATGAACGCCATTCCTGGTATACTGAAAGCCATGTAACCACAAATTCTTGTTGGTTTTAATATGAATATCCTATTTCACAAACCCCAAATACTGAGGTTAAAGAGAGAATACTCACTGCCCTGAACGTGGAAAAATTAATGCAACTGAATTATTAGTAAGGGAGGATCTAGTTGCTGAAATGCAAATAGGTCAACACCAAGCTAACACAATCCAACAGGGAACCATGGGGTCTGTCAAAAATTCTTGGTTTGGAAATAGTCCCACATGCTACTGAAATAGCATCTTGATTTTCTGATAGCTCCGACAAGTGGAAGCCATTGAGATGGAATTAGTGCCCATGTTGCCCTAATTTCTACACAATACACTATGCATTTGCCAGTCAGCAGTCAGGTTACTGTGGACATCTGTTGGTAATAGAAGTAAAGACACAATTTTAACAATCAACAAATATCTATTGAATGCCAACTATGTATCAAACTCTGTGGTAGGCCCTGGGAATTTGGGAGGTGATAGACAAAAGGAAGTAAGACATGTGTTTAATTCTCCTGGAATAAAGCCCGGTGAAAGCTCCAGACAGGGAACCATTGTTGATGTGATTCAGGCTGGAGATGTACTGAGGGCATTGGGGCCCAAACACAGCTACTGCTGCTCGACTGGAAGTGAGGTGATGCTGGCCAGAGGAGATATTTGAATGAGACCTCTGTGAGTGATCTAGCATTTGCCACACCAAGAAGGAGGCAGGAGAAGGAGCATCCAGGTTCCAGAAGAAGAACTCCAAAGGCCAGGAGTTTCAACAACTTAACAAAGAATTACCAGTCCGTTGAATTGGGTGGGTCAGAATATGTAAGAAAGAAAACAGTATTGCATTTGGCCTTCTCTTAGCTTCAGGCTACTATTATGAGTTGTTGTAAAGAGGGTGTCTTATAAACAAGAGGAATTTATTTCCCATAGTGCTTGGGGCTGAGAGTCTGCAATCGAGGACTAATGTGGTCTTACGAAGAATGTCTCCCGCACAGCCTACCAGCCCCTTGCTATATCCTACGTAATAGAACAAGGAACAGAGGTTTGCCTCAGGCCCTTTTTCATGAGGGCATTAACTCAACTCATGGCATCCACTCTTCTGGTCCAACCACTTTTTGAAGACCCCATCTCCTAATATAGTCCTATCAGAAAAGATTGTAGTATATGAACTTTGGAGACACACAATCATATAATTTACAATCAAACTTTGACACAACCTATGGGACATACAGATATTACTATTTCTAGTTCATGGATGACAGGAGGCAGAGGCACAACAAAGTTAAGAATGCTAACTAACATCATTCAGCTCAGGGTTGCTCTCATAGCTTTCAAAAATAAAAGAAAAAACATTTTTGAGATGTATATAGGTGTTTTGTCTGCATGTGTGTCTGTGCACCACATGTGTGTAGCACTTGAGCAGGTCTGAAGGCAACATAAGATCCCCTGGAACTCTAGTAATTGAAGGAAGTTAGTCACTGTGCGGCTGCTGGGAACTGAACCCGTGTTCTCTGGAAGAAAAGCAACTACTCTTAGCTGCTGAGCCACCTCTCCAGTTGCTCCCTTCCCTCCCATCCCTGTAGCTTTATTTTTAAGTCTTTTATTTATTTATTTATTTATTTGTTTGTTTATTTATTTTTGAGACAGGGTCTCATGAATCTCAGGCTGACCTTGAGTTCACCAAGTCACTGAAAATAAGTTGGAATTTTTGATTCCCCTGTTTCTTCTTCTAGAGTGCTCGGGTTATAGCCTGGACTATTTCGTCCTGTTCATACTGCTCTTGAGATTGAACTCAGAGAACAGGCAGCAAGCATCTATCCACTGACCCCCATCCCCAGGCCCTATAGCTTTAGTTTTAAAATCATGAATAGTACTGTAGTTAGGACAACACTGAGCTTTACTCAACAATGTCAAGCCCCTAATTCAGAAGAACGTGCTATTTCACCAAGAGTATGTGTATTCAAGATGAAACTGAATTATCAACTACTTGGAAGTGAGTTATTCATTATGTCTACTTCTACCTTCTTTCACCCTGCATTGCTTGTTTGCTCATTTCTGTTGGAAAGTGACCTTTCTTGGGACATCTTGAGATTAGAAAATTAGTTCTGAGGTTTCCTTGAGATGTAAGCCATGTACTTAATTCTTTTTGAAAGTCTGCCATCATCTACCATGTACTGTGAGAGAAGTTTTAGGACATGATGGCACATACTTTCTAATCCTAGATCAGAGACAACAGAGACAGGAGAATTACAAGTTCAAAGTCATCCTCATAGACACAGTGAGTTCAAGGCTAGCTTGGGCTACGTGAAATTCTGTCTCAAAAGCAAAGCAGAAAACCAAAATAATTTCAGCTTCTGACATGGACGAGAGACTGGGAGGTGAGAAAGGGCTGTGGGCAAAGGGCCATGGAAGGATTTGTCACCCTTAAGAGGAAAGATGAGCCAATAAGATGAGTCAGTGAGAAAGGCACCAAGCCCCAGGGCCTGAGTTGAGTCCTATAGAATCTCATTGCAGAAAGAAAGAACCAATGAAATGGTATGTCAGTTATCCTCTGACCTCCACAAGCAAGGTGCCCCACGCACTGCCATCCCAAGTAAGTAAATGTAATAAAAATGTTTAAACAGAGAAAAAGATAAAGGACTTTTTTGCCAGTTAGAAATCAAAGCACAGTGAGGTAAACACAGTCAAGAGGATGTGAATTATGTAAGCCAGGCATGGTGGTACAGGACTGTGGTCTCAGATATGTGGAAGAAACACAAATTCAAAGCCTGGTTGCTTCAGAGTGAGTTCAAGGTCAGCCTGTGCAACTTTGTGTAATTCTGTCTCAGATAAAGAATAACTAGAGGGCCAGGGAAATAGCTCACAGGTAAAAAGTTTATCTAGCATGTATAAAGTATTGGGTTCAATCCCCCACTACTAAAAAGTAATAAGCTAAATTATAATGAACTCTTAAATAAAAAAATAAATTAACGAAGCTGGGACAAGAGGAGGTATTCATGGAGAAAATACTAGAATTTGTCTTGTTCTGTGGTCACGATAGTAGGAAAGAAGCTTTGGTGGGAAGAATTATTGCCTTGTCCTGGAAGAAGAGCAGAAGGCTGACTGCATCCCTCAGACCTCCTGTCGATGCTACTGACCTTTGAAGTTCCACATGATAAACTGCACTCACTACCAACAAAAGAACCAACCCCAGACTCCAGGTAATTGATGGGCTCAGATGCCTTATCAATGCTGTTTATCTATACAGTCTAGTTAGATTAATATGATTTTGGGGCAATCTAGAGTTTTGAATGACTATATGACTATATTCTATTCTGATAGTTGACCTTACAAATAAATTCCTCTATCAGACAACCATTCATCTGGATGCTCTATTTTTTCACTAAGTATATAATTATTTATCTACAGTAGTACACACTGAAGAGAAAAATGCAAATTTTCTTTTTTTTGTTGTTTTTAGAAATTTCCATAAGTGTCTTTAGCCGAATAAGTTCATGCTCTATGACTGAGCAACCTCAGAAGTCCTTGTTTGTAGATATGCAGAAGAGACTTGGACACTATCTGGAAATCAAATAAGACAGAAACAATGAGCTAATATAATTTGTATTTTCATAATGTGTAATTATACAAATCTGTTCAAAGAATTATAGTTCTACCCATTTTCAACTTGAGAAATACATAGTTAATAAAATAAAAGCAATTAAGCAAAAGAGAAAAATTATTTTAAAAGGCAAAACCTTTTCTTGGTGTGTTTCTGGAATATTTCAGTAAGCATGCCAACAACAACAAATATGTTAATTATGTCACCTACAAATGGGATAAAATACAAGCAATTAACTTAAGATTCATTTAAAATATATTATAGTTATATGACCATTCTAAGAAATTAGAATGTCTTCCATTTGAGTCATTGTGTTATAATCTAATTGTTATTAGCAGTAAAGATGAAAGAAAAAAATCAAAATTACATAAAGAGGGAAAATAAAGTGTGTTTCCATGGATCTGGATTCCACAAGAAGATTCAAAGCACAATGGAATAATATCAAAGGAAGAACTGCTTTTGTTTCTAGAATCTGTGGCAGAAGGCCATGCCTATCAGTTGTAGAGGTATCCACTCCCCTGGGGAATGTGTTGAGGCAGGATGGTCCTTAGGTGTGGTCCACTCCCCTCTGGAGTGAGCTGAGGCAGCAGGTCCTTAGGTGTGGTCCACTCCCCTGGGGAGTGTGCTGAGGCTGGCCAGTCCTTAAGTTTGGGGTGTTAGTGGGAAGTTGTTTCCTATGTTTCTATTTTCACAAACTTCCTCCTGAATCTGTGTAATGGGGAGGGCCCTGTGCAGTCAGGTATGTGTATGTTGACTCTCAGGTCTGCCCCAAGTATCTGGAGCATGAGGGGGGACTAGGAAAAGCCAGCTCTGTTCATTTCACCTGGTGTTGTGATCTTGCTCCTCTCGCCCAGGCCCAGGCCCTGGGATGATCTCAGTCTTGAATGAAACTGGCCCAGGACCTTAGGTTCTGTTTCGGTCTCATGTGCTTGCTTTCTCAGGAAACTGCTTGTCCAGAACACTCCTGACATATCCTTCTGCTTTAATCTCTATTTGGAACACAGCACATATAAAGATATTTCTCTTTAGCCCCTCTTCATTCTTTGATCCAACATATATCTTTGTTTTCTAAGCTAACAAAGTTTTTCTTGGCTGACATAACTAGCTTTGGTAATGGCAAATGACTATTTTGAACAACAACAAACAAAAAGAAAAAAGGAAAAAGAAAAGAAAACGTCTTTATTTTATAAGTGTCTGACTTTGCATACACATGGTCAATCTTTTCCTCTTCTTTGAGAGAATTCCCCTCTACTTTTCCAGTATATATTTTCTATAAGTTGAATATTTGGTAAAAGCTATTTCTTCAAATGTAGCTGTGGAAGAATCTCTTTTTCTGCTTTCTTTCTTTCTTTCTTTCTTTCTTTCTTTCTTTCTTCTTTTTCTCTGTACTGTCTGTAGCTAAGTTTTCTCAGTTTTGAGACTTTAATATAATCATTAAGTGCATCAGTTGCTCTATTCTGTGCTGTTAATTGAGCGTACATTTGTTTTCTGTTATCTTTACGAGCCCTTAAGAGTTTAATTTGCTTGCATCCATCAGTTTTTTCAGAACTCCTTTAATGTCATGTTCTAATGTCTCTGTTTCCTAGCACATTCATTAAATCCAATTCTATGTTGTGCTTCTCCGAGAGCAGCAATCCAAGTGCTTGCCCCAAGAGTTTACCCTAAGGCTGATCCTGGCTTTCTTTACCATTTGAATGGCTTCTTCCCAACTCTCACTGTAGGCTTTACTGGACATTTCTCTGATTAGCCTGCTCACTCATCTTTCCATTCTTCAGACTCTTGTGAAAGCAGGATGTGCAGCTACCTGACATGCCATGTTTACTGGGCACCTTTCAATGTTGTCTGCAGCTCTGCTGTGCTCTTGCCAAGCCTACCAAGGACAATTTGGTTACCCCTTTAACATGATATTTCTTTAAACTATATTTTCTAAATATATACTATTCTAGGTACTGTCATCCATCAGATTGACTTGTTATAAACACTTTGATTTAACCTGTTTGAAAGTCTGGGTCTCGTGGTATAACTTAGTCAGTGTTCGTGATAACACTGAAAGAGGAAAAAAATAATCCAACTGACTTTAGTGGAGAGATTAACGTTTCATTTTACAGTGTCCCTGGAACTTTAAGATCACTGTAAAAGATGATCAGTAAGAAAGGCTAGTTATCGGAGAAATGATAAAAACAACCCAGGACACCATGAGAGCAGAGCAATTTACAAATCTGAAGCTAGAAACAGTGACTCTCCAAATGTTAGCTAGAGCTATATCACTTGTTGGTAGGACTATGAAATGATACATCCTTGTTGTGAGACAAAAACAAATTAATAAATAGAGTATTTTAACCATTATCAACATTCAGGTAAGAGAAATTGTCACACATGCTAACAGACAGGTTATTGTTGGACTTGTATAAGATCCTTATGCAGTTTTGTCACAGACGATTAATCCATTGTAGTATTAAATAGAAAGAACTCAAGTGAACAGCAAATTTCTGTGTATTTCATTCATTGTGTGAAATGTTCATTTAGCAAATGAATGTTCATACAAAGTATGAAATGTTCATACAGTGAAATAGTCATACAATGTATAAAATGTTCATACAATGAAATATTACTTAGCAATTAAAAGAATAAGCTACTGATTTACATAAGGTGGATGAATTTCAGGACCTTTTGTCACCTGAGAGGAACTTGATGCCAGAGTGTACAGTGTATCATTCAGTATGGGTACAGCTCAAGGACCTGAAAAGCTCCTCAGTGATTGACTCAGGATGGCGGCCATGTGTGCAGAGTATGTGGTAACCATGTGAACTCTCTGGGTGAGGAAGCTGGTCTGTAACTTGATTCTGGCATGTGGGACTCTTTATTACTCCTACACTTCACTGAATAATACCTATGAGTACTTTGCCCTATTGAAATAAGTAGAGACTTTCTTGGTTAAATAGCAGTGACTGCTTTCTTGAGAGCCAGTGGAGTAGAGGGTCAGAATAAGAAATACTCTTTATTCCAAAGACAGAAATAGAAAAAAGTCTTCAGAAATTCAGAGCGGAAGTGCAAGAACTTTGGAAAATTGAAAAAACAAAAACTTACTATGTAGAGAAGCAAGCTGGATACACTGTCAGTTGCACAGGCTTAGCTAAAGCAAGACCCAAAACAAAAGAAACACAAACAGGCCAGAGGAAGTAAAACTGTCCCTGCATGTACAGGACAGGATACATTACTATAAAGGCCCTAAAGATCCTATCAGAACACTCTTTGATCTGAATACTTTCATTAAAGTATACCATGATACAATGTCCATATTAAAAACCTAGTAGCTATACACCAATGTATACACTATGCATCACCAAATATAGAATCTGAGACGAATTCCATTCACAGTTCCAACACAAAGAAAAGAAATTAACAACAAAAGTTAAGATAGCACTAAACCTAACCAAGAAGATGAAAGTCCTTACAATGAAAATCTCAGAGAAGTGAAGAAAATATTGAGGAAGACATCAAAAAGGAGCAAAAGGCTGCTTATGCTAATAGATCAGAATTCGTACTGTACTGTGACTATGACTACATTACAAGAGCAATCAATATATTCAGTCCACCTCCCACAATAATGTCAGCAACAGTCTTCACAGAACCAAATCAAAACCAAACCAAGCCAAACCAAAACCCAACCAAACCAAACCAAACCAAACATAACCAAACCAAACTGAACCAAAACCAACCAACCAACCAAACAAACAAACAAAAAAACACAATAAAACAACAAAAACCGATCAGATGGAAGCACAAAAACCTTAGCCAGAACAGTGCTGGAGGAACCACAGTACCTGAATTCAAATAACCATAGGGGGAAAAAAAAAAACACTGTGGTACCAGCAGACATATAAAAACAGGAAGTGATGAAGATGACTCAGAATTAAACACACACAGTTTCAGCTAATCTTTGGCAAAAATGTAAAACATAAACAAACAAACAACAAAAAACAAAGCAAAACATGAACAAAACTAAAACCACATACCAAAGAAAAGACAGCTACTTTAACAAATGGTACTAGAAATCTAGATTTCCATTTGTAGGCAGAATGAAAGTAGATCCATAACTTTTACCTTAAAAAGAATAGATTTCAATAATGTGAGACCTGAAAGTTTATAAGTACAAGAGGAATAACAGGAAAAACATTTCAAGGCATAGGCATAAGTAATGCATTCCTGAAATAGATTCTAATAGCATAGGAAATAAAGTCAAGAACTGATACATGGGATTATATGAAATTAAAAACTTTTAAAGTAAAGAAAATGATCGCTAGAGTTAAAAGTAACTGATATAATGGAAAAACCATTGCCAACATGACATACAGGATTAATACCCAGGGAATGAAAAAAGCTATAAAAATTAAATGTCAAAAAGCTACACTCTAACCAAAAATACATGGACAAATGAACCAAATAGGCAGATCTCAAAAGAAGAAGAAATAGAAATAAATACTCCAAATGATCAGCATCTCAGCCACCAGGGCAACATATATTAAAACTTCCTGAGGTTCTATATCAACCATAAGAATGATTTTCACCAAGAAAACAAATGGTAGTGAATGCTGGTGAGCATGCGAGGAAGGAGGAACTCTGTTCACTGTTGGTGGGCATTTAAATTTGTTTGGCCACTAGGGAAATCAGTATGAGGTTCCTAAAACACTGAAACTAGAAAAACTATTGGACAAAGATATATCACCCTTGGGTATATAACCGAAGGACTATATGTCGGAATGCTACTGAGAAGTACTTGTATATCTGTGTACTCATGTATATCACTGCAGCAGTGGCTTAGGGAACCTCATAGAAGATGAGGCAGAAAGAAGCCAGGATAAAAGGAAGTCTGATGTGTGACAAAAGCAAAACCTAGGCAATGGCAGCATTGATAGACATGTTAATATGGAAAGAAGAAAATTTCACAGGTCCCCATCCCTCACAAAGAACTAAAGGCAACTAATGGGTGTGGAGCAAGAAAGGATTAGCCTCTCCCAGAGATGAGCTCCCCTATTGGTTATCCAATATAAAGTGGTCAGCCCTAAAATGGTACACACACAAACAACAGGAAAGGACCCATCCAGCTGTACTTATGTACATGTAGCAAAAATAACCAAGGAAGAAGAACCTACCAGTTTGAGAGTGTGGGGGGCCATGGGCTGAGCAGATGGGATGGGACATGGGAAGGGCTATAGGAAGCAAAAAGAAGGGAGGAGGGATTAATTAAAAATATAAGAGAAAATATTAGAAACTGAGAAAAATAAAGATCAGGTAACTGTACAGGAATCACTTTTGCTGAGAGAGTAAAACAGAAAGAAAGCATCCATGTACCTTATATCTGTCTGAATGATAACTGGGCTCTGAACACTGGGTATCTTCTGAGCAACCGAAGGTAGGACTTCAGCATTCTTGCCTCCCACAAACTGATGTCTGCAACTTTTCTTTGGTCTTCTAGAACCTACACAGCACCACCTACCATTGCTGGCTAAGGCATAATTTATGTTGGAAAGCAAACCTCAAATTTCCCAAGGCTAATGTCTGATGGCAGCAGATGGTAAAGGAAACAGTAAAGGAAGCAAATATTGTATTCAAGTTAAAGGAGGGAACCCGTCAGAATGTTTCTGTAAACAGGGTTTGCTTGGAGTTGAACAAATTGGAGTGCTCGTCCACGGAGCAGTAGGTGTAATGGACTAAGGACAATATTTATTCTCAACATGACTCTGTTGTGCTCATGGGGTTGAGATGTTAAAATAAAGCCTGAGATGACACTTATGTATTTTGCATTCTCTGTAGGCTTTTATTTAGAAATGAGGCTTCAGGTAAAATAGAACACTCTACCTATAAAATAAGAACAATTCTATATGGTATATGGTTTTAATCAATAGGAAATATATATCATTAGTAACACTATGGTGACCTAAAACAGATTAGCTGTTACCTTGGGCCATATATTTATGGCTGAGGGCATATGCTGTGGTGATGTTTCTGTGCTTAGTAATGGTTGAAATGGTTGATACTGGTAGAGATGGTTACCATGAAATCATGTGTGTACACACTGAACGCTTCTGACTTACACTCTTTACTTTTTAAAAGGATTACATTTATTTATATATTTATCTTTTACATGTGTGCACACTTGCACGACATGGCACGCATGTGGAAGTCAGAGAAAAACCTTTGGGAGTTGTTCCTGGAGATGAACTCAGGGCATCAGGCTTGGTAGTACGTACCTCTGCTCATTGAACCATTTTGCTGGCTGCGACTTACACATTTATATGGTGATGAGTAACTCACTGGCTGTATAGCACCACAAAGCTGTTAAAATATCAACTGTTCAAACCATATTGAAGGATACATAAAATTTAAAAAATATCTGAAATTGTATCCCTTTAGTTTAACTACAGTTTATTTTCTATATCCATGATGACACTGAAACTTTAGCTGTAAAGAAATGAAATTAGAGAAAACAATCTACAAATTAGCATTTTGTATACACAGAATCATAAACTAAAATATAAGATAATAGCAAATCTTTATTATTTATAATTTATTCAAAATCAGGCTTGGCTGTGATATTCTGTTATATGGCAGGAGAGCAGGGGATATTAGAATATCAAATGAATTATCCTTGCAAAGTCTATTTTACAGACAAATAATTCTGCTGAGAGAATCTTCCCATTGTTTTCCAACTTTTTATGAATTTACATGACAGGTGATGGCATGGTTAATCTTGATTGATATCTTGATTGACTTGGGGGATTAATCAGAGAACATTGAAACCTTTGGGCATGCCTGGGCAGAGATAGCCCTAGGAACAGATCCTGATGACTCTGTTTTAATTGCCATGGATGGATCCAGCGTTTGACTAGACAAGGCAGAAGTGGCGGAATGGTGGGAGCTGAAAGTGGGTGAGAGTCTGTGGATCTCTTAGGATGAGTCTCTGAAGGGCATATCTTGTCCCTGTTCCCTCCCTGTTTCTCAGCTCTGCTCCATGATTGCCCAGGGTAAATGAGTGGTTTTCCTTTGCTGCCCTGCTATTCCCTATTCGGTGTTCTATCTCAGCAGGCCCAGAAGTGACAAACAGCTGAGCATGAATGGAAACCTCAGAAATGGAGCCAAAGTAAATCTCTCTCTCTCTCTCTCAAGTGTTTCTCTCAGGTATCTGTCAGAGTAACAAAAAGTGACTGACAGACAGGAGGCCCTTCCATTGTTTATTTCTGTGACCCAGACACTTGCCCTTGACAAAGCCTGTGTCATGTCCTAGAAGGAATATGGTCACCAAATGGTTGTCACTATTTAAATAACATTAATTACTCTTGAAAGACAGTGACTAAGCTTTCCTAGCTATTTGTTCTGCCATTTACATGTACAGACTGGGAGCCTCAGAGTAAAGTCGTGTTAATATCCATTGGCTTCAGAATGCATGCTTGAGTGTTATTCCCAAAGTCCATACTGTTCAAAGCTTCAGTTTTCTCCATCCAATGGGGAAAGTTATAAACAGTAAGGTTATATATGATCTAAATTTAAAAAACGTAACAGGGCCAGGAGGACTGTGGGGCATGCTACAGTGCACATTAAACATTTGTCTTTACCCTTATATTCCATGCCTAAAGACAAAAAGATATTCTATTTAAATATAGATATTGCCAAATCATTGAATTAAATTGTGTTATATATGACACATAGAAGTTTATGATCAATTATTACCTTAAAACATCTTTTTTTTTTTTTTTTTTTTGGTTTTTTGAGACAGGGTTTCTCTGTGTAGCCCTGGCTGTCCTGGAACTCACTCTGTAGACCAGGCTGGCCTCGAACTCAGAAATCCACCTGCCTCTGCCTCCCGAGTGCTGGGATTAAAGGTGTGCACCTCCACGGCCTGGCACGCCGAGAGTATAAATGTATACATAGGAAAGTTACTCTAAGCTCTATCGAAAGACTACAATTAGGAAGTACTTGACCTATAGATGCCTGGTAATGTAGGTACATAAGATTTCCCCAAACCAGTGTGAATCCAACAAAGATGGGTAAAGGCCGTAAGCAACCAACACAAAGGTGGAATGATAAGGTGGAATAAACACTCGTGTAGAAAATTTGCTTAATTAGTAACCATGAAATGTCAACTTATACATGATATTAATTTTTGTCTATATATTCCCCAAAGACAAGAGCTATGTAAAGAACATAAAACAAGATAGGTAATCTCATGAGCCATAAATCAAATTTTAGGTATTTAAAAGCATTAAAACTATACACTGTGTTTTCTTTGACAAAGTGGAATTACATTAGAAATTTAATAGTAGACAAATGACAGAAAAGATTTGTTCCAGGTATCTGGGGGACACACCCCACACTACTAAATCATCTGTAGGTCAAGAAGAGGTACCAGAGGGAAGAAAAATACATAGAAGTAACCAAGATGAAAATAAAACATATCAAAACTCATGGGATTTGGATAGCACATTACCAGTATTAGAAAAGAGGACAAGGCTTCTAGTTAGCAATTTATGCTCCTGTTTCTGAACATAGGAAAAGAAGAGCAAGAGACGCAAAGGAAGAAAGGAAACAATACCTATAAACAGAAACGAGCAAATTGAAACAAAACTATAAACTCAAAGAGATGGTTTTTCAAACTGTCCAGTAAACTTTGCTATTTTCTAGAAAGATGGACAAGGGGGGGAAAGGAGAGATCACCAGTATTAGAAATGAGATTAATAGCATCTCTCTGTATACCAAAGCCATCTATCTGTAAAGTATCCAAACTGCTCTCCAAAGATTAATTTAGTGACAATGATCAATACCTGGAAAAACACAAACCATTACAACTTGCAGAAAATGTAATAGAAATTTAAAAACTATAAGGGAAATTAAGATCATAATAAAAAAAAATACCTCAGAATAGAAATCTCTAAGCTCAGGTGGCTTTTCAGGAGAATTAGATTGGTTATTTAAAAAATAAACAAAACCAATTTTATTCAACCTCTTCAAGACAATAGAAAATGACTTCCCATTTTATTTTTTTCTCAAGCCAGAATTACTCTGACTTCAAAACCTGATAAAGAAATCCAAAAAAAAAAGGAAAAGCATAGACTAATATTTCCATTGAACATAGAAACAAAATCTTCAATGGAAATTTACCAAACCAAGCCAATGATGTATGAAAAGCATTATGTGACACGACCAAGTAGTCTATTCCATCTACACCAAGGCCACGTGACACAGAAAATCAGTCAGTGCCATCCTCCGTGCTAACAGGCTACAGAAGATAAAGTTTATGAGCATATTTTTTGACACAAGAAAAGTCTTTCACAAGTTCCAACATCCACTCAAACTTGCTGTGTGCTAGAAATAAAGGAACATCATCTCTATGATGCAGAGCATTGTGACATTAAAAAAACAACTTTGCATCAAAGAGTCTATTTAATAGTAAAAGAGACCAATTTTGTCTTTTTGTTCAAGATTGGTGAAGAATTCAGGTAAGGATTCAGGTTCCTATGACATTTATTTTATGTAGTTCTGGAAGTGCCTGTTTTTAAATAGCCACAAACTGGAAACAATCAAATGCAATGGTATGTCTATGCCACAGAATACTACTTAGCAATGAAAAGTCACTATGGTAAGTGCTGTAGCAACTTGGATAGGTTTCAAGGATAGAATGCTCAAGAAAAAGAAGCAATTCCACAAAACTGAATGTTTGTATGATTCTGTTCACATTCCATTGTTTAAGTTAAAGAAGTATGGATATGAGAAATGGATTGGCAGCTTTCAGGAGCTGAGAAAGGAGATGAGGGCAGGTGGACACGGTGGAGCCACAGAGGGCAATCAAAGTGTCCTGTGGGAAAGTGTGCTTTCTGTGCCCTGTATGGACCATCCTGTATGAGTGCCAACAGTCTGGAGATGCTGTTGCACTGTAGATTTATAGAATGTCACCATTCAGACAAACTGGATAAAGGCTACAAAGGGATCTTCCATCATAATTTTTATGAGGACACATGATCCTGCTATTATCTCAAAATAAATTTTAATTAAAAATAAAAAGCATGATAAATGTTATGAAAAGTGGACTTTTCAAAGCACAATTTTTTTAAAATAACAGATTGGTTTAAAAATTGAAAGGAAAATATGGCAGTAGCTAGCAATTTAAAAACTGAATTTGTTTGATTTACTGCTCTACTTTTAGGGCTTCATCTTTGAATTAATTCTTTCATAAAGATGCTCATTTCTACCTTCTGTATCACAGAAACTTCTCTCTGCAACAGACAGAGACCATTTCAGAAAAGCACAAGTGATCAGAATGGAGCCCAGTCCAAACTGATAGATTTACAATATAATTCTTGTGCCTAAGACTCAGGGATTATTGAAGAAGGGGGGTGAGAAGATAGTTAGAGCCCAAAGCATGGGGTTTGCTGTGAGATTGTGTCTTCTAGACAGGTCAGAGAAGATATGCCCACAATGTCTCACCAACTTGGCTTCCTGAACATGACCTGAAGAGGATAACACCAGCAGGTGTACTAACACAAGTGGGGGTGAGCTCAGGAGGTCTCAAAAATACATGAAGAACTACAGGCAGCTAAGGAATACCGAGAGAGGGAGAGATAGTCTTCCACAGGCAAGAGAACACCAATCAGATATCTAATACAAAACAATCAGCCCTGGAAACATATATGAGTACTACATTATATAGGCTGGCCAGGTTGTACTTACATATCACACACACACACACACACACACACACACACACACACACAAATATGTAACAATAATGAATGAAAAAGAGGCAGTGAATATAAAAAACGAGCAAGCTGAGAGCACATGAGAGCATTTGAAAGAACGAAAGAGAAGGGTAAAATTACATAATTATATTAGAAACTCAAACAAAATTTTAAAAGAGCAGATGGGAAAAATGCTCATTTTAGCACTCAATCTATTCATTTGATGGTATTTTAAATTATAGACAGATAACCATGTCCATCAGTCGGTATAGGGTATTCTCTTATACGAATATAAATGAACATTTGTGGTCACTGCCTAGAACCAGGCAAACAGAAATGACTAGACAAACAAAAATGACCTATTATCAGATGAACACAGCAAGCTCTGAGCAACACTTTCCATTCTTGTAACATAAGCTATCTATGTCCTGCACAAGAACAGGAGAAAGTAACAGAACCAATGGAAATCAAGTTGTAGCTAGTTCTCCATCACCCCCACACCAGGGCTGGAGGAGGAGAGGATAAGAATCTATTGCTCTCGACTGGATATAGTTCTGCATTAGTTTCCCTTTGTGTCAGACACACCTGTTGCCTTTATAATGAAATATGACCGTGAAACAGTGATCTGTAGTAACAGCACAGCTTTTATAGTGGAAGACATACTTTTCCCATCCATAATTTCACCAGCAGACTTGTGAGGTAGGTAAGCAAGTGTGTGAAATGAGAAAATGGGCTTTTCCAAAGACCATCTTACTTCCCCATGATGCCCCAATGGGAAGGGACAGAATCTAGCACTTCATGTGTCTTCTAGGCTAGCTCCATGCTTACACCGTGGTGTATGACTTTTACTCCCTCACTCTCTACTTTTTCTAGTGAGAAGTACTCCTTTTCTTCCTTTCTCTCCACCTACTTCAAGTTGTCAGTCAAGTCCATGTCTTTCTAAGAGCTTTTGGAGTAAGAATGACCCCTCCTAAAAAGGCAAAGTAGGGCCTAGCTTTTTCTCAAGGAGATCTTGGGTGGTATTGCAGGCTGGACCCACAATTCCTTTTTTGTTTTTTCCCTAGTGATGTGGGATGTAGACCCCTGTTTAAAAGGGGCAACCCAGCGGTTTGCTATATAGCTTACCATCATCATTAAGTTACAAATGAAGGAAACAGTATTATTGCATCTAAGAACAGAATCACAGGAGGACACAAAATTCCTTTATCCTTAAAAGACAGAAAAGAAATCCCTTTATGGGGAACTATGCCTGGGAGTGAATTCTCACTAGATAACTAGTAATGAGTTATCAGATCCGTACCATGTAAAGATCATTTTCAAAAGCTATTTCTATTGCTATTCTTTAATTTTTATTTTTTTAAAAAATTTTTTCTACCAGCATTGGGTTTCCTGAGATCTTGTTAAAGAGAGAATTCACTGAGTACCTTATCCCATCTACTCATAAGAAAAGTAAGTTTTAGACTAACCTGTGCTACATAGAGACAGTGATTCATGGAAAGGGGCAGGGGGAGGAGGAAAAGAAGGGAATGGTTTGGACACTGTTGATGTCTTATGTCGCCACTTCCCCTACCACTAAGACTTTTGGCTGATGTCTGCTTTTCTTTATGTTAACCACAGGGCCGGTTTTTCTATGCAGTTAAAAAATCAAGACCCAAATTTTGAAACCTGATCAACAGTTGTAGTCCTGTTTATGATCTTTCTCTTCAAATTTATCTGTTAGGCTGTCTCCTATTAATCATGACTTGAGGGGCAGAAGGGAAGCATTTCACTGTATCTTTTTGTGCATAGAGAGGGTTCCCATCATTTAACCTTCCTGAATGGCCCCTGCAGCAATCATTTCTTCTGCTGATGGGGCATTTCTACTGTTGTTCACTCCATCATCCAAGTCAGCGGGTGGCGTTATAGTGTGTGTATTTCATCCTCCTGGTGGTTGAGGGGTTCAGGGGTAGGGAGATGTCCTCTAAGGAGGCCAGAGCTACCTCTGAGATGAGATTATGAAATTAGATGAAAGGGTTTCCATCCTAGCAACCCTTAAAAAATACATAGAAACACATCTGTCCCTTATTTTTTCAGCTTGCTTCATGGTGAGTCACTCAAGTTCTTAAAACCATACAATTACACATGCTAACAGCAGGGGAAAAGAGTCGATAATAAACCTGGCAGGGGTAATTTAACCAAACCATGTGTATCCACGGTTTATATCAATAAGGGAGGCTTAAGAATTCTTTTAAGATACGTGTGCTTACATATATGAACACATGCATACACAAAGTTCCCAGACAAAAATGCTACAAAATTATGTGTATACACTCAAACACACACACACACACACACACACACACACACACACACACACACACTTACTGTCTCTAGTATGTTCAAAGATGAATGTAAATGGTATTTTATTGAAAAAAATGTAGAGTGGTTGGTTATAGACTTAGAATTGAGGTAGAATTCACTCTTGTGCCCCAGGTTACTATACTCTCATTGTTTGATTAAGAAATGTTTCCTTCTATGAAAATTATAATAAAAGAAATTTAACAGTTTATGAGCCAGAGTATACTGGTAGTATATAGAGTATTGATTTCTTAAAAAAAAAAGAATAGTCTAGCTTACTATATATACATGATTTCACATGACACTGTTTTATTTGCTAAACTCCCACTGTACAATAAAAATTTTAACATATACAAGTATATGCACATACACACATACACACACACATTTGTAATTTGTTCTGAAGCCAACATTTGAAAAAATATCTAGAGACTAAAACATGGAAGATTAGCTGTATGCTGTGAACAAATGAAGTCATAGAACTACTTATAGATGCAGCATCTCTTGGGAGAAGCAAGCTACACAGCACTGGGACCCAGGCTGCTTTTTTATAGCATCCAACATTTCAGATGTTAGGGGAGACTTAAAAGCACACATGAATTAATTACCTAAGGTTCCCCATCTGAGAGACTCTTGGATTTTGACATTTATCCTTGTGTGTGCTTATATGTGTTTGTATGCATGTGTGTGTTTGTATGCATGTGTGTATGGAGGTCAGAGGACAGCCTTAGGTGTCTTTCCTCAGACATCATCCACCTTTACTTCTGAGACAGGGCCTCTTATTGGAGTGGAGCTTGGTAACTAGGCAAGACTGGTTTGCCAGTGAGCCCCATGAGTTCATCGGCTGTCTAACCTCAGCACTTGGATTAAAGATGTGCTCCATTATACCTGATTTTACATTTTATTTAATTTTTACTTATATATGTGCGAGTGTGTGAGTGTGTGTGTGTGTGTGTGTGTGTGTGTGTGTGTGTGTCTGCTATGATTAGGTGAGGGTGTTGATGCAATGAAGCTGAAGTTACAGGGGATTGTGAAATGCCCGTTGTTGGTTCCGGTGCTTGTGAAGAGAGTGAGGACTCCTAACCAAGAGCCATCTCCCCGTATCATCAGCCACCCCCCTTAATGTGAGCTCTATGGCCAAAACTCAGATTCTCATGCTTGCAAAACAAGCACCTTACAATTCAACACCTCTCCAGATGCTAGTGTTTATTCTTACAAAGTAGTTCTCTCAGTATTTTTGTTTGTCACTAATTACTATAGGATAAAAATATCAACTTCTTGATTTTTTCAATGACTATGATTATTTTTACATTTAAAACTTTATTTTAAAATTATATATTTAAAAACAGTTGACAAAAATCTTAAATGCCAAGACCTTTATTTATTGTATGCAATTGCCACTGCCTTTCCTTAAAGCCACCACACTCTCAACTTCTTTCTCTCATTTCTTCATTCTTGATCGCTGTAATAAAACAGTGTGTTAAAGTTAATTTTTACCTGCAACACTTTTGGGCCTGAGTCCCAGACCCACAAGAAATCAAACATGTATATATTGGTTTATTATGTATATACATGCAATTTATACACAGATATACACCCTATACTTAATTTCAACAATCTCAGAAGATTATAATGTTCTGAAGTTATTTATCTACATCCGTTATTGATATACACTGCTATTTCTTTCATGTATTCAATTGCATGCAATTGTGTAATGCATTGATTCTAGAATATTTTAAGGCACATTCTTGCACATAAATATTATTAAGATCTTAGTTTAGTGGCACCTTTAAATTTAGAGTATTTATATTCTTTTCTCAATCAAGAGTTCAGTGTGTGTGTGTGTGTGTGTGTGTGTGTGTGTGTGTGGGTGGGTAGGGAGGGTGGCAGGATAGAATGTTCAGAGGAAAGACATTATGCATGAATTTGAATTCAGGACCCATTAAAAATGGATCTATTCTAGAGCATTGTATCCTAAATATATTTTATACATATTCCCTAGTTACAACAAATTCTCTATGATACATTTTTTCAATTGATACTTTTCATTTGGCACTCACACATTAAATGCTTGTAATGGAGATTAAAAGTTTATTAAAATCTTATAAATACTCTGAGTTCATGACAATTTAAGAAGCATTGCCAAGTGGATTACTTTAGACAAGCTCTAGCTCTGTCATATTCAGGTAACAATTTTTCTAGACTGTGAATTGTCTAATGGTAAGAGTGGTGGCTCATTCAGCCAACACTTAATGTAAGATGTCTGCCTTCTTTTGTCTTTGATTTTATGGTATAAGATATCCTAGGGCCATTGGGATGTTGCTGAACTTCATGGCACTATGAATGAGTTTCCTCCATAAAGAGCAAGCCTGATTAGGCAGCTAAGCTCTCCAGGGCCTTCTCTACCTGCATTTTCACAGGCCCTGTGGAGATGGCTCTGTCTCAGGCTGGAGTCAAGGACACAGACAGGATATTTTGCTCCCTTTGGAAATTCAGACCATATTGACATGGAGCTACTGTTTGTCTAGATGGAGGTTGAAAGGGGGTTGCAGATCCATGTCCCTCAAGAGCTAAAACACCAACCTCAATCTCCATTCACTTTGCCAAAGCCAACCAAATGGTGGAATGGACTCTGGTGGAATGGGATAGAACCACTTGCCTCCTGGAAGCAAGAAGTCAATGTTTTCTGAAGCACAAGACATCCTACCCTTCTTAGCAGAGTTAGAGGGTTGCATATTTTCCATATTAGTAAGAATTCTTAGACGTGGATTGCTTTGCTAACATTTAAGAAGTCATTTGAATTTTTAAATATTCAGATTAGTTTCTATGACTGCAACAATTGCCGTGTTTAGCCATTTACACACTAAGCCTTCCTCATGTTGGTGTGCTCATGAGTGAGGTGTTCAGGGAGAGCTGTTTTTACCAGGAAGAGGCTGGAATCAACTTGTCATCCTCATTGTGGTCCCTTCAGGAGCTTCTCTCCAAAACCCACGTGTCCAGAGCTCAGTTCTGTGAGCTTATACACCAAGAGCACTCTGCTGTCTTGTGACTTGATTATTCTCAGTTCCAAAGACCTCTAAATTTCATTGCCATGTAGACTGTGCATGGATCCCTCACAACATGCAAATGTCCTTAATCAAAGGCAACCAAATACTCCAACTTCAGTCTTAGATTTTGGAACAGAATCCTGGATGGCTCTTCATCACCTTTGCCACATAGTCTAAGTGAGTAATAATCCTGACCTTTGCCAAACACATGACCTGAAGCAAAAACTGGGTCACAGAGCAACACCTTCCAATTTGGCCCATGAAACAGCAGAATCTCCCAATTAAAAGCCACAGGCTGAGCCCTTTTGCCTTTCAAAGGATTCTATCTACCTTCAGAAATTGTGGCTTTACTGGGAGTAGCTCTCACTAAAGATGTTGAAAGCAGTATATTGAACAGTTAATGAAGGTTTGTCTAAACCTTCTGATGACTGACTCCCATTCCTCAGAAATGCTGGGGAAATTTGCTTTTAACTGCTCAAATGTCCTCAATGGTGGCATGGGTGTAAAAGTGGGTATCTCCTTTAAAAAAGAAAAAGAAAAAGAAAAAAAAACCAAACGAACAGTAACACCTAGGTTTAAAATCATGCCCAGCTCATGTTTGACAATCATTCTGATAGCCCAAATACTATAAATTTAGTTGATGATAACAGAACACATGGAAAACCATATGGCTTGTAGGTAGTGTGTGGTGGTTGATATTTGCGGTACGTTAGGGGAATTTATTTTATTTTGTCTCTTTCCTTGTGTAACTTTATGATATTTTATCAAGTGAATTTTATATGTCTTTTGACTTATTTCTGAAGTAGTATTAAACTCTTTGTGACTCGAACATACTATTTTTAGATAGTTGGTTTTATAACCACTTCAAAGCACACATTGAAGTACATAGGCATGACTGTCATTCAGGGAAACATTTCAGAGTTGCTGGCAATCTGTGGACAGAGATTACCCATGTAAAACAGGTGAACATTTATGGAGACTAATTCAGGCAAAGATTATTAAAGATGTTCTGTCTCACTGAGATTTAGATTAGAACATGCATCTAAAAGTTCATACAAACCATTGATCTTTGTAACTTTACATTTTCTAAAAAAAAAATTGGTTTAAAAAATCATATGGGCTTAAAATACTATGTTTTTATCCTGTTAGATGAATAAGGGAAATTTAATGTACATGGAAAAAAAAGACATAAACACGTTTGTTTATATATAACCTTCAGCTTGGTTTGCTTTTATCCTGGACAGTGGCCCTGGGAACCCTGTATCACTTTGCAGTTTATCTGAATTGAAATGCAACTTCCTGGTGTTTGCCTGTTTGTAACTTTGTAAAAATTCTATTTACTTTTAAAATGTTTTTTTAAACACAGAAGACAAAATGAAAAAGGTATTTCTCTTCAGAGGGAGTAAAGGATAAATAAAGGTAGGCTTATCAATTGAACACACTTTAGATAAGTGTGTGTGGAAATGTCTATCGTTGCTGGGTCCTTAATAGTCACTAAAGTCACTTAATCTTGAAGTCTTGGCAAATTTTCTTCTATCAGACTCTTAATTCTCCATATGATATTTCCCCTTTTGCCTAGCCTCTGACATCAATGTGTGGATCTCATTTTCTGGTTATCTTTGGGAATAAAAGACTTCCTTTGGATTTTGCACTTGATACTTCTCTACCTAGATGAATTTTTTCAGTCCTCTTTGTTACGCATGGTTTGAGCTTAACTTTCACACATACAAAATCCACTAAACTAGGTGAGAAGAAAAGAGGTAATATTAAATTGATTCTCCCATGAACATTCATATAGCATGTGTTTCTGGCTCCTTCTTAACAATAGGCAAAGAGCAGAGCATTCCATCTAGGCAAGCTTTGTACATCCGGTTAAGGCATATTTAGGTTTAACCAGTCGTTAGTGTGGCTTTGGATTATGTTTTACTGTTTACAAAATAGATTTTCAGAATAGTTTCTCACTCTTATTGCAGGGGAAGGTACAGAGATCTCTCGTATGTTTGTGCCTCTGTACACACAATTTCTCCATCCTTGTTATCCTGTACTGGAGACCTGCATTGCTTACAGCTGATAAAAATATGTGGCTAATGATTACTACCTAAGGAACTCCATCAGGTACTTCCATCAGGTTCTCCCAAAGCACTCCATTGGGCCTGTACATCTAGCTGTGTTGGAGAGATGTTTAATGTCGTTTATCCCCCACTGGTGTCACCCCAATGTTTTTACCATCCTATACAGCCTCTGTGTACTCACTTCTCATCAGCCCTAAAACCACTCATCTGTTTCACCATCTCAACATTTTGACATTTTCAAAAGTGTTCAGAATGTCAGATCCACTTGTTCACTTGTGGATACCTTGGTTGCTTTGAAGTTTTGGCCATTCTGAGTAAAGCTGCTAAAAACATCCGTGAGCAAGTTTTTGTGTGGACTTAAATTTTCAACTTCTTGGGAATTTCAACTCTGTATGATAAGAGTACCTCTAGTGTTGGAAGAAACTGCCAAACTATCTTGCAAAGTGGCTATAATATTTTGAATTCTCACCAGCAGTGGGTGAGGGTCACAGTTGTTCCAAAACCTTGCTATCATGGTCAATGGGAAGATGCAGAGCCATTCTTGTAACCCCGAGCCTTCCTGTTGTCACTGAGCTCTAAGAAAGCTACATGATGCACCATCAGTGGCATCCTTCAGCTGTTGCCATTGCTCTGGAATGGGGTCATAATGCTCTGTACCCAGGAGTACCCCATTGCTATTTTAATTTTAATTTTTCTGATGACATAGGATATAGTTTTCTAATATTTTCATTTATGGTCTTTGTCAATTCATTAGTGAAGTGTCTATGGTACTTTTTAATTGTTTTAAATTGGGCATTTTTTCCTTATTTTTGGGTTTTAGGAGTTTTTGGGCACCTTTTATTATGTATATCTTTTACAAGTTTTCCCTCTAGCTTGTGGCTTATCTTGTCATTCTCTTGGTTGGTTTTTGTAGAGATGAGGTCCAATTTACCATCTCTTTCTTTCATGATCCATAACGTTGGTGTTAGATCTAATTAAAAAAAAAATCACTAAAATTGAGGTCACTGAGATAGTTTCAATCTCTAAAATCAAGGTCATTTAGATAGTTTCAGTGTATCTGCGGGAATCTCATAGTCTCATATGTCACACTGAGGTCTGTGGTGCAGCTTTTGTGTAAGGCAAGTAAGACTGTGTGCACATTTTCTCTCTCTTTCACCCCTCCCCCACAGCTTTAGCATATTCAGTCCTTTTGGATGTCAAATTGTTTCAGTATCACTCGTTGAAAAGATTCCAATTATTGAAATCCTACGATTGTTTCATCGAATATTTAATCCTATTTACAGTCAGGTGCTATTGGTACTTGGCTAATTTTTTTAAAAAAATAAAATAATGCTATCATAAAAAAGTAAAGTCAGTTGAGAATTTTTATTACCTGTTTTTTAAAAATTTATTCTTCTCTCATATAGTACAAACCAACCACAGTTTCCCCTCTCTTCTCTCTAAGCTACGCCCCCTCCCCCAGACCCAACTCCCTCCTCTTCCATTTTCCTTCAGAAAAGAACAGACCTTCAACTGAACATGTCATAGCAAAGTACAGTAAGATTAGGCACATAGCTTCAATCAACTCACACCAATGAGGCAACCCAGTAGGAGGAAAAGGGTCCGAAAGCAGGCCCAGGAGTTAGAGACAGCTCTTGCTCCCACTGTTAGAAGTCTCACAAACCCCCAAGTCGACAGCCATCGCATACTCCACTCAGTAACATCTGTTCCCATCCCTCCAGCCTTTACCTCACCTAGCATCATTGACTTCACTGAGCTTCCAGTCCAGGAGAAAGACCAGTCTGTTGTTTTGTTAAATTGCTCGATAATTTCCCTATTCTCATGTTTACTTCATGTTTTTCAAAGATGCATTTGTTCCTATCTAGTTCCCTTCCCTTCCACTGTTATCCATTCCCTCCTACTCAGTAAAGATGAGTAGGTTAATTACTATCTACCAGATGAGGCCCGGTATGTTTAGGTTTATAAAAATTGTGGTAAGGACACTGGCTGTAACCTTCTTATTTGTGAAATCGTCTTATTTCACACTGCCTTCTAGTTGGACCCAGGAAGTAAGGGTTAGTTACCACTGGATGAATGCATAAGGCGATCCTCAGTCAGCCATTTTGGCAGAAATGGCGGATTTGACCTTGGCATATTGATCTCACTGCAAGAGTTCTTGTGGTGATCACCTTTCCATCTACCTCCTTATCCACAGCTTCATTCGGCCGCGCATGCCTAGCAGCACTGAGTCATTCTTCAGATAAGTTAGGCATCTGCCACTCTGATGGCTCTGTGCCCCGCTGCTTTGTTTGCTCTTAATATAAACCAACAGGAGCCTTGTGTTTTGTGCTAAGTTCACTTGAAATACATCTTTCCATTTTCCTGCTGATGTCGTGAATTTGGTATGTAACTGGATTCATTTATTTCAGAGTTTATATTTCATGTATTTATTCATTAGTTCAGGGTTTTGGAGACTGTGTGGAGGAGAAGTTCTTTTGGGGACATTGGCTGAGGAGGAAGTCGGCTGGGTGCTTTCTCTGCCTCCCTGAGCTATTAGGATTTCACCCCTGCATCTGGCTCCCAAGTCTTCATTGGTAAAATCATATTTCCTGAGTTTTGTTGCAGGATATTTAACCACACTGTGAGCCTTGATATTGTTTTGTTTTTTTAACTGAAGAAACCTGTTTTTATTTGTGGTATGGCTCAGCCCCTGCAGACACCTTCAATCCAAGAGCTTTCTGCTTATTCTAAACAGGATTTAAAAAGTCAGCCATAGATCAAGAGGTGGAGCAAGCCACCTGTGGTCAGAGAGTGAACATAGAAAAAAACCCATAGAGAGTAAGAGGAAGTCAGGAGGATGGATAGAGAGGCACACAGGAAGTAGAAAGGAAGGACCTTGAGTTTAAAGGAGTTTTGAAGACTGCGTGGAGCAGAACTACCTTTTGGGACTTTGGCTGTGGAGAAAGTCGGCTGGGTGCTTTCTCTGACTCTCTGAGCTATCAGAATTTCACCCCAGCTCCTAACTATGCATTGGCAAAACCGAACAATTGAGATTTTGTTAAAGAAAAGACAGCAGAGTTTTGCTTTTAGAGATTGTCTTTGTAATTTACTTGTCTTAAACATAATCTTTTTGTGTGTTATTCCAAAGTAAAACTCTATAAAATAAGGAAAAAAGGTGGGGAAAGGGAATCATGAAAACATATATTGAAAGAATTAAGAGAAAAAAAGTCCATTAACCAGTCTCTCACTTCTGCCCCGCCGCCTTACTCTGTATGCAGGACTGTCATTTCATTAGTGTTGGCTTCCTTTGCTAGCATTTTCTTACTTTTGCAAAGATAATTAAAAATATGTATATGTACAGCTAATTATTGCTATACACAGACATATATCAAACATATCTAAGAATGCAAGTATGTCAGGCTGGAGAGAACATCTATATAAAAATGTATGTCAGGGATGGCGAGATGGCTCAGAGTTTGAGAGTACTGGTTGCAGGAGGGCCATGGTTAACAATGGAACTGTCATTTATACCTGCTGGGAGAGGGAACATTGATTTTTCTCCAGCGGAGTGAGGTTGGGTATCTCAACCACTCCAGGGTAGGCCTCATATTTAGAAGTAGCTGACCAACATATAATGGACTCCACGGGATTGTTTTTTTTTTTTTTTGTATGTCTTTATTTGGTTACAGTTTGGTGTGTTGTTTTTTTGTTTTGGGGTGGTATTTTATTCTGTTTCCTTGGCTTTGAGGGGCTTTGTTATTATATTGGGCTCTTGCTTGCTTTTTTGAGAAAAGACTGAAAGTTGGGTAGGTAGGGAGGAGGAGGGAAACATGATCAAAGTATATTTAAAATTAAAAATTGTTTTAAATAATATAAAGTCTAATAAAAAGGAGGAGGAAAGAAAGCGTCCTTCACTATTAAGTAAGGGACTACTTACTTACTCTTTTGCTTTCCTGGGAACACTTTTGCAAAGAACAAAAACACTTTTGGATTAATGTTACTCAGTGATCACCAGGAGTCCTAAGTGATTCTGTGATGTCACAGCTATAAGACTGAGTACCTTTATGATGTCGTCACTTACTTCCATCTGTGTAGGACTACTGAAGCGCCAATATAATCTGCAGAGTACAAAGCTGTTCAGATGTGAAGTCTATGCAGGTAAAGTGGACAGGATATGGCTGAGGCACCTTTGGGAATGCTGGATGTTTCCCCTAACAGTCTGTCAACGGATTCAGAGACCTCTTCCAGTGAGCCTTGGTGTGACAACACAGGTCAGAAGGACTCAGACTTATGGGCTATTATCGAGGAAAGTGCATTTCAGGTTTTGGCTCAGAGATTCTTGATAAAGCAGCCGCCTCATACCCTCTGTGCCTCGGAGCCAGATGAAGACAGTAATTTATTTTCAATGACCTTCCCCAGAAAACTCTGGAAAATAGTGGGAAGTGACAAATTTAAGTCTATTTGGTGGGATGAGGATGGGACTTACATAGTGATCAATGAAGAACTCTTCAAGAAGGAAGTGCTGGAAAGAAAGGCCCCCTTCAGAATATTTGAAACGGACAGTATGAAAAGCTTGGTTCGACAACTTAATCTGTATGGATTCAGGAAAATGAGACAGAACTTCCAGAGATCTGCTTCTCTCCCCGACTTTCTGGCTGAAGAAAAAGGAATTTCTGCTTCGTGTAAGTTACAGTTCTACCAGAATCCAAACTTTCTGAGAGACTGTCCCCATCTTATAGAAAGAATGAAAAGGAGGATTGGGATTAAAACGGTCTCTCGTGGAACTGCTCCATCGCTTCCAGATTTCAAGAACAAACACTTCAGACCAGACCCGGGCAAGATGGATGACCACAGTTTGGGTGTAGCTGTCCAAACCAGTGAGAGAAATCTGCTGTCCAGCTCTAGCATTTCAAATGTATATCTGAGACAGAAGCCTTCTCTCGCTCAAGGGGGTTCTGATTCAATGGATGTCATCAGAAGTGACTTTTCTCTTGCAACATCAAGTTCCTTCAGACCGCCTGAAGAAATTGTAACACATCGCCCCACTCCCTTAAATGAGGTGTCCTCTCTTCGTATGGACTCACAGAGAATCTTCACTCAAGCAAATGACAGCACTGTGAATTTCATTATGACTTCTAGTACTCAAAACCGCAGGGACGTGTCTCACTTGTGGAATAGTTGTATAGAAATGCAGGGAGAGCCTTCCTTTCAACCTGGGTTTCCTCATTTTTCATCCAGTTCATCTACTTATTCTGACTCAAAAGCAAAAGGTGAACCCGAGTTACCGATACACAAGGAAAGAGTCGCATCTACCATGTTGGCCTCGACATCAAACCATCACCCATCTTCTTGAGGCCATCAGTTTTATAATTACCAACAATCTACTTGGTTCTTTATGAAGACATTCAGGATAGCAGAGATTAGAGTTCGTGTTGACAAACACCTGGAGTGTACCCGAGATTATCATGATAGAACAATAAAACTCTATGTGCACCTTTAAAAAAAAGAGTACTGGCTGGTCTTCTAGAGCGCCTGAGTTTGATTCTCAGTATCCACAGGGTAGCTAACAATTCTCTGTAACTCAGTTCCAGGCAATCCAAAAACCCTCTTTTGGCTTTCATGGTCAGTACATGGATGTGGTGCACAGACATACATGCAGGCAATACATCCACACATATAAAATAAAGTATTCTTGATTTTAAAAAAGAATGCATATGTGTACAAATAAATATTGGTGAGTCTCTGTACAAATATATTTATGTATTCATATGTAGAGTACATGCATACATAAATACACATATGTAGTACGTATTCCTTTTCAAAATGCCTAAAAATTACCCACTTAGCATCTTGCCCTTCCTTTCCATTTTTGTTTTATAAATGTACATATGTGCCATAGTTCAATTAGTGAGCACAAAGGCAGTTTCTGATATTTTTCTGTTTTAGGAAGTATTTCAATAAATACAATTGTAACCTTGGTTTTTTTTCCTTTTTGGCTTTGAGTTGTTTCAAGTCTTAAACTTCAGAGTTCTATTTCTTGAGAAATTCTCCTTTTCTAGGGAGAAAAAATAATCACTTCTTTTTAGGAAGAACTTGGAACTACCATATTTACATCTAAATTTTTAGATGGCTTCCATTTTTAATCTTTCCTATATTTTAAAAGAATATAGAGTAAGGTCATACAAAGTATGTGGCTTTTCTATAATTCACGAATTTGAAGTATTTTAGAGTGTGGTTGTGGTTGTCAGGATTGTTCTTTTCTGTAATCTTCCCCTAATCATCCATTTTTATGAGTCCAAGTGGATGTTGCTAAGCAGTCTCTTGAATATTTATTGAGAAAATATTTATGAAATGTCTCTGTATGGTGTTGTGCAGGATGTAAAGCTGTGAGTACTGTCTCCTATGATGCTCTGCTGTACCTGGGGTTAGTCATGTGCCCTAAGCTAAGGTGGTTTGCAATTTTGGAAACCAGAGTTTTTATATGAAGTAAAACATCAAAGTCATAATTCTACTTTGATTGTTTCATGGGACTCCTGGAAGACACAAGCGCAGTGATGAATGTGAAGTAGATTGCTATCAAATCTATAGGATAGTTATTGTTTATGGTCGGAGTATATGCTCTTAAGTGTCTGCTATTATCTCTCCCAACAGACTCAGCTGTCTGCAAAGCGTGAGTAGAGTCATTGTTCCTTTGATATTTCCTTAAAGCAGCTGCTGCAGAGGAACAGACATGGAGTTTATGAAACATTTTGTTTTACTGAGTCACATACAAAGGGTCTCAAACTTAAATTCATATAGAGGCGACACAGAGAGCATAAATAAGACCATGGCAAGAAGTAGGAAGACATTAAAGCCAAATTGGAGAATGGATTCCCAGCCCAAAGATGTTCAAGCTCAAAAAAATCAAACTGGAAAATATCACTGTAAACAAATAGTGGGAATGAGTTGCATTTAGCAGTTTGGGCACTCCTTGTGAGATGGGCTTTATCCCCGGGGGGGCTGTGTTTGGGAATAGAACCGCCTTCTCCATATCCTGGATAATCTTCACAATGTGGATATTTGCAAACACAGTTAAATCACCATAGCAATAGCCCCTGAACATGAAAATAATAACAATGTCCATGATATATTAAGCCAAACCTATAAGGCTCTAGATTACATGTTCACTAGTAAATTTATATTTATGTGACTCTCATACTATAACCAAGGTTTTTACTGGTGAAATATAGAGTAAGATCTAGTCTTACAGCATGTCTCAGACATGCCCCTTATAAGTGCTTTATTGTGCGACACGTGTTTTATTTGCAAGCACTGTAGGGTTAGATATTATTGTGTTGTTGCTTTTTACAGAGAATTGATTTTTAATTTATATTTGAGGCAGGATCTTACTATGTAGGTCTGGGTGCCCTGCAATATACCATGTACATTAGTTGGGACCCCAGCTCCCAGAGATCTGCCTTCTGGGGCTGGGATTACAGGCATATGCCTTTGTTCCTTTCTGCTTCTTAGTCACTTTTATCTTATACATACTATCAAGCATACCTGATCAGCCTGCATATTTTGCCTGGCTCTATAATATTCAGAGCCAAATTTGTCATTGACCTCTAGAAGAGTATACCAAATCTTTTGTTACTAATAGGTTCTAACTATTTAATTAGCACCTCCCATAGTTCCTTCTTCTTCTTTTGCATTGTAACTTACAATGTTTTACCTTGTAATCTACCTCAGAACCATGTTGAGAAAAGCGGAGGCATGAATGGTAGAAACCCCCAAGTGTGTGCATGTAAGAGAAGAGAGTAACTTATTCCCTTGTGATTTCCAGCAGAGTTGTACAAGCAGCCATCTCAGATGACCTTCTACAAGTAGTTGAACTAGAAACTGTGTTTTCTAATTCCTTGCCATTCAGCAAGTTTTACTTAATTTTCCTCATAATTTTTTCTTGGTAAGGAAAAAAATCTTTAAATGACTTGAAGTTTGGAAGGAGCCCAAGGAAGAGTCACTCCTGCCTCAGAGGTTCTACACAGTTGATTGACGGACGAAAGCTTCTAGATTCTGGAGAGCAGCAATGTTGTGATCCAGAGCCAATTTTTTTTTTTTTTTGTGGCTGTATAGCCACTCAGTTTTCCACATATGCCTGACTACCATCCATGCAGCTATTAGTAAAACCATTTGCAATGTGTTGTCAGCCCAGAAGCTAAGAGTGTCATGATTGCATCTGAAGCCTATGGGAGGGTTTCTCCCACTTTGCTGATGTCCTTCCAATGTTCGACATGTGGCTCTATTCTGTTGCATAAGTGCAAAAACTTCAGGCAAGTCTTGCCATATTGGAACACACTGTTTGCATTAACCTGAATCTATGTTCCTAGACTATGGTCATTCATGTCTAGTTTGAGATTGAATGCCCTTTTAATCTCTTGGAGAGACAAGTGGTGTTTTATATCAACAGACTTAGATGATCTTCACTCAATTCTCATCTTTTTCTGTTGTCTCGTCATTGGAAGAGAAACACATTAGTTTTGTATTTCCTAGTTTTTTCTCTACCACATACTCTGCTTTACTTAAATGAGTGGCAAATGGAAGGGCTTGGGGCAAGACACTACTGAGCCACATCACTTTTGGGATCACCCTTCAGTTCACTGTCTCTGTCATCAGCTGGCCACATTTGACATGGCTTTCGTATTTTCCAAGGTCTCTTGACTTGACCATTGTTAGCTTGTATTCTGCTGCTGGGAGTTTAGAATACTTTCCTATCCAAACTGTCTTGGCCATCCTAAGAGATACAAAGACAAAGAACAACAAATCAAAGATTAGAGTCTTGCCTTGCCTGTCAATTATGGTTCTCACTTGCTAGGAAAGAGTGAAACAAGGTTCTAAAGGCAGATCAAATCTGAATAGATTTTGGAATTTGCCTTGGAATTCAAAAGGAAAATAAGAAAAAACACCATTCAAAATGAGAAATATTATCTGTCAGAGAGAGAGAGAGAACTCGATACCTGAGCTCTGCCCTGCTCACATTGAAGTCAAGAACAGCAAAGTTGTTCCCTGTGGCAACTTGGTTAGCCGAATAATATGTTTACTCACTTTTCACCAGTCCAGCATGTTTGAAATTTCTACAGCTAGGAGTGAATGAGCATCCGGAGGGAAATAATGAATGAATTCAATCCTCATTTGCATTCATTCAAAAGGCAATTTTTACATTTTTCAGAGACTGAAGGCTGGCCTTTGGAGAAATTGCTCAAGGATAAAGATATCCCACCAGGCAAAGGATATTTTTGAGACCTGTCCTCAGTTTCCCGTCTGCAGGAGGACTGGAGGAGGTAGAGGGTTTCAATGTCTGGGTGGTATCTCTCAGTAAGAGCCCTGCACCCCTCCTCTACACTCAGCACTGAGCAGGACTCTCACAGGAGCAGGTGCCCCATGTGTCTTTTTGTTGTCATTGAAGGATTTTGGCAGTAGGAAGGAAAGCCTGCATCCCTCCTGAGGGGATGCTTTTCATCTGATACTTTTCTGTTTCCTGGGGTTCTGGTTTGAATGTTAATCTCAAAGTTCTAGCCATGGAAAAATGTGATTTCTTTTGATTTTCAGGAAAATAAACACAAACCAGTACTATAAACGATAACAATACTAACTCAGGTGTGGCTTAGGTACACCAAGATGGGAGGCAGAGATGTGTTTCTAGAAGTCCAAAGCTCTTACACTTCCTTAGAGGAAAGGTTTAGAAGCTCTGACACTGATTCCTTTCCCTTTTACTGTTTGATAGCAAATCATGGCTTCATGCTTATAGGTATGCACTCTGTCACTGAGGTATACATATAAGGCCCAGACTCTGGCATTCTTGATGAGAATTTTAGGGTTTAAAGGGAGGAAGACGTAGAATTTAATGTACTACTATTCTTTTCTTATCCCTTACAAACTATGACTGTGTCATCCTATAAACTGAGAGATTTTATTTTCAATGTTGAAACTGATGTGATACTCCCACTGGCAGTTTTAAAATATTGAAGATTGCAAGCAAAATCTTTATAGTTGGTTATGAAACAAACAACGAGCAAACAGTCCTGCCAACTTACCTTGTTTTCCACTTCATGTTTATAAGTGGTGAATCAATTTAATTCCCTCTGTATGCACTAAGCATATATATCACATAGTATTTCCTGTTGATTCTAAATTTCACAAAAATGCAGAGCTATACAAAAGTGTTAAGTACAGCATTGCTTACTATAACAGTTATTAAAAGGCATGTGTGTTATAAGAAGAAGAATGGGGTGGTAATGTTCAGTGTTGCCATAAAGCAATATTATTTGCTCAGTAAAGTTATGTATCTCCGAAAGAGACTATACAAGAGAGTTCTTCAAAGCATGGAGAGCTCCCAACCTCATCCCCAGAATTCAGTCTCCAGCACTGAAAAAAAAAAAAAAATAATAGATGTTTCTTTGAAAAAGGTGTGCTCAAATGTACTACTAAAAATCAGATTAAAATTTAGAAGATATATTTTATCCTAGATTGTTTTAAAAGCCAAGTTAGCTTCTTGATGTCATCACTCACATATAGACATCCCAGTGAACAAGGCCCTTGCTATATGAAACAAATCTTCCTGAAGTGCCTTCCACCTCAAAAAACAACCCTGTTCCTTCTGGATGAGTCACTGAAGGGTCACCTTTGCACTTTTCACACCCCAGGTTTGATGGGTGCTTCATCCCATGTATGACCAACTCCAATTTCCAACATAGATCTCCAAAGATTGTGAATACCAGTCTGTGCCTCTGAAAGTCCCCATCTCAGGGAGGTCCCATCACTGCCTCCTTGGTTTCCTCTACCATCTTTGTGCTTAGGTTTAGTTGTCTCTCCCTTACAAGGGAGGGAGAGCCTTTCAAACTCTCAGCAATGTTCTGTGTGTAGGCAGGTTCAGTTTGATGGCTGTCATATTCTTGATTTATGGAGACCTTGGAAGCTGGTACCCAGCACTGCCCTGCCTCATGCTGTATGGCTCCTTTAGTTCCCTATTTTTCTAAGTTCTCAAGCACAGTTTGTTGCCTCTGTGCTGTTTTACAGCCTATTACCTATTATCTATTCTTGGGATGTCTTCTTTACGTTTCATGTTTCATCTCAATCCTTTCTTTAGATGTTAGTTGAAACTCTCTTTTTGGAGGGTGGGGTAATCACATTTTATTGTCTGTCACTCTTATGAAAATGATGGCTTCCTGGGAACTGGGATTTGTCTTGTTCACTGTTCTGTCTCTGGTGCCCAAACCAATTCTTAGTGCAAGCCAAGCACAATACTAACCACCATGGAACTGATGGCTACATGATTACATAATTGTATCATTTCAGTATTAAAATATTTGTAAATTGGCTGTTCTTCTTAAACTGTAAGTAACATAGTTGATGTTTTTAAAGTTTCTTTTTCCCTATTTGTCTAGATAATTGGTTGGAAATAAACTAGTATTTCTCTAGTCTTTTATTTTGTAGGAAAAATGATAAAGAGATTTTACATTTAGGTTGACAGCAAAAAATGATGGGAATTTTAATAAAAGTACAATGTTAACAGCTCACGACCTTTGAAATGTGAAGCATGCTGGGCCACATGGTCTTTCATTGTGATCTACAGGAATTTAAAAGTATTAAACGAGCTGCAGGCATATTCTCTATTTTTCTCTAACGATAACAGAACATATTGAGAATTATAAGTTAAAATTGAATGTGAGTGCTATAGAACTCAGACAAAACATGTTCTACATTTCAGGAAAAGTAGAATTAAATTTTGATCATTGCATATACATCAGATGTGAGTAAAATAATGTCATATATTTTGAGAAAAATGGGGTTGTACATAATGGAATCAGTAACACTTGAATTACATCAATAAAAGTTGAGGTTATAATAATCCATTTCATACATAGAGAACACTAGCAACTTTATAAAGAAATTTAACTGCCAAAAATTTAAAACGTTCTTTCAAAATTTCAATTTTTCTAGACATTGAGTTTGCATCTATTTTACTGGCTATTATCTGATATATTTTCAATGTTCTCTGTATTTCTATAAGGAGACCTTAGAATATATGTGCATCAAAAGGTCATAGCTAGAAAATGTAGGTCAGTACTGAAGACTAATGGACAGGACAGCACCTTTTGAATTCCTGATTTATAAAGACCTTGGGAGCTGGTCTCTGCCCCGGCCTCATGCTATACTCTTTACTTTTGTGCTTCATCTGTTGGGACACTACTAGAGCATCAAAGCATTATGGTACTTGGGCAAAAATTCAGATCACAATATATGGATAGGGAAGTTGCTTAGCATGCTTTAGACTTGTATTCACTCTATGAATACACCCATGCACATGGGTAGAGTCTCTCTCTCTCTCTCTCTCTCTCTCTCTCTCTCTCTTTCTCTCTCTCTCACACACACACACGCACACATGCATGCACACATACACACACACAGAGACACTGACACTGAGAGAGACAGAGACACTGAGAGAGACAGAGGGAGAGACAGACAAAAAGATAGACTGATATATATATAGAGAAAGGCAGAGAAAGAGATAGAGGTAGAGAGAACAATTTTTGTTCTCTATTGCTCCATTGTTTATATCAATATTTCCCTCTGTGAGACACTGATCATGAGTTCCACCCTGGTCAATATGAATAATTCAATATTAATGATTTAAAGCATTCCTAAATCTTTCTGACTTTTTTCCAAAAAATCGTAATAGTTTTTTAAATACTTTAATCTGCGTTAGAATTAGCTGCTAGGCTTGGTGGTGAAATTCAGTTTATTCACATTCTCAAAGCTTTTGACTGAGGAACTTCAAATTGGAGCTGAGACTTTTATGACACTGATGCTTGTTGAAGACCACATTTGAAAACAATTTGCAAACAAATGAAACAGTATATTAAGCAATATCCCAGGGTTCCTAAGTATACATTATATCAAAAGTATATAATAATATTTAATATATATTGCCCAATTGTTTTCTAGGAAGACTCTATCAAATTGTGTTCCTACTAGTAAGTCTCATAGCACAGAGCATTTACACTTCAAATTTATTATCATTTTAAGGCATGAAATGTGTTGTCTCCACCAAATCATTTTATATAGTAATAAAACATTATATTTTTAAGGCATTAAAGCATTGGAACATTTCCAGTAAAAAAATAAGTAAGCAGACATAGGCATAGTTAAGTAAGGACTTTTGTTTAGCAGTTAGATGAACTATAGCCACATGGAAAAACCATTAACTAACAATCTGCATGAATGACTTTCAAAGCATGGAAACAGTGCTGAGTCCTGAAATATGCCCGTGACTGTCAGGACAGAAGTGACATCTATATCGACTGTAGGAGCTTTAGAATATGTGAAGGAATAGAACAGTGTCTTACCTGACCCTAGAGAAAGGAAGGAGAAAACATGGAGGGCATCAGGTAAGAACTTCCCTCAGGCATTTGTTTTTTCATTTGCAATTCAAGATGGAAGCCAAGGCCTTCTGCATGCAACTGCTCTCAGAGGAGGTACCGCTCCAGCCCTTGTGTTACCTCATGGTCTTTAAACAAAAGATTTAAATCTAGTAAGAAATGTTTGCATTTGTTAAGGCTAAATGGACTTTTGTTGTCTTCCTCAATATTAAAAAGAAAAAAAGGGACCATACCATCTACATTTGTATATCCTTAATTAGCAATGAACCTGAATATTTTTTGAAGCTAGTGGTAATTATTTAGTCTTTACCAGCAAATGGATTTCCATAGGCAAATGCATTTGTTAACTCTAGGAATAGAGCTTACTTGCATTTAGCAGCTGTAGGTATTTCATTTCTAAGGATCATTGATTAGGTCCATATTTCTTGCTGAAAGGCCACCTGAAAATGGCCTACAAGAACAGCAGCCAAAGAAGTCTCAATTTCTCTGAAACACACTCAAAACAGCACCCACCCACTTGCAGCTCTGTGTTGAATGTCACATTAAATAAAGACAAACTCAAAGCGCACTCTGCTTAATGACCTTCTTAGCAGATTAAAAATAGCCACTCAAAAATAGCAGTTCTGGATCCTTGGGGCCTGTGAGCTCCAGGGATGGAGGGAAACATCTTTGTAGGCAGGACTGGACTAAGGGTCTTACTATGGTGAGATTACTGAGGTTAGTACCAAATTGACCCACACTATCTTTACATGAGATAGGAGAAGGAGGTTCTGTATACACAGAACGGAGATGGCAGTAGGATTATGGAGGCAGATTGGGGTGATGTAACAATAAGAAAGGATGTCACAGACACTGAAAATCAGCCTGGACCCTTCCCCAGGGCTGTTGGAGGAAGGGCACTTTGATTTTAGTCCAGCGACACTGATCTCAGACTTGCGGCTTTAGGAACTATGAGATACTAAATTTCTCTTCTTTTAAACTGTCAGGGTTGTGTAGCTACAGAAAATCAATTAATTTTCTAATCCAGTCACTTCACTTTGCTAAGCATCTAGAATTTCCCAATGAGTTTTCAGGACAACAGATACATCATTAAAATGACTTATTTGAAAGCTAAACATTTTTTCAGTTAAAAAATGCTATCACACACACATGCACACACACACACACACACACACACACACACACACACAGACCAAATTTTTAAAGTTTACTTCTTTTTGGAAGTGGAGGCAGGAAGATTGTAAGAGCCAGAAGCAGTGGATGACTCAAAGGAAGCAGCATTCTCCACACACAATAGGGCAGATGTACATATGAATTTACAGAGATTGGGATAGCATGCACAAGACCTATGCGTGCTTAAGCCAGACAAAATTCCAGCACAGAGAAGAAGGTGAGCACAAAGTCCCAGCTGTAGGTGAGAAGCTATTGGAAATTGAAAGCTATAGGTGAAGGAGAGTCACTTTCTTTACAGGTATGAGATTGGCTGTTCTCATACCCTCAGTAACTGTCACATACCTATGAATATACAGACAACATTCAGGGAATTTGATGTTGCTGAAAAAATAAATGAAGAGGTAAAGTTGGGTAGGTATGAAATGGAGGGGGTGAACATGGGAGAAACACTGAAGGGGATTAGAGTGATCAAAATACAGCATATGAAATTCTGAAAGAACTAATAAAACTTACCTCTTAAGTCGTATTAAATGCAATCTTTTATAATTTCATAATATGCTGTATTGAAACTATCACCAATGAGTTTCACATAAAATGTTTTAAAAATGAAGTAATATTAATATTAAAATAAAAGTATATTAATAATAATCTTAAGACAACATTAACTATGAATAAAATATATGATAAAATGTCATATCCATTCATAAAGAAAATTGTCAGTCTTTAGGAATAGCACAATTCCTCAATATCTTAAGGAGATTTTTCAAAGGATATCGGTCTAACATCTCAATGAAGAATACTGAAGATCCTCCCTGTGATACCAAGAACAAGGTATTCATTCAGATAGAAAAAAAACATTGCAAGAAGTTCAATTTCCTGCAATAATTTGCCTCTATCAGTTTCTAATTTTCATTACTTTTATAAAGCAGTTTAATGTAATTAAAGTGTTCTTATAGCCAAGATTATAGAATACTCAAGAAATAAAAAGACTCATAAAATAGGCAAGCCAAGTATAATAATCTAAAATTTTATAACATATAAAAGGAGGAATTGTTAATGACAAGTTGATGATTATAAAATCAGACAAGCCTGTGATGAATTAATTTGCTTGTTTCATTATTAATGAAAAATTTGTCAACTGACCTTAAAAGATGTTGTTCTTTAAAATAATATTCTAGGGGGAATCTAGAAACTTTTTTATGACATTGTATATATTTTAGAGAGTCTTTGGCTTGTTTCATTTATTAAACTAAAAACCTTTTATTTTAAAACAATTTTACATTTAGAGGAAGGTAAAAAATGAAGCTATAAATCGTGTCTATTTTTAAAGTTCTTTTTGCATGTGTTTGTTGTACAGCAATGGAGCTGAGTTAGGGATCTATTATTGAGTTTTGTTTAGACAATCTCGACATGTACAAATACATTTTTGTTTCTCCTTCCTATTTAGCACAACCGTTTTAGTTCATCTTTATTGTAGGAAATAGAACTTTTAGCATTTTTTTCCCTGTAAGAATGAATACCTTGGCTTTGTTTTTGGTATCAGAGGGAGGATCTTCAATGTTCTACATTGAGATGTTAGTCTGATGTCTTCTTGAAAAATCTCTTTAAGAGACTGAGGAATTGCTCTATTTCTAAATACTGAAAATTTACATTATGAGTGAATAGGAGATTTTATCATATATTTTATTCACAGTTGATATAATCATATGTCTTTCTTAAGCTTATTAATTATTAATATAGAAAAGCTTGACTGTCCAAATATTGAACCAGTCTTGCACCTAGAATAAACTTGTTAGATAATTACATTCATTCATTGCTGGGTTTAGCTTGCTAGTACTTTATTTGGCATTATTGCCTTGTAAAATTTATTAAGGACACTAGTCTGTCTTTTTATGTATTATCAGATGTGGGTGGGGTAAGTGGATCAAGAGAGGGAAGTGGGGGGGGGAGAAAGGAATGAAAGAACTAAAATTGAGGGCTATTAGAAGGGTGGGATGACTCTTAGAACAGTAGAGGCTTTCTAAAATATACATATATATGAAAGCTCTCTAAATGAAGTTACCAAATGAATGGGCAGACAGTGCCCCAACTGGATATCTCTTGTCACTAACTGAAGTGTCTTTTTCCAGGACTGGGTTACATCTAATGGAGTTGCTGACCAAATAGGTCCCATACGAATTCCTAAACAACCTGAGATAATGCCAAGACTAGGCTTTTAGAGAGCCAAGGTTGCTTTCCAAAACCTGAGGGCAAGGTCTTATTGCTGAAGACAACACCTACACTATTCACTGAACATGAAGATGTGGAGCTGGTGCCTTGAGAACCTTTACTCTTGTGTTCTAATTAGTGTCTTCAGTACAGGAAGTTACTGTGCATGCTGTCAAAGGAGAAATGTGAACACCCACTCAGCCATATGACCTTTGCTCTACAATGGTGTCCTCCCTGCAAGAAGTGCTAGTGCAATGGCTGCACAAAGCTTGTGGCGGTAATCAATATCTGATTTGACTTAAGGCCCACTCTGTGGACCATGGAACCAATTCCCTACACTGCTTGGTTGACCGAGAACCTGAGACTAGATAACATAGGTACATAGGGTAAAACTAAATATTACTGTTCTAAAAATCAAAACAAAACAAAAACAAAGAAACAACAACAACAAAAAGAATGTAGCAATAAAATCATTCCTAGTAGCAATCTGCTATACTCATATGTCAGTGCCTTCCTTGAGTCATCATCAGAGAAGCTTCCTTCTACAGCAAATGGGAACATATACAGAGACCCACAGCCAGAAACTATGCTCAGCCCTAAACAGGATGCCTCTATCAAATCCCTTCCTTCAGGACTCAGGAAACGCTGCAGAAGAAGAGGTAGAAAGAGTACATGAGCCTAACGGGATGGACGCCACAAAAAGAACAACAATGAAAATAAAACAAGCAAAACCCAAACAAATCCCTCTAATTCAACACGAGCAAAGCAAGTGGGCAGCAAACACAGAGTCATCATGGGTCTGCATCAGATAGGGTCCTGGAGCTGAGAGAAGCAAACATACTCCTCCATCCCTAACCCAGACCAATCTCCAACTGATAACCACTTGAAAATGAAAATTTAGTTTTCTCCAGTGGAATCTCACTGGAGAATCAACTGAGGGTAGGTTGCATGCCCAGCAGAAGATGACTAGCTGAAATGAACTCAATGCCATCTTTGGAAGTTCCTTGTCTCATGTCCTGTCAGGGACTTTCTTTAAAAACAAAACAAAACACATCACACAACTCTATTTTGTTTTATATATATATAAATATGATATGTATACATATCATATTGATATGTGATATGTGATACATATATGATAATATATGTATACATATGTATATATGCATTATATATAATTTATATATTCATAATATAATATGTAACACATGTACACAATTATATATAATGTATATTTTTTCTCTTTCTTCTTCCTACAGGTTCTATGCGTATATATTAAGGCTTCTAGTTTAGTGCTTTTATGAGATTCCTGAGTGTGTGAATGAGTGGATCTGTTTTTTGTGCCTGTTCTTGGGGTTTTTTCCTACTGTTTGTTTGCTTTGTCCAATTCCCATGTATTAATTTTTTGTTTTATTTTATATTTTATTACTACTCTTTTGAAGTCTGTTTGTTTTCTAATGAGACACAGAAAGGGAGTGGATCCAGGTAGGAGGGAAGATGGGGGTGGGACTGAGAGGAGCGATGGGAGAGAGAACCACAATCAGGGCATAATATATGAGAAAATACACTGTTTTCTGTAAAAGTAAAAAATGTAATAAAATTTTTAAAATGTCCCCCATTATTGAGTTTGTACATGACCTTTATACTACACATTAAAAATCACCTGTGGTATAAATCACCTGTGGTATAAATCACCTGTGGTATAAATCACCTGTGGTATAAATCACCTGTGGTATAAATCACCTGTGGTATAAATCACCTGTGGTATA
>JADRCH010000006.1:4515337-4554961 GCA_019843965.1 Rhynchomys soricoides | reverse complement strand
ATCACCTGTGGTATAAATCACCTGTGGTATAAATCACCTGTGGTATATTTGGATAGAAGAAGCCTGCAACTTTTGTAACTTTTTCCATCTTCTGGAAGATTAGAGAAAGCACGGGGATTCTGGAGATATCTAGGAGGAACATATCCATATAAAACCATCAAGCAGTCACTTAACTACACAAAATAGAAGCAGAAAATGTGACTGGAAAAATCACTCTAATTCTTCTATGGGTTAATTATAACACTGTTATACTTTACCAATTCAGACTCATTCATCATCATTTGCTGAAGGGACGTGAAATACAACATTTCTCAGACCCATTTTATGGACAGGGGAATTTAGATGCAAGGGAATTATGTATGCAACTTATTACTACATTTGTAGAACTGATAATTCTTACAAAATAAAGTGTCTTCTTTATATCTATTTTTATGAGTTTTAACAAATATTATTTAGTGGCTACTTGAAAACCAAATCTCTATGTTATTAGATTGAATTGAATAAACCAAAAGAGAAATGTGGCCAGGATGGTTGCATATGTTTGTAATCCTACCCAGGAGGCTTAGAAAAGAAGATCAAGAGTTCAAGGACGGCCTGAGCTACAGATAATCCTATGAGAGAGAGAGAGAGAGAGAGAGAGAGAGAGAGAGAGAGAGAGAGAGAGAGTATAAAATCTTTGTTAAAAGATAATTGTTAGATTCTGATTTTGATAAACCAATGGTGCATTATACATTTGAAGAAGGAAGGAGATATAGAACGTTGTGTAGGAAACTGAATCCTGAATTATTTACCCAGCATTTCAGCCTCACTCACTCCACTATCTCAGCTTAATTCTTTTTACCATTGTTGTCTCATTATTACCTTTTCTGAAAACAAAATGCCTGGGGCTTCTTGTGCGTTCTCAAGGCCGGGCAGCTGATTTCTCTGCAGTGTATTTTTCAACATCTTCCCCAATCTATAAAGGAAGCAAAAGGAGCAGCAGTGGCCGAGGAAACCCAATAAGAAGTCTGTTACCATGGGGTGTTCAGCGGTGGGCTTGGAAAAGAAAGAGGGTTTTCAATTCTCTCAGAAGGAAAGGGAAAACAAAACAAGATGATTCGGAGGCCGTTGCTAACACATCACTTTATTAATCAGTCAGAAGAACTGTAAACACAAGTTTTCCAGTGGATTTTGTACTTTCACAGCTGCTCTTTGATAATGCAAGAGAAAAATTAATCATTTATAGCCCCTGATTATCTGAGTTATGGCTTATTAAACATATCAATTCAGGCCATTTTAATGCCTAGGTATTAAGTTGTCCTTGGCAAAATACATTGTCTATGTTTTTAAAAGACTTCAAAAAATACTTTTTATAAGCCAAATAATAATACAGTTCATAATTAAAGCAAATATTAGTCTTTCAGGAAATATAAACCCCTAGCGAGTTGGGTATCATTGTTTTTATAGACATGAAGATGAAATAAATTTATATTGCCAGTTTTATGAGCCCAGAAATCAAGGTGAAGATTTACAAGTGGGTAAATCTTTCATGTTATCAGCAGTCTTGGTTAACATTTTAACTGTGTATGGGAGATTAGCCTTTGGATAACATCTATTATATGTAGATAATCAAGAGTGTGCTAATTAATAATGACCAAACTCTTTGCTGACCAAGACTTACACATTATGACTAGAGTTTATTATTACTTACATTTTAAATGCTCAATATTTTCAAGCTGTGTAAACTTGGAAGAAAGGCAAGAGAAGAAGTGATGGAAAGATTAAAGCCTTGCTTGCTCAGGGAATTGCCTGTGCAGTGTGTGGGTTCAAGATATAGTCTTCACCTCGGTGAAAGGGTGCCGTTTATGATGAGTCAGTTGATATTAAAATAGGAATTATCCTCAAGGCCAGAGAGATGGCTTTTTATACAGAGCTTTCTGTGTACTCATGAGGGCTTGAATTCAATCTGTAGTACCCTGTAAAAAAGACAGAAACAAAGCAAAGCAAGAAACAACATCCCCCTCAGGAAAAAACAAACAAACAAACAAAACAAAAAGCAAAAAAAACCTAGTTCAGTAGTATGCCCCTATAATTCATTGCTGGGGTGGAGGTGGGGTCAAAAACCAGCGGCTGTGTCATAAATCCATGAGTTTTAGTCTGAGTGAGAGATGGAGCATGATATTGAGGAAGATATTAGACATAGACCTCTGCCCTCTATAGGCATGCACACAGTTGTGTATACACATGTCCACTCACAAGCCAGATACCTGCAAACACTTACAAACACCTACAGACATCCTATTACACAAAGCATCTTTAAAATAACTTCACTTTACCACAGTGGAACATATTCAATTTTTCAGAAAAAGAATTATCTACTGGATTTTCACTCTAGAGAGAAATTTGGCATGATGCTGTAGGATTTGTGGTCTTCTGTTTTGTTTCTCAGAGGTTGAGCATCTTTTCTCTGTGGTCTGCTTCTGCCCCCCCCCCCCAACTCTCTTCTCTGTCATTTTTGTAATGTCCAAGAAAAGAGCCGCTCACTGAGTCTCATAGGTGATGCAATGGAGAGCAACAAGAATATAATTAGTTAGATTCCTACTATGTGCTGGTTTCTATGGGGTTGGATTAACTCTACCCAAAAGTATAGATATTCCCTTTTGAAAAGTTAGGTGCTTCCTGCCCACCCCAAGGAGATCATGTCAGAAGCCTCCTCTTCCAGACTGTTTCTGATGGCCATTCTGAAAAGCCTCATATTCTGCTACAAAATAAATAAATAAATAAATAAATAAATAAATAAATAAAAACTATATTACGCTGTTTTATGTAATGTAGATGCTAAAAGGTGTTAAGAGTTCTTGTCTTCCCCACAGGATCACAAAGTCTATGCGATGTTGACTTTACAGATGCTGTTGTGGTTTCCCTGAGCAACAGAACTCACAGATGAAGTGCAATGGCTGTGGGGGGAAAGAGTGTCATCCTCTGTGGCTTCCCACTTGGGCGGGCACCCAGAGTTTGTGAGTACATTGCATTCTAGTGGGTTATTTGGCTAATACATTGCTTTGTACTTGGACTTCTTTTGTTCATTTAAACAAGGTGAGGAATGCTCTTTTCACTTCCTGTGTGTGCCAGAAACTTCGAAAACCAGAGAGGGGAAGGACTCCAACCACCAGGGCTCTCTGGATAGCTAAGCACCGATTTGAACGCAGTCTCTACTGGAGGGAATATGCTTTCTGGTTTGAGGACAGAAAGGAAAGTCCTGTTATCATTGTTTACATGTCACTCGTTCCTCAAGTCAGTCCCTCTAAGTAATGTCTGTCTTCCTTCTTGGCTGGCTGTCCACTACGAATTCAGCTTATGCTCCAGGTGCTGCCTCTCTCTTCAATGTAGCTTGACTGGATTATTTCAGTTAGGAATTTGGGAAGGATGTAGTGTTGATATTGACAGGAGAAGTTCATAAAATGCTGTGATTGATTATAATTCAAGCACGGTTTTTTTGTCTTTTGCTTTTTTAAAATTTCCCTTTGTAGATTCCCAGCATGAAAAGAGAGGCTAGTGGGACAACCCCGAGGAATATTAAAACTGTCACTCTTTAGAGCTCTCATATAAGGGATGAGAAAATGAGGAGTCACTTGAGAAATTCTCCATTCAGATGAGAGTGAGTTCTCTGTCACACCTCTCTCTGAACATTGCCTTAACAGTGAGGTCAGTAGAAAACACGTCACAATGTTTAAATAGTATTTTTATCAATGGCCTATACCATCACTGCTCAGTATGGATGGTGAGGTACCTAGAAACATCTGTAGACATTTTCCAGTGTCATCATGGAGGAGGGGACTCTCCTGGCATCTTGTCAGTAGATGCTAATGTGCAGTTTAACCCAGTTCAGGTCACAGGGCAGCCTTTTACAGGGCCTAGCCTGACTAAATGTCAGTGGCGCAATGTGCTAAGATTTTATTTTACTTCCACAGACCAAATTGGTTCAGTTATATAACTAACACAAATGAGATGATGCAATTGGAATGAAATAGAAGGGTTTGAAAAATGGAGACTCCGTAAGATGTCAAATATGAACAGGGAGGCATCTCAGCCAGCCTTCGCCCCCCATAAACCACAGGTGTGTATGTGTGCTGGGGACCTAAATTGTTTTCTTTTAGATTTCTAATCTGTAAGTCACAAATTAGGGTTTGGGAAGGCCCTCTTCCTGGCTTTCAGAGAACTACCTAGACATTCCTCCTGTAGCTAAAAGGAACAGGGAAACGGGGGTCTCTGTATCTTTGTATAAATGTGATGTGTTAATAGAACAAAAGCTCAGCTCTCACTACCACATCTAGACCTGAATGCTTCCTAAAGCCTCCTGTTTAAAATGCTGTGTCAGAGCTCTGACACCAGAATTTTGGGGAGATTTGTAACAAGAGCCTATTCTCAAGAAACACAAAATCAGAGTATGCTAAAGAACAAGGATATGATGTTATAGTCCATAGAAATTTTAAATATTTACAAAAGTCATGTTCTCTTCAGGAATTTTGCAGTCCGTGGCTGGCTGTTGCCCTAGCATTTCAGTACATATTTGCTTGTATTCTGAAGTTAAGAAGTTGTGCTGTTCTCAACACGATCATGTTTCCAAACTGCTGTTTCTTAACGCGATCACTGAGGAGCAGGTCTATTTCGTTACTGGTTAAGAAGCCTTTATTTTGTTTGAGGATGTTGAAGAGGTAATTAAATCACCTGAATGCTTGCAACTTATAAAAGGAATTAGACTTTAGTACAGAATAAAGTCACCATGTTCGGAAGTATGTGTTTTGTGTCATGATGTCACAGAGTCTTACCTCTCTATCCCTCCTCTGCCTCCTCCTCCTCTCTGACAGATACAGATATAGTTGACTCTGCCTTCAGACTTGGCCTGGATCTGAGGATAGCCTCCACTTCCCAAGCACTGGAATGACAGGCACCATGCTCCAGTTCCTCTCCTCCCTTTCCTTCCTCCCCATCCCTCTCTTCCTTCCCCTTTCTCCTTTTCTTCCCTTTTCCCTTCTTTTTGATTCCTTTTCTAGTCTTTGTTTCTTTATTTCCTTTGCTTAAACTGTTATAACTAAATGTTTGTGTACTTTTTTTGCTAGAATCTGTTCTTCGCCACAACATTCATGATTTTATATTTAGTCCAATGATGAAGCTAAAATGAAAAATCTCTTCTTTGGCCTTCCAGCACATTGGTGCTATTGTGGGTCCCCACTGGTATTAACAAAATTAGGAAGTCTGGGAGAAGTTTACGATAACTGTTTGCTCTTGTGCTATCAGATATAAGTACTACCTTATACTAAACTGGAAGTTGCAAAACATATTAACAAAGTAACAAAGTATCGTCCACTTTAAAATTCATTTGAATGGATCTATATTTCTGTGGATTTGTAAACTGGTAGTCATTCCACTGTAAGTAGCTAAAAAACATATAATCTTGCAGTAAAGCATTTATTTATTTATTTATTTATTTATTTATTTATAATCTTTAACAATTTCATTACATGCATATAATGAATTCGGTTCTTCTCTTTTCCTTGTCTTCTCTGGCAAAAACACTTCTTCCTTCTCCCTAACAAATCTCCCTCTTATTTCTCTCTCTCTCTCTCTCTCTCTCTCTCTCTCTCTCTCTCTCTCTTAACCCACTGTGTTTAATTGAGTTTGTCCACAGGAGCACGGGTAAGGACTTATTTACTGGAGCATAGGCAAACTATCAGTAGTTACACCACTAAAGAGCATGATGCTCCCTTCCTAGAAACTATCCAGTAGTCCTACAGAGACAAGGGGTCTACATGAGTCCCTCTCACACCCATGGTAAAATGTTGATAGGCACCATCCTGTGCAGATGGCAGGTAACTACAGCTATTGTGAGTTCATGGCTTGAATGGCTACTTCTGGCTCAAAGGACAGCATCTTGCAGTCCTCAGCTCCTCTCTCTTGGCCTCCCTCCTCCTCAGTGTTTTCAGAGCTCCTGGGGATCAAGGAAGGTGACATAAATGCCTTGCATTATAGGAACCTGCCCTCAAAGGTTATTATTAGCACTCAGACCAGTTATAAGTCTCTGCATTAACTACTGCCCACTACAAACGAGATTTCTCTGATGAACACAAAGGCTGTACTGGTTTAGGAAAATCCCCACATTTTAACTCAAATGGCACGGATTGTGAAATACTCCATCCTTCCTGCTTGTGTTGACATATGTGTTTCTATCCTGAATCACTGTTTTTGAAGGTGATCCTTTGATATATTTGGTGTTGAATTTTAAGTGGTTCATGGAGTCATAGCTTTTAAATAGCAATGACGAGCAGACTTGGATTATCAGGCCTTGCTGTATCACTCACTGCTACAGATGAGTTCAGTACCATTTAAAATGCCTCTGCTATTTAAGGGTAGTGTATTGCAGTTACCTTTTATGCCCCACAATGCATCATTCCTTCAGGGGCGGTACCAAGTTGCTTGCATTACATTCTCAGACCCATTTCATTTCAGTAACTTTGAGAATACACCACAAATCTAGTAGGATAAGAGCCATGCATTATGCAAATCATAGTTTGTTTGTTTGTTTGTTTGCTTGTTTGTTTTTGGAAGAAAGGGATCTCTTCTCACGTCCAGGCACTTTTTTTCTCAGAAAAGCCATCATGAGTGATGTTACCTCTGTATTATAGACATGGGAGAGTAGCTTTGATAGTTCTGGGACAAGTACCAATTCTAAAGTTCCTTTTAAAACATGGTTAGCACATGCAGACCTGTAGATAATCAAGGCCAGGGCATTCTAGCTTATCAACAAAGTCTTTGCAATAAATAATTCTCTATAATTAACACAAAAACAAAAACAAATGAAGGAGCCAGTTATCATGAAGGAACTGGATGTGCAATCAGAAAGAAGTTTTTTGTAGTTATTAATTTAAAAGGTAGTATGTATCATTTATGGAGTAATAAGAAGTAGAACTATGAGTCACTGATAAATATTATAGTACAATAGATTAAAGTCAATGTAAAGAAAAATTTCAGTTGTATGACTTTCAAAAATATTTCCATAATACAACTCTGATGTAGTAAAGTATATATTTTATCTGGACACCTCAAAAAGCCTTGTACATATACACAAGTGCACATACACAGACACACACACACAAGCACGCACAGAAGCATACACACGAACACATTTTGCTGTACTACCTATCATTCTTCCTCCATATTTTCAACCGATTGCTGCCACTATTAATATGCATTTTCTTGGACTTTATACAAATGCAGCCATGTACTACACGGCATTTCTCTCATAAAGTTAGTTTGACTTGGAATCAAGGAGAACAATTTTGTTTTGCTGTTGGATAGTTGCTTCATGTGATGATCAAGGCAACTTATGGAAGAAAGAATTTATTAAACTCTATGATGGTGGTACAAAGGCATGCTATTCAGAGCAGAAAGCTGGGGGCTCACATTATGAACTGTAAGCACAAAGCAGAGGAGTAACTAGAAATGGTGTGAGTCTAAACTCAAAGCCTACCTTCAATGATGTACTTTCTTCAATGATGCCACACCTCCTAAGCTTCCCTAAACAGAGCCACAAACTTGGGGCCAAGAATTCAAACACCTGAGACTATGGGAGACAGTTTTCATTCAAACCATCAGGTCCCACTTCCTGAACTCATAGTCTCATGGCTGTATCATAATACAAAATGTATTTAGTCTAGCATTAAAAATTCTTATAGTCTTTTGCAGTCCCAACACTATTTAAAAGTCCATTCCAAGACTAAGTATTCAAAGTCCTAAGTTTCTTCTGAGACTCAAGGCAATCTTTTAATTGTAACTCTCTCTGTCTGCCCCGGTAAAATGAAAACAAAACAAGAAGACCAAGAACAAATTATGTAATTTTAACATACAATAACAAAGAACATACATTACCATCTCAAAAGGCAAGAATGGGGCATAAAGAATAAATACTGAACCAAAGAAAGAGCCAAACCCAGCAAGACAAACTCCATATCTTATAGCTCCTTATCAGGGGTCAAAGGGCTTAGGTGGCTCTATCCTTCCAGCTTTGCTGTCTGCAAGACACTTCTCAGTTTGTCTAACTCCACTCCATCTACTTCTCCTACCCCTTCGGCATCTCAGACATCATGGGGTGTCTGCTGACATCTAGACTTTACTTTCTCAGCTTCACACAATAGCCTTATCACAGCCTCTTGCTCTCTCAGGGCCTTGCCACAAGGATTCACTTGCCACATGTTGCCTGATCTCAGGCAACTCACTGAAACTGTGGAGGAAGATGCCAGGACCCCTTTACTTTCACATTCTTTCTGAATTCAAAGTCAGGACCATGTGGATCAAATTCCCAAGCTGTACTGCCATCTTGGGATGGTTCTGTGTGTCTTGAACTGCATTTATAGGAACATTTGTTGTTGCTTTCTAGGAAAAGGAAAGTTCTTCAGACTTCTTTTTTCCCCCTGTGGTGGTAGCTTTGCTGGGTAGCCTTGTCCTGAAGGCACCTCCTCTTTACGCCAATGCTTAGCCTGGAGCCTCTTCTTAATGGCATTAATTTCCCCAATAATTATGGCTTCTCTTCCAGAGTAGCAGTGGTTCTAACATTAAGATTGCCAGTGCTCGTTTCCTGTCTAAGTTGTACATTTTGTATTTCTTTCTGCCTCATTTGCACTTTTTAGCATAGAACTATAATAAGATTGATTGCTCATAACCACAAAGGCAATATTAGGCTGTCTTGAAATTTCCTTTGCCATTGAAATTAGCTCGCTACTTGAACCTGAAGGATCGGGATGGCTTGCTGGTTATCAAGGGGAGCCTCTTAGTCCTAACTCAGCTTCTGGAATCTGGTGTATAACTGTTGGGGTGAAGTATGAAAAGCTAGGTTTCTGATTTATAAGACATAGAGGTTTAAGTTATCTGGGTCAGCTTTTCACATGCTTTTTCCTGCTCTCTCTTTGTTCCCTCACCTCCACCCTCACTGAGGTCCTAGAATTCCTGAAGAACAAATTCCCAAGAAAATTATGTCCTGCCTACAATGGGAACTGAGCTGTCTTAAACATGACTTAAATTTTACTTTTCTCAATGGAGGTATTTAGGTACACCCTGGATCCCCTTGGAGTGACTGCCATGAGGAACATCAATTATGTGTGTGCTTTTCCCAGTGATCTCAGGCTTAGAGTGTTGGCTGAACATTAATAGCTTTATGGTTCTTCAAATTTCCAGAAGCTTTTTAAATCTGTAAGGGATACTGAATAGTTCTCATAGAAAGTATGTTAGATCCTGTATAACATTAGTTTTTATTAGCTATTTTCTTTATTGGTATGTGGTGGTTGTAGATATGGAGAAGAAGCAGATTTGGCCACAGTCCCTCCACAAATACTTCTTTCCTACTCTGTTGGCTAGAGATTTACATTTCTATCATTGCCTTTCTCTTGTTCATAAGAAGACACATTTTAACACCTAAGGCCCAGTGTTCTGTTGAAGATTCTGGCTCTAGAAGAAGAAAGAGAAGGGCATGCTCACCCCTTCAGCAATGTTCAGCTTTTCTTCATTTGTGAGAAAATGTGAAGCCTAGGCAGAGAGTGTAGACCACCCTCAACCCAGCTGGTTTCTTTGGGTGGTATTGAATTTGACTTTGGTGTTTTTGTCTCAGTGAACCCATTTTTCATTTGCATGTCTGGAAGAAAGTTTACCCTGAAAAGCTGCTTTGGAAAGTCAATGAGAGTGTAGTCACTGTGTTTCGAGAAAATGGAACTCATACTAGGGGATGATCCACACACACTAAAGTGAGCAGCTGGATGAGAGTGAGGTGTGCATTGGTGGAGCAGAACAACAATCACAGCAGCAGTTCATAAATGAAGACTATTGCTTCAAGACATGTTCATGCTATGTGAAGGAAACTAACACCCTGTCAGTAACGTATACCACTACTTTATGTGCCTCAAAGTAAAGAAAAGTTATGATATGATGTTCTAAAAACAGTAGTCTTATGAAGTCCAATCCACATGTTTTTTTTAAATTTAATTTGTTCTTAGAGATTTAAGTTTCTCCAGTCTTCCAGATATTTGTTTCGTGCCTCACAAGAAGCATTGATCTTTGTCTGAGTGGTGAACATGATTGATCTATGTATGGGTAGTTCTCAACTATGCTCCCATAAAGTATTGCTTACAAGAAAGAAAGAAAGAAAGAAAGAAAGAAAGAAAGAAAGAAAGAAAGAAAGAAAGGCAATGTAGTTGTTTCTTCAGTGGCAAATATGTGTTTGACTAATACCATGTTTTGCTTATTTGGATTGTCATACTTTTTGGCTCACAGAGTAAGTCTTGGTTGTTGTTGTTTAAACACTGAATAATACCAATAAAAATACATTACTCAATTGCTATGATGAAAATCTGAATAATTATGACTATGTTTGTTTATACTCAGGAAGTGACAACTCCTAGCGACTGTCACTAACTAGCAGTGGTTTTAGGGTGCCATTGACTATTAGCAGCACCCTAATATGAAACATGTTAAACCGTGATAAACATGAATACTCTAAAGCATTTTTATGAAGAAATGGGTTTCTCATTTGGAAACTTTGGATTCACCATAGTTGTGCAAGATTCTTTTAAAGTTAAATTTCACAGAGACTTTAATGTGCTAATGAGGATTATGACTTTTATAGGGGACCCACATTTGGTAAAACTAATTACTCATGGATATTCTTTTTAATTTTATCTCTTTAGACTATTGATTTGATGAAAATACTTTGGAAATGCCAGTGTAGAGACACTGAAAAATTATGGTTAAAGGAATTTCAAGAAAAGGGTGTTTGACAAGGACCTGTTGTAGATAGAAATGATAAAGACCTTAAATCAGGCCATTGAGTATCTTAATAAGTCACTGTTGAAGTTTTAAGAATATTGTTGAAAGAGAGCAATGTGGACTAAAGGCAGATTCTACTGCGCTAAGTGAAAAGATGAAGGACTTAATTGATGCAAACCATGTTTTGAGAAACATTGGCAATGAAAATGGCAGACAATGGCTTCATTCTTAGCTCTTAACATGCTTGCATGTGTTGTAATTCTGTTGCACTCAGGTGGGTGTGACTGCCTTCCTTGCCAGGATTTTGTAGTCTTAGACCACATAAGAAACTTGACCAGTTTCAATCTCACCTGCTGACCTCATAGCTTTCCTGTTTCTGCTCAGACAGGTAAGTGCTACATACGGCACCAGGCAAGATGTGAGGCATCCTTCTTCCTTCTTGAAGCAATATGTCATTGAAATCTAGAAAGAGATTGGGTGTGGTGGGGGTCAGAACACTTATTCATAAATATGAAAGAGGTGGAGGTAGACATGAGAGAGATAATAAGACACTACACTCCGGGACAGCTACTGTGCATAAAGTGGTGTGCTCAAGGACCAAATTTCCAGTGACTGTAGTACTTCTATTTCCACCCAATGGCAACACTATGCGAAGCATAGATAGAGGTTAGGCCAATAGCAAGAACTTTTGAGTGTTAATGAAATTGCCTTATTGATGATTTAAAAAGATATTGTAAGTATCTATTTAGGAGTGTGTGTGTGTGTGTGTGTGTAATAGCAATTAAGAAAAAGAGGCCATGAGTTTGAGAGAGAGAGAGGAGGGATACACAGAGAGGATGGTGGAAGGAAAGGGAAGGAGGACATTATCAAATTACAATTTTAAAAGATATAAAAAATTTTAAAATGCAAATTTAAAAAATATTGGGTTGGGCTAGAGCTTACACCCCTTGCCTATTTTGAGTCCCCAAGCTCAGTATATAATACTTCAAAATGGAGCCATTAGTGTAAGTTAAAAACTGTATGCAAACACAAATTCAGTGAATAAAACAATATTTTTCTTTCCTTCCCTCATTCTATTTGGCAATAGGTTAGTATTAAATTGCAGAAGTATCATGATTCAAAATTTGTAATGATAGAATTTTTGTAGGAAATTTTAAGTGGCAAAATAAGCTAAATAGCTAAATCCAATGGCTCTTGGGAGCTCTTAGAGCACAATCTTAGAAATAGAGTTCAGTTAGGAGGGAGTTGAGCAGAGAGCATGCAGAATGGGGCAATTGAAAGCCCAAAGGAAATGGGTTTCTCTTGTGGAATTCACCAGGCAGAATCAACACAGAGTGAATAAAACACAGACTCGAGAATCAGTGAGCAACCTAAAATTGACAGCAGGAGAATATAATATCCATGTCTATGGTAACTTCAGAAATGGACAATTAATTAAAAAATTTCACAGCACACATGGTTAAATGTCTAAAATAATTTCAAAAGTCTTAAATGAAATTCCTTTCAAAACAGTACAAATTTCTGGCTTGAAATAAATAACACTGAGTTTAATTAGCCACTTCCTGATGACTCTGTATCAATACTCTACCAGCAGGTATATGCCTTGTCTACCTGGAAGGATGTGACTGCAGCCTGACTACCCGAATCACCTCTGCCATCTCTCTTCAAGCTCATCCTCTATCATTCTTCTATTTTATGTTTAAGCAGAATCTCTTTTGATTATTTGTCCAGTTTTATTCTTCTCTATTATTCTCTGATTCATTGCCACAAAATTGATAGGTAAATTCTGTACATAAGGGGTGCTAATTTTGAATCAATATAAATTAGTGTGTGTAGATTACTTTGCATTTTTTCTAATCCTTGGAAAAAAACTTTAAGTGTCTACTGAATTAGGATGATGGTCAGGAAAATCATAGCAAGAATGTCCTTGGTGGAGAAGCTCAAAGGGGGAAAAAAACCTGATATATAATCAGTTTAGTGAAAAGTATGTGTTGTGAGAATTCTGGAATTTTTCTTTCTTTAAAACACACAGAAATGTTATTAGGAATATGTTTTTTGTTTTACTTCCAGATGTGGGGATATGAGATTTCTTCACAGCAGCTGACTATGATTTGGCTCATGCTCTAGCAGAGGCATGGTTTTGCCAGTTTCAGATAGGTTCTGTGATTGTTGGAATTCTGGGAACTTTTCAGAGGTTATAAAAGTGCTAGAGCCCTACTAGGCAGGGTTGGTGGTCATTCAGGGAGGTTGCTCAAAGAAGAAACAAGAAATTAGATTCAGAGATAGTTTTCTCTCTCTCTCTCTCTCTCCTCTCTTTCTTTTTCTCCTATCTAGTGATATGGGGTGAAACCAGTGTCAGGGATGACAAAGAGTGGGAAAAATTAGAACCCACAAAATAGTAAAGACCAGCTAAAGGCACTGGAAGTGTTTTGATGTGTGTGTGAATGTGTGCGTGTGAGCCTGCACCTGTTTGTGTGCGTGCACACACACAAACACACACACACACACACACATACACACACACACACTATAATTTATAATTCAGCTATGCCTATTCCTGGGCTTGAGGTGGTTAGCTAAGCTTTTTGTTTATTAATATTGACTGGCTGTTAGGTAACAGCCTTCACTTGTACACTTCCTATTTGACTGTGATAAAAAGTGATCATGGAAAGTGCTTTGGTTTGAGACAAGTAAATAAGAGATTCCATCTCAATTCCTCCACAGGGAGAGCTCAGCTAGGATTGTTATTTGAGTGTGAGGAAAAGGTGAAGGAGGACAAGGTGATAAAAGTCCAGGGAGTTTATTAAAAGGAAGAAATATTTCACCCATTATTCCTTCTAACATGATGGGATGCCAGAAGTTAATTTTGAAGAATATATATATATATATATTTGTGTACAGATTTAAATATTTTAAGTATTTAATGAAAATACCATATTTTAGTTATTAGACTTCAATGAATTTGTCTTTTTAAATATACAGACTTAAGATAAAGTTTAATAACTTCATTGCAACATAAAATATAACCCAAACCTGGAAAATAACCTAAATGATAGTGAAAATGATCAATTAAAGACATTTTTATGGGAGAATATATAATAGAACAATAATAATTTATTAAAATAATAACATAAGACTTTGTATGTAGCATGTCCTTAATTATATAAAACAATATAAATACAATATTTAGATAAATATGTATGAAAAAAGAGTCAAAGTAGCAAAATATCAATGTAGATATCATTATTCATACATTTATTCATACTATTTTATTCCATTGCATGGGTTCTACTATAATTTTTATAAAATGTTTGTAAGAGTAGCAGAAAAATCAATGCAAATATGAAAGTACATAGTATTTAAGAGAACCCTTTTTAAAGATTGTGAATTAAGGTATGAATAAGAAGATGTTTCATAAGAAATTTAGGATTTGGTGCAATCAATATTTATACTAAGCAACATTTATGGAATGATAAAATATTATTTCTACTTTAAATTCTTTCACCAGAAAAAAGTCACAGAAATGAATCAAACTAAAACTAGATAAAATGAAAATAAAAAACTTTAAATTAGTGAACTGAGCCATTATAAAAGTTCATGTATAACTAGAAATTTGTCACAAAGCTCCTTAATATGCTTTGAGCAAATATCAGAACACATTAAACATTTCAAATATCGTGCCAAGGAGGCAGTTGCTGTATATTCCACCACAGTCTTGGTGTCACTGAAAGAAAGTGTCACCTTCTCAAAATAGCCCCCAAGATGCCTACCTTCTGTGATTCTGCTTCACCTGCCCTAGCAACCGAGTCTCTCCAGTTCCTTTCACTGTGGTTGAGTGAAGTTTGAAATAGCCACATGGAATTAATTCAAAAAGTGGGGAACATCTAAGTGCCCAAACTATACATGGATGTTATTTTGTATACTCAATAATGTGTCTATGGCATGTTAGGTAATAATTCACTGTGATGATATGCAATATTTTCTGATTTATCATTTAAGTACAGGCAGTTTAATAAAATGTGTTAAAAACAGCACTTCAAAGACTTTGCATGATTGTCTTCACTCATGGGCTGGAGGACATGTGAATGGGTAAATGGATTTCATATAGAAAACACCTCTCTCAAGAAACAAATGTTCTTAACATTAACTCAGTCATTTTGTAAAGGGTCTTGGGTTAGAAGTGTCACTGAATCAGCGGACATCTGTGCTACTAAGAATATATCATTCCATGTTATATTTTTCGTGAGCATAATATTAAGAGACATCCTACCATGTACAGAACAACTAAAGTTCTGAAATACATGGCAGTTGCTGTTATAACAGGAAACTTGACCAGTAAAGATGAAAACCTTCAGAGACCAAGAATGATACATAAGTAGACGTCCACAGCACCAGTTCAGGGTGGAACTGGTACTTGACCTAACAGTATCTGTATCCATGGCAACTAAATACTGGGGCTTCTGCAGCGTGGGAAGGAGGGAGGTGTTCTAAGTTATGGAACTAGGTAGGTATGAGGCACGGTCAAAACACCAGGATCATCCAAGGCTAGAATGTTTAGAGCATGAACATAGATGAAGAACATTCCATGGAGAAGAAATAGTAAAGAGCATGGGACAGCTAGGAAAATAGGAGGAGAAGCATGTTTCCTGGGAATTCTTAACTGTGAACCTGCACTGACACAAGGTGGGGTACAAATTTGTATTCTTATGTAATTAAAGAAAATTAATAAAGCAAAAGGTAAATTTAAACTGGAGTTCAGACATGTCTCATGTTGGCAATATCCTTAGACATATGGCAAAAGGAAACATATACCTTAAGGAATGATTATACTTTTATGTTTGTGTGTTTGTTTTGAGTTGTGTTTCATAGCCCAGGTTGGCCTGAAGCTGGCTGTATAGCCATTCTGATCTCAAGCTCATGATGCTCCAAACTTAGTCTCCCAAGTTCTGCAATTAAGACATACACTACCATACCCAACTGGAACACTTTTATGTTATGTTTTTAACCTAGGATTCAAATGTGTTTCATAATGTTCTCAGAATACAATTTTTCTTACAAGAATGTTGACTTATTTTTATTAAGTATAGCAAGGCATTATAATAGTTTTATTTTCAGAGGCAAAGAGGATTTTAATAATTTACCCTATATCGTAGTGGCAAGTAGCATCATCTAGTTAATACGTAGTTATTAAACACACATGTACACACATGCACATGAATGTATACATATGAGCACACACATGCACACACACGTACAAAGTCAAGTACACACATACACACACCTGTGCATGCATGCATACACACATGTACACACATATGTGTGCACACATACAATAAAAAAATTGTAAGAAATGAACCTTTTCTGAGAGTCAGTAGAAACAGTGACCACAGGATGTCATTGTGTGTATATTCGTTAAAATAATGAAATTGTACAAAATAAGCATCTAGAATTAACATAACTAAATTTATAAATGAATGTATGCCACACAATAGAAGAGAGAATTTTGAGACTTCAAATTCTCAAATTTTTATACACCTAAGACATTTAAAATAACGTTAGAGTGGAAGAATATCAAAGAAAAACATAGGTCAGCCAATAATGTGCTTTCCTTACAAACATGGGGATCAGCATCAGGGTTTGTTTGCAAGAAATGAACTAAAATCTTGTTGTGAACTTATAATCCCAATGCTGGCAAACTGAGAGATCAGATCCCTGGGACTTTAGGCTAGCTATCTCAGCTTAGTCAATGAGTTCCAGTCCAGTGAGAGACCCTGACTCAAGAAATGATGAGCATCCCTGGAGAATGACTCAGAACATTGTAGTCTGGCAACTCTCTATACATCAGCATGTGTGTATTCACATACATAGAAAACACAGACATAGACAATTAGAAAAATGGCACAATTAAAAAAAATTCATCTTGAAGGTCCTGGCACATAATAGACAAATATTACTGGGTCAAAATTAGAAAGAAAGTAAAAACCTGAAGAAGTGAGATGAATATTTACAACCAAGATGTTGATTCTACAATGAAATAAAAATGAATAAATGATTGCTACCAAAATTAATATGAACAACTGTCAGAAGTACTGCTCATGTAAGTGAGCTAGATACAAAGGGATGCACGCTACACAATTTTTCTTACATTAATGTCACATAGTAGCCAGAGCTGACAGTAAGTCTGTTAAAGGATGTATACTTAAGAGGACTGAAGACAGTAATTAACACCAACGCCAGGGAAGTTTGCCTGAGATGATGACAAGGAAGAAGGGAGGCAGGGTTGTGTTCCAAGAGTGCTTTAAGTATTCAATTTCTTATCCTAGCCAGGGTTCATGGCATAAATGCACACAATGGTCCATTATCTTCATTTTGAAAATATTTAATAATGAAGGTTTATGGGTAAAGAGAACTAGTATATTAGATGCTAGACATGGGAGATGTGGAAGAGAAATTAAGAAACACACATGATGGAGTAATATGGTCTATTATACATACAAGACTATGTACCTCCCAAACACAATGCCAGTTGTCAGTATTCAAAGAAATGATGCTTGAAATTTTTCCAGAATTTTGTTAAAATTTCTTATTCAAGAAGCTAAGGGAATTTGAGACTATGCAAATGAAATGAAATTCACACCAACTTTTAAAAAGTAAATCTGTATAATACTGAATATTAAGAGCGTGGTCTGCAAAGAGTCAGAGAGAAAAGACAATTAGAGAAGGATGCTGACATGAGACTCAGCAGCATCTGTGGACATTGAATGTCAACAGAGTAATACTGTCCAACATTGGGAGCAGTGTGTGTCCAGCCAGAGTTCTACATGCAGTGAAACAAAATCTTAGGAGGAAAAGAATAGTATAGATCAAGTGTGCTTGCTATAAATAGACCTGGTGTTAGGACATATTAAACCAAACTTTTGGAGAAGAAGAATAATGTTGTAAGGAAAATTTGATTTAAGAAGAAAATATAATTAAAGAAAATGTTAGCTATGATGTCATGAAACATTAACAATAGGTATGAGGTAGATTTAAAATTCAAGCAAAGAATGAAGTCAGGTAAAAAAGCTGACAGAAGTTATGGCTAAGGTTTTCATATTACTCACTACAAAGTGGAGTTAATGAAGTTTAAAGTTCATTATGTTGTAAATGTTAAAATGGAAGAGTAGTTGTTGGTGATAGCCACACTATCAATGAGAAATGAAAGAAAGGTGAAGGAATCTTAATCTAAAAGAAATCAAATAGGACAAAAAAGGTAGAAAAACAAGGTACATGTGCACAGACAAGAAGTTAGGCGACATTAGTAGAAGAATCTCAGATATTACAAATAATACATGTGCTAGTTAGCGAAGGTTGTCAGACAGAAAACAAAGCAACATGTTGCCCACTCCTTTTACAAGAAACACAATAAAAACATAGCAATAAAGCAGAGTGGAATGCACAGAGATGAAGAAAAGCTACATTATGTAAAGTTGGCCCAAAGCTAGCCGGGATGCTTGCGTTAATGTCTACACACATAGGTTTTGAAGTGGGGAAACATTGTTGAAGAACCTTCTTTGTTTGTGGGTACAGCAAACTTTTATTGATGGTATTCAAGAGAATAAGGAGGGCTCTCTAGGTCCCTCCTCTTATTATGGAGGTCTGGGATGGAAATTGTGAGGGAGATGCTCAGTGTTCGGGGCCGAGTTGGTGCAGGGACTCCTTAGTACCCGAGAGCCTCTCTCTTGCTCTCAGTGTCCTTGCTGGGGTAGGTAGTTTGAGGCTTCTTACTCCTTGGAGGCCATGTAGGCCGTGATGTCCATGACCCTGTTGCTGTAGCTGTATTCATTGTTATACCAGGAAATGAGCTTGACAAAGTTATCATTGAGAGCAATGCCAGCCCAAGCATCGAAGTTGGAAGAGTTAGAGTTGCTGTTGAAGTCGCAGGAGACAACCTGGTCCTCAGTGTAGCCCAGGATGCCCTTCAGTGGGCCCTCAGGTGCCTGCTTCACCACCTTCTTGATGTCATCATACTTGGCAGGTTTCTCCAAGCGGCATGTCAGATCCACAATGGATATACTGGGAGTAGGAACATGGAAGGCCATGCCAGTGGGCTTCCTGTTTAGCTCTGGGATGACCTTGCCCACAGCCTTAGCAGCACCAGTGAATGCAGGGATGATCTTCTAGGCAGGCCCATGGCCATCACACCACAGCTTTCCAGAGGGGCCATCCACAGTCTTCTGAGTGGCAGTGATGACATGGAGCATGGTCATTAGCCCTTCCATGATGCCAAAGTTGTCATGGATGACCTTGGCTGGGGAGTGGGGCCCTAAGCAGTTGGTGGTGCAGGATGCATTGCTGACAATCTTGAGTTGTCATATTTCTTGTGGTTCACATCCATCACAAACATGGGGGCACTGGCAGAAGGGGCAGAGATGATGACCCTTTTGGCCCCACCCTTCAAGGGGGCCCCATCCTTCTTCATAGTAGTAAAGGTGCCAGTAGGCACCATACTCAGCACCAGCATCACCCCATTTGATGTTAGCAGGATCTCACCTTAGCTTGAGAAGATGGTGAGAGAAAAGGGCAGGTAGACTCTTGTATCAGTGAGATTACATTTAGTTCAGTGTGACCAAGCATATAGTCAAGTTAGAGGGAGATGGCCCTGGGAAACTAACTAAACCTAGATTGCATTCCCAAAGTGTAGCATAAAATTCTCAGTACCTTGTATTTTATTAGTAGGGCAAGAAGACTCTCAAAGTATTTTCAATGTGGTGTTAACTTGACTTTGAGAAGATTTTTAATTTTTCTCATACTAATATACATTATATATAATTAATATAAATTCTAATAATAATATAAATGAAAATTGAAGATTTCATATCAAGCTAAATAAGACATAGAAGATAAGCTTGCCTGTTGCAGTCATTCATGAAGGCGAGGGCCATAGAGCAGAGTAAGATATGAGCAGTAATTGGATTCTGGAGATATTTAGGAGAGAACAGCAGAACCTGACAGTTGCTGTGTACAGGGCTATGAAGGAGAACAGAGTAAGAGTAGCCCACACACCTAACTTTAGTAGCAAGGTGGGAATTTCATGCTGTTATAGAAATAAAGAACCCGGGAAGACCAGAGGGAGTGAAGTGGTTGACAGCGATGTATAGAAACCATCAGCATTGCCATGGAAATCGATGATTTCTCAAGAACAGTTATGGTAGACTAAGGATCCATGAAGAACATGTATATGGATGGAAAAACTTGAAAGCTATGCAGGGATCACAGAAAGCAGGAAGGTGGATTGCCATGGAGATGAAGAGTTTCCTGAGATAAGACAATAAACAGAATGGAAAATAAAGTCCAAGAGAAGGAACTACTTGGATCATGGCAACAGAAGGTTTCTCGTGATCTTGAGCACAACCTGTTTTTGCAGAGTTGAGACGTGAGGACAGTGAATGCAGATGTTTTTGAAAGCCTTGTCATAATCAACTCAGGAAGATGTTTGAAATAATGCTAGTACTGTTTTAGCAAATTGTACGGAGAAATTTTAAACCATCTGTATTCTATATGGGAAAAGAAGACCAGAGTATGTGGGTCCCTAGGGTTCAGGAAATATTTTTCTAATGAACTAGTAGACCATTAATGCACTTGAAGTGCTCATTGGAACACCCAACACATACGATAAAGTTAACAGTATGTAGAAGATGGAGTTTAGGCAGATGAACATAGGAAATGGCTTAGCAGCACGAGACTCTACTTAGCTTAGGTTATGGATACAGTCCTCTTTAGTAATCCACTTGGCACCCAAGACTCTTACTTGTATGTTATATTCACACATCTCTCTCTGAACAACATACCTGGCAACTTACTAGCAACATAAGACCCGACCTTCATCAAGCCATCTGTACCGTACTCTGAACAATGGAATATGCTTATCTTTCTGTTAACAATGCTCAAACTTAGATTCTATTAAGTCAAATGCAATTATGTCTGTGATTAAGCATAGGGAAGGCTGAACTAGTTTTAGAGAATTCTTAATAAAGTCATGTGTGTCCTCCAAGTGAACTTTTAGGGAGAATCTTCTATTGAGCATCTGATACCTACGTGTAACTGGATATGTAAATGAATAAAACCGTTTGCACTGCTAAAATTATTATATAGTTAGGGAACTATCTAAACTATGTCCCTTATGAGCCAAATGCTTTCTTCTCTTAGACTCCTTAAAAAGAAGCCCCATCACTATTATCCAGGATCTTGAGTACCTTCAGCTATGTGGTCCACTGTCAGTCTTGACAGTGTATTACTTTCTAATGTGTATCATTACTTTATTTAAAAAAAACAGGTACATTAATGGAATAGAATTGAAGATGCAGAAATGAATCCATACACCTATGTTCACTTGATCTTTGACAAAGGAGCTAAAACCATCCAGTGGAAAAAAGACAGCATCTTCAACAAATGGTGCTAGGTCAACTGGCAGTCAACATGTAGAAGAATGCAAGTTTGTCTGTTCTTATCTCCCTTTACAAAGCTCAAGTCCAAGTGGATCAAAGACCTCCACATATAACCAGATCTAATAGAAGAGAAAATGGGGAAAAGTCTCGAACACATGGGCACAGAGAAAAGTTCCTGAACAGAACACCAATGGCTTATGCTCTAAGATCAAGAATCAACAAATGGGACCTCATGAAATTACAAAGCTTCTGTAAGGCAAAGGGCACTGTAAGTAGGACAAAACAGCAACCAACAGATTGGGAAAAGATCTTTACCAATCTTACATCTGATAGAGGGCTAATATCCAATGTATACAAAGAACTCAAGAAGCTAGACTCCAGAGATCCAAATAACCCTATCAAAAAATGGGGAAGACAGCTAAACAGAGAATTCTCAACTGAAGAAACTTGAAGGGCTAGAAGCACCTAAAGAAATGTTCAGCATCCTTAGTCATTAGGGAAATGCAAATCAAAACAACCCTGAGATTCCAGCTCACACCAGTCAGAATGGTTAAGACTCTGGTGACAGCAGATGCTGGCAAGGATGTGGAAAAAGAGGAGTACTCCTCCATTGCTGGTGGGAATGCAAGGTGGTACAACCACTCTGGAAATCAGTCTGATGCTTCCTCAGAAAATTGGACAGGGTATTACCTGAGAACCCAGCTATTCCACTCCTGGGCATATGCTCAGAAGATGTTCCAACATGTAATAAGGACACATGTTCCACTATGTTCATAGCAGCCATATTTATAATAGCCAGAAACTGGAAACAACCCAGATGTCCTTCAACAGAGGAATGGATACAGAAAATGTGCTACATTTACACAATGGAATACTACTCAGCTATTAAAAATAATGACTTCATGAAACTCTCAAATGGATGGAACTTGAAAATACCATCCTGAGTGAGGTAACTCAGTCACAAAAGAACATACACGGTATGTACTCACTGATAAGTGGATATTAGCCCAAAAGTTCGGAATACCCAAGATTCAATTCACAGACCATGTGAAGCCTAAGAAGGAAGACCAAAATGTGAATGCTTTAGTGCTTCTTAGAAGGGTGAACAAAACACTCAGAGGAGGAAATATGGAGATAAAGTGTGGAGCAAAGACTGAAGGAAAGGCCATCCACCAGAGACTGCCGCACCTGGAGATCCATCCCATATACAGCCACCAAACCTGGACGCTATTGTGGATGCCAGGAAGTGCTTGCTGACAGAAGCCTGATACTGCTGTCTCCTGAGAAGCTCTGCCAGAGCCTGACAAATACAGAGGAGGATGCTTGCAGTCAACCATTGGACCGAGCGAGGGAGGTCACCGATGGAGGAGTTAGAGAAGGAACTGAAGGAACTGAGGGGGTTTGCAACCCCATGGAGGGAGCAACAGTGTTAACAGGCCAGACCCTCCCTCCCCCCGAGCTCCTGGGGACTGGACCATCAATCAAAGAATATGCATGGAGGGACCCGTGGTGCTGGCTGCATATGTGGCAGAGGATGGCGTTGTTGGACATCTGTTGGAGGAGAGGCTCTTGAGTCTGAGGGTGTTCGATGCCCCAGTGTAAGGCAATGCCAGGGCAGGAAGATGGGAGTGGGTGGGTGGGTGGGGGAGCACCCTCATAGAGGCGTAAGGAGGGGGATGGGATAGAGGATTTCTGAAGAGGAGACCTGGAAAGGGGAAAACATTTCAAATGTAAATCAAGAAAATATCTAATAAAAAGAAAAAGAAAAAAATGTTTCCATAATTTTGCAATCAGTGGGAGCCTCTATGAATAAGAGACCTGGAACACCAGGCTTAAACCCAACCACAACTAGCAGGGAAATGCTTGCGTATGTTAGGAAATAATACTTAGACACTGCCTCTCCTTTACCAGTGGGTTACAGATACAAAGCAGTGCTTATTATTACAGCTTTTAGACTTAGACCACGTAAAAGCCATCTTCATTTGACTTTACTATTTCAGTTCTTTGAGACAGCAACTCAGTCCTTGTGGGCTTGAACTCATTAGCTGAAGGAACGTTTGCAGTAAGGCAAAGCCTAATATAATTATATTATCAAGAGGCCAAATAAATACCTGTAATCTAACAAATTCCTTTCGAGTGCATTTCTTTGTTATAGTGGCACATTCAAAACAGGTGCTTTTGGAGAACAGGTTTCATACCAAGACAAAGTACCATTCTTTTATGTGCCACGAACACATGTTCAAGTGGCCACTGTCCTTCCAATTTCACCAGCGATCATTTCATTTTAATCAGCTAATTGCTGATAGCCCAGATGAACATCTTGTGTGCAATTTTATTTAGCACGTTTCTCAGAATGACGGAAGTGTCAGAACTTCCCAGGTACACTGCTACAGATGGCAGCTGCAGTGGAAGAGTGTTGCCCCAAAACATCTGGAACCATTTTCAGAATGAAAGGGAATAAATATGCTTCTGGAGGAGATGCACATCTTTAGTGATCAGGTTCTTTAGAAGATTTCAAATTGCAGACATTTCCATCAAGTGTATAGCAATTAGATTTTTGATAAGAATTACAATTTGTGGGTTAAATTCTTTGATCAGAAGAAAAGGTCTAATAATTTTTAGAAGCTGGGCTCCAGTTAATAATTAGGGAGACTGTCCTTAAAAATATTTATATGTTTTTTTTTTTATTTTCTCAAGGATTTGGATAATATTTTATATATATAGCTGCAATTATATATCTCCACAGGGCCTTTAAAAACACTAGTCACCATTATAATGGAGCTAAAAGGCAAATCCATGAAACACACACACACACACACACACACACACACACACATATACTGCTAGGAAAGAAGATAGCAAAATTAATGGTTTTCCTTTTATCTCCACTAAATGGTGACTAGTATTGTTAAAGGCCCTGTGGAGACATATAATGGCCACTAATACATATATACACACATATATAAAGTATTGTAAATAATATATACATATGCATGTATATAAAGTGTAGATAAAGTAACTACTGCCTACTTGCAGCTAGCAAATCTTGCTGGGTGAATATTCATTTTTTTCAGTCTGTTAGTAGAATCTGCAGACCAGTGGCCTCAGGTGTTGGCTGATTCACTCCCAATCATCTCCCTGGAGGAACTGCAGTCATGTGTTTGATTCCCCTTCTATTTGACTGTCTGGTCTCTTTTGGTATCTTATGCACTGATGCAAAGACACAGGAAGTATTCTGCAATAACTTTGATAGGAGTACTCTGCCTGGAGAGGTCCTGAAGTGACAGACATATATAAATATATATATGGTGTCTATATATTTACTCACATCTATTTATGTACCTAGAAGGAACATGCATAAGGAGAACAAATAGGTGTTTATTTTTATACTATACCTGCTTGTGAATTTCAAGTTAAAAATAAATGAATGTAGTCCTTCTGTTAGTCAACTTTTTTAGTGCTATGAAAAACACCCAAGAGAAAACGTAAGGGATGAGAGATTTATTCTGCCTACCAGCTTCAGACACTACACTTGAGATGAAATAGCACAGCATATCAGGCACTGTGGGGTAGTGCTTCTCACCCAACCGTGGCCAGGAAGTAGAGAACATGGTAGCAAGCTTACAGGGCCAAGGTAGACCCTTAAAGGGCATAGCACCATTATTACATTTTGAATAAGACATGACTCCTGTGTAAAATGCTTGGTCTAAGGTTTCTCACATTTCTTTGGGTGGTATCATAAACTTCAGAAACTAGGTCCTAGTTGAAAGAAGTAGGCCACTGGGGCATGCATTTGAAAGTCCTATCTGTGGTAGGATGGAACACCATTTGCATACATGCCCCAGAATGATATGTAGGCTTCTATTTTTCAAAATCCTCTTTAATAAGGGTTCTTAAGTGATTGAACCTCCCTTATAGCTCCCTGACTAAAGGTAGGGAGAAAGATGGCTAGCAGGACAAGGGGAACGTGGACCTGTTTAGAAGGAGTTTTTTGAGGAGATTCCCATTCTTTGTTGTCAGTGGTCTAGTCCACTAGCAAAACACCAAACATGCATCAGAAACAGTTGCTCGGTTCAGAAGAAACCATGAGAGCATCATCCACTGTTTATTGGGTTATACTTGTATTCTTTCCAAATATCACCTGTCCTCTCAAAGTCTGTTCCAGCAAAACACTGCATGCCTCTCACCAGTCAGCTACCAGAAAAACACTACATGTCTGTTCTCAACAAAACATCCTCCCGTGTGTCTGCTGCAGCAAAACATCCTTTCGTAAGACAGCTTCCAGAAAAAACATCACATAACACAACCAAATATACAAGGAAACCAGAAATTCCCACTTCAGTGGTCTAGCTGGGTCTTGAGGTAGGTTGATTTCCAGTTTTCTGAGAGACTGCCATATGGATTTCCAAAGTAGTTTCATCCTACTACAAGGACATTTGCTCAACTATGTTCAGAGTAGCTTTATTTGTAATAGCCAAGAAACTGGAAACAACTTAGATGTCCCTCAACTGAAGAATAGATAAAGAAAATGTGGCACATTTACACAATAGAGTAGTACTAAGCTGTTATAAAAATAACAGCCTGAAATTTGCCGGCAAATGGACGGAATTAAAAAAACAAACCATTCTGCGTGAGGTAACTCAAACTCAGGAAGATAAATATGGTATGTAATCACCTATAAGTGGATATTAGATGTAAAGGGTTGTAATCCTCCAATCTACAGACCCAAGGAAGCTAAGTACCAAGGATGGCTCCTAGGGAGACTATGAATTTCCCTGGGAAGGGGAAGTAGAATAGATACCACCAGTAGATTTGAAGCAGGTGAGGACTTGAGGTACATCTCAGGGATGAGCTAGAAACTCCCAGGAATCTACAAGAGTGACAATGCTGTGATGATAGGAGATCATGTGAAATGTGACATGAGATAAAAATATATTAGTGCATGGCAAAAGTAGGAGTTTAAAACTCACAAGGGGAATAGGTTCCCATGACTGGCCTCATGCCATGATAATCAGACCCTCATTTTTTATCTTTATACTTCATATTTGATTTCATTCATCTGCAAGCATTCCATGGGATGTGTGTGTGTGTGTGTGTGTGTGTGTGTGTGTGTGTGCATCCTTGGTTTGCATGCTGAGTGTATGAGCACACAAAAACCATATTTTGTCATCACCAAGCTATATACTTCAGAGGCAGCAGCATAAGTATCAACAGGAAAACATATGGTATATTAAGGGGTAAGCTCTAAAACAAGGACAAAACCAAGAAAGAGAAGAAAGGTATTATGGTGAGATAAATGTGGGAACCAGGGAGTTCATGTGACCAAGGACATGTGAGTAAAGGGTGGAGGCATGAGATTGCATGGGACTTGCCTCATGGGGAAAGACAAGCATGTAATGCTCCTATTAGATCTCAATCTGATGCTCCAGATGCATCTCTAGTGTCCAAACCACAGCATGGAGATGACATCAAGCATTCTTTATCTTCTGCAATCATCTGACCATTTCTCCAGGTGGGTCTGCTCCATATTTGATTTAAGGCAGATCTCATAGGTGGTTTTCCTATATGCTGAGCAGAAGAAGCCTTGAGTGAGTGTGGATTATTGAAAAGGACCCTAATTCCTCAGACTCATGGGAACTGGTGAAGTCTTTGTGGGGGTTAGCTGGGGAAATGTCAGCCTTCCTCTTGTCCATGTGGGAATGCTGACAAAGTGTATAGAAATCATCCACCTCTGCTTCTTTATCCTGGATGTTTACATTCTGAGACTTTTCCCTTACAGATACCTCCCACTCCAACTGGCTAACTCTTCTTTCTGTGCTGGGGTTTGAGTTGTTGCACAGACAGAGTGAACACTAGATGCAGAGCCTACTAGATACAGTTTTCCTATCCATGGCTCTATGTGTCAGTCCTTTATTTCCTCACTGCCCCAGTCAGATTTTTATGTTTAAGCAACAGTCATCAAATATCTGCTTGTGTGCTACTAGGTTCTGTTCATTTCCTTCACAACAAAGTAGGATAGGAAATAAATTTTTCTTTTGGGGCAGTACTGAAGAAATTAAAGTTAAGAAATGAAGACAGAGGCAGAGACAGAGGAAAGGAGCAAGAGAGGAGAGAGAGAGAGAGAGAGAGAGAGAGAGAGAGAGAGAGAGGAAATGAAGGAAGGAAAGAAGGAAGAAAGGAAGTAAAAAGGAAAGAAGCATGTCTTCAAATAAAGATAAAGAAGCTGGAATGACATATGGACATTAGAAAACGGGACGATTTTTAAAACAATGCCACAGTTCACAGCTCAGGTCTTTACCATTAGAAATGGACTTATCTCTGTAACTTTTATATAACCATTCTTTGTCCTGTAAGTCTATTTCAGAAGTAAACAAGCCACAACAGTAAATAAGTAAAGCATTATATATATTTGAGGACAAGGGTGGGAAAAGGTATATTTATTTTCCCACGTTTCTTAAAGAAATCACACACAAACAACACAGAAGCCACATATCCTTCTCAGTTCAGAATGGCCTTCGCTTTTAATTTCAGATCCAAATAAGTATTTTGAAAGAAGTACAATTCATTGATATTTATTTTTATAACAGGAGAATATTGGTGTTGGTTTTCACAAGCAGGAGTGAAATACAACCAATTCCGCTTCCTTCAAACCTTTAAGAATAAACTGAAACAATAAGTGTCATTTACAGTGGAAAGATATAGAAATGACTGTCATCGATTCTCAGTTCCTGGTGGGGAGGGAATCTCAGGCACCAGAAGAGCTCAGATCTGAGTTGACATGTCTAGATAAAGGTGGGTAGATTCACATTCTTCCAGGGCATTTTGGGAAGCTGCACATGCTTGGCTTTGCAAACACTAGTGGCTTGTAGGAGTCAGAAAAGCCCTTGAGTTTTCTTTTGTCTTAGTCCTATTGGACATATGCTTCCTGATACTGGCCCATTCTTTCATTCTTTGCCGTTCTGTGCCTTTCCCCTGAGTACAATTTTGGGGGGGGGGGGCGGTTGGCGGGGAAAATCGGAGAGTGGCCTGTTCATGACATAGTAGACTTCCCTGCCTGTGATGTGAATTGTGTTATTTAGCTAGATCCATCTTGCTACTATAATAGGAGTCCAACAGCTATCCAAAGCTCACCCATTGTTTTCTATTCATTTCTTCTGCCGTTGGTAATTCTTTACCATGGATCTATAATTTAGGTGTAAGGGAGACTAGGTCTTTTTATTCTCATCTCTTAAGGGAGTTCTATAATTGAATAGGTCTTATAACACAATCAGTTCTTGGAATTTTTTAAATGACTTGCTTTATTAGTCTTGTTTTGCTGTTGATGTAAAAGACCCCCAAACTGAATTCAGGCTCAATAATGTTCCCACTATCATTGCTTGTACTGTAATGGCTCTACATAAAAGACCTATAAAACAAACTGTACTCTTGCATAATGCTTAGTCAGCCACCCTTAGCAGTTACCAGAACCTTTCTGTCTCCCATTAGCGTAACTTTGTCTTTAACACACTGAATGTGATGGGTTTGAAATTTAGTCTTCTTAAAAAGCAATACAAAACAAAACCACAGACCTCTCTTTTCTCCATACACTTTTGTCCTTTATTCTCTTTTACAGAAAAGAGATTATTTTCATATAATACATTCTGATTACCCTTTTCCGCCTCTACGTCTTCTCAGATTCACCCCATCTTCCTTCTCACGAAGATCCTGATCCTCTCTATCATTAGGAAGCAAATGGATATCTATCTAAAATAAAATAATAAAATAAGATAAATAAAAAAGAGACAAATCAAAATATGGCAAAACAATCAAAGAAGAAAAAGGGCCAGTGAAAAACACAACACATGCGTATAGCTACAGAGACACACAGTTGCACACTCTGGAATCCTATAAAAATTAATCAACATCCAAAGCTATAATATATAAGCAAAGGGCCTATAAGGTAGAAAACAGCAACAAAAATGCCTTGACTTAACATTATGAGACAAAGAACCCCTATGATGCTATAGAGTTTGTTTCCTGTTGATGATCTACTGCTGGGTCTGCCATTAAGAGTAGATTGTCTCTCCATTGAGACTTCCTTGGATAAAAACAATTTTTTGTTTGTAAATGGCTAAAAATTCAAAATAGCTTCTTGTTAGGTGTGTGTGTGTGTGTGTGTGTGTGTGTGTGTGTGTGTGTGTATGTCCATTTCTCCTTTCAGCTCTAGGATCCCGGGCAGTGGTGGCGCACGCCTTTAATCCCAGAACTCGGGAGGCAGAGGCAGGCAGATTTCTGAGTTTGAGGCCAGCCTGGTCTACAGAGTGAGTTCCAGGACAGCCAGGGCTATACAGAGAAACCTTGTCTCGAACCCCCCCCCCCCCCAAAAAAGACCCATGTACTTGCTGCTTCAGTCTCTGTGAGTTCATTTGTGTGCCAGCCCTGGTGTCTTCTATCCCTCTGTCTCTTCTATTCTTTCTTTCTTTCCTTCTGCAGAGTTTCCTGAGTTCCTAGAGGAGAGATTTGATGGAGACATCTCTCTCAGGGCTGAGTGTTTCAAGGTCTCTCACTCTCTGCATAGTATTTGGCTGTTTTGTATTTGTTCCCATCTGCTAAAGAGGAAACCTCTCTAATGATGGCTAGGCAAGGCACTAATCTGTAAGTATGATCAGAATGCCATTAGGAGTCATTTTATTTCTACATTCCTTTATCAGAACAGTAGTATTTGGTTTTCCCCCAGCTCCCTAGACTGTTTAGTCTCAGGTTCTTGGCCACCCAAGCAGAGTCAGATATGGGCCTTAATAGAGTAGGACTAAATCAAATCAAATATTGGTTGGTTTCTCCCACAGGCTTTGTGCCATTACTGTACCAGAATATTTTGCAGGCTGACCACTCTTGTAGAATGAAGGGTTGGTGTTTACCTTTCTCCTTTGGTAATACACACAGTACCTTCCAGTAACACAATTACTTCCTAGGGGTCAAATTTCTTTTTAGGCACCAACTCAACTTCTCCTCGTTCAATGAATTGTGTAGGTGTTGTCTTCAGCAATAAGGCTTTACTGTCAGTTTGCAGAGAGCAACCAATAATAAGAGCAAGATTAATAGCATTGGTTGTTCTGGGGGTCCCCATGGGATCCTTATAACCAAAAATTAGTTTAGCTGTAACCAATTCCAGGTACTGGAAGCTTCATTTGGCAAAAAGAGATGCTAGCTGGGGCTCTATTTCCCCATTATTTGGCCATTTTATTTAAACCACTTTCATAAATGTATATATTAAATGAAGCTTCTACTGTGGTAAGTTTCCATACTTGTAACTTTAATTTTTTTCAAACCTTACTTTTAATGATAGTTCTTAAATGCTTTAACCAACTTTCTAGCCCACCACTCACCGTAGGTACTGGAAAAGAAAGGATATGGGGAGAAGTGGACCTGTTTAGAAAGGTTCTTTGGAGAAGATCCCATCAGCATTGTCAGGAAATCAGTAGTTCAGCTCACAGGTGGCAGCTCGATCCACTCGCAAACACTTCACTGATATACCAGTCCAGTTCGGTAGTGTTGGGATAGCAGCAGTGGTGGAACGACCTAGTGGAAATGGGCAGGCCTTAGGCAAATCGGCACAAGTCAGCAGGAGGGACCAAGAGGGATGCCAGTAGAAGTTCTTGGCTGCACTTCTCTCAGTGAAGAGAAGATCAGCAAAGAGGTAAGACCCACAAGTGTTGCACAGCTAGCTCTACCAGCAAGCCAAGCCCAGTCTCTGTCACAGGCCATTGGGTCCTCCTCATACCCTCCAAACATCATGTGTCCAACATGGATTTTGCCTCACCAACTGAGTCTGTCTCAGCTGATATCACTCTGCCAATCAGCCCAAGTCCGCGGAAGCAGCAAGAAACCACAGTATAACGTCAGAAGTTTCTTGATGTGTTTCTCTCTAAGAAGTCCCGACAAATACAGCTCAGCTACACAATGTAAGGCAGACCAATACATGTGTGTAGTTAGCAAAGAATCCTTCATCGCGTGCCCTTTCACGTGCTTGCTTTAGCAGAACATCCTTTCTCCTGTGTCTGCCTCAGTGAAGCGTTCTTTCCCATGGTTGCCCCAGAAAAACACCACGCAACACAACTGACTTTCCAAAGAATCCTTAAGTTTCCACTTCATATACTCCCCTTAGTTTCAGCTGTCCCTCCTCATATTTCAACCCTTGTCCTTGTCCCTCATTCCCCTGCTTGATTGTCAAACTCCAGTCCCCCACATCCATCCATAACGATCTATTCTATTTAACTTTTCTAAGGAGATCCATCCATTCCCCTTAGTCTCTTACTCTCTATCTACCTAAACTCCGTGGTTGTGTGGATTCTAGCTTGCTTATAAATGACTTAACAGCGAACATCACATAGAAGTGAATACATATCCTATTTGTCTTTCTGAGTCTGAGTTATTCACTCAGGATGATTTTTTTCTAGTTCCATCCATTTATCTGTGAATTTCATAATTTCATTTTTTAATGATTAAGGAATAGTCCATTGGATAAATGTAGCACATCTTTATCCCATTCTTCTGTTGAGGGACATCTACATTGTTTCCAATTTCTGACTACTAAGAATAGAGGAACAGTGAACATGGTTGAGCAGGTGTCTAGTCTCTGTAGTTGGATAAAGTGTCTTTTCGGTGTATGCTCGAGAGCGGTGTAACTGGATCTTGAAGTTGATTGATTCCCATCTTACTGAGAAACAACCACACTGATTTTGCAGTGGCCATACAAGTTTGCACTCCCACCAGCATTGTCTGAGTGTTCTTCTTACTCTACATCCTTGCCAGCATGACCTTTATTTATTTTATTGATCTTGGCCATTCTGATTGGTGTAAGAGTAAATCTCAAGGTAGTTTTTATTTGAATTTCTCTGATGACTAAGGGCATTAACAATTTCTTTAAGTGTTTCTCAGCCATTTCTATTTCTTCTTTTAAGAATTCTCTGTTTAGATCTGTACCCCATTTTAAAAATTGAGTTATTTGTTTTCTTGATGTTCATTTTTTTCTTTATGTATTTTTGATATTAACACTTTATCATATATGTAGTTGCTAAAAATATTTTTCCATTCTGTAGTCTGATACTTTGTCCAAATGACAGTGTCCTTTGCCATGCATAAGCTTTTCATTTTCATAAACCCATTTACGTATGTATGTATGTATTTATGTATGCATACATGCATTTTTAGAGTAAACAATGTTTACTTTATTTACTAACATCTTTTAAATTTATTTATAGTTTATCTTTATTTATTTATATTTGCCATATTTTATTTTATTTATATATTATTTACATTTTCTTTTCCTCCCAACATACTATTTTTATTAATTACTGTAACTTTCAGCATCTTTCTACTTTTCTGAGTCATATCCTTGTAGAGGTATTTACTTTATAATGCAGCCAGTCTACTTGGTCCAAATCCTGCCTGATGACTATTTGGAGCAAAATTTCTTAGATTTCCTGTGCCTTTGTTTTCTGGCATAAATCGACATGGAATGCCTAGTGTTTTAGAGTTTTTATGAGCGTATCAATTGACATGCTGAGTTGTTAAAGCTGAACTGTTGTAACAGTCAGTTATTAGCTTTGATATTATCACTGTGTAAGAGGAACAAATGGCTACCACTATCATCTCATATGTTCAAACATAAATTGATCTTTTTACCCAACATCTTGTTCTAAGATGGGCTGCTCAGTGTCCATCCTGTCCATGTTCACTACTGATCTTATTAATTTGAGAAACAGTTACCATCCACGTTTCCTAAAACACAGAAATGAATAATGAGGACTTGGCGGAGTAGGTAAGACAATTTTCTGGGGAAATGTATCTGTCCCTACAGATATTTCTCTTTTGTCTGCTGGAAAATGGCTCAGATAACTATAGCTCCATCAACCCTCCTGGATCATGAGGCAAACTCAATTTGTGGAGCAGAAAGTCTGAAGAATTTCACAGTCTATGTATCTGTAGAACACCGTCCCAGCTGCAGTTTGTGGTCCTCTGTACCTACTCTACATGAAGAGAAAATATGCTCGGATTTCTACAAACAACATCAGAATATCTTTTCTAATTGACACATCAAATAAATAGTGAATATATTCAATTTAAAAGATCTTTTTCTATGTTCTTTCCAACTTTTTCTCTGACAGAAGATATCCATTTTGATCTCAGTTCTTTTGATAGAGTCACTGTAAGTAGTCTTGACTATCCTGGTACTTGCTGCAGAGACCAAACTGGCCACAAACTCATGGCAATCTTCCTACTCTACCACACAAAAGTTGAACACTACACATGACTGAAGACTTTTTCTCCGTTTTAAGTGTTTTCTGATTTAAAAGGTATTCGAAATTGAACCTCAGGCCCTGCGTATGTTCCACAAATTCTCCAGCATGCTCCAGCTCTATTCTCTGAACTTGATCCCAGTAAGCAGGACAAATGTCTTTCCCTCAGTCTCTGGCTGTTAAATTAGGAGTTTTTGCAAAATTATTTGTGGCTGTTCCATATTTCCAAAGCCTGTCTATAAAATCACTATTTCCATTTTAAAATGTGGTAGTGTTAGCATGCCCTTTTACAGAAGGCTCTCTTAGTTTACCTCTTTTTGCTTCTCAATCATTGCATTTGCTTGTCTTTAAGTTAGGGATAGATTTTTGTAAATCTGTTTACTAGTATGAAGTTTAGTTACAGACACAGAAGTGGGGGGGAGTGCTTTTTGATTAGCTGTTTTTTTTTTGTGTGTGTATTTGTTTTTTGTTTTGTTTTTGTAGTATTTTGTTAAGTGGCCTTAGCAAACCTTTGATCCTTTGAATTCTTTGCCTCAGTCATTTCACTCAAGCACTGGCCTTCTTTCCACTGGGTTCTCAAGTAAATCATAATATCACCACTGTATTCATGATCACTTTGGTAGTGTGTACTTACATTTTTATATCATTAGGCCTTGCCTTCTTCATGGACAGGGGTTGTCACTTTGCTGTATCTGTATTTATGTGTTTGAGTATAGATGTGTGTGTGTGTGTGTGTGTGTATGTGTATGTTGCAAGGTGGATGTCCATACATAAATAACATACATGGAGCCTGAAGGACAGCCTTGGATGATATCCCTTATGTTTCATTCATATTTCCCATCAGCCAGAGCTTCTCCCTAGCCTGAAGCTTGCCAAGTAGGCTATCCTGAGTAACAAGGGTGGCTCAGGGATCCCGCCATCTCTGGGACTACAAGGACATTCCACCTAACTAACTTTTTACGTGGGTCTTCTGACATTGTGTCACAGGTCTTCATGCTTGCAGAATAAGTCCTTTACTGACTGAGCTCTCTCCCCAGCCTTGTGATAATTCTTAGGAATTATATTGATATCAGGTCTCTACTTGAAATCTTTTGTTTTGCATACACATGGACTCAAACAGCCATTCAGTGCAACGTTGTGATAAATGTGATGGAAGGCATTCTTTCCTTATTGAGAGAAGCTATACATTTACCATGGTTCTTAGTCAAATCCCAGTATGCTCTACAGAGAAAACACCTTCTGAGCTAGTACTGCAAACCTCAGTGCTCTTGCTACGGTTGTTGGCTTAGCCTGTGTTAGAGAACACTGGAGAAGTCCACTGATCAATAAAGACACTCATGAATATCTCTGCCCCAAGTCTTCATTCCTCAGAAGTTCCTTGTGTTAAGTATGTTAGCCACTGTTAGACAGCAATAGGAAAGAAAATATGCAAATTACTATCTAAAGTGTTCTGTCAGTTTTCTCCTTTTAGACCAATAAGTCTTTGATCAGCCATAGTATGTTACTCCAAGGTCATCATAGTTATACTAACACCTATTTCTTATCTAAGGTTCATCTTTGTGCTTGTTGGTGATTTGTTAACCTAATACAAGCCAGGGTTGTCTGGAAGAGGAAACTTCGACTAAGAAAATGCTTCCATCAGATTGGCCTGTAGGCAAGCCTGTGGTGCATTTTCTTAATAATCATTGATGTGTGAAGGCTCAGCACACTGTGGGCAGTACCACCACTGAGCCCATGGGTCTGGGTTATATAAGAAACCAAGCTGAGCAAGCCGCTAAGCAAAGTTCCTTGTGGTCTCTGTTTTAGTTCCTGTCTTCAGATTCCTCCTTTGAGTTCCTGCTTTGGCTTCCCTGATAAATGACCTGTAACCTGTAAGGCAAATAAACCCTTTCCACCTCGAGTTGTTTTTTGCTCATGGTCTTTACCACCACAACAGGAGGCAAACCAAGGGTATCTTTAAATAAAATGACTGTGAACAGAATATACAGGTTGTTAACATCTTTTGTTTCTTTTCTTAATTGTCATGCATCAACATTTCCCCTCACCCTTCTCCTCACCCTTAGAAAAAACAGAAAGAGGAAAAAAAAAAAAAAAAAAAAGAAGAAGAAGAGACAGTGGTACTCAGTGTCCTTATTTGGGAAACAGCTTGATTTACTTTAGGAAACCTTCTAAAAGTTGTTAGCACTACAGTATAGCTATCCAGTAACTTTTAAACTTTGGTAGATAGTGATGAATCTTTCTGTTAAACTTTATTTCTTACTCAAATCTTCCTTTCCAATGAGGTTCTTTTAAGCTACCTTCACCTGAATAAAATTTTTATTCTTCCCCCACTAAGCTCATATTTCTTTTCTTACTTCATGTTCACCTGAGTACATGTAATTATCAGACTATCTAACTTTTAAAAAGCTGAGGCTTTTGTGTGTTAATTTACCATATATCAAAACTCCATTTTGATCCATGACTGATGTCCAAACAATGCTTGCTGATAGAATTAGCCAATTAATTAATGTGGGAATGATCCCAAATAGCTGTTTTTAAAAAGTTAGTCTTTTTTAAAAAAAATATCTAGTAAGAACCTCAGAATCCTTGAAAGTCTTTAAATTAAGTAAAATTTATTTTATGCATATGGGTATTTTGTCTGCCTATATGTATGTATACCATGTATATGCCTGGTACCCACACAGGCCAGAAGAGGGTATCAGGTTCCCTTGAACTGGGGTTACAGATGGCTGTAAGCCACCATGTGGATGCTGAGAATTGAACACGGGTCCTGTGCAAAAGCAGACAGTGCCTTTGACCACTACTGAACCATCTTCCAACCACAAGGATTTTTTTCAATATGTTTTATTGAACCTGGATATTCTTAACATCAGTATTAATTGCTTAGAAAATAATAGATTCTGTTAGAATCTCCATATTAGGGTTCAGATTCCGAGCTTTGCATCTCCCCATCAGTGAAAGTGGAAGAGTATTTTAAACTTTTATAAGAAAAGTCTCTACCCCTTCCTCTCAATTTATTTCAGCTTGTTAAAATATTTTCTCTCTTAATTATTTTCTACTTTCATTTTTATTATGCAAAATTATTCAGAATAAAACATGCATATTCTAAAAAAAAAAAAAAAGTAACATGCGGACAGTGTTGCAAAACTCCAGGTGGGAGCTGTGACTGTCATGTAAAAATGACATATGTAAACGTTATAAAATATACAACTGAAGTGTTTGAAGGAGAAAGGTGTCATTTTGGGGAGAGTTATTCTCAAAGTCACAAGAAAAAATGGGAAGTGATCCCACCTGTTCCTTCTGGAGGTTCACATTGCATTGCCGTGTTTAGTGGCAATTTGTGTGCTGTATTACAAACAATTTAAATAAATAAAAAAAGACAAGCTCTTGCCTTCTGGAAAATAGACCAGTCAGAAAATGAGGCATAGTTGTAGAATTAAATATGTTCCTTGAGTTGATAGAACCAGTTATATGATACAAGAAGGCACAAAACTGGAGCCATACTTCTTTGGATTTATTTGCATGATATACTTTTAAAAATTCAGAATGTTTGTCTAAACCCTCAGCCCCAGGGAGCAGGAATCAGACCTTAGGGACTTGGTCTGGGGAGGCTTCTAGGAAGTAATCACATAGTGCTGCCTGCCTATCCCATGTAGGAGCATAGCCAGCCAGCCCATCTTGAGCAGCTTTGTCCACAGAGTCCCAGAGTAACAGTCAAGTAGTTTTGTTCTCTTCCTTGTGTCTTTGGAAAACAGCTGAGAGCCCTGAGAATCTATTGGGTATCCCTTTAACCTTCTGTGGTTCCAAGAAATAGTTGAACAGCCCATAGCCAAGAGCTTCATCTACTTGAGTTCTGTGGAATAGATATTCTGTCCCATCCCCCTGTCCTTGAAGTATGAAGAAGCTGAGGAGAACCTTGAGCTAGCTGGCTGCATGGGCTTCACTGAGTCATAAGTGCTGTCTGCAGGCACTGACAAGTATCCTGTCTCAGTCTACAGTCTACTATCCTCCGTGCAGCCCAGACACTTGACATGTTCCTTGCTACTATGTGTGCTGCACCATAACTACATGATGCCTCCCAGACATCTCTGACCTTCCATGCTCCACAGAAACTAATATGTGCCCCATACACGCACCATGATCAGAGCTGCTTGCAACCCTGCCCGTTTAGGGTCAAACCTGTCCTCTATGACCTCTGTGACATCATTAAGTGAATAAACCCATACAGTACGTTTTTCCCAGAAACATAAATAAAATGTTCATTGAAAAACGAAAGGCATAAACAATTCAGTGAAACAATTGCTAAAAAGGTTTTGAATCTTTTTGTAAGATGTGGACACGCAGGCCCAGGAAGTTCAAAGGATCCCTAATATCCTGGACCAAAAAATATTCTTGCCATGGCATATTACAGTCAAACTGTTGCAAATATGAGACTATTAGAAGTTTGAAAACAGCAAATGAAACATGTCCCAAAGCTTACGGAAGAAGCCTTGTTAGACTGATACCAAATCACCAGACATACCATGTCAGGACAGAGTAGGATGCCACTTCAAAGTCTTGGAGGAAAGAAAACACCAAAGAATACTGTGACCCACAAAACTCTCCTTGAGAAGTGAAGGAGAAATACTTGTGAAACAAGCAAAGACAGAACACTTGTGACCTTCAAGCCAGCCCTGGGACATATGCTCAAGGGTGGCCTTATGTTAGAAGGAGAGGAAGAAACGACAGGAAAGCACAGCACTCAAGAAGAGCAATGCATAAAATAGAAAAGGGAAAAAAATCAGACCCTGTGTATAATAAACCCACCCAATCCTAGAGCTGAACCACAGGAGAAAGAAAGAACAAAAATGTGCAAATACCCAGCAAACCAGACTGACTTGCTCCCTTAAAAGACCGACCAGCAGAATGAATTAAAAATAAACGCAAAACAGCTTCAAAGCAAGAGTAGTCCAGATCTAAAGCTAACGATACCTGCCCTTGGCAAACTCACTTTAGTGTTAAAGGCACATGCAGACTGGAAGGGAATGGGTGGGAAGAGACAGAAGATGAACATAGGCATCTTAAATAAAGAGAAGTAACTACGTTTATATTTGACAAAACATACTTGAAGTGAAAACTGGAGATAGGAAGGTCATTACATAATTAAAGAGAGAGAGACTGATTTTAAAAGAAACAAAATAATAGGAGATGCATATTCATTCAACACAAGAGAACCCAATAACATAAATCAAACACTGTAAGCCTATGGTTGGTAATGTCGCTTTCTTTCTTTGGTATAGTGCTAGAGATCTCAGTCTTTTGTATGACAGTCAAGTGCTGTATTGCTAAGCTACCCACCAATTTAAAAAATTGTCAGTCTAAACGAAAAGACAGATTCTATGAAAATAACTGGCAGGGAGTTCAACACTCTACTTCTATCAGTAGAATGATCACAAAATTATTAAAGAAACATTGAACAAAAGAATATTCACAAAGAAACATTGGAGCTATACTAAATTCAAAGAAATATTTCATCCAACATGCAAGCACATGATGTAATCACTAGGAGAGAGTACATGCTCATTCACAAACTAAGTCTCAGCAAATTAAAACAATCGAAATTATGGCATTTATTTTTTCTGAGCAATATGGAATAAGAGTAGATATCAACAATATGATTAATATTAAAGTTGTACAAAGAAACATGGAAATAACTCAGCGTCATTTTGGATTGGATTGATGAAGAAATAAAATGGAAAGCATAATTATAAAGTATTTAAAAAAAGAAAGAATAAACTGAACCCCAAATTAATAAAAGGGAAGAAATTACAAAGATGAGAACACAGATGAAGACTGAAAATAAGTATAATAGATCAAATAGTTGCTTCTTTTGGAATGATAAAAAAAAGATTGTTCAACTTTCAGTTAAACTAAATGAGGGCAAGAGTGAGTAAGAGCGAACAAACGAGCAAGAAAGAAAGAGCAAGAGAATGAGAGAGAGAGAGAGAGAGAGAGAGAGAGAATGAGATATCTCAGTACAGCAAAAATCAGAAAACCTAGAGGATATGAATACATTCTTCCTAGGTACAGATTGCCTAAGAACATGAAATAGGCGAACACAGCTAACTGTACAGGCTGGTAAGAAATAGGCG
>JADRCH010000006.1:4424628-4510416 GCA_019843965.1 Rhynchomys soricoides | reverse complement strand
TCTTCTTCTTCTTCTTCTTCTTCTTCTTCTTCTTCTTCTTCTTCTTCTTCTTCTTCTTCTTCTTCCTCTTCCTCTTCCTCTTCTTCTTCTTCTACAAAACTATAACCCAATTGTAAGTATGACTTATAAATATGGAGAGGATTCTAAGTGATTATCAATATTTTCAGTGATATTTTTATATTTTATCAGCAAAAGCTGAGACTTTCTTTCCTGTTATTTTTCTTTATATCCCCTCTTCTTTTATTCTGGAGGTACCCACCTTTCATTAATGCTCCTCTTTTATGAAGAATTCTTGTTATGCTTATAATTCTAGCCAGAAATCGTGCATATGCACCCCCATAACATGGCCTATTTATTTTATAAAGGGAAGCTTCTCCTCCTCTTCCTTCTTATTCTTTTCTGGTACAGTCAGGATATGCAAAAGTAGATAATAAAATAATGAATATAAAAAGTAAACATCTAGATAAGATGGAAATAACCAAAGTTGTGAATGAAATGACCCAGGAGTTTTTTGTTTGCAAAACCTTTCCCATTCTAAGCATCATAATTAAACACCTGTTAAGAGTCAGAGAAACTGTATGTCAATTTTTCTAAATTGTTCCATGGTCTTAGATATTGGCTTAGTTTAGGAACTCAACCCAGAAAACCTATGAGTTTCCATTTCAGATATAGAATGATTACTTGGCAATTCTATATGTAGAGGTGATGTAGAGGTGATAGGACTTGTGCCTTAGGACCACAGACCTAAAACTATCAGTCACACACACACACACACACACACAAACACACACACACACACACACACACATACACACACACACACGATTGAAATGCACTGCTTTGCACACATTTCATGGTAAGGAAATATGTAAATACTGTCACAGACTTGCAAATTAAAGGTTAGCTTATAGAAGTAGATCTTGGAAAGACATGGCTTAAGAGTTATTATCTAATGATGAACTGCAGGTAAACTGAAATTCCATGGAAAATTCTAATTCCAGATATGGACCAGTGTGGCTCATAATGCAGGCTGAAGACATGAGGTGGCAGGCAGGTGTTTGAGGAGTGCGTGGATACATGGTGTATTCCTTGGGGCACAGGTCACTGAGGTTCATCTTTTTGCATCGGTCTCATTTATTTCATGAAGAAGACAATGTGTAAACAAATAAGTATTTTTGTAATAGCCTCATATTGTTCTCTAGTCTATCTATTGCAGAGAAACATATTTATATTCTTAAAATAAGGGTCAGAGTATAGATGATTCTACTTTCTCAAAACTTGGAATAGGAGAAATGATTTATTTGAAATGATAACTTTATTGATTAAGGATTGGCGAAAGTATTGCACACAACCTGTTCTAGGCATGTTAGCTCATGCTTGGAGCATATTCTGGCTACTGCCACTGTCAGCAAATCAGATCTATTCCATGTCATTGTCCATTATACTGTGTGTTCTATACAATAAAGCTAAGCAGGCATAGTTCTGGGATTCTCCTGAGTTGATGCTTGGAGAGAGGAGGCAGCAGGCACTCCTCAAATTACAGGTGTAGTGTCTTTATGTCACCTGCCTCAAATCAATTCTATGCTTGGGCCGTATTCTTTATTGTTGGTAGATAGGAAGAGAGATGGATGGCTCATTGTGTGCCAAAGAAAGAATGTTGGGAGGAATTGAGTGCCCAAGAGAGGCCAAAGCAGGCTGCTGCCCCCGTAGAGGCTGTACTCTCCTGGAGGATGGGTGTTATTAGAAGTCATCTCTTCTTCCTACATAACAGAAGAATGAACTCACGAATTCTCTTCTTACTGTGGTATCTGTCATATACACTACCTTCATATTCATGAAACTTAAAGGACAATAAATATTTAAGTCATCCTTTATGTCATAGATCTAAGAGAGTCCTAAGACATTTGACGTTCTTTTGTTCTTACCCTTAGTCATAAACACTGTTTTGAATTTTGATAAATCTTTCCTTTGTTTATATTTCCCACATGTGTGTGTGTGTGTGTGTGTGTATGTATGTGAGTGTGCATATGTATGTATGTATGTATATCTCTATGCAATACAATCTGTTTGGAATTCATTGAACTTTAATATTAAGATTTATAATCTTAATAAAATGTTGAAAGATCTTAGACCAACAGGTACGTGTTAATGTATTTGCAAATAGAGCACAAGCTTGGGTAAGACAGGAAGGGCCATGTTGTTCCATTGATCAATTAGAATTCTCCTCTCCTGTGCGAACATTGCAGAAGTATGAAAATGAGTTCTCTTCTTTTATTTCCATGTTAGAAAAATATATGTCTTTTATTCAATGCAAGTGGCCAAATTAAGAGAGCCATAAAATGGCATTTGATTTTCTTCTCTGAACTTCTGTCTCTCCATGCATGATCTCTAGATTCAATAAGTCAGCAGCCATTTGGCTTCTCGAACTAAAACCAAGGGTAATTCCTGGACCTTCTCTTGCCTTCTCACCCTGACCCTGCCTTCCTACAGATACTCAGTCTACATTCCGTGAGAATTGCTCCTTACTGCCTGCAGTGGCCTTGCAATGGCTTCCTTCTGTCTGCTTTCTCTCCTAGAAGCCATTCTTAGCCTGACTTCCAGGGCGATGATTTAGAATTGTAAATGAGATCATATCCTTATCTATTCTAACCACCCAGAAGCTTTCCATCTCATTCAGTGTGAAATCTAAACTTGACCAAAGCAAGAAAGACTCAACACTCCGTGTTGTTGATGTTGGCTGTGCCTCTGACCTTACCTGTTACACTTTGCAAGAACCCCAAACACATTGCTTCCTTTCTTTGGCACCGACACCAGCTTTTCCTTTTTCTGGGGTATGCTCAGGTGGATCTTTGAAGAATATTCTTGTTCAGGTCTTGGTCTTAATTTCACTTGTTGAATATAGTCTCTGCCATGATCTTCCTTCTACGCTCTCCTTTTAGACCACTCATTTTCTTTTCTGTGTACTGCTAGTACTATCAGACATCATTCTGTTGTCCAGTTTGTTTATTTTCCTCTTTGTAAAATTAAGGCTTCAAGTGAACTCATCTTTCTTGTTTGGTACTGTGTTCCTGGCACTTTTAATGCATGGCATTTAGACCCTAAATATAATTTTGGGTAATAAGTGACTAAAGTCGGAGAAAAATAAAAGTGACTTTTGTTTACTGGATTAAACCATTGTACACTGTTTAGTGCAAAAGCTTTTGGTCTAAGCAAAAGGTTTGAGCCTTGGCAATCATTCCAGCCTACTTAAAAGAATTAGCACTAGGAAACTTTTAAAGAAGACTTACACTACCCAAGGTATTCCCCTACATCCTTCCTATCTACTAGCACATGAGGTAGATAATATTATTTCAAATTTAAAACATGAGAAAATTGAGGTTCCTGAAAGTCAGTGGCAGTAGAGATGGAATTTGAATTAATCAGCCTGCCTAGTAAGTCAGGTGGCTCAGCCACAGAAGTCAGGTGGCTCAGCCAAAGAAGTCAGGTGGCTCAGTCACAGAAGTCAGGTGGCTTAGCTAAAGAAGTCAGGTGGCTCAGCCAAAGAGGTCAGGTGGCTCAGCCTCAGAAGTGAGGTGGCTCAGTGAAAGAAGTCAGGTGGCTCAGCCACAGATCTCTCTTCATTGATCTCTCACCAGTCATGCTTTCCTAAGCATGGATCTATTGTCCAATCGATAGAATGGTAGTGTACCTTGATGTTTTATTTATTTTTTTGTTTAAAAGATGAAGAAAGATAACAATCAGGTAAGTATAAGAACAATTACACATTAATTATGACATGAAAACTTAATAACAATGTAAAGAGTGCCAACATGCATTTTCTATACTTTTAAAAGAGCTCTGAGCAAGAAACAATGCATTTATTAATCAGCAACACATGGACTTTTTGGTAAACATCCACTCGTGCTTAGTCTGGATTGAGCTTTGACTATCTTTTCTTTTTAGCTTGAAGCTTTTAGAAGGGCATCTGGAAGTGGTTTGAATTTTGTCTAGCCCAAGGGTTTGAGTTTTAAAAAAAAAGGAAAAGAAAAGGGACCATGACTTCCAGAAAGTGAAGCATAAAGGAAATGCCTGGTAGAAGCTCATATGCAAAACCAGGGTACTGTCAAAACCAGGGAGGAGAGTGAGAAACTGTGGCAGAGTTCAAATCCACTAACAGGCTCATCAGGATTCTTTAGCACCACTAGGTCTACTGAGGTGACCTTTTCACTATGCTAGGAATCAAGACATACAGTTCTTATATAAGCCAATATATATGGTGTTATGCTATATTGAACATCTCTTTAGGAAACAGAGCATGACCTCACATCCTGTCAAGGAATATGACTTTTGCATATATGATCATATTATTCTTTAACTTAGAAAAATGAGCATAGGATAGTAGCTATGGAGGAGAGTTATTGGAAGTTTGTAACACTTTAAGCTGGGAAGCACTGGAGATTCTCAATCCCTAATGTCAAACTTAGACTATACCTCAAATGAACAGGAAAGACCAGCCAACACGTTTTGGGACTCCGCAATCATCATGTTGTAGAGGGTACCAGGGGTTTTATATTGTCAACTTACACTTTAAAACTTTGAAATTTTGAAGTGCCATATATTTTCATTTCCTCTTTAGTTTGACCATTTGACCTAAGGAATGAAATTCAGCTTAAGGAAATTTAATACTGAGCTCTTTTCCAGTTGTCTCTATCAGATATGTAGTATTAAATAAATGTGACATGCTCTGTTGAATGGAAGGGAATTTAAAAATGTTTTACTTGAAGGGTGGAGGAGGCAGAGTTTTGTAAATTCTTAAATGTATAGTAGACAGAGTCACAGGTTTGGGGAAGTGTGTTAGGGTCTCTCAAGCTGCTCATCCAGAAATTAACTTTGTTTGACACCATGGGACCTGCAAGATGAGTAGTTCTCAAATTCCTGTCTCTTCCAACACTAATTCCTATTCCAGTTCATACATGCATATCATATATTTTGGTCATTTTTATTCCTATTATCCTTTCATGCCTTACCCCTGTGATGGTTTGTATATTCTTGGCCCTATTAGAAGGTGTGGCCCTGTTGGTATAGGTGTGTCACTGTGGGTGTGGGCTATAACACCCTTACCCTAGCTGCCTGAAAGTCAGTCTTCTACTAGCAGTCTTCAGATGCAGATGTTAAACTCAGCTTTGCGTGCACCATGCCTGCCTGGATGCTGCCATGCTCTTACCTTGATGACTATGGACTAACCATCTGTACCTGTAAGCCAGCCCCAATTAAATGTTGTCCTTTATAAGACTTGCCTCGGTCATGGTGTCTGTTCACAGCTGTAAAACTTTAACTAAGAGACCATCATCTCTCACCAAACAACTTCTTAACAAATCCTCTCTTACTTTAATGTCTTTTGTTCTGCTGCTTTTGTGACCCAATTGAGTTTAACTAAAGCTCCTTGAATGAGCATGAATACTTATCTTGGCAACTTCTGGAGCATGGCAACTTACCAGTGAGCATACTCCTAAGGAAAGCTATGGACAGTATTCTACCTTGAGAACAGAAGAGTTGGACCCAAAGGCTATAGAAGGAAGAACACAGCTGCAGAACAGTGGGGATAAACTTAACTTTGAAGGAAGAGGTCCAGCCACTCACAAGAATGTGAGAGTTCTGGACTTCCTTAGTGTGTGGCATGGAGACCTAATTCATTTCATTTAATTATGAAAGTATTGAATTTCCCTCAAGGCAGAAAGACTTGGGAAGACATAGACAGCAGGCATCTTGGATTATAAATGTAAATGGTTGTACTAAGAACACTGCAAGAAAGAGCATCACATGACCATTAAAGAGAAACTAGTGCTGGAAGATGTAGACAAAAAGGATGCATCCTATTCATTCTGTAGCAATCAGCATTGGGTATCTCTGGTTGGGTCTCCAATGATGAAATGTATAATTTGTGATGAAGAAAATGGATAATTTCAGTCCTTGGCCATAGCAACTGAGTTCCCCATGACTTCCAGTTCTCCTATACCTAAGTCTTACATTGGCGTTCTAGTCAAAGTTTATTAGCAGAGTGATAGCAACAGCTTAGACTTAGGGCACACACACACACACACACACACACACACTCACACACACAGAGAGAGAGAGAGAGAGAGAGAGAGAGAGAGAGAGGGCTGTTTTGGTAAAACAGCTGCAATCAGAAAAGGCACATCCATTCAGCAGCTAGTAATGGAGACAAGGAAAGGAACTTCTGAGTGAAGGAAGAAGTGACAGCAGAGAAAGCCAGGGTCTGTCAGGTACTGTCTTGAGTTATCTGATGGTTCCCTTAATCCTTGAAGCAAATGTCATCTTCACATGGCAGATAAGGTACTTGAACCTTAATGATACTTAGTAAATTACCCAAGCCAGGAACAAAAGTTAGTTTTCAAATAGGCATGTCTCACTTCAATTTTTAATCTTATTTATTTCTGGAGCATGAAAACTGAGAAAAGCATGCATTGGGAGCTAAGTTACTTTTCCTAATTGCATTTATCTATTTGCTTGTTTGTTATGTGTGTGAACATGTATAGGCATCTAAAAGTCAGAAGACAATTTGTGGAGGTTCTCTCCTTCCACCATGTGAGTCCTGTGCATGCCAAACTCCAATTACTAGGCTTGGCAACAATCACCTTTCCATGATGGGGGCTGGCATGTTTGTAGGTAACTATTGGCTCAGGGAAAATAATTCTGTCCCTTAATTTCTCTTCGACTATCTCTGTCCCTATAGCTCCATGTTCCCCATCCAGTTTGCTTGTTATAGGAAGCTTGAGTTAATCTATTTAAAGATTAATAGTTCATTTGGAGCTTTATGTGTCCCTTACCTTCTAAAAATTGGTAGTTATTCAATGACAGAACATGCTGCAAAATTCTAAGACATAAAATTCAGGTACTACTCTTTATTTTTTTAATCCTTTGACAATTTCATGCATGTATATAAAATATCTTGGTCATATTTATTCCCTGTTACCTCCTCTAAGGTCTTAATGCCACTCTCACTTCTTCTCAACAAGTCTCTTATTTTCATGTCTCTTGTTTTGTTTCTTCTGTGAACCACTGAGGATAATTAGGGTTCCTCACATGAGCTCAGGCGGAGCTTGTGTTCTCTAAAGCATGGTGACTTACCACTCCTTTCCTTAGGAAAGGAGCTCAGCCTCTCCCAGCATCTCTTAACTGGCTCCTCAGGAGTGGGTGGAGCCTCAGCTCCATGAACCACATCCTCATCCATGATGGGATATTGACAAGCACTGGTTCCTAATTGATACAACTTGCTCTTCTGTCTAAGGGAGAAGTGTAGGAAATACTAGACATACCAACAATCTTGCATCATTGGTTGGAGAAGTTAATGTCTTTCTGTGATAGAAGAGCCATCTTAACTCTGGTTTAGTACGGGAGACATTAACGCCATGGGAATATGATGTTGTGAAGAAGATTTACGTGTTCTCTTTCTAAGCAAAGAGGGTGAACAGAGCAGATGTATGGACGGTAGGTTAGAGCCTACTGGCTATGGCTCTGCATGCTGTAAACTGTCACACTCCTATCTTTAAAAAATAGTCAAAGAGAGTCTTTTCTAGAAACAGATGAGTCAAGCATTTGTATTAACTACTGACTTGCAGTTACAGAAAAGAGAGGTACAATCTCCAACAAATGGAACAAATACCAGGATAGATTTTTATTGGCTAAAAGGGCTTCTAAGTTCTCAGGAGCTCATTCCTTACCTCTCCCCCTGGTTCTGGACACAAGAGAGATTTAAAACAGAATTTATGCTAACAAACTTCCTTTGTCCATTTCCTCCATGGTTTAGGAATTCTTTAATCTGGAAAGTGTCTTAGTGCCCATTGTATGTATATTCTTTGAGTTGGTCTAACTAGACTGAATACCATGCCAGTAAAGATGAATGGAGGCAACTGGCTAAATGTCAGTTTCCAGGAGAGAGATCAGGCCCAGGAACAGTCTACATGGAAGGTGCAAAAAAGAACCAGAGACAATATACTGCTCTCCATGGAAACCGAATGGGTAGAAATTAAAAAACAAGCAAACAAACAAAAAACAAAACAAAAACAACAAAAAAACACCACCACCACCACCACCACCAAAACAAAACCTCTAAGACACATTGCTGTGCTTTTACACTCAATCCACTGGGAAAGCTCAAAGTCATTTTAGTTACAAGGAGCTTTCTGTGCTATAATAATAACAACAACAACAACAACAACAACAATAATAATATAATTTTAAATAGAGAATGGTTTGGGTGTGTTTGGAAGAACCGTTTTTAGGGTATGCAGACCTGTTTCCTGTGAGCTGGAATCTGTTATAAAGGATAGACAGTCCCACTGAGAATGATAAATAAAATAAATAAAGAATAAACACAATAAATAAAAAGGCAAGGGAAAGGTAGGAAATCATACCACAGAGATGGCTCCGATGTTAAATGTGTTTGAAGGGAAGCCTGGCAACCTTGGATGGACTTCTAGGACCTATGGGAGTTGGAGCAAACAACACAGCTTTCCAGAAGTGCTTTGCTGCCTTCCATATGCCCTTGCAGGCTTGTCTCTCAGTAAAGAATGAATGGAGGCAATGAGAGAAAGAGAGAGAGAGGGAGAGGGAGAGGGAGATGGAGAGAGAGGGAGAGAGGAGAGAGAAGGAGAGATAGAGGAAGGGGGGAGAGAGGGAGAGAGGGAGAGAGGAAGAGAGAGAAGGAGAGAGAAGGAAAGAGAGGGAGAGAGAGAAAGAGAGAGAGAGAGAGAGAGAGAGAGAGAGAGAGAGAGAAGAGAAAAAGTTGAGAAAGAAAATGCCTGGGATTTTGCTGCAGTAATGCATACCATTCCTGAAAAAAAAAAAAAAAAAAACCTCTTTCCTAATTACAATGTGTTTTTGTTTTCTTAAAATACATAGGAACCAATTTCAGCAGTCCTTCTTCCAAGAATCCATAAATCTGAACATTTTCCCACACACATTAACCTACAGAAACTGTCTTGTAGCACCTGGGAAAAGCACAGAAGCAAGACACACTGAGTGGTTGGAAGCAGAGTTTCACATGACACGCCATCCCAGGTGATGAGGTACACAGAGAGATGGCCTCCATGGGTGAAGAAAAATCAACACATTAGACCTGCCCACTAGATATTATGCCAGAGTAAAACCTAGTACCAGGAAGGCAACCAAAGGTCCGGACTTGAAGGCTATTCTCTGTATCAGGCCTTCAAACCTGAGCCTACTTCAGCAGGTAAGGCATCTTCAGACAGAGACTCCATGCCTATGTGAAGGGCTTGAACTCTAGGTAGTTTGTATACTGGTTTCATCTCTGATGCCCTCAAATTATAAATGGTTCCTAAGGACTACCAAGTTGGCCCTTATAATACTGCTAGTCAGGTTAACTCTTGGACTCAGTTTCTAAGCTGGATCCTATGGGCTTGGGATATTGTCTGATCAATGCTAAGATAATCTTTGTAGATTCAGGATCCAGGCTGATACCCATAAATTGAACTTCTGAGTCTCCTTTGGCAACATCCTGAATTATGGATTTAGTCTCTGGAGTATATAACTGACAAACTGACTCCAGTGGCATCAGGTTCTAGACTAGACCCAATTCTATATTACTATTAGTGCCCACCTCAGTAACATGTTCACTCTATAGAATCAGATTCTAGGCCTGCCCCTGGACCAGTACCTTTATCTCTGGAATAATCCCAGGACTACTTTGGCTCCATAAACCAAGCCGCAGGGCAACCTATCATTAGGATAGGCCCTATGCCCATGTTCACTAAGTCAGGTTAACTCCCATGGATAAAGGGTCTAACCACACTCAGAAGTGAGTTAACTATATACCCCAAGGTTTCAGGCTTAGGTCGTAATAAGATGTAATTTTGACTTAAGCATTAGGTGGGCACCACAGATATAGGATCTAGGTTTGGCCCAGTGCCAGCCTGGTTCCACAGCCCTACACTAGAACTCTGAGACCCATAACTCCATGTTACAAGGTTCAAGTCTATCTTAGTAAAACCCAGACTAGATCAGCTCCTAGAGATGCAGGATCCAAGACTATCCTGTATACTCTGGTTGCAAGCTAGCCCTTATAAGGATGGGCCTCTGGTTAGTACTTATGTGTTCAACTTCTAAGACAGTACTAGTAAACCACAAGGTCCAGTTTAGCCCCAGTGGCTTCAGATATGAGATTGATTACAATAAGCTTGATGCCAACCCCACCATTTGGTTAGTTCTAGACTTCAGATCAGTCCTTCTGATACAAGGCTCCATGGGATCTAGGGTCCAAATCTATTCTATAAGCCTAAGGAGCATCCTACCCTAGTGGATGACAGTACCTGACCAGGCTTTGTGGACTAAATCTCTAAGACAATATCTACAGATCCAGGCACCAGGCTAATTCCTATGTACTCTGGTTCAAAGCCAATGCCAGTGGTCCATGCTACTCAGTTTACCTACCACCTGTCAATTTCATGGATACAAGCTCTTGGCTACTCCAATACCTGGTGAAACCATATAGATTCAGGCTGTAGGCTCATTCAGTGCAGTGGAGATCACAGGGCACTGGAAATGCCAGGATTATGTTATGTGAACAGTGGACAATATAAAATAGAGCTAGCCTGAGCCTCTGAAATAGATTATGTATGACATGAATGTCAGAGCTGGAAAAGGTCAAGCCTTTTGGAGCCAGAACATTACACTGTAAGTGAATCCTCAATATTTAACATTGAGCTACAGAATCTGGATTTACACTACTGGATTTTGGGTTTGGTTTTACTTAAGTGTGATCGCGTTTATGTCCTGGATTTATATTGTATTAACATGAGACCCTGGGGACAAAGAATTGAAAGGTTATGTATTTGTATGTCAAATTGACAAAGAGTGGGATATAATAGGTAGCCTTATTTATTTAATTGTCTCAGCCTAAAGGCATCTGGAAGGGAGTATCAGTTGAGGAATTGCTGGCCTGTGGGAATGTCTATAAGGAATTGGCTTGACTGTTAGCTGATATTGAAGGGTCCAGCCCACTCTGGGCAGCACCACTCCCTGGGAAGGTAGTTCTGGGATGTATAAGAAAGTTAGCATGCATAAGCTGGAAAGCAATCTACCAGGTAATGTTTCTCTGTGTATCCTGCTTTAAGTTCCGAGTTGAGTTCCTAACTGGCTTATCTCAATGGTAGATGTAGATCTAGAAGTGTAAGTCAAACAAATCCTTTCCCCCTATAAGTTGCTTTTGGTCAGAGTATTTCATCACAGCTTCAGAAATATAATTAAGATCATTCCCATCTCCCCAGATGCAATCAATAAATATGAATCAGTGGACCTGGGCTTTAGAACCAAACCCATGGGCCTGTGTATCAGTATTGCCATATGCTGACCCATGATCCAGGTAGTCATCCCAAGGACTCCAGCAGCAAGTCTATCCTTTCTTTCATGGCTATATTAGTTTATATAAAGGTTACAAATCTGCTATGGGAATCCTTCTAATTGTCAGGGAATGTATATTTTACTTATACACCAGTATCTGAACAAATAATCACAATCTGGGGGTCAGATCCCACTTAGTATATTCGACTTTTGAAATGGGATAGTTTTATAACAGGCCCTCATGATTTACCCTCTGATTCAGAGATGCGTTTTATATCTCAAATAGTTCTTGTTGCCTCTGAGCCAATACTGGTCAGTGACTTTTATAAGTATAATTAACCTCGTGACTCACTATAGGCCATTTGTACAATGTAAGGAGCCACTTCCTAAAGGACCTTGGGTTCAGCTTTGCTGAAATTTCTCTAAGTGTTTGAAAACCCTTGGGTCTTGGAGTTGAGATAGAGATTATGATTAAATCATGATAGGTTCCCCTGCTTGCCTCCTAGAACTAGAATTTATTCAATTATATAGATCAAGAAAGTTGTTTATGTATTTTAGAGATCACCAAACAATTGGCTCAGATCAGTTTCGGTCACTGATTAGTTGTCCTTGGTGTTGTCTAGAGATATGTACATTTTATTTTAGGGAATTAGGTGCCACCAATTGACTTTTGCCAAACCAGAATTCTGACTCACCTCTGATATCACTGGGCCTATTTCTAGTGTTCCTGCTTTCTCATGTACCCAGAGTGTATTCCGTTAACACAGTCACAGAGACAAAGTTACTTCCTTAACAAGTGGCTTCCTCAACCTTATGGTAGACCTTAAATGACCTGACATGTATGAAAAATAACCCCAAATCTTCCACTGTCTATACGTGAAGTTGATTTCTCTATACTATTTGAAGAAATTTATGTCATTACAACTTCATTTAGCACAGGCTCGCATTGAGCTTATATTTCAGCTAACTAGCTAGTGAAACAATTACAACTTGTCTCGTATACTCCAGCTATCACACTTTATTTTTATGGTTTACATAATAATATATGCAAATATAGGTTTATATTTATATATCATTATATACTTGTACCCATATGTGACGATAATTTCGGCACAACCTAAAATTATACTGTACTATTTTATCCTTAGTCTTCCTTAAATCATTGACATAAAGTAGGAAAACTTGGTGATTATTTTGGCTCATATCCTTTTTTACTAGGTTTTATTTTGTATTTGGTTATTGGGTATGGTGGGATCTGTGAATAGTTAGAGATTTAACGATGTCAGCAGGTTGCAGAAGTGGTACAAACTTGTAAACTGTGTCTCTGGACAAATAAAAATTGAAGACCTTGGAGTAAGTCAGGAAGCCTCTAAGGAGGGAGAAGAGACTCTTGCCACACCCACAAGAGCACCGGGTAAGGGGGTTGGCAGAAGGGAGAGTGCAGGGCTACTTTGAGGCTTCTGAATCACTTTGGGTGTCGAATCCTCCAAGATATCACTCCTGTAGCTGTCAGCATGCTACTTTTTATTAGTTGATATTCTTATTTCCATGTAAGAAATTGGTTAGGCTATCACTTTATATTGTGTTTCAATTCAGCAAGCTATTTGACCAAATTTTCTGCTTGATTTCCATCCATTGAGTGTTAACCTTTAAGCCACAGTAAATAAGAAATTCTTTTGGAAAAAAATAGTCCCTCGTTTCACTTTGTGCCCTAAGATCATAGTGAAGAGCTGAGATTAATACTCTAAAATTATGTAGTAGGATCTATAGCACTATCAGCAGCTGTCCTATGAGATTTACAGCTGTTGGACGTGTTACTTCCTGATGTTTGTATGGGAGATAGTTTAATAAAATGTTAGTACTGCATGCCATCACTTACCAGAGCATTCTCAACACTAATGTTCCTTTTCCTGTCTCTGCAGATAGCCAATTTTGGTTTCTACCTACCAACCTCAGATTTCTTCCATATCACTGAAAATAATATCTCAGTATTTGTTCTTGAAACTCTCCCTGAAAATATCTCTGTTAATGTTCTTTCTTACAAAATAGAGGTGACCATAGACAAAAGTTCTGAAAATGTATTTAAGTCAGGCATGTTGTCATGCCTGTAACTTCAGCACTCAGGAGACAGATGCTAGAAATCAATATGCTGGAGACCAGCTTGGTCTATTTGGTAGGTTCCAGAGCAGCAAGACTTATATACTGAGTCTTTGTCTCACAAAACAAAAGCCTTTAAGTGTGTGTGTGTGTGTGTGTGTGTGTGTGTGTGTGATGTGTGTGTGTCTGTATGTGTGTGTGTGTGTGTGTGAGTGTGTGTGTATATGTGTGTGTGTGTGTGTGTGTGTGTGTGTGTGTGTGTGTGTTATTACTATATAGGCTTTCCCAGAAGAGGAGAAGGAAAATGAACTGGGAAACTAGGAGAGCTCCCTCTTGGGGTGGCATTATACTGGTTCGTATTACAAAGTATGTCTCTTCTATGTGAGCTGTGTTTCTCTTTTGTATTTTCTTATCAGCTTTAATCATCTAAACTGTATTTTCATGTGCTCTCCTGTCATTCCAGTCTTATGGCTTTTAAGATAAATGTTTTATTTTTAGATAACATTTTTGGATTATATCTGTCAAGGAGAATATATAGATATATATTGCTTCAGCATGTGTAGGGGAGCAGTATGATCAGCTATTCCTAATATAGATCTGTAGAAGTTATTTTATTTAGCAATACAAGTATTTTATTCATTTAAAACACAAAACTAGGTAACATTTTTCTAGGTCTCCTTTCAGTTAGGTGTGGCCACATGACTGGATTCTGGGCAGTGGGAGTCAGAGGAAAGTAATATGTACAATTTTGGCTTAGTGTTCATGATTTCCTTGCGTTCATTCCCCTTTTGGCTGGCTAGAAGGCAGACATCATCCAGAAAACCAAAAGGCAGAGTTGCAATATGGAGAGAGGAAGCATACAGAGTGAGCCAGTCGCCGAGTTTCCCTTGGGACTCAGATCAATTACACAGATCTTGTAATACCTTTAAGACATTAAACTAGATTCCTGGATTCTCCCAGCTTTGACTTTTGGTGACTTCAAATATTACCCATTTTAGTGTATTTCTGCATTATATATTAACTACATTTGATAATGCATATCTCTGAAAAACACCCATTACTGATCTTTTATTTGCTTTTCAGTTTTTCGTTTCTAAATTGTGTCAGTTGTTCAACTACCTTCTGGATCCGTAAGTTTTAGTTCCCAAAGACCACGTTTCCTCTCACTGGCTCTAATATATAGCTGTAAACATAACCAGACAGCCTTTATAACATAGGAAAAATCTTCCCAACAAAAGGGACTGCTGTGAGGGGCTTGGTCAAGAAAATTCCATTTTTATCATTGTAGAAAGTGACTGACATTGTGTAAGCCTTGACGTTGAAGAGTAGTTCTCTTCCTGAATAGGAAATGTTTCCTATCAAGGTGTTTTTAAAGTCTCCATTTAATAAAGGCCAAATCTCAAAGCTTCTGCATGGAATACATGATTTGGATAAAAAGATGAAATTATCATTACTTTTTCACATTTATGTACTTGAGGCCCTATAAATAAAGTGAGTGACTTTGAAATCTTGCCAGTTTTAATACTGAGCTGATTAAAGTGGGAGATATTTTTCTCACTTTTATCTTTTCATTGCATTGGAATGATTGGCTATTAAATTGAGATATGTTTAAAATTATTTCTGAGGATCCCCCAAAATAGACAGGAGTGTTAAAGTTTGTCTTTCTTTCTCTGATTTGTGATGTTATATCACATGGCAAACACCTGCCTAATCCTCCTAATAGAAAGAAGGTCTCTACAAAATAAACACACTGAGCAGCTCCTGGGTAAACACTCTATGAGGACTATTTTTCTGGCTCATATTTTCCTTGTAGAGGATAAGTATCATTGAAAGCTTGGTGCCCCCTTTCACTATTGTCCAGGCCTTTTTAATGATGACAGCTATACCTGCTGGAGCTTGATGAGGACACATTCAGTTCTGTATTGATAAACTGCTACTGTTTAAAACTATCATTTTTTACATTTCAATTCAGGGAAGAGTTCAGCAAGCAGTCTTTCACTACAAAGCAAATGTATTTTATAATTTCTATGTATTTTCTAAATAGAATGTCTTCCCACAGGATTAGCAAGAAAACACATCCTTCATATTTCTTTATAACCCTCACTTGTTGGAGAGGGTGAAGGAGGCTTCAAACACATTGGATCCCACTGCTCGAAGAGTATCTTTTAAGTAAAAAGGATGTAATGACAACCTTATAACTTAGAGAGCTCTTGACAGTCAATTTAATTAAGCACTTGAAATGCTCTCTGTTTATTCCACACTTTTGGAGATTTTACATATGCCAATAAGGAACTTTTAAGTTCTAGGTTCCATGCATTACTTTTGTGTAAATGTAACGCACTAAATTAACACATAAGCTGGCATTTGAAAGCTGTGCAGCACGGAGGTTAGAGATGTGGTTTGAAATTCCTAAAATCCTTTAAGCTCTTAGCATTGTGGCAACCATGACATAGGCCCTCTCACTGTGCATTAGGGTAGAGGGGAGATGTGGGAAAAAGGATGGTCTGAACGGACATTTAACTTTGTCTCTTGTCACTCTTAGCTTTAAAATTCCCACATTAGAAAAAGAAATCAGATTCTGTTTGAAAATATATTCATAGACTTTGTGGTGAGTTGATAAGGCTACATGAGTAGTTCAGATTCAATTTAAGTATTTTATTCAAGCTAAGAACATGGTATAATATACAACAGACACATCATAGCCTGAGGATGTGTAATAAATCACCATGTGTTATCTTTCATTTTATTGAGATATTATGGTACAAATTTCATCTAAAAAGTTTGAAAATTATGAGAAAAACCATATGTATTTATAAGTGAGATCCATTTGGAAGGACTACAGCATCATAGTTGGTTTTGTTGATATGGGCCATAACTTTAAAGCAGGTCTTTGTTGAGTCAAATCCTCAACTGTTTATTTCCTTATGCAAGGAAAAGGGCAGCATTTACTGATGCAGTTTCGATAGCTGAAATGATAACACAATTTTAAAAAGCATAGTAGAATATACATCATCCTAGTCAGCTTCAGTTGTAAACTGAAGACCAGCCTTCATTCAACTGGCCTGTGGGCATGTTCATACAGACATTTTCTTTCCCTCTGTTTCGTTGTTGTTTGCTTTTTATGTTTGTGTCTGGTTTGTCTTTGTTTCTTTCTTTTTATTAATTAATTAATTAGCTAATTGATCATATATCCTGACCAAGTGCAGTTTCCCCTCCTTCCTAGTCTCCCAGTCCTTCTCCTCCCCTACCTCTCCATCACTCCTTCACTTCACTTCTCATTTCTCTTCAGAAAAGTGTAGGCCTCCCACGGATATTAACCAGCCCTGGCATGCCAAGTTTCAATAAGACTAGGTGCAACTTCTATTGAGACTAGATGAGGCAGAGAGGTATTTTCTTAACTGCTAATTGATAAAGGAGGGTCCAGCCCACTGTGGGCTTTGCCATCTATAGTCACATGGTCTTGGGTTATATAAGGTAGTTGATTAAGTTGGAGCAAACAAATCAGTAAATAGCATTCCTCTGCAGTCTCTGCTTCTGCTCCTGCCTTGAGCTCCTGCCTTGGCTTCCCGGGATGAGCCAGTCACTGTAACATGTAGGCCAAATAAACCTTCCCCCTCAAATTGGTTTTCATCAAGAACATATATAAATGGAAAAGAGAGGCAGATGCTGGAGACTATAGAATAAGGGGCGAACTGGGCATAGAATGGGTAGTGGGTGAGTTAACCAAAGCTAAGAATGCACAGAAAACCTTGTTCTGTTAAATGAACACAGTAATAAAATGGTTCCCAGCTACACATTGCTATACACATTGAGATCAATGCATCACTCAACCCTCAGTAGAAAATCTTCTTGTGGTTGATGGTAACTACACCAAGATCCACAGCTGGACAATTCACCAAGAATGAGAGACTTAGGAACACTCAGGCCTAGATGTGGTGTCTTTATCAAGCCCTTCTCCTCAGTCTTCGGGGATCTATGTAGAAGAGGAGGTATAAAGATAGCAAGAGCCAGAGGGAGTCAATTACTAAAAGGAAACAGGGAGTTTTTTCTCCTGATACAACAAGGCTGGCACTCATATGAACTCACAAAGACTGTGACAGTAGGCACAAGGCCTGCAAAAGTTTAAACCAGACAAAATGCCAGGAATGCCAGGATTGAGACAGAGACATGGGAACAAAAGTCTCACACAAACCGAGAATTTATTTGCAATTAATAGTTGCTGGGAGAGAGAAAATCAGTTCTTTTTCAGAGGAATGATAGAGGACACATCAACTACATTCAGGACAGACTTCATGTTCAGAATTCATTGGCCAACACAAAACAGACCCTGTGGGGTGTGTGTGTGTGTGTGTGTGTGTGTGTGTGTGTGTTTCCATTTTGTTGTTGTTTTTAAGAAAGAGAAAGAAACATGGAGTTGTGTAGGTAGGGAAGGGTGAAGATCTGGGAAAAGCTAGGGAAGGAGAGAGAATATAATCAAAATATACTATATGAAGAATTTTTAAAAGGAAAGAAAAAGACTCATGAAAATCCACTAGCTGGTAAATCCACTAATTTCAAAACACAACAGTAGAAAATAAGAATTATCCTGCATGAGTAGACAGTGTCACTCCCAAAACACATGGATTATTAAATTAAGGTTCAGTGTACAGCATGGGATATCTCACTATGAAATATTGTCATAGGAGGCTCCCGAGATCTCCAAATTAGCATAGGCTATGGACATTCCCAGTAAAACTATGTGGTAAGACCAAACACTTTGGATGTAGGACATAGAGAAATTAAATAGTCAAATCTACTAGGAAACTTCCTTTCTGTACCTAGCTTTCATAGCTAGATGATTTCCATAGGGACAAGCGTACTAAGTGATTATATCCAATGTGGACCCTGTATGCCATGATAGCAATCTGCTAGACAAGATATGCCCACTGGTGCAATAGCAGCATGCCTATGATGGGGAAATTATCTCAGGTTAGATTTGAGGCCTACTCAACAGGAAGAAACTTGATGCCTGGTACTGCAATCACAGTCAAAAGCCCATGGCTGTGGAAATTATAGGCCCTCAGGTAGAATCTGGTGCTGTTCTTTTAGTAAATGGTCATGCTGTCAAAGGACATTCCAAATATTGATATGCATGCCCACAGACCTTGATTGCACAACTTTGGTCAAAGAAACTTCTCTTTGCAGAGGCCAGGAGCCAATGGAGAGCTGTATAAGTAGGCAGAGTTCTGAGAACATGAGTGAGTTCTCAGCCCCAAATGTGACCTCTATAGCAACCTCCCATCCTCAAGGCTCAGAAAACACTGGGGAAGAGAAGGAAAAACAAATCTAATGATGGGAGGGTGTGGCAGAGGCTGTGAAATGCTGTCTTCTGGACCTGATGTGTCCAGTGCACTGATGAACACACAACAGCTGTGCTTACTGGCACAAGGCTTGCACAAGATCCAACCAGCCAAAATTCTAACAAGCGGGGCAGATGTTTTCCAGGCCCTACCTCTTACTAAGGAGCTAGGGGAAAGTAACAGTTTCTTGGGAGTGGGAATCATTCTTTTGTGAGAGTGTGGCCACTCAAAGGATTGCTATTACATTTTAATGGATGGCTCCACATGCCTGCACATGCAGGCATCACTCATTGGATTTAGATTTTTCCCTTTTCAAAGAAAAAAAATGTAGTTGGTATGGGAGTATGTTGTAAAGGAGGGGGCTAGACATGATCAGATCATATTTCATTGCATGCATGGAAATCTCAAGAATGAAGAAACATTAAAGATAAAGTAATTGCCTGTTACTGTAGAGGCTTCCTAAATACACACACACACACACACACACACACACACACACACACACACAAAAGGAGTTTAAGGTGATTTACCCTATAATGAGTAGCAAAGTCATGACTAAAAACCACAGGCTAATAATCACAGCATCAGGAGTAAGTTACTTTTGTTGGAGTTGTTAGCCAATAAGATTCCACAGAATGCCAAACATTATATTGCCAGTGCCCCTGGATTCCCTCTAGATTTTTATGGTGAAGATAACACACACTTGAGTTATATAATGTGGACAAATTAAACTTGTATTTATCTGGACAGATCATTGCTACTTGTTAGTTTTCATAGTGCTGGAAGATGCTATGCATACTGTCAGGGAAAAAAAAGGAATCATCACTCTTACTCAGCTGTGAACCTTGAGAGCTGCAATAATGACCAGTCTGGAAAGACATGCCCAGTGGCATGAATGTGATAGGAGTAACTAACCACACAGTGTTAAACTGACTCCTAATGGCATTGCTATTAGGGCGTCTCTCAACCCTTAGCAGTGAAGCTTCTCTTTGCAGTAGATGGCAATTAACATGGAGACCTATAACCAGTGGTTAAGGTTCACAGAATAAGAGACATTGGAATGCTCTGACCTCAATGGGACATCTTTATCATTCCCCTCCTCCCAAGACTCAGGCATTATAGAGAAAGAAAGGGTAGAAAGATTGTTAGAGCCAGAGGTGGTGGATGATTACAAGGGAGCAGTGCTCTCTGGCTATGGTAGGGCAGTTGTACATATGAACTCACAGTGATTGTGACAGCATACAGAAGACCTATGCAAGTTCAAGCTAGACAAAACCCCAATATCAAGAGGGGATGCAGGCCTGAAGTCTTACCCCTGGCAGAGGAGCTTTGGGCAACTGATAGCTGCTTGGGAAGGAAGAGTAATTTTTCTTTAAGTCTGTAGCTCCAAGTAATAGCTGCTTGGGAAGGAAGAGTCATTTTTCTTTAAGTCTGTAGCTCCAAGTAGGTTGATTGTGCTCTAATAGAAGGCTACATACCCAAGAGCATATGGTCATATGAGTTGGACTAGATAGGTTAAAGACAAAAAGGACACAAAGTTGAGTGGATAGGAGAAGTGTATAGAAGGAAGGAGATGGGGGGGGTTAATATGATCAAAGTACCTTGTATGCAATTCTCAGGTAACTAACTCGTTAGAGTATTTGTAAACATTGATTCAGGTGGCCCTTGCTTCACCAATCCAATTAAAATAGATATATGAAGGCAATTATTGGTTATTGTTTGTAAATAAGGAAATGCTAGGAGAAGAGAGGACAGCAGAGAAGACGTTCACTGTGCGAATGCTTGTGAGAGTATTCCCAGCATCTCAGACTTGTCTTCACCACGTTCTTCTTGAGTGGCATGTTTCATCTGGGAGTTAGATGATTATACTAATGTAGTTTTCCAAGTAAATATTTAATTTTTACCCATAGGCTCTCATGCGTGCAATGCTGTCTTTTTCTGGGAAATGTATCCTTAACAAGGAGCATTTTTCTTCCAAGTAATTCTTCCCATATAAGGGAATCCTACAGTTCTGAATGCTTCTCATTCCAGTTCACTTGTTTTTAAATTAGGGTGATGCCCAGCCTACACTGACTGATTTCATTTAGATGTTTTGGCTTTACTGTGGTGCAAAATAGTATATATTCAGCAGAAATGCCACTTTGAAATTTGGCTTCCTTTCCTGGAGTAGGGGTATTTAATCTGGTCCTCTTTTGTGATGCTGAACAGCAGCTGTGGCCTCAGCTCCCAGGGCACCCCTCAGTGAAGAGATTACAGAAGTGGTACTCTGTTATGAACTGTAGTGCTGGGGTTTGTGTTGGAGAAGGTAGATGCTTCTGATGAATTGTCACATGAAGTGTGCTGTGCTCTATCTAGAAAGCATCTTAGATTTTATCCCCCACACTCGTGTGTGTGTGTGTGTGTGTGTGTCCCCATACATCTGTGTTTCTATCCATCCATATCTATATCTATCACGTATTTCTACATCTACCATGCATGTATGTATATATGTATCTATCTATCATCTCTATCTATCTATCTATCTATCTATCTATCTATCTATCTATCTATCATCTGTCTGTCTGTCTATTACGGTCCTACTCTCTGGAGTCAGACTTTTGCTTGCTTCTTCAAATCTTGCTTCTCTTCTTTCGCACCTCCTTAGACATTTCAAGTCTCTTGCTAGTGAGCTTCTGCTTTACATGCCAACTCCCTTAGGACCAGCACTTAAGAAACAAAAGTTTGGCTATCTTACCAGGACAGAGGATAAATGGAAACTCGTTTTCTGTGCTTTAGTTATTTATACTAAAGACCAAAACGCCACGTGTTATTATTCTACCATTTCCTTTAGAAGACAGCAAATTGCAGGTACATTAGCAGCATGTGAACCAGACAAGAAAATAAAACAACAGTAACTATTTTTAAATACTCTTAGGTCAGTTATCTTCTTTTTAAAGTAGAATTTGGTTGCTTTGCAACATTATGCTTAATTTACCATTATTTTATGAACTTGGCAGAATTTTGCAAAACTGTACCACTTAAACATTTTGCTAAGTGAAATGTAGAAAGACTAAATCTGTGTTGAATCAAGCAGAGTACAAAATGTACTCTGAAGACTTTCAGGAATGAATGGAAATGAAGGGAAAGGCATGTTGTCGTTACTGATGAAATTGAGTGGCTATAAAATACATTTTCTTCTCTATTTTGCTTAAAATTTAAAATGCAAGGAACAATATCCAGAAGACATAGCACAAAGTATAATAGTAAGTATAATATCTTCAAGAAATAAAGATTGCAAACCATTTTAATGTATTTGATTTCCTACCTGCCACCACCAAATGAGAGGAGAGCAAAAACCATTACCCTCTGCTTCCTGAAAACCATGTCTACAAAGGTGCACAAAGCAAGATTGCTGGTGGCTCTGCTGTCACATGGTGCTTGCATTAGCCAGATAAGGAGTTACTGTTCATTCCAGAGGGAAGTTGGACTTCCTAAAACAGGCTCTTTGGCCGAGGCTTCTCTTATGAGAAAAGGGTGTTAGAGACAGTGAACACACTCTGTAAAAGTGCCTTAAGAATCGAATCTGTGTCAGAAAGCATGCCTGCTTATGTTTCTTTCCAGTCTCGGATGTCTCCAGAGTATGTTTTAATTGTTTAATGCCTAACACATAAAACATGTACTTCTGAATATCCTCTCTGTGTTTTCTAAAGGGAGGGCAAGCAGCTCCTACATTGATAGCATGTGTGTAGAACCAGGGCAGTGGGACCTGAGCACTGACCCTGACAGAGACATTTGCCTGCACAGGGATGGAGGCTAACTGGCAGTTGATCTTGCTGTGCACTAGAAATTTGTCTCCTCCTTTATTTCTTCTCTTGTGTTTCTGTCTAGTTTGTACTAATATTTGTCTTGGTTGCTTTAATGTGACTAATGGATTTAAAGTCACTTTATTTTTTGGTATAGTCAAAGTTTATTACTGTTTCACTTGAATTGGAATGAAATCTTTAAATATATTTGATAAAAGATTGAGATACTTCTGTGTAATGTTTAATTAGTGTTCACTTTAACCAAAGGGTTTTTTAATCTGTCATATGACATTTTCTGTATGTCTAAGGTTAGAAAAAAATGTAAAACTTCATAGAAAATGTAGGCCAAGAGATCCTATTTTTAATTTAGATGAATAAATATATATATATGTGTGTATATATATATATATATATATATATACACATATATATAATTTTTAATTAAGGCTATTTAAAACTACTTGAAAACAATATGATTAACAATATGATTAAAAGTGTTTGATATTCAAGACTCAAGTCCTAATATAGAGTATTCAATATTCAGTTAGAATTATAACTTGATTATGGAATTTTAAAATTTTACCCTGGTAAATGTTAAGATTTAGATAGAACAATGATCTCACATTTTGTTTCATTTTTTTTTCTTCATGGATTTTTTTAATTGGAATCTCATTGACTTTTCCCTGTCTCAATTGAAAGCACATGACAGGTATTGGATGCTGGTCTCCTTTTACTCCTGATTCAAACTCCACAGTTCCTCATGAAGTTTTAAAAATGGGTAGCTGTAGTCCATTTTCTTCTGACAAATCTTGTGATCTCACTGATTACCCTGTGTAGAACACGTCGGTAGAGGGCTTCTATGGTGAATGATGGCCAAGGAAGAAAGGTTCTGAGAGTTCCTGTCTCATGACACTGAGTCATCTCACTGGCATATAGTAGAGAGAACATGGCATGACGGGGATGGGAACTTAGAGACGGTCATTTGCTTAGGGACCACTGAAATGCTGCGACAAAACAAGTTCAAACATGTGACAAAACATGTTCATTCCTAAGATGTGAGAGAATAAGGAGCCGAAAACGAAACTCATTCATCTGTAGCAAAGTGACTTTAATAAAGGTGTTAAGAAAGTATACTTGAGAAAAGCCAGTCTCTTCAATAACCAATAATGGGAAAATTACAAATACATATAAAAAGTTAAACTAGACCTCCCCATCTTACCATGTATAAAACAAAACTCAGAATAGATGGAAGACTTGAATGCATAGAGGCCCACATAGAGGGAATATCTATGACACTGAAGTGATGGAGGAATTTCTGGATCAGATCTCAAGAGCACAGGAATACAGTAAACATTTACAGGCGAGCATATATTGAACAAAAGTGCTTCTGTGCAGTAAAACATTGATGAAGTGAGAGGCAGCCAGCAGAATGGAGAAAAGTGATTGCCACATATTCATTCTGACAGGGGCTAATAACCAAGGCATAGAAAGAATTTTTTAAAAATCCTACAGATAATCCAACTGAGAACTGAACATAGACCTAATTAAACATTTCTCAAATAAAGATGTAGAGTAATTTTAATCCAGCAGCATGACTGCTCTGGCAAGGAATCCCATCCAAAGAACTTCTAGGTCTGTGTGATCCAGCTGAATGACTCACCTTTATCCCTCTAACTGGAATACAGACACAGCCTCAGTACACTCTTACACTCCCAAACAGTGAAGGTAAGGTTAGTTTGCAGAAGAAGGCAGCCATGTTTGAAAGTGATGTCTAATTGAGGGACAGACAGAGCGACAAATCAGAGAAAGATTTGACATAATAAATTGGAGATAAGATATGCCCAACTCTCATGAGAAAAGAAGAAAGAGAAGACTTAAGAGAGCAATACAGAGAGATAGAAATAGAGATAGAGAGAAGGCAGTTTTATCAGGACAGTTTTACAGAGACAGGTTGCAGGTGAAGACAGAACTAGCTAGAGAATGATAAGTAGCTAGAAGTTTAGAACAGATTGCCAGAGTTAGTTTGATGCCAATTTGAATCAGTTAGTTTGGAAAGGAGAGTTTGAGTGAGAACAGCTGATTTGAACCAGCCAGCCAGAGTTTAGAATGGACTAGAAAGGATGAGCTTGTTCATCAGTAAGCCTCTGAAACAATTAGTATGTCTTTTGAATAAAAGTTACATTTACATAAAAATATGTAAGTAGTCGGCAAGTGATGAAAATATGTCCAGCATCACTAATCATCAGGTCAAAGTCAATCAAAACCATAATGAGCTCTCAGCCCATCCAGGTTAGAAAAAGGCAGAAGATGAGTTCTGGGGAAGATGCAGAGAAAGAGATGCCATACCTAGCGGTGATGGTGATGTAGCTACTATGGAGGTCTGCAAGAGTTAAAAATCGAACCATCTTATAAGCCACAAATCCCACTTCTGAATATAAATCCAGAGGAAATGAAATTAGTATGTCCAAGGAACATCTGTGTTCATGTTTTTACAGCACTTTCACAATGGCTAAGAAACAGAATAGTTGACGAAAGGGTAAATCCTGAATCTGCTACATACACACAATTAAATATTATTCAGTCTTTATAAAGGTAAAATGCAATCATTTTTGACAAAGTAAGTGATCATTACATTAGAGGTCATCACACAAGGTGAAACAACCTAGGCGCAAGTACTGTGTGATGTCACTCATACGGCAGGTTTAAAAATGTTAATGTTGAGGGAGCTGAGACTAGAATAATACTCACAGATGCTGGGAGAACTAGCAGGGGAGATGGGACAGCAAACGTCGGTGGACTCTAGCTTTGAAAAAGCTAGAGAAGTATATTTTGAATATTTCACCATAATGAAATAATAAATGGGATAAAATTCATTTCTGTTATGTAATTTTGATGTATGTTTGATGCTTAGCAATGATAAAATGTATTAGAATGTTGTGCTTACTTCAACTTAAGGATGCTCTTTATCAGTGGTTCTTAATCTGTGGGGGTTGCCTATCAGATATTTTGCACATCAGGTAATTACATTACGATTCATAACGGTAGCAAAATTACTCCATGAGGGACTGTGTTAGAGAGTTGCAGCATTAGGAAGATTGAGAATCATTGTTCTACATAGTTACGATCAATAAAATGTAAGTTATAAAGGCTATAGCTCAGTGCTGTAGCACTGGCCTAGCGTATGTGAGGCCTCAGGTCCAATCCTTAGTACTATAAAAGGAAATGATGTAAAATCTTGTGTTTAAAAAAAGTAACGTTTTCTTATGAAACATGCAGAGTCATTTACATTCTACCCCTTTTATTTTATTATTCATCCCCAATTCTCTGGCCAGTCAACAAAGACTGCCCTGTGATATTTGCCAACTTTTGGTCACATGAAAACCATGGCTTTTCTAATTTCATTATTATAAAGGTTTGTTTGTCAGAGGTAAGATACAACATATTTTATTTCACGGTTTGTTGGCTTGATTTAGAACTTTTAAATATTTAGACATATGGTATATGGGCCTCTATTTGTATTCTTATCCTGGGAGCGACTGCATACAATAGCTTTATAAGCTTGGAATTGCCATTCTCATCATTGAGAGAAGGGCCCTAAAGCATGGAGGAATTAAATAAATTGCTTAAGGCAATCCAGTGGGTAGGTAGAAGAGAGCTAACTTCTCATCCTTGTCTTCTCACCACCAAACCCCCTCAAAACCACAGTATTCATTAGGAAGGCTTGCAATCCCTGCTCTGGTCGCTGCAATGGGATGAGATGGAGGACATACTAGAGTCGGGATGCTCCTCCTGCCTGCTACTCTCTAAGAAACATCAGGATAGATGGACAGAGAAGGAGATGAGGGTGGAAAGGCACACATTTATGCCAGCGTATGTGTCAGCGGTTGAGGGAGGACCAGAGCTTGAGGCTAGAACAGTTGTATAATAGCAAATCAGAGGATCTTTTCAAGTTTTTTTTTTTTTTTTATTTGAGGATCAAAGTGTTTTCTACTAATTTAACTAAAGAAGAAAACTTCCCTAAGTCAGGGTGGATAGTAACATTCTTTTGAATGCTAGCTGTTTGGGTCAACATCTTGGTTCTCTCTCCGTCTGAAAACTGAATGTGCAACCTGGAGAAAAGACCAAACCTCTCAGTCTCAGTTGTTCTCATCTAGAAAATGGGAATAATAAAAGCTCCTTCCTCAAGTAGTTTAGCATGAAGCCCTACTTAATATTTGAAAAGTCAGAATGAGGCTGAAATTTATGTACATATGCAGTTATTAGCTCCCAAGGAGTACTGATTTGGGACTTGAATAGTTAATTATTGATATTTCAAAATATTCCTGTATTATTATTTACTAAACGTTATTTTAAAGACATCAAGTAAGCTATTTAAAAATGGTCCCACTTGCTAATGAAAATGCTTAGGTAGTTTTCTTTCTGTAACAATCTATTTGATTGACCATTAGTTTCTAATGGTACATTTTGAAGCCTCTATGGACACACTCAAACTGGGTAATATGATCAAAATACAAGCAAAGTGGCGCTTATTTGTAGATTTTTCATTTTAAAGTGTGTGTGTGTGTGTGTGTGTGTGTGGTGCATTTGTGTTTGTGATAGTGCATGTGTCTGTGATTGTATATGTGGAGGCCAGATATCAACATTTGATGCCTACTTTGTCACTTCCCACTTGACTATAGAGCTTACTCTTGCAATAGGTTATCTGACTAGAGGTCTCTAGACATCCTTCCATCTCTAGCCCTGAAGCTCAGGATTATAGAAGCCAATTTTTATGTCATTGATAGGTATATGGATGCTTATGCAATAAGTACTACCCATTGAATCTGATTGACTATTTAGTTTATCATCACCATCATCACCATCATCATCTTCATCATATTTCATTGTATTTTATGTGTACAGGTGATTGCCTAAATGTGTTTGCATCACGTGACCCTAGAGGTAAGAGGAAAGTTGACTGCCCTCTAACTGGAATTACAAACCATCGCGAGCAACCAAGTGGGTACTAGGAATCAATTCTAGGCCCTCTGGACAAACAGTCACTGCTCTTTACCACTTAGCCCTCTCTCCAGCCCTGACCTGGCTGTTGGTACACAAAAGACACATCACTCTTGGACAGACTCTTACTGCTTTATTCTGTTGACGCCTTTGAACAAATTAGCTTCTAGATGTCTAACTATACAACATAAATGTAATTATTAAATAAGGCAGCTACTGGGTTATTTGAGCACATACATGGTTTAAATAATGCAAGCAGTGGCCGGAGAGATGTCAGAAGGTAAGAGCTCTTGCTGTTCTTGCAGAGGGGACCTGGGTTCAGTTTTCAGAACCCACAGTAGGCAGCTCCCAACCAACTGTAGCCACAGTTTCAGAGTATCTGACACCTTCATCTGACCTCCACAGGTACCTGCATACCTATAGTGTACACACACACACACACACACACACACACACACACAGCATACACACATAAATATAAAAGAAAGAAAGAATTGTTTTAAAAATATGCAAACAATATATATGAAATTTAAAATTTTCTACAAATTTTGCCAATGGAGTAATGCATTAATTAATTCATGAATTAATTAATGGAGCAATTAAGGTAGATACCATCTTTGAAGTATTCTTAACTATCGTTTATATAGCTTTGTGGCTGGAAGTATTTTCCTGATTGAATGACTGACTATCTGTGGTTAAAGTAAAAATTATTACTATTAGTGATTCACTACATAAGAATTTTTGTTTGCATTTACCCTCACAAGAAAATAAACAACCGTACAATGAAGATTGGTGTACTGAAATAAAGCAGAGTTTCTGTAGAAGCATGTACTAATATTTACATAAAGCCAAACCTGTAATACCCCAAATATCCCCAGGAGACAAGCCCTGGCCCAGCATCATCGTCTTCCCGAATATCTAGGATTCATACTTTCATTTATTCTGAAGTTGTGGATACAGATATAAGTCTTTACTACCTTTGGGTTTTGAGTTCTCTGAAGCTGAAATGGTATTAAAATTATTTTAAGGGATTACATAAATCCTTAGCACAGGCAGTACAAATATCCTAGGGATGATAATAAAAGCATAGTAACATCCAGTGTAAATTGTTTGCTGTCAATGGGAAAATAAACAGTGAATAATACACTACGGATGATACTGCAGATCGTGTTCCCCAACCTGAGCAGTACGTGGCAGGAAATAAAGCCAAATGGCAGCCGGTTACTGTGTGCTTGTTACGAGTTTCCAGGCCATACTTTGTGTTTCTGGGTGCTTAGATGTGTGTTGAATGGTGTGGCATGCTTCCTTTCTCTGCATTAGTAGAGGCTGTGAAATCAAGGAGAGAAGCTGGTCATATTTTTAGTACTTTCTGAGTTTCATTAATACATCACTCGAGGCTTACAGTTTTCAGCAGGAGAGTGTGAAGTAGATGTGAACTGTGTTCCTGTGAGCACCCCGACACAGGTTCAGAAGCAATTGTCAGGTTTTAAGTGAAGGTTCAATAATCTTATTTCACTGGTGTCTCACCTTTAAGCCAGGGTCACGGCTCTTGAGTGAGAGATGTACAGTGTTTACAGGAAGGGAGAGCTGCACAGAGAATTTAGAAAAGTTGCTCTGTAGTTTTGCTCCCTGCAACTGCTAGAAGAATGATTTCCCTCACTCCTCTTTGGGAATGAGTCCCCTGTTTCTAGCTGGTAGAGATAGTGCCTGAACCTGTTATCTGTGTAATGACATCTTCCTCTTCCAGGCATTCTGCTTCAGACTCACTCTGGGCACTTAGATATTAGTACTTTCCTTTCTGCATTTACTCATACTATGAGGACTCATTAGAAACAAGTTCCATACAGGCAGCGAGTGGAGAGCTAACATTCTAAGCCTTCCATGTTTACACCTTTTAACAGATGGGAACAACTTTCTTTCCCAACTTTATTAATTCGATTCTTCCTGCATGGGACAAGGGGAGAAATAGCTATTAAGACACTGAGTAGGATTTTAATATCTACCTACATCTCTTAAACACAGGGCCATATTATAAGTACTGTAATAATAAACACAGTTGCCTTCTAGACTCTAAAGAATTAGACAATATAGTTGGTGTGTTGATAAACTTTGTGAAGCTCTCACACTGTGAAATAAAACCTTGATTTATGTGGGATTTCTGATTATTTAGGTTCTGAATATGCTATCATTTATCATTACTCTATCTTAAATAGTAACCCATACAAAAGAAGTGGGTTTACCATGTAACATTGACATTTTTAAATGACGGAGGTCTCCTTAGACTCTCACATCAGAGGCTAAATGGACAAAGAGAATTGATAGAACACCAGATATTGATTATGGACACAAGAATAGGAATGCAAAGGGATATGTTTATCTAGTTGGAGGGTTTCATTGTGTCTGGAAGAGTAGTGGTGTATGGAATATGTATGTATATATATATATATATATATATATATATATATATATATATATATATATAAAATGGTTCACATAGAAGGTTCTTTCTTCTACAGTTTACATTTGAAGCCGATAATTTTCTACAGGCTTTTTGTTTTGTTCTCACATTGGGTTGGGACCAGAAACGAAGGGTTATGAGGTATATACTTCAGAGACAAATGATATTATTGAGCAGCAATAATCTGCTTCTACAGGTGGGACAATAAACAGAGGAGCACCCGACTGGGTCTGGCCTGAGAGGCGTAGCCTTTGATAATAAAGATAAGATGTGGCTGCGATAAGCCAAGGGGACATTTCTGCTTCCTTCTTATCTATTGCCAGTTTTTATTGCCACCAAGAAGTCAAGGTGCTGTTACAAAGCAGTTAATTATCAGTTAATTATGAACTTGGGAAGGCAAGGAATGTAGACCTCTGAAGCTTTAAAGGAAAGCAAAGCAGAGTTCACTGTAGACTTTGGACAGCCCACACTAAGTTCTTCCAGTGCTCTGTTGCAATAATTACTAATAAAATAAATAGATGGCTAACCAGTCAACTGATAATTAACTGATCTTTTCTGCTGAGCACTGAGAAACTGGGGCGTCTGTGGAGGGACAGGGTGCCTTGAGCCAGTCTTCACGACATGAAATGTTTATAGGACGCAATTGTACCCGGAGGGCTCCATCTTCTGTGAAAGCTGCCAGAGATGTTTTTCAGGGCCCATGTCTTCCAGTGAAATTTAAATCTATAATTTAAATAATCTGAATGTTTGAACCCTATCTGCTGAGTAAACACACAGAGGAAGTCTTTAGACCTGTAATCATTGACTTCTTAGCAGGGCCGGCCTTCTGCAGGCCAGACAACTGCAAACAATTAGGGGAATTAGTGGCTCCAGCCTCACCATCAGGCTTTATGCTTGTTTATAATTTAATCGAAGAAAATGTCAAAACAGTCAAGGGTTGAAAGAAACAAGATGCATTTTTGAGATGAAATTAAAACTGCCAGGCTGCAATATTGGGGGATGTTTGTTTAATAGCGTGTGATGCAGAACACGGATCTGATTTTCGGGAATTTACAATACCCTGTATTTTTGTTGTTGTTGTTGTTGCTCTGGACTGAGAAGTAGGTGTACTGGCTTGTTTTTAGTTTTTCCTCAAAAGGTAACTTTCCTTGAAAATCAAACAGCATTCAAATAATTCCCCTGTTCTCAAAAATCATTAAATTCCTCTGGAACAAGTCTACATAAGAAAGGCTTCACCTCCTTACTCAAAAATTAATGTGATAGGTCAACGTAGCAGCCCCCTAGCAGCCTGTACCAGCTCCGAATAAATCTGATTTACCTCTATTCTTTTTTCTCCTTAACAAATATTTATGGATTTATTTTGAAAGGTAATAATACCCTTCAATTTGATTTTTGTAATTAGCCCTTCATTTGATTTTAGAATTGATGGTTTTAGATATGGACTACATTTGAATAGACTCTGACATAGATGGATTTCTGATATGGACCAAAAGCAGAAACCATACTGTATGGACCCAAAGATACAACGCAGACTTATTGAATCAAATATGAAATTTTTGAAGAGCCACAGGGACAACTCTAAGACTTCAGCACTTATTAGATTCTCTACTGGAATTTCCTCAGGAAAAGTGAAGGCTATGTTTCAAATGACTCATTCAGAAATGAACTCAAAAGACAAGGTGGTCCATCTGGACAGATGTCCCTGGGAATCCTCTGGTCACAGCCATTCTTATAGCATTTGGGAAATACCCGATTTCCTGGGCATCTCCTAATGGCTGATGCCAACATTGTATATCTCCTGACTCTATTTTTCTGGAGAGAGAGAGAGAAAGAGGGAGAGAGAGACACACACAGAGAGAGAGAGAGAGAGAGAGAGAGAGAGAGAATGTAAAAGTTGGAATCTCTCAAGGAACAACTGAAAAGGAGGGAAGAACTAAAAAGGAGGAAGATACACACAAGCACATGCTTCTTTATGTGGCACTGGGAGATGGGTGGAAGCTGAGAGCATGGGTCGTCCACTCTAGCCTTGGCTCCTGAGCAGGGCAGGTGACAGCTGTTTCAACCTCATCAGTTAGGTAGTAACAGAGATGATATTAATGATATTAGACACATAACTAACACTCAGATATTTATAGAACACATTCTATAAGCCAGCTATTGTCCTAGGTAATGGAGGAGACATATGTAAACAAGACAGATTTCCTATCCTTCAGCTGAAACAAGCAGCTAAGCAAATCTAATAACTTCAGATATAGACAAATAAGACTAAGATGAGAGTAAACTAAGGAACCGACTGAAGATGAAAGCTTAGGTGTGGTCAGGAAAGAGCTTGAAGACAGGATGTTTGAGTTAATATGCAAAAGGGAAAAAGGTAAGAAGACATGGAGTCAGGGCTGTAACTCAGTGGTAGAGTTCTTCTCTAGCATACCTGGAGACATGAGTTTGGTTTCTAGCCCCAGCAAATAAAAAGAACAGGGAGAGGAGAAGGGGAACGGGGAGGGGAACGAGATGAGAGATGAACGATGAATTGCAGTTGGATGGTGATTCCAGTGGGCAAAGAGTGAGGAAAAGGGCACCAGCGTGAGATTAAAGTCAACATGTACAGCAAGCGCCAGGAAGGCGGGTATGTTTGGTTATAGGAACTGCGAGCAGAATACAGAGGAAGGTGCAGGACAGCCCAAGCTGGGGAAAGCCTGCTAATGTAGTCAGGATTTAAAACTTATTCCCTGTGAAGTGGGGTGAATTGAAGGCAAATGCCAACTTCTCTTATCTTTCTGTGTTTATTTTCTCAGCAATGTACATTTGCATCTCTTACTGTTGCAAGATTTTCTCATGTTTGGATTAGGGCTTTCTCTATAACCTGGCCTAGCATGCTTCCCCTCCCTTTCTTGAACCCTCCTGGCACTACCCTGAGAGCCAGGCTAAACTGGTAACAAAAGCTTGCTGTTGACAGACTTGTGACCCTTCCATACCTTTACTAAAATCAACAGTCAACAAACCACTTGCCAAGGTAAGTGAAGCCATCTTTGGTCAGAAGGAGGTCCTGAATTATCAACTGACTGCAGGCTCATGGGAGTCTATCAAAGATAAGCAAATGCAGACCCCGGTCAGAAGAACTGTCTGCTGAGGGCGTATGTACATCAGGAACAATGTTCCTTGTTTTCAGATACTACCTTTAGGGGGAACTGTTATAAAACCACAGACTCCTAATTCTCTAGGGGGAACCAGACAGTGATAGAGTGCTAGATCTCGTTAGGGCAACAGCAAAGAGTGTTCTGACTGATGTGGGTACCAGGTGACTGAGCAGGTATCTCCTGGCTGCCACAGGTGTCCAGAGTAGATGCTGTTAGTTTAGGGTATAGGTTTGGCGGTGCTACCATATAGAGGTAAGGTTTCTATTGAAGTTAGGTCACTGACTGAACACATGATATCAGTGTGTCATTTAGATCTACTTCTTGGTTCACTAACTCACGTAAATGTTAGTCAAAATTCTCTACACATCTCTACTCTATTAAGTATTATTTCAACTTTCTAGATTAAAAAGAGAGAGACACACAAATGGGTCATTTAATTTTCCTAAGGACACAGAGCTAGAAAGGAATCTTGTTCCCTGTTAGGACAAAAGGAAGGACGGACGTGCTATGCTTGTTGAAATGAAAGAGGGAACTCATCAAATGATGACAGTATGTATCAGACTTTACAATTATTCTGGAAGGGTTCATAAAATTTCCATGAAAGGAACTGTTTACATTTTTGTTAATTGATTTGGTTTTTTTTTTGTTTTGTCAACAATACTAAATTATTTGCCTCATTTTTAAAAACCAAATCCAACTCTTTACTCAGCCATTGATTCGTCAACATCCATTATTTCATCAAGCTAAACTATCTTAAAAGGTAAAGGAGAAGGAAAATAATCTGGTGTTGGATTCAGAGGCTCGATGGAAAAGGTCGTATTTTCCAATTTGCTTTTATTTGCAAGATACTGGGCAATTTGCTCCATGTGACTTCACGTGTGTCACTTCTCAGGTACCCACATCTATAGCCTTAGTTGAGAAAGATAAAATCCAATCTCGTTTTTGTAGGTGAGAAACTGTCCTCATAGGAAATGCTGAGCCTTCTCACCACCCAACTTCTTTCTAAATTGAACCACTGCAATACCCCTTCCTTGGGGACAAAATGTAGTTAAGAATATTAGCCATTCTCCAATTTATCTCAGGTGACCTTCTGTGATTGGAAATCTTTAACCTAAAAGTTTCAAGGCATTCATAAAACAAGTGTTCTGATATACAGGGAATGTCACCCAAAATTGAAGATATGGGAATAGTCTTGATTCGTGACCAGGCTTATAAAATGAGCCATGAGTGCCTTACCTTCAGAGATGACTTTGCTTGCAAGCTTGGAGTGCCTGTCTATTCATCTGTATATGTGTAGGCACTCTGGAAGGACTCATTTAAATGCTTATTCAGGTCTCCAGTAACTACTCTACTTGGAGCAGGACACTGAGAGTTTAATATGGGCAGCAAAACACAGACTACATATCAAATCAGACTTCACTCTGATGAGAATTTTCTGTGCTAGCACACCTTTTATAGTCAGATCTGTTTGATCCTGTATTCCACTTAAGAATGTCTGAAGAGTTACCATCATTTCCAGCTCTAGACAGAAGCTCGCTGAAATTGAATGAGAAGAAATCCTAATACTGCAGGCAATCAGTTCGCATGCTTTTGTCCAGCTAGCACAGTGCAGGCTTCCCGCAGGCCAGCTTGGTCCATTGTGTCTTATTTTTCTTGTTTTGTCCTTAAGTCTCTTTACTTACTCTTCCTATACTGAACTACCTAATAGATGCTCTATAAGAAACTTGAGTTCAATCAGTTTGGCGGACCCTCAGAAAAATGACCATAATACTACCTGAGGACCCAGCTATTCCACTCTTGGGCATATACCCAGAAGATGCTCCAACATATAATAAAGACACATGCTCTACTATGTTCATAGCAGCCATATTTATAATAGCCAGAAGCTAGAAACAACCCAGATGCCCCTCAACAGAGGAATGGATACAGAAATTGTGGTACATTTACATAATGGCATACTACTCAGCTATTAAAAACAATGACTTCATGAAATTCTCAAATGGATGGAACTTGAAAATATCATCCTGAGCGAGGTAATGCAGTCACAAAAGAATGAACACGGTATGTACTCACTGTTAAGTGGTTAGTAGCCCAAAAGTTTGGAATATCCAAGAGTTACTTCACAGCAACCGTAGGGCTGAGTTAGCTGAAGGAGTTTGCAGCCCCATGGAGGGAGCAACTGTGGCAACTGGCCTGACCCCTCGATGCTCCTGGAGACTGGATCACCAACCAAAGAATACACATGGAGGGACCCATGGTGCTGGCCACATATGTGGCAGAGGAGGGTCTTGTTGGCCATCAGGGGGAGGAGAGGCCCTTAGACCTGAGGGTGTTAGATGCCCCAATATAGAAGGCCAAGGAAGGTAGACAAGAGTAGGTGGGTTGGTGGGGGAATACCCCCATAGAGGCGGGGGGGGGGAGGGAATAGGGAGGTTCCAAAGGGGAGATCTGGAAAGGGAGAAACATTTGAAATGTAAATAAAGTATCAAAAAAGAAAGAAAGAAGGAAAAGAAAAAGAAAAAATGAAAAAAGAAACAAAGGAAACAATAAACGAAAAAAGAAAGAAACTCTAACAGTTAAGTCTAACAGTTATTTCTGGCCTTGTTATCCCCACTATGGGGTAGGTTATTAATAAAGAGAGGGAATTAGAACTTACTATGGTCCAGTGAGAAACACAAGAAATCTGATGGAATATAAACATCACTGGAGATAGCAAGGCCATGTGGCCACCACTTCAGTCAACAAAGCTCTCCTGGAACATATTTAGGAAGATCTTGATTGTAAGTTATGCCTGGCTGACTCTACTTCACATTTCAACAATACTGGGCATATTTTCTAAGTGCTCTCGGGCATAATAACAGACAAGCAACCCTGTAATGCAAAGCTATTATTCCACTGAGGGGTGCTGGCGGTGACATGCACCATGAAGTCAATCTGAGTGGTTTGTCACCAGAACTCCCAGGGTGGAATTATAGCCGCATCTACTTCTTGGTCATTTTCTTTTAATAGATAGATGCCCTGTGCCCCTCCCATCGTTGCCTCTGATGTTCTTAACCATGATCTTCTAGTCCTCAAAGAACCTTTTAAGATCTTCTATCCTTTGATTAAGTTGTATACATTTGGTATTTTGCAATTTCTATGTAGACATCTTTTCACTTTATTTCCTTATTTTTGCTGTGGGTTCACTGCTGCAAACTCCAGTGACTCCAGTTTCAGTTGATCTGTGTCTAGAAGTTTTGACAATACAGGCCATTGTAACAGTGTTTACTAGGGAGGTTCACTCAAGATGCAAACACTGAGAGAGCAAGCTAAGATTTGAGAACAGTTGCAGGCAAAATCTGACTGAGCACAGGACAAGATCTGACCACTGAAGAAGGCATGCTCTATGGAACAAGATGAATCTGTATGTACACATACATGTAGGCTTGTCATATTGTTTTCTTGACTACAAACACATCTGTTTGAGATTCATGAATATTAACACTAAAATAACAAATATTGTAATTTTCAAGTAGGAGACTTTTTTAATTAAAATTAAAATAACCAAGGTATCACATGATTCGGGCCATGAAGGGTGACTGATCTTTAAAGAAATTGTAGCCTCAAAAGGAGTCTTGATGAGGAGTGTCCAGTTTTATATGAATTTCCCATTTGAATTTTCAGGAACTTCAACTCAGAGAGGGTATTAAGGGGGATCATCCTCTTGGAGACAGGGGGAGGAGGAATGGGATGAGGAACTGTAGGAGGGGGGACTGGGAGAGGGGCAAAGGCTGGACTGTAAAAAATAGTATATATACTCTTTTCAAGCAGAGTTTTCTACTGATGGCTGAGTTCAAGAACCCTTCGTATTTAACTGGCCCCTTCATTACTCACGGCTCCCTTCTGTTCCTCCGCACTGCTTCCCTCTGAGAAACCACTTGACATTTGGACTACATCACCAGAGCCTGGACATGATAGTTAAATCAGTCAGTTTGTCAGTTTGTTTTCACGCAGATAAAGAATTAGCATGTGAAGGCCTGGAATCCTGATGAGTATGTTTTCTATCTTAGCTGTTTTTATGAAATACCAAAGACTGGAATGGTTCATTTGTGTGTTGTAGCAGCCCATGAATGTTATGGACAATTGGTCTTCCACCTGCTGACACGAGCTTGAGTCCTGTTAAGTCATTTGTTCAAGGTTACAGAGCACCAGGCACTAGCCGTCAGTATCTCAATGGGAACTTGTATTTTCTGTGGTCAGAGCTCAGTTTTCACATCTCAAAGAGGATCAGCTATGCAGAGACACCAAGGAAGAAGCACCACTTACTGGAATGTGCTTGAATGTTAGCCACTGCAGGTAAGTTCAGAGACCAGGTAATGGCAGAGGATACCCCTTCACAAGTCCTTGTACTTTATCTCTGGTCTCCGTTTGTTTCCACTTCCCCCTCTTTGTTTGGTTGAAGCTGGAAGGGAAGTGGGGGATGGTGCTCTCCCACGGAGGAGTCTCTGTAAAGGCTGAAGTTCCCCTTTGCAGTAAGGCAAGAATGTCTGCTACATAAGCCCAAGTGTGTTTTCTACACTTGTAAAGCATAGAACATTTCCTCTAAGATACTTTAGAGTTATATAAATCTTATTTCAGTTTTTCTTCATTGATTTCATTAAAGCGGCACCTCTAATTTTTATTAATTCTTCAATTAAATTTTTATTGGTAATTTAAAATTCATTTCTACTTACAGAACTATTTTCCATGCTTTTTATTTAGGATTTCAGGTTACATTTTGTTTTAAATTTTTTGGTATTTGTGAATATAAAGCTTTTCTTCTTTAACCTATTAACATAATTCATAGTATTTAAGGGACTATCTAATGTTAAAATTTTCCTGCATTTTTGTAGAGAATAAATAGCTATTTAATATGTATTATATATTTATTTAAATACATATATATTTAAATAATATACACAGTATGGTATTTTCTTTAATAGATTGCTTCATTTAATTTACTAATACTGTATTTAGAATTTATATATCATAGTCGTAAGTGTAGTTTCTTATTTTATAATAATACTCAATGTTTTGTGGGTGTTATGTTATATTTGTATGGAAAAATTTATTTCTTTTTCTCAGGAAAAGTATAAAATTAATTTTTTCTAGATGTCTTAATGAAACTTTCCAATAAAATCAAGTAGGCTAACATTTTCTGAGAGGCATCAGTTCAGCAAAATTTAAATATTGTTTCAATTGCTATTCTGGTTTCTTTCTTTGACTAAAAATTTGGAGGATATTTATATTTTCTTCCTTCAACCTTTCAAGGTTATCTACTTGATTTCTTTGCTTTTTGAAATTCTAAAATTACCTGTAAGTGAGAATTTCTTATTCCAAGGAAACCTGCAGGCCTTGCCTGTGTGTGGGTGTGCTCTGGACCCTAGGCCCAGTGATGCTGATGTGGCATCCATGTCTCCATAACTAAGATGCATTGGCTTCTCTCCTCCCAAACGATGTGTGGGTTTCAGTGGTCACTTCGCCTGTTTAAAACTTTTTCTTACTTTCTTGTCTTCTAATAAAGAGGGGTTATTTTCACATTTGTTTGTTCCTTTTGCCGTCTTGTTGCTTATTGTTTACTTTCTTACCATTCTGAATTCTTTATGCATAAACTGGACTACCTTCATAGTGCAATGACTTTTTAAAAAAATTAAAATTGCCAGTGATAGTTTGGCTCACCCATGGAATGTTTAAAATTTTAGCTTTTCTTATTTTCTTATAAATAGCACATTGCAGGTTTTTCGCCTTTGATTTAATATTGTGATATCTTTAGAGACGAAAACAATATGAAAAGATTTAATTTTTTCTTTTTTTAATAATAAAATTAAATTGTTAGAGAGTTTTAGAGAAATGTTCCATATAACAGTACAAATCAATACAGTACTTCTAATGAACAGTTACCAACAAGTGCCAAAGTATAAATTGTGCATAAAATGTTATCTAGTAAACTTATTTCTAGGAATTTATATTGACAAAAATATGTATGTACTGTGGGATATCTATCACAGTATTATATACAATGGTGAATTATGAGAAACATGTCAAAATTAAATACAGAATTGATAAAATATGAAATTACTTGTATACATTTCTATAATAATTAAAATTATTTTTTTTGGGTAAATCTTTAGAAGCCAATATTGTCATCATCTTATTCTTTCACATTATAAATATGATTAAAATAAATTAAATCACTTTGTAAAAACATTATGCAATTAGAAATTATTTCTGACAGATCATCTCTTACAATTTTATAAGCCATTCACTTTTTCTCCTTTGAAATGACAAAGGAGAATTGACTCAGTCAAAATAGCACACAACCTAATCTCATAAACTTTTAATGTTACTTGTTTTCAGCAGGTTTCGAAAACCTTACTACTGTCACACTCAACTAGAAGTAAGTTGACAACTCCTGACTAAATTCAGACAAAATAAATACTAGTCTTCTAAAATATACAGGACTCACTTCCCTAATGTGAATATAAAATTCAAATACCTCCAATGTTCTCCCTTGAAGATATGTTAGCTTCACTCTGAGCAAAGAGCACCATTCTTTTGTGTTTCCAAGGCCATTACACTGAGATTCATCAGATACCTATAACACTTGCTGAAGTTACTCCTTAAATATTTCTATTTGACCAGTATGAAGTGTCCTTCCTTATCTTCTTTATTAACTTTTGGTTGAAAGTTGATTTGACTTGATATTAGAATGGCTACTCCATCGTGTTTCTTGGGACCATTTGCTTGGAAAATTATTTTCCAACCTTTTACTCTGAGGTAGTGTCTGTCTTTGTCACTGAGGTGCCTTTCCTGTATGCAGCAAAATGCTGGGTCCTGTTTACATATCCAGCCTGCTAGTCTATGGCTTTTTATTGGGGAATTGAGTCCATTGATGTCAAGTGATATTATGAAAAAGTGATTGTTACTTTCTGTTACTTTTGTTATTAGAGGTGGTATTATGTTTGTGTGGTTATCTTCTTTTGGGATTATTGAAAGATTACTTTCACGCTTTTTCTAGGGTGTAGTTTCCTTGTGTTGGTGTTTTCCATCTATTATCCTTTGTAGGGCTGGATTTGTGGAAAAATAGTATGTAAATTTGGTTTTGTCATGGAATATCTTGTTTTCTCTGTCTATGGTAATTGAGAGTTTTGCTGGGTATAGCAGCCTGGGCTGGCATTTGTGTTCTCTTAGGGTCTGTATGACATCTGCCAAGGATTTTCTAGCTTTCACAGTCTTTGGTAAGAAGTCTGGTATAATTCTGATTGGTCTGCCTTTACATGTTACTTGACCTTTTTCCCTTATTGCTTTTAATATTCTTTGTTTCTTTAGTGCATTTGGTGTTTTGACTATTATGTGACCAGAGGAATTTCTTTTCTGGTCCAGTCTATTTGGAGTTCTGTAGGCTTCTTATATGTTCATGGGCATCTCTTTCTTCAGGTTAGGAAAATTTTCTTCTATTATTTCGTTGAAGATATTTACTGGCCCTTTGAGTTGGGAATCTTTGCTCTCTTCTATACCTATTATCCTTAGGTTTGGTTTTCTTATTGTTCCTAGATTTCTTGGACGTTTTGTGTTAGGAGCCTTTTGCAGTTTGCATTTTCTTTGACTGTTGTGTCAATGTTTTCTATGGTATCTTCTGCACCTGAGATTCTCTCTTCTATCTCTTGTATTCTGTTGGTGATCCTTGCATCTATGTCTCCTGATCTCTTTCCTAGGTTTTCTAACTCCGGAGTTGTCTCCCTTTGTGATTTCTTTATTGTTTCTGTTTCCATTTTTTAGAACCTGGATGGTTTTGTTCAATTCCTTCACCTGTGTGGTTGTGTTTTCCTATAATTCTTTAAGGGACTTTTGTGTTTCATCTTTAAGGGATTCTAACTGTTTACCTGTGTTCTCCTGTATTTCTTTAAGAGAGTTATTTTTGTCATTTTTAATGTCTTCTATTATCATCATGAGAAGTGATTTTGGATCTGAATCTTGCTTTTCCTGTGTTATGGTGTATCCAGGACTTGCTATGGTGAAAGAACTGGGTTCTGATGATGCCAGGTGACCTTGGTTTCTGTTGCTTATGTTCTTGTGCTTGCCTCCTGCCATCTGGTTATCTCTAGTGCTACCTGCCCTCCCTTTATCTGACTGGAGCATGTCCTTCCTGTGATCCTGGTTCTGTCAGAACTCCTCAGAGACCAGCTGTCTCTGGGATTCTGGGAGCCTAAGATCCTGGGTGTGACAGAGCTCCAGGGAGTCAAGCTGCCTCTGCAACCCTGAGATCCTGGTGTAGAGCTTCCTCTGGGTATTGTGGGACTGGCTGAGGAGTTTCTGCCCAAGTTCTGCTCAGGGCAGATCCAGACAGGAAAGCAAAAATATTTAATTTTAATATAAAGTAACATATGTTCATTATTAAATATTAAGTTAGCAATAAAATTGATAAAATTTTCTAAAGAATCTCATTCCTACAAAATAACACTAATATATATTTTCCTTACTAATAAATCTAGATAGCCATGTATGCACAGATACTTCTTTTTTATTGAGAGAAATAGTATTTGTTATGTTACTTGTAACCAGAAGTTTTCTAGGCAAAATTATGTCTAGCTAACTTTTTCATATTATTTAACATACCTCTATGATATCCTTTATAATGGCTAAATATTTTCTTAATAGAGAAACTATCTTTTCTTTAGTTTTATTTCTTTACCAAATCATTTTATATTTATGTTTCTTTCTAGTGGCCTCTGTCTTACTGTGTTGATTCTTTGTTCTTCTTATGTGTTCTAATGGCTTACACATTAAATATCCAGATTTAATTCTTATTATTTATCTAAATCTTTTAATTTTTTTCTATTTAATTAAGTTAATTATTAAGACCAAATACCTCAGAGTCTGAATCACCAATCAAAGAACATAATATGGGCTGGACCTAGGCCCCAGCACATATGTAGCAGATGTACAGCTTGGTTTTCATGTGGGTCCTGAACAACTGGAATGGGGACTATCCAAAAGCTGTTGCCTATATGTGGGATATGCTCACTAGCTGGGCTGCCTTGTCTGGCCTCAGTGGGAGAGGAAGCACTTAGCTTCACAATGACTTGAAGTGCCAAGGTTGGGAGATACCTGGGGGCCCCACCTGCTCAGAGGAAATGGGGAAGGTGGGTGAGGTAAGGATTGTGGGAGGGGGTGACTGTGAGGGGAGCAATTAACAGGATGCAAAGTGAATAAGTAAAACAATAAAATTAAATTTAAAAGGAGCAAATGCATCTTATATCTCAAACAAAACGAAAATTCCAACTGCCACCATCCCTTACTATATAAATGTTATTTGAAATCCATTGCCATATTTAAAAATGTTTTAAACTTACTGTGTTATATATTTCAATATTTTGAAACCTATCTTAATCTTTAAAAAACATTATAAAAACACTAATTTAGATATAATAATGTAATTTACTATATTATTTACCACTGCTTCTTAATCTTTGCAAACTCCTTATGACTTGCGTTTTCCTTATGGTTTGAATATGACGTAAAGATTTTTTTTCTCTCAAAGCTGTGTGGTTGTGTATGTCTAGACTTTAACTTGTCTGATAGAATTTCTGTTTAACCCTCACATATACAAATGATAGTTTGATTTGGTATAGTGTTTATCTTTACACTCAAATATATATAAATTTGTTTTACTTATGGTTTCTTTTTCAGGAGATATTTTTACGCACATAAACACACATACATACAGACAGACAGACATATTTAGAAGAGTACCCTCTTCAAATCCAGAAATCCTTTCAAGTTTAATTAGCTAGTAGCTATTTTTGTGACCATTTGGATAAGCATTTTGATCCCACAGTCTCCTTAGTCTGTCTGATTGTTTCCTCTCTGTCCATCCTATTTCCTCAATATGAATTTGTGTAAGGGACACTTTTATATAACAGGAAGTTCATGGGCTATCTAATCCCATCTGTGTTATATACATTTCATTTTCCTCCAAATCCTAAGGAAATTTCTCAGGCTAGGATGATAGTTCACAAACTAGAGCTTCTGAAAGTTATACCCTCTTGTTCATGCTACTGTTGTGTGACCACAACTATGACTGATGATTTTTCTCATCTGTCCATACTGATGTTCTTGTTCTCCATATGATTTTGCTTGCTGTGCTGTCTCACATCTTAAACCTAAACATGTTATTTTAAAAATGACCCCACTTTCTTTTCTATCACTTAAAGACAAAGCAACCAGAAGTTCTTTGTTCCAAATGTTTCCATTTCTTTCTCTCTTTACCATGTCCAGTAATTTTATCTTTATTCATCTTATCATTTACAGCATCAAAATACTTTGATATCATAATACAAGTTCTCAAGAATGGTACAATCCATTCTTGACTTCTGGCTATTGTGTGCAGATTGGACACTCTGAATGAAATGTCCACCATTGATAGTAAAGGACTCAGCAGGGTCCAGTCCTTTCTTCACCTTGCCTCTCTGTGCTTTCTTATCCACAGTGACACAAGCTTTCTTCCACCCCCTTTTGTCACCCATACCGTTTATTGTTATAGCTCTTCAATATTTCAGAAATACAAACAGGAATTCTTTCTAGTATCCCAAAGATACTGTTGGCCATCTATATCATATTTTGGGGTCTATCTGTCAGAACTTGAGGATCAGTAAATATCGTAAACATGGCAAGGGAATGTATCTCCCATTTCCACTGGGGAGAGAAGAAGTCATTAGGGACCATGCAGAGACAGTACAACAGTAATCATAGTTGTGCTTTAAGTACATGGTAATAGATTCAAACATTTTAATAGCTGTAGGAAAAAAGGGGGAGATTTTAAAATCTTTTTTTCCTGCACTCTTCACTTTGGTGTCAGTCTCTGATTAACTGTTTGTTGTCAACTAGTGTGTGACTCTATCTTTATCCATAATTTATAATTTGTATTCAGTAAAAACACACACTGAGAGAGGATAAATTGGTTAAGGGCTTTATATCCCTTCTCCAATCTGATTGTTCCCTATGCTAGATGTTAAAGCAGAGGCATAACAGCAAAGCACCCACCTCTGAGATGGTTCTCTGCCAACTTTGTTTTCAAGTTCTTTTTACTAACTTTAAGCTTTAAATATTGCCTAAGTTTCTCGAACCCCACCAACTTTAAAATAAATCCTTTTATTTCTTATAGTATATGTTGCTAAGTTGATGTTTGGCCTGTTATAAAATTACAGCTTAAACACCATTTTCTTTTTATATAAAAAAAATTGGTCTTTTGCCTCCTAGCATCGTCCAGTAATCTCTTCTAAATTCTCTCTAGAAGCTTCGTAGAATGTCTTTCCAATTTAGTAGTTCAGAATTTTGTAAGATGTCTGTATATGTCAATATTTTCATCAATCCAGTTTATTACTTGGCAGTATCTTTAAATTTCTTCATTTTTTTCACTTCAACTCTGAGACATTACCTGACATTTTTTTGCGGAAAGTTTTTTTCTGTATATTTTTATGCAATTCCTCTGATTATTTATTCTCTCAGTTTAGTCTCCCCCTATTTGTGAGTGTCAGATACAGTCTGAGGTAGGTGTTCCATTTTCTTCTACTATTCCACTAAGACTTTTAACTCATCCATCTAACACTTGACATTTATTTAATTTTATTAAGTTGTAGATTTCAAGAACTTTTTCAGAGTCTATGCTGTGCATTAGTCATATAATATGCCTTTGCTTTGTGAATGAACTACATCAATAAACATTTACCATATGAAATTCTTCCAAACTTCTCTTCCATTCTGTACTCTGTCAATCTATTAATTCTTTTTTGTCCATTCCTGTCATTACTTTTCATTAAATACTTAGTGTTTCTTTAAATACACAGTGATATTTTCTTTAACTACATAGTTGCTACTTGTCTATAAATATGAACAGAGAAATAACTTGAAAGCCAGGCATGGTAACTCATGCCTGTAATCACAGCATTCTAGAGACTGAGGCAGGAGGATTGCAAGTTTCAGGCCAGCATGGTCTACTTAGTCACACCCTTACAAAAATGAATTAGAAGAAAACACCAGAGCCACATGAAGTTGCAATAACAGCTCTGTGTTGTAAGCAAGTGTAGGCTTCTGCTTTTTAAACTTCTGTTTCTCCAATTTCTTTACCCTAAAAGAATCCTGGAGAGTCTTTGGTGGTTGAATTGTGTGAAGACAGGCAAATGCTTTCCTGGTAAGTGGCAAAAACATGACAGCAATCAGATAGGCAGCTAAGTTGAATATATTTTTGTTGTTATAGAGTGTCCTCAGCTCTAAAGAAAACCTGATTCCCTTCCAGATACAAGCCTTCCACTATCTTAATTCTGACTCTTGAATTCTTAGTATTTTTGAAGGTAATTAACAGCTGTTTATTAAGAATCTATAAAAAGTCCCCTGGTCTTTCACCCTATTTTGAAAAATGTTATATTTTGACCAAATAGATATGCTTGCAGAAGATATGAGAAAAAGAAACTCTATTGTGTAAACTGTAAATCTCTCCTTTTCCTGTTTATTCTCCAACAGCTCATTTACTTATCACAAATTTGTCAAAATATAGAATTTCTTAGAGCTCCACCTCCTCTTCACTGATTAACTATTAATTCATCTTGCCTTTGCACTGTGTTGTTTATTGGTTTCAAAAAAGAAAAGAAGTAAATATATTACTTTATTCAGTCACTGTGAATTGGAGGCTCTATTATATGATTTAAAATATACTATTGTTACTAAGAAAACAAAATATATATTGAGAATCATGAGTCCATTTCAGTTACATTCTACAAACATTTCTTAAGTGCCAAGGCAATAGGGTTCATTTTTCTAGATGCTTGAGATAAAAGGTGAATGGCATGTATTCCCTGTATTGAGAAACATACCATTCAATGAAGGTAGACTGATACAGATGCTGGGATAAGGAATAAAATGCATACAGAATACAGAGGAATAGAAATTACATAATGATAAACTGTGCAGGATCTTTGGGAAGATGCCAGAGTTGAGATGTAGAAGACTGTAGACAGAGCATAGAATCTACACAAGAATAGGTAGGGCAGGAATGACATAGACAGAGCTTTAAGCACAATTCAAAGCTTCAGTTTCATCAGGCATTGGGAGTCTACAGAGGAGGACTTGAGGACTTTGCAGCCATGCCAATGTGTTAGAAATGTATTCTGAAATCAAACACCATAGAACTTCATCATAGATTTTGAAGAGGAGGAAGACACAGCTGGGGTTTCTGCATAGAGGAGTTTAAGAAAAACATTGGACACAGATTTCAGGAGTCATTAGAAGATGGGTAATCAGTGTTATCAGTTAGGAGTCCACTGCAGTGATTCTGGCAAGAGAATAGGTGATGTAGTCAGAAAGATGCTGTTGGGATGATTTGAGAAATCGTCAAGATTGTTAAAGATTATACATGTTGAATGAAGGAAATGAATATATCTAAGCTTCTAGACTTTTTACTCCAGTACTCAAGAGCATGAACTTACCTCTGACTCTTAAAAGTCTGTTAGGATTCTTTAAAAAGTAGAATAACTTTTTGAATCAATTAGAATCAAGTAGGAGTTATAGGTATACATATGACATAATCATGTATATATGTGTGAGATTTGTTTTCTTATACATTGAAGTTGACTTATACATTCATGGAAGTAAAAATGTCCTGCAAACTGCTATCTCTGGTCTAGAAATACAGGAGAGCTGGGCAAAATAGCCAGGCCAAATTGAGAGTAGGTGTAAATCCAAGTTCATATATACCAATGTCCTGAGCTTAAGGTCAGCTAGAAAAACATAAGTGAAGCTTCCTCTGCCTTATTGTTCTGTTCAGGCTATGAGTGGATTGGATGATGTCCACTTGCACTGGTGAAGAGTAATTACTTGGATCACCAATAAACATGCTAATTAGTTTTCAGAAATTAATCAACCTACTCTTTTTGATCAACTACCAGGTTGTCTTGTGACCTAACCATGTATGCATAAAGTTGTTTGTCACAGTAAGATGTTCATTCTGGATCACTTGGCTCTATAGTAATTGTAGGGAACTGAAATCATGGACTTTAGGATGACAAAAAATTATGTGGTAAAAGTGGGAGAGCACATGGCACCACTCAGCAGCAGCACTTAAGATAAGAAGGTGATCTAGAAACCGTGAGCATATCATAAGAAAACCACAGTATGGAACATTTTCAAATAGGAGAATATAGCCTCAGACAAAATTACAAAGACAGCACTAGTTTTAAAAAGCATTGATTGAATTTGGTAATTGAGAGATCTGTTATCAGGGAAAATGTTTTAGTTTGAAGTCAGACAGAAGAGAAGATGGAGAAGATGTTCTTATCTCCAGCAATGTTTTTAAGTAAAGGAAATTAGCCTAAGATAACAGGGGATGTTTAATCACAGGAATGATTCAACTGTTCACATAGCAAATTTCAACACAGGTTCTTGCAGAGAAATGGGGGAATAAGAAAGTCAGGGATGGATGAGCAGAGCTGGTGGAGGAAGGGTAGGAAGAACATGATGGAGAAAGTTATACTGCATTGTGCCAGCATCATTGAATTTAAAGACATTCTTACCAAGTATGAGAAATGCATGGATGTAGTACTTGTGTGTACTTAGTCTAAGACAAACTAATGGTTGATGAGCTAATACACAGCATAAGTCTGAGAAGTCAGCTCATGTGCAGAATTGCTGAGTGTATTCTATTTTGAGCAAACAGTTTAATTTGCCCCAACTATCAATATAACAGTAAACTTTAAAATTGCATGTAAATTTGCAGTTTTACCTGTGTTTCCTCTTTGTGGGATTGATATAGACTGGCAAACAGGAGTTCCTGCAATAATGATGGACTTTGTTCTTTTGTCGAATATGAGGTGCAATATACATGGAAACATTTAAACTGGTAGATAAATCCTCTTTATTTTTAAAGAGAATATATGGTATCAAGACTGCAAAACTTCAGTTGTAATGCAAAATTGCAGGTCATTATGTTTAGCTCAGTAAATTACAATCTTTTTAATCCTGTCTCTCCATGAGATTTCAGTAAAGTTGACAAATCTTGGCATTGAGTATTACTGGGGCACAGGCGAGGTTTGCGTCTTCTGAACAACTTTCACAATACTTTGCCTTCTCATCTGTAAGCACTGTTGCAAACATAGCCTTGTTATTATGGGATTGCCAAGCAGTGTTAGTTCCTGCCATGTGTCATTTCAAAGATCCCAATTTTTACCACCAATATATGTTAAACCATGTGGTTGTCTCAGAAAGGGAGGATCTATACATAGTATGTTTCAATTCATACCCAGGCCACACACCATTGAATTATGATACGAAAGAGTATGTTTTAAAGAAAAGTATAACTAGGTTTCGTACATTTTGGGGGAAAGTCTAATACTGATTAGGACAAGACTGCTGTACTAATATATTAGTATGTTTGTAAGACATGATAAATAGTAAAAAATATATTTAAAAAATATATTAATATTTTATTAATTCCTAGTATATTAATATTAATAAAAGACAAGTATATTTCAACTAATAGTATTTGATTTTTCAGTATCAAATAATGCAACTGATAACAGTAGGAATTAGTCAATATTGACCAAATCACCAATAGATATACACAAATCCTGTAAAAGAACGGTATTTTCTAAATCGTGTTATCTACTTTCTAAAAGTTTCAAGGGGAAAGTTCTCCTTTACTGTCTTAGATACTAAGAAAGAATTAAGTCAATGTTTTAAGGGCTATGAAACCTTTGGAAAAGCTTGTTTCACACATTATAATTTCACAATTTACTTAGAAAGCAACAGCCATCAAAATATTTTGCTTTCATGAAGCCACGTATATAGAAAATGAATAGAGATTTCAGAAATATATTCAATCACATTTGTCAAATGATTTTTGAATAAAGTGCTAAAGGTTATTTATTTGGGAGGAACACAGCCTTTTAACAATGTCATTATGAAAGCTGAATTATCCGCATGCCCAAAATGAAATTGGACAATATTTTCATATCATTGGCAAAAGTTAACACAAAATGAATTAAAGGTCTAGGCATAATATTTAAAACATAATATCATTGGGTAAAATAATAGGAAAAAGCTTTGTTATTAAATGAATATAAAATACCCCCTTCCTTCATATATTTGAACACTTGGTCTCCAACTGGGATTTGGGGAGACTTTGTAACCACTGAAAAATGACGTCTTGTGGGTTAAGTACAGCACTGGAAGTGGGCTTTGGAGAGCTAGAGCCCAGCCTTGGTACTAGCTTAATCTACCTTGGAGCCACTCTGATGTTCCTTCTATACTACTATGGATTGTAGCTCTAAAAATATGGGGCATGTTGATTTTTCTTTCCTTATATTGGGTATTTTAGCTGTTTGGTCACTATGGTGAGAATGAAACTAAAACACAGCATTGATACATCAAGTGGTGTCTTTGCTTCGATAAACGTAAGCATGTGACTTATAAGTTTATTGGAGGAATAACAAACAATTTAGATTTGCAGGCTATAAAATTATGTAACATCAGAATGTACATTCGGAGTCAAATGACTTGAATAGGATGATACTTTATTTGAGAAGTTAGAGTAAAAAGGCCAGAATGCCAATAATGTCAATAGAAGTGAAGTAGTCAACTCTGAGCTTGCCAATTTTCAAATGGGAATAGTATTCTATCAAGAATTCATTTAGTGGCTATCTGTAAATTTGGCATAGAATCTGGCTACATTCTCAAAATTTATCTTAAAATTTTACTACAGCTAAATTCAAAAGACTAATTTCTTTAGCAAGGAAACTTTGAAGAATCATAACATCCATGCTTTAATATGCCTATTGGTGACTGTTTTTAGCTAGACTTATAGTAAGAATTCTGAACAAAAAGCAGATTCACATGTCAAAAGTTATAATTCATACAGGAGTTTTGCCCGTTTGTTTCAAATTGCTGATAAGCCAGGGACTAGAGAGCAACTGTGACTATAAAAGGAGGTAGCAGTATTAAAGAGACATTAAGAAAGTCACCACAAGGGAAAGGCTCTTCTCATTAAAGACTACAAAATGTAAAGGTGTGAATGCACTTGAAAAACTTAGGTTTGTGAAGAGATATACCCCTTTATTGGTATCTTCTTGATGAGTACAGCCTTGGGAAACATTTTGCCCTCTTTGTCCTCATATTCAATGGTAACTGAAGTCTTGGACCAAGGCAACTTGACAATATCTTGACTTAGCAGAAGAACTTAGTGTTATTAATGTACTCATTTTATAGGCATGCAGAATGCAAGATTGACACCCATATAGGCTTGCATCCAGAGTAGGTTCTAGAAGGCTCCTATGTGAAACTAGGTAGATGAAGCTAAAGATGTAATGGAAACTGCAGTATGCTGTTGATGCCAGGGAGGTGAAATATCGGTCTAGGAAGGATATGGTCGTGAAGTAGAGCTAGTCCTAGAGAGATCAAGAGCTAGAGCAAGAGGGAGACTGTGCTCACATGTTCTACAGGAAGCAGGGCTGCCTTATCCTGTTACAGTCCAGGTACTTATACCTTATGTTCAAGAACTCCAGAGTTTTATATTACTGTTTTTCAGTCTTGCTCTGGTCCTTAATATGCCTGTATTTCTCCATTCTAGAAATAGAATGGTAATTCTACATCATAAATTGTATCTTTGATGTATGTAACCTTTAATTTTAATTTTACATAAGTAGTCTGCCTTGACTCTCAGAAACACATTAGACTTCCTAACAGTGTTATGGATGTTGAGACTGTGATGATGCTTGGTGTTGGTTCAGCTAACTTCGTTTTATGTCTTCAGATGAAGATGACTTTGTGAGTCAGGGAAAGATATTAAGATTTGAATAAGAATTGTCTACTATAGGTTCATGTTCTTGAACACTTAGTACCTATCTCATGATATGGTGTTAGAGGCTTTGGGAGCTTTATGGGGTGAGGCAAAAGGGGGAGAGGTGTACCACTAAGGACCCGCCTTTGATGGTTAGAACACAGCCTGGTTCTAGTTCCATCCCTGCTTCCTTATCTGCCTTCCATGGAAAGAGTTTTGTTATATATCCCTGACACCATAGACTTCCTTGCAATTCTACGGATAGCATCTAAAACACTCTAAACTGTGAGCCAAATTAAATTTAAGTTCCTTCTACAGACATTTTGTCATAGGGAAAAAACACAAGTTTAATAACGAGAAATTTCACAACTATTTTTTGAAACAAAATAAGTAAAACAAGTAGATTGAATTAGATATAATTTAAAATTTTCTGAATGTTTATGAACACAATAGACAAAATGCAGCAAATATAATAAGAGAAAACAATGTAAAGATCAGACATCTGCTAAGAAATATTTACATAGATCATATGAAAACCTTATATAGCTAAAGAGATAACAAGCTTACAAAGGCTGAGTAGATAGTTCTCATGAATGATGTTCAGATGCTCAATAAATGTGAAAAGGTGTAAACATAATGAAGAATACCAGCATTGAGAATCAAAACCACAGTTTCAGGTCAGAAGAGAGCATTGGATTCCTAGAGACTTGAATGAGCTGCTATGTGTGTGGTCTTAACTGCTGATCTATCTCCCCAACTCCAGGTTCTCTCTTGAATCTAAACTAGAAATATTAAATTCAAGGGTCCAAAGAGATATTTACATGTTCATTTTTAGCAAAATCAGTAACACACAGAGAAACCCACAAATACATATACACTGTGCCATACTGTTTAGTTATTAAACACAAGTAGATTCTATTGTCAACAGTGTATATGAATCTTGAGGACATTTTGCTGAGTCAAATAATCAGGTCACAAAAGACAACTCTTATATGATCCCATTTATGTGCAGTGCTTAGAACCTTCAGATTCATATAGTCAAAATAAAATAGTAGTTGTCAAGGCTAGGATTACAGGATATCAGAAGTTTCTATTTAATGAGTACAGGTTTCAGATTTGTAAACTGAATTTTTTTGGACTGGAGGATAGTGTTAGTGTATAACAATGTGAATATTAAAGATATTAAAGTGAAATTATAAAGATAGAGTGTTTCACTTATATCTTTTATATAATATATAATGTTTAACTTATATCTTAATATATTGACATATAATGTATCCATTATATCACGTAATGTATACATATATAACATATTTTATGTGTATATATTAATGTATAAACATTACATATAAACATTATATATAATGTTTAACTTATATCTTAAATTATAAAGATATAAAATTTCACCCTGGCACATCAAGTTTGCAGGGTTAGGTGCTTCGTCCTCTATTGAGGCCAGACAAGACAGCTGAGTTAGTGGAACGTATTTCACAGACAGGCAACAGCTTTGGGATAGCCCCTACTCCACTTGTTCAGGCCCACATTGAGACCAAGCTGCATATCAGCTACATATGTGTGTGTGTGTTTGGGGGTTCAGCCATGTATTCTCTTTTGATGGTGGTTCTGTCTCTGAGAGCACTCAAGTATCAAGGTAAGTTGACTCTGTTGGTCTTCCTGTGGAGTTCCTATCCCTTCGGGGTCCTCAATCCTTCCGCCAACTGTTCCATAAGTGTCTCTAAGCTCCATCCAATGTTTGGCTGTCTGAGTCAGCTGCTGGGTGGAGCTTCTCACTGGACAGCCATGCTAGGCTCTTGTCCCCATGCTTTGGGATCAGCAGGTCTGATGAAGGTGGGCAGATAGGTGGTGGGATAACAGAGGTCCACAGAGGATAGCAGCTGGCTCAGGGCAGCTGAGAGTGCCCTAAGTACTCCTTGATCATACTCTTATTTAAATAGTCAACTTTATGATATATATGACATATACTGTGTGTGTGTGTGTGTATAAATATACATACATATATACATATATATATATAATGTTTTATATGATTGTATATATGTAATACACACACATGTAATTCATAATTAAAAATTGATTTGGAGGTTTGTTAAGGGCTGTAATAGTAGACTCTTTGCTGAACTTCTAGACCTAAAATCACAAACCTTGACACTTTTTCCCTGACCTAACTTTAAGCAAGTTGTTTGATTCTCTGTAGTCCAGCTCTATCAAGCATCTTTTGTAGGAATGTCAATAAGATTATGTCTTTAAACAGTGCCTGGCATCTCACAGGCTTTTCCTAAATGTGTTGCTGCTGGGCACTTGACTTGGTGACCAGTGTGTTCTTTGACATTTCTCAACACTGATGATTATTTTTCTCATGGAAAGTTTGTTGATTCAGTTGGTGCTAATCAATATCCTTGAGCACAATACTCTTTCTTTCTCTTTTGGCTTCATTTTACTACCTAAATTGTGTTGAAAAATTGTTAACGTTTTATTTACATTACTAGCCAATTGTATTATTTCTTATAAGTGATGATATTTTTATTGGTTATCAATTTTTTAATTGTTTTTTTCCCATTTGTTGGAAGCCTGGAGACCCAGAAAGAGGGATTTCTGAACATCCCAGGTCTGTTGGCTAATATGAAGAATTATGAAATCTCCATTGCAGTTTTAATCTTAGTTTGGTATTCTTCCTCTTCTAGTCTGGCTATTCTTTAACCTGGATCCAGAGACAGAGGATGATCTGTCTATTTTCTCTGCTTTTCTTTTTTTTTTTTTGATACTTTATTTATATTTCATATGTTTCCTCCTTTCCAGATCTCCCCTTTGGAACCTCTGTATCCCCTCCCCCTCCCCATGACTCTATGGGGGTATTACCCCACCCACCCAACCACTTACCCACTTACTCTCATCTTCCATCCTTGGCATTCTCCTATACTGGGGCATCTAACACCCTCAGGCCCAAGGGCCTCTCCTCCCTCTGATAGCTATCAAGACCCCCCCTCTGCCACATATGTGGCCAGCACGATGTGTCCCTCCATGTGTATTCTTTGGTTGGTGATCCAGTCTCAAGGAGCATCGGGAGGTCAGGCCAGTGGACACAGTTGCTCCCTCCATGGGGCTGCCAACTCCCTCAGCTCCTTCAATACCTTCTCCAATTCTGCCATCTGCTACCTCATGCTCAGCCCAATGGTTGCTGTGAAGTGATTCTTGGGTATTCTGAACTTTTGGGCTAATAACCACTTAACAATGAGTACATACAGTGTTCATTATTTTATTTTATTTTTTTTGGTTTTTTGAGACAGGGTTTCTGTGTTCATTCTTTTGTGACTGTGTTACCTCACTCAGGATGATATTTTCAAGTTCAATACATTTGCCTGCAAATTTCATGAAGTCATTGTTTTTAATAGCTGAGTAGTATTCCATTGTGTAAATGTACCACATTTTCTGTATCCATTCCTCTGTGGAGGGACATCTGGGTTGTTTCCAGCTTTTGGCTATTATAAATATGGCTGCTATGAACATAGTGGAGCATGTGTCTTTATTACATGTTGGAGCATCTTCTGGGTATATGCCCAGGAGTGGAATAGCTGGGTCCTCAGGTAGTATTATGTTCATTTTCCTGAGGGTCCGCGCCAAACTGATTTTCAGAGAGGTTGTATCAGCTTGCATTCACACCAGCAATGGAGGAGTATTCCTCTTTCGCCACTTCCTCACCAACATCTGCCCTCACATGAGTTTTTGATCTTAGCCATTCTGACTGGGGTGAGGTGGAACTTCAGGGTTGTTTTGATTTGCCTTTCCCTGATGACTAAGGATGTTGAACATTTCTTTAGGTGCTTCTCTGCCATTCAAGTTTCCTCAGTTGAGAATTCTCTGTTTGGCCCTGTTCCCCATTTTTTGATAGGGTTATTGGATCTCTAGAGTCTAACTTCTTGAGTTCTTTCTATACATTGGATATTAGCCCTCCATCAGATGTATGATTGGTAAAGATCTTTTCCCAAACTGTAAGTTGCCATTTTGTCCTATTTACAGTGTCCTTTGCCTTACAGAAGCTTTGAATTTAATGAGGTCCCATTTGTTGATTCTTGATCTTAGAGCACAAGCCATTGATGTTCTGTTCTGGAACTTTTCCCCTGTGCCCATGTGTTCAAGACTATTCCCCACTTTCTTTTCTATTAGATTCAGTGTATCTGGTTTTATGTGGAGGTCCTTGATCTACTTGGACTTGAGCTTTGTGCCGGGAGATAGGAATGGATCAATTCACAATCTTCTACATGTAGACCGCCAGTTGAACCACCACCATTTGTTGAAGATGCTGTCTTTTTTTCCACTGGATGGTTTTAGTTCCTTTGCCAAAGATCAAGTGACCATAAGTGTGTGGGTTCATTTCTGGGTCTCCAATTCTATTCCACTGATCTACCTGCCTGTAGATCACTATACCAATACCATGAAGTTTTTATCACTACTGCTTTGTAGTACAGCTTGAGGTCAGGGATGCTGATTCCCCCAGAAGTCCTTTTATTGTTGAGAATAGTCTTTGCTATCCTGGGATTTTTGTTATTCCATATGAATTTGAGAATTGCTCTAAGTCTATGAAGACATGAGTTGGAATTTTGATGGGGATTGCATTGAATCTGTAGATTGCTTTCAGCCGGATGGCCATTTTAACTATATTAATCCTGCCGATCCATGAGCATGGGAGATCTTTCCATCTTCTGAAGTCTTCTTCGATTTCTTTCTTCAGAGAGTTGACGTTCTTGTCATACAGATCTTTCACTTGTTTGGTTAGAGTCACACCAAGATCCTTTATATTGTTTGTGACAATTGTGAAGGGTGTCATTTCCCTAATTTCTTTCTCAGCCTGTTTATCCTTCGAGTATAGGAAGGCTACTGATTTGCTTGAGTTTATTTTGTATCTGGCCAATTTGCTGAAGTTGTTTATCAGCTGTAGCAGATCTCTGGTGGAGTTTTTTGGGACACTTAACTATACCATCATATCATCTGCAAAGAGTGATACTTTGATTTCTTCCTTTTCAATTTGTATCCCTTTGGCTTCTTTTTGTTGTCTAATTGCTCTAGCTAGTACTTCGAGTACTATATTGAATAGATAGGGAGAGAGAGGGCAGCCTTTTCTAGTCCCTTATTTTAGTGGGATTGCTTCAAATTTCTCTCCATTAGGTTGATGTTGGCCACTGGCTTGCTGTATATTGCTTTTACTTTGTTTAGGTATGCTCCTTGAATTCCTGATCTTTCAAAGACTTTTATCATGAAGGGATGTTTAATTTTGTCAAATGCTTTTTCAGCATCTAATGAAATGACCATGTGGTTTTTTTCTTTGAGTTTGTTTATGTAGTGGATTACATTGATGGGTTTCCGGATATTGAACCATCCCTGTATTCCTGGGTTGAAGTCTACTTGATCATTGTGAATGATCATTTTGATGTGTTCTTGGATTCAGTTTGCAAGATTTTTATTGAGTATTTATGCATCAATATTCATAAGGGAAATTGGTCTGAAGGTTTTTTATTGTTGAGTCTTTGTGAGGTTTTGTATCAGTGTAACTGTGGCCTCAAAGAATGAATTGGATAGTGTTCCTTCTGTTTCTATTTTGTGGAATAGATTGAAGAGTATTGGTATTAGGTCTTCTTTGAAGGTCTGATAGAATTCTGCACTGAACCCTTCTGGTCCTGGAATTTATTTGGTTGGGAGACTTTTATTGACTGCTTATATTTCTTAAGGGGTTATGAGACTGTTTAGGTAGTTTATCTGATCCTGACTTAACTTTGGTATTTGGTATCTGTCTATATACTTTCCCATTTCATTCAGATTTTCCAATTTTGTTGCATAAAGGATTTTGTAGTAGAATCTGATGATTTTTTGAATTTCCTCAGAATCTGTTGTTATATCTCCCTTTCCATTTCTAATTTTGTTAATTTGCATATTGTCTCTGTGGCCTCTGGTTAGTCTGGCTAAGGGTTTATCTATCTTGTTGATTTTCTTTAGTTTCTACTTGGTTGATTTCAGCCCTTAATTTGATTATTTTCTGCCTTATACTCTTGGGTGTATTAGGTTCTTTTTGTTCTAGGGCTTTCGGGTGTTCTGTTAAGCTACTATTATATGCTCTCTCCAGTTTCATTTTAGAGGCATTCAGAGCTATGAGTTTTCCTCTTAACACTGCTTTCATAGGTTTGGTATGTTGTACTTTCATTTTCATTAAATTCTAGGAAGTCTTTAATTTTTTTCTTTATTTCTTCCTTGACTAAGTTATCATTGAGTAGAGTGTTGTTTCCATGTGTCTGTGGGCTTTCTGTTGTTGTTGTTGCCACTGAAGACCAACCTTATTCTGTAGTGATCTGAAAGGAGGCATGGGATTATTTCAATCTATTTATATTTGTTGAGGTTTGTTTTGTGACCAATTATGTGATCAACTTTGAAGAAGGTACTATGAGGTGCTGAGAATAAGGTATATTCTTTTGATTTAGGATGAAATGTTCTGTAGATATCTGTTAAATCCATTTGGTTCATAACATCTATTAGTTTCACTATGTCTCTGTTTAGTTTGTGTTTCCAAGATCTGTCCATTGGTGACAGTGGGGTGTTGAAGTCTTCCACTATTATTATGTGAGGTGCAATGTGTACTTTGAGCTTTAATAAAGTTTCTTTTATGAATGTGGGTGCCCTTGCATTTGGCACATAGATGTTCATAGTTGAGATTTCTTCTTGGTAGATTTTTCCTTTGATGAGTATGAAGTGTCCTTCCTTATTTTTTTTTTTTTTGATGACTTTTGGTTAAAAGTTGATTTTATCCGATATTAGAATGGCTACTCCAGCCAGTTTCTTGGGACCATTTGCCTGGAAAATTGTTTTCCAGCCCTTTACTCTGAGGTAGTGTTTGTCTTTAACATGGAGATGTGTTTCCTGGAAGCAGCAAAATACTGGGTCCTGTTTATGGATCCAGTTTGTCAGTCTATGCTGTTTTATTGGGGGAATTGAGTCCATTGATGTTAAGAAATATTAAAGAATAGTGATTGTTGCTTCCTGTTATTTTTGATGTTATTTTTATGTTTGTGTGGCTACCTTCTTTTGAGTTTGTTGAAAGATTACTTTCTTGTTTTTTCTTGGGTGTAGTTTCCCTCCTTGAGTTAGAGTTTTCCATCTATTATTCTTTGTAGGGCTGGATTTGCGGAAACATGCTGTGAAAATTTGGTTTTGTCATAGAATATTTTGGTTTCACCATCTATGATAATTGAGAGTTTTGCTGGGTATAGCAGCTTTTGCTGGCATTTTTGTTCTCTTAGAGTCTGTATTATATCTGCCCAGGATCATCTTGCTTTCATAGTCTCTGGTGAGAAGTCTGGTATAATTCTCATAGGTCTACCTTTATATGTTACTTGACCTTTTTCCCTTACTGCTTTTAATATTCTTTCCTCATTTTGTGTATTTGGTGTTTTGACTATAATGTGACAAGAGGAATTTCTTTTCTGGTACAATCTATTTGGAGTTCTGTAGGCTTCTTGTATATTTATGTTTATCTCTTTCTTTAGGTTAGGGAAGTTTTGTTGAAGATATTTACTGGTCCTTTAAGTTAGGAATCTTCACTCTCTTCTATACCTATTATTCTCAGGTTCTGTCTCCTCACTGTATTCTGGATATCCTGGATGTTTGGGTTAGGAGCTTTTTGCATTTTGTGTTTTCTTTGACTGTTGTGTTCTTGTTTTCTATGGTATCTTCCACACTTAAGATTCTTTCTTCTATCTCTTGTGTTCTGTTGGTGATGCTTGCATCTATGACTCCTGATTTCTTTCCTCGGTTTTCTAACTCTAGGGTTGTCTCCCTTTGTGATTTCTTTATTGTTTCTATTTCTGTTTTTAGTTCCTGGATGGTTTTGTTCATTTCCTTCGTCTGTTTGGTTGTGTTTTCCTGTAATTCTTTAAGGGATTTTTGTGTTTCCTCTTTAAGGTCTTCTAGTTGTTTACCTGTGTTCTCTTGTATTTCTTTAAGGGAGTTATTTATTTCCTTCTTAAAATCTTCTATCATCATCATGAGATGTGATTTTAAGTCTGAGTCTTCCTTTTCAGGTGTGTTGGGGTATCCAGGGCTTGCTGTGGTGGGAGAGCTGTGTTCTGATGATGCTAAGTAGCCTTGGTTTCTGTTCCTTATGTTCTTGCCCTTGCCTTTTGCCTTCTAGTTATCCCTGGTGTTAGCTGGTCTTACTCTCTCTGACTGTGGCTTTTCTTTCCTGCAAGCCTAGGTGTCAATACTCCTTGAAGACCAGTTCTCTCTGAGATGAATTTGGGTTTGGAGATTGGTGGTACAGGGTCAGCTCTGGGGTGCAGACAGAAACCAGAAGGACCTAGTCCCCAGCTATCCCCTTTTTCCTGTGTCCTGATGGCTCTGCAAGTGTCCCTATTGATCCAGTGAATTTGAACAGAAGTGGTGGTCTTGCCTGTGCTTGAAGGTATGTTGGCACCTTCAGTGTTGGTGCCTACCAGTTTTGGCACTCCTGGTATACCAGCTGTCTCTTGGCATTATTTGAGTATGGAGCCCTGTGTCACAGGATCCGCTCCCTGGACACTGAAAGGAACCAGAAGACCACTCCTCAGTCCCTGAGCAGGCAGGCTTGCCCACACTCCTGGGAGGCTAGCTTTCTCCCAGTGCTACTTGGCTATGGATCCCTGATGGCCCAGGCAGAGGTCTCCCACCTCAGATGGAAACTGGAAGCCATCTCTCATTTTCAAATTGATCCTAGAAAAAAGCAAAGGCTAGGAGTCAACTAGTGGGACTGGAAAGGTGGCTCAGTGGCAGAAAACTTGCTCATCACTTGCTGAACCCTGTGTCCCATCCTTAGCACTGCAGAGAAGAAAAAAAAAAAAAAACAATAGGAGAAAAAGAAACAAAGCCAGGAATAAATTAGAGAGGAATGGAAAGGGAATGCAGAGAAACATGTGTAGCCATTCATGATTGACACTTCTGAGGTTATCTTTTTAAGAACATTAAGTAATGCAATCAAAAGTAGAGAAAAATGTATCTTTCAGCTTATACACACTGTTGAAATATCACACTGTACCTCAATTATGCTCCAATTAAAATAAAACATATTTTTAAATCTGAAGGGGAAAAGGTTAAGAAATAAATTAGAACATTCTGGAAATTTATTATACTGTCATGATTATGATGATGTTAAAATGCCATCAAATTGAGTATAAAAATGATATTAAACATGTTTCTGTAGCAGTGACTATTGCAGAGTTGATTCTGACACAGATGTCACTCAGTCCCACTTCAGACTCACTTGTTTTCCACACAAATATAACATGTCATAAATTTCTCTTCAACATGAAGGTCAAATACAATGTCATCAAAGGTGTAATTCACAAGCTTTAGTGTAGCAGGGAAAGTCACTTGTATGGATGTGGCTTTATGCACATAATCTCTATAAACTTTTGCTAATCACTCTTGAGTTTTCTCTCTTTCACAGGAACCTTGTTCATTTGTGTTGCTGGAACAGTAGTGTTCCATATCTTCCTCAATGACAGTTTTAAATACTTATATTTCAGGTTTTAGCTGTGGCAATTATACATTCACTGTTCCTGTGAGTTGTGGAGTGATAACAGACACTGTAGCGACCCCTCTTCATCAGCACATTTGCTTTATAGATCACATTTTTTTTTCCACCTGCAAACCAAGATGTTTATTATAATTAATTTAGTAACCCTGGAAAATCATTTTTGCCCTTTGTTGCTTGTAATACACATGTTGTAAGAATCCCTAACCTAGTAGACTATTGTTACCTCTCAAACAGTGAAATCCCTGAAGCATTTTCACATGAGAACAGTGCCTCCTAAGAAGAGGGGATTTAATGTAGCAGAAGACAAATCTATGGTGTGAACTGGAATTTTTGGATGATGAGAGATGCTATACTTATTGTTGCTCATTGGTTTCTGGATTAATCAGTTCTAGCTTAGAAAATGCAAAACCAAACACTACCATAAGTTTAGTAGAAATAAGGTGACCTTCAAAGAATTTGCCAGGCTTGAATGATGTTCCCCTGAGTAGGATTTATCGGAACTTAACCATTTTACTGTGTTGCTTTGTTATACTAACTGCTTATAAATAATGAGACCGGTCCTCAGTAGGCCCTGTGGTCATATGCCCATTGACACACATCTTTTGTCACAAAGTGATTCTCCTGATGAGAGATGATATTATTCAGGACATTATACCTGCATGTCTTGTATAGCTGTGAGAGAGGAAGGAGATGTGATAATGACAAATTGTTGTTCATTCCATAGTATAGGGATTTGAGGTAACGTATGTGGTATGATGTAGTTAGCTTGAACTTCAAATGCACTGCCACATCAGGGCATTACTTTTCATCTCTTCTGATCATTTCCTTGAGGGGTAATAGAAGGATCAACCTTGATGTGAGCAAATCCTGGCTCTTGATTCTATGAATGGCCTGAGCCTATGATACCATATTTACTCCATTAAAGGCCATTGTTCTCAAACTAAGCATCTAAAGATGAAGCCCAGCTAACATTCTTCAATTGAAACAATTTCCCAGCTGAGTTACTGAATCCATCTTCTAAGGTAGGTCTCCTTTTTTTACTGGGTGTAACCAGACACTCAACTTTCATGTGCCTGCTCATGTAGGTTAATCACATATTTCTTTTCCATTTTATATGGTCTAACTGTGCTATTTTCATGTAGTCATCCAGGTCTAGGAATCTATAACCTGATGACGTATTGCCTCTATTGTCTTGTGGTTGAATGGATAACTGTTAGTGTTACCCATTAGGAGAACTTCTTGAAGCCTTCCATGTATGCTTAGCACAAATATAGCAAATATCAACTGTGAGCCAGGCCAAAAGAATTTTCCTCCTCCAATAATTGGTGCTAGAAAAATACATCATGAATCATGACTCTGAGCTGAGAGATAGATTTCAGTACAGTAGTGGTTGAGTCCTAGTAGATTTTGATAAGAAATTTTGTGATTTACTTGTATCTTTTGGACTTCAAATACACGGTTTCCATCAAATGGCATGTTTTTGCATTTCATTCCTTAACTTAAGACTCTAAGGATTTGATTATGGGAAGTTTACTATGGGAAGGTTTGGTTTCACAGTCAGTCTGGTTAGTTACAAGTCAAGATTAATCTTGCAATGTACAATAGTTCTCTGTAGTAAAAAGCATGGCTTTGTTCCTGAATGCAAGAGCTATACTGTAGCCTTCCTTTTGTGGCTTGCCAGTTATTCCTCACAGTGTCTTTATCTACCTTGCCTTTTTCTATTGACTGTATTTCTTCCTGGGAATGTGACTTGAGTGGCAAGGTGCTTGGAAGCATAGTATGACATGGCTGTAGACTCTAGCCAACTCCACACCCACTTTAAACTGTTGATTTAATGTCATGTGATAAGTATAGTTTGTAAAAATGTTGAGTATGTTGCTTTCCGAATACAAAGAAGCCTTGTCCTAGTTTTGTGGTGGGGAGCTGCAACAGTTTATATTTCTACTTCAAAAGAGATTCTCTAGGATTGCCCAGGTCTTTGGGGGTCTGTGAAATGCTCATTCATGCAGGAGGCTTCTGGGTCTCTGTGAAGCTGCTTAAGCATGATATTCATGAAAATGTTGCAACAATCAAGGACCCTATGCATTACATTTTGAAGAAAGTAATATGGTTACTATGGCTCAGAGAAGAGGTAATTGTGTATTGTTCCTTCTCATGTACAAGTGAATACCTATCACCCTCCCTTCCTATGTAGATTCCAGATGCCATGATGACAGAATTCCCAAGACAGTAAGTGAGTCATGGGCATTGGGACCATGTTAAATGCTATCTGATTAGTTCATGACTACATGTAGTCAAAACTATATGAAATCAGTGATTGCTGCAGTAGCTAGAGTAAATGGCATGGCTGAGAGGGTGGATCTGAACAGTATAGGAAACGTTCAGTGCAGTGTGCTTCACATCTTTCTAGACCCACATCTTAATTTCAAGCATTGTATTTCTCTAAAATGCTTTGACTGAGCCTCTGATAAGCTGTTTGTCTATTTTTGAAGGCTTCTCCCTAGATGATCTGCATTAAAAATTAAAGGGATCTCAGTGCAGCTCAACATCTGACTTACTTCACATGGTACCACTTATAGACAAAGCTGCTGTTGTCTTATCTCTAATCACCACTGGTGAGATACCACATTGTTATCTCTCCTTCTTGATTGTTATTCTAATACCATGCACCATAAACCCACACTGTACTGTACAGTATATACTTTTTGTTAATAGTGGAGTCTGCTTCTATGTAGTTTGGATATTAGTGCCTCTGTACTATGGTTTCTATCTATGCTTCCTCTACTTCCATCTACCACTGTTAACTCTCTCCATCTCTAATATCTCAGTATTAAGTTTCAAAGAGACTTTATTCTAGAACATGGGACAACACTCAGAAGGGTCATGTATGACCTTATTTGTTTCCAGTCTTGCCATTTTGCAGTAAGTTGGGATGGTGAAGAAAAAAAGTGGATGTGTTGAGATGGCCTATTTGCATGCCGCTACCTGGATGGGTAGGGTGTGTTTCCTTTCCTAGCGTATCAGGTACCAGTTCAGATGATTTACATGTGCCCTTCCATATATTAGCTGTTGTGTTTGGGGTAACAACCATCTATTCTGTTTTGAGAATGAAAGGAGAAGTAGAAATATATTTCCTGTATTTGCTAATTGCTTTTCTTCTCTGTTGATTTGTGTATTTATGTTTCAAGCCTGACAATAAATAATGAATGGGCAAAAATTAAATAAACTTTATTCTGTTAATTCACAATTAACTATGCAATTCATTCTGATAATTCAGTTAATTTCTCACAATTAAATTAATCATCTTATTTATATATGCAAAGTTATTGTGTGAAATGCTGTGAAAGATTACAGTTCATTACGCTTTAAATTGTACGAAGTACTTGTGTATTTGTTGCTACATTTAATTCTCAAAGTAACTGGGAAAATTAAGAAGTAGATACAGAAGCCACACTATTGATGAAGAAATACCAAATATCTTGCCAATATCACATGCCTACACATTAGTACAAACAAGAGTGTCTATGATTGGAATATGACTTCCCCCTTCCAAATTCACAGAAGAGCCTTATCACCATTATGAACTGTGGAGAGTGGGAAGGAATCTGACCTGATTAGAGTTTCGAGGCTGGGTCTTGGGGAGGTGATCTGGATTTGAAGATCAGAGGGAGACTCCCATTTTATCATGCCCTGTGCTACCTCAGGAATTCATCAGCAAGAAGGGCATCATGTGGCCCCTAGATTGTGGATCATAACTGTGAACCACACTATATTTATTGGCTACAATATACCAGATATATGATGTTCTATATTTTTTTTTGGCACCAGAAAAAGCACTAATATAAAATCCCTTCTTCTGATTTTCAGTGACATTCTCACTTTGTTTTCATAAACCACAGCATATGTGTCTGTAAATGCACACAGAGATAACAGAGATAACAGAGAGGTAGGCCCTAGTGTAATTTCTCTGTATATGTTGACAGGACCTTGGAAACACACACACATACACACACACACACGTGCACAGATGCACTCAGACAAACATGTACAGATGCATTTGTAGTCTGTAACTGTTTTTCTAGAGAACACTTTTCTACCATGCATATATAGCCTTGGGTTTAATCACTAAAACTAGGCGGAAAAAAGTTATAAACAAAAGCCTAGACAAAAAAATTATGTAGCTTGCTTTATTTCTCACATCCAGACTTTTTTTTTTTAAATTCAGACATATTGACATTATGTTTTACCACATTAAAGGTCATTATTAGCATATTTTTCTCTTGGATTATTTAAACAGGCAGTGCCTGCGTTCTCAGTGCCGAGGACAGTGCCTCATGTACAGTCATCATTCAGTATACTCATTGGTTGAGTAAGTAAGCAATTGAAAATCAAATTTTAGTTTATAATTCTGAAGACATCACATCTTATTATTCATGGTTTTATTGGATTAGAGGCCTCGAACATTGAAAATCAAATTTTATTTTTCAGTTTAGGGCATTAATATTATTAAAGTAAAATGATGAGCCAGGCCAAGTGAGTCTCCAGGAAATCTACATTGTTCTTTTCAAAGATATTTGGTGGCAAGGATGTATTCACTTACAATTGGTAGAAATAAAAACATTGACATTGAAAGCCAGAATGAGATGGTGAGGATTTAATGAGATGGAGTTAATAATACAGATTAGTTAAATCTAAGGTAATCTTCAGCAAGAAGACAAATGTCTTTGAAAGGCAAACTTGGCCTAACTTGAGTTCAGCCAATTCAAGCACACTCATAGATGAAGAGAATATCTTACTTCCCTGCAGGCAGACTTAATTCTACATTCAGCATATGTCCTCATATGGGTAATTCATTGTGAATTTTTCCAGTGTCAATGGCTTACCTGCCAGGATTAAGTGGGACATTTAGGTTTCATCTCAGTGAAAACATTTTGAAAAATATTTTGTGGCATAAAATTGATACTTTATTCATACTGTGGATGGGAAATACATTTAATAATATTAAATACATAACTTGTGCTGTTATAAATGGTAGACATTTGCTCTTACTGGCATAAATATAATGGCTTTTGATCATGTTTTATTACCTTTATTCACTGATATCTTACAATTGTATGAAAGCATATAACTGCATAGTAAAAGGAGACTGATTAGTTTGATGTCTTTGTGAGCTCCAGTTTTGCATCTCAGGACGTTTTGAGATTGTCTGCTTTGTGTGGAATGACCATGTTTCCCATAAGTTGAAGTTCCATGCCTGAGTTACTCATGTTTTCACTTTAAAAAGGCAATTCATTTTTAATAACAGCACCCCATATTTTGTTTATGCCACATATGTTCAATCTAATAATTTATTTTGTTCACTTTGTGCAATTTTCTTAAGACTCCTGTTTTTTACTTCTCAAGCACTAAAGTTACCATGGAAATGGGGCCATTGGCATCCTGGGATCTGCAGAAGTGCATCTTGCTACATTTTGGGAGGTTTTAAGATTCAGGCCATGTCATGGAGTGAGAAAAATCAAGGTTGACATGCATTTTAGTTTCAATATATGTTTTATCACATCAGTTCCAGAGGCCTATGTTTAGATAATGTTTTGATTGAAAATTAGATGACAGAGAAATGACAGTAAAAGCTTAACACAGTCCTGGTGACGCTGACTTGTTCATGGTACCCTTTACTTATACACGGTCAGTCAGTAAGCTCCTCAATATTCATGGTATTTAGTATGTGGGGCATAAGTTACTATTTGCATATATGTGTGTCCATCTGAGAATTAAAATCAAGATAATTCATCATCTATAATTTTGATATTAGTACATATATATATATGCAAGTCAGTAAACATTGTCAGAGACTGTTTCCTAATTTACTTGTATCTCTGATAAAGACTTTGATGTGGAGAGCTCTCTAGACAGTGGGCCATGCTCATCATTTGAGTGAATTTCATATAAGTGTATCTCTGTTGATCCGCTTCCTCTCCTTTGGCCATATATTCACGACACTCATATAAATGGATATAGTGTATGTTCTATCATAGCTCAGTTCCCCCTTTTTGTGATTCCTAATGCTGCTTCTTTCATATTTGTTTTTTTGTTTTATTTTATTTATTTTTTCTTCATCACCATTTTATAATTAAATGATCTAGAATTATTTTGCTAGTTAAAATATATTCTTTTGGCAAAAATATGACCTTGAATCGGTGAAAACAAAGAATTCACAGGTTCTTGGAAATTTTGTTGTTGTCTCTTTGTCTCTGTTAGATGACACATTTAATCTATCTTTGTAACACAATGCTAGTTCCCTTCCTTCTGATGCCTGGTTGAGAAGGACAGTGCCTTTCCCTAGATCTACAGAGTCAGCACTGTTTCAGTTTGGTTTTATTTCTTTCCTATAGATGGAGACTGGGTAGCAAGTGCCTTTACCCACTGACCATCTCACAAGCCAAATATTTGTACTTACCCTAATCCCAAATGTGGTCCAGACTCTACATGAATTTTACCGTTTCCTTACTTTGAGATCTGTTCTGTTTTTCTTTTTCTCTTTTCATGCTCCTGTTTGCATAACTTAATTCTCCTTTTATTTCTAGTGCTGATTTACTTAGCTAGACTTTGTTTTGTTGTCGTTTATTAGAAGCTTTAGGAAATGTGTATTTTTACCTCCAAAGAATTATTTTTAAGTTTCACAGTGTCTTATTGTATATACCTAGAAATAGAATTACTGGTTGCATGGTAATTCTATATATTGAGAGTTTTTAGGAGCCATAACGTTATTTGCACAGTGGCAGGTACATTTCGTATTCCTATCTGTCCTATGTAAAGTGATATTTCATTAAAGTGATTTGATTAGAATTTCCTGAAGGGAAAATTATATTGAACATATTTTGTGTGATTGTTGTCCTTTTATATAGTTTCTGTGGAAAAGAAAATTCTACAAAAATCTTATGCTCATTTTTCTATTGGATTTTTGTATCTTTGGCTATAATTCTATATTCTGAATGATAGAATTACATCTGACAAGTGGCTTTAAAGTATATTCCTTTATTGTGTGGCTTCTCATATTCATCTTCCTAATAATTCCTGTATGCATTGGACATTTTTGCTTTGATGCAGCCCGGTTATCTGCTCTCTTGCTGCCTATGCTTCTGTTTTATATGACCAACTATTATCAAATCCAAGAACAGACATTTACTCCCATGGTTTGGGTTTTGTTTTGTTTTTTCTGGGATCTTATAGCTTTAGCCCTACAGTGCATTCTTAATGCATTTAAATTGCTTTATGGAATACTATAAATGCATGTACCTTCATCTCCATGCATTATATTCCTTTTGATGCTATTACACATGGAGCTGCTGTTGCAGTTTTACCTACAGATGAATCCCTGCAAGTGCAAAGGTGGTAACTGATGTTTACATGTTGAACTTGGGCCATACAACACTGCTGAATGGGCTCGTTAGTTCCAGTTGTTTTCAGTGGATTTCCTAAAATTAGGTCAGTTTCAAATGGAGGGAGTTTTACTTCTTGTGTTTTAATATAGTCAATCAGGACTTACAAACCCACTCTGTTCAGCAAACTGTTCTCACTTAAACCATGAAGTTCTTTTTGTTTGTTTGTTTTTCCATTTTGCAGGGTTTGTTGTACTGATATTTGCTAGTGTAGTCATAAGTGATATTGATCATATCTTTCTTATGATGGTCCAAATAGAATTTTTACTTCACAGTAATAATAATATCACAGTATATGATAAAATAATTAATGGTTAAATTCTTTTTTTGTGGTGAATTTTGTGAAGAATTGGCATTTAGTCTCCAAATGTTTAGTAGCATTCAGTAGTAAAGCTTTTGTGAATTTTGTGTACAATATTATATGCATTTATTATATTCATAATATGCATATTTTGAGTCAGTTTTAGTAGTCAATGTTATCCTAGATATTTTTCATTAAATCCAAAATTTTCATTTCCTGTCAAACTACCTACCTTCCTTTAAAGTCCTTTTTATTTTTGTAAGGTCAAAACTAACATTGATCCCTCTCCTATTTTGTACATCAATAATTTGTTGGGTTTTTTTTCTCTTTACCCTGGTCAATATATCTAAGTGCTTCCAGTTTTCTTGACCTATGAAAAGCCTTATGCCCAGGAGTAGCTGACAAACTCAAAACCGACTCAGTGCTTATTTGTGTGCTCTTGTTGTTGTCCTTTTGGTTTCTGTTTGGTATTCTTGTTTTTTTTTCTGGGGGGGGGAGACAGAGAGAGGAGAGGAAGAACATGAATTTAGGTGGGTAAACAGAGATGAGTAGAATCTTGAAAGGCTTGAGGTGAAGGAAGGGATATGATCAAGGTATATCATACAGAAATTTAAACTGTATTAAAATATTGCAGATTTAAAATGCTAACATATTAAATGAATATTTAAAAAGCAAAAGATTAGTTTTGTCCTAGGTGTTACACACTGGTCGCTGCAGCACTTGGGTGGCTGAAGTAGGAACATTGATGGCTTCAGGCCAGCCCTGACTATACACCTAGAACTTCTTACTGAATAAATAATAAATATTTCAAAGCTGCTTTTGTTTAATGGCTTTTTCTATATTTCATTATTTATTTCATTAATTTCTTTTTATATTTTATACTATCTTCCTCCTGTTTGCATTAGGGTTAATCTGCCATACTTTTTCTCAGATCAAAGGTTAGGTTATCAGTTTCAGTAATTTTGATTAATAATCTAGTCATTAAGAGCTATAAATATTATTTAAGAAATCCTAGATGTGTATCTCATATATTTTAGCACAATATATCTTTATTCCTGTGTATTTTGAAGTATTTATTTTCCTTATCTATTGCTTATTAAAACTACATAATTTTATTTTTTATCTTTATTAATTCATATGTATTCTTTTTTAAAAAATACTTTTATTTATTTACTTATTTTTTGGATATTCACTTTATTTACATTTCAAATGATTTCCCCTTTGGAAACCCCCTATCCCATTCCCCCTCCCTCTGCCACTATGAGAGTGCTCTCCCACCCACCCACCCACCCACTCCCATCTTCCCTCCCTAGCATTCCCCTACACTGGGGCATCTAACACCCTCAGGCCCAAGAGCCTCTCCTCCCACTGATGGAAAACAAGGCCCTCCTCTGCCACATATGTGGCCAGCACCATGGGTCCCTCCATGTGTATTCATTGGTTGGTGGTCCAGTCTCCAGGAGTTCCAGAAGGTCTGACCAGTTGACACAGTTGCTCCCTCCATGGGGCTGTAAAACCTCTCAGTTCCTTCAGTCCCTTCTCCAACTCCTCCATTCAGGCATTCTTGTCATAAACTTTTAAATTTATATAATGGTTTTCAGTTTACTATTTTTATGGGACTCCCAAATATGTGAACTTGTGGGTCTCTTATTCCTGTGCCTTTTCTTGAGCTCTTTTCCTTCTGTTTATTTGCCTTTTCCAACTTCAATTTGATAGTGATTGTTCTATCATATCGTTTATGCTGTTATGATTTGTTGGTAGCTCATAGAAGCCTATTTTTAATAATGAGGGACAAACAGGGAGTGGATCTAGATGCAAGCAGCAGTGGGGAGGAGCTTGGAGGAGTAGAGGGAGGGGACTACATTCAGGACTTGTTGTATGTGAGGAGATTACGTTTCCCATAAATGGGGAGAGCTTATGTAATTCAGTTTGTTTTATTTGTTTTTGTTTCATTTCATTTTGGATCTCCTTGACCTTTTCCTAGTGTAAATTCATTGAGCTTCTTGGGTAATGGATAACTCATCAGTGTGTCTGGGAAGTTTTGAGGTTTCTTTTTCCCTTTCCTTTTCTTCCAAACCAGGTATGTGCTTGTGTGTTTTGTGATGTCCGTCTTCTCTATAACACTTTAATTTTCATCATTTTCTCTATTCTTTCTCTATTCTTTAGCTAAAGTGCATTCTATTGTATCATATCTTTATTAATAACTCTTCTTTATGTGACATCACATCTTTAAATTTTTCTTTAGATACTTTCCCTTATGGCCTTGAACATTTATAATAAACAGTTTGAAGATAATTTAAATATGTTCTCTAGTTCCTTTCTTTCTCCAAGTATGGAGGCTAATACTTTCCTATTTCTTTGTGTGTCTTATAACTTTTGAATATATATATATGTCTATATATATTCAGATAATTAATTTTTCATGGTCAACAAACAAATACTAATTCTAAGGGAATATTCTGGAACAGTATGAAATAGAAGGAGACATTCAAACTTAATAAACAGTTTTTATTAAGAGACATAAAGGGAGGAAGTGATTAGTAAACTCTATATATTTGCCTAATTTCATTTTTCCATAGTTCTATTCAACAAAGAAAATCAGGACTCAATAAACCATTCCATGTTAATCCTCTCCCTGCTGAAAGTGGCTTGAGCTACTAGAAAACCTCTTTCCAAATGCTTGCTAAATTGAATAAATGATAATCAAATGGTATAATTAAATAATTAAAGCCAGACATGTGATCTGCACCTGTAATCCCAGCACTTGAGAAGCGAGTGGGAAAATGTATTAAACTTGGGAGTTTGAGCAGCCTGGGCATTGTTAGTAAGACTCTGATGTCAAAAGTAAATTGATTAAGTTCCAAGTCAGGATGGGGAAACCTGATGAGGAAAGAAGAAATCATGTCTCTACAGTGTAAGAGAATAATTGGGACTGAGTGACTTACAGGACAAGGAACCAGATGTGAACTGTTTGTTTGTGGATTTACGTATTAGTTCCTATTCAGGAAGGGTATCATAAACTTTACCACCCTGAGCATCTAATGTACAGCAGGTATTAAGAAAGATTTGTTAGCACTGAATGGACACTAGACATTTCTTATCTTGTACCAGAATGAGGGAAGAATGAAAGTTGTCGTGGGCCTGAGACTTGGCATGAAAGTCAGCTTAGAAACTAGAACCTTAAACCAATGTTCACTAGTAAATATCAGCTTCTAGACATGGTGGGTGCTTAAAATTTTCTGTTTCAGTCCTTTCCAAAGGAGCAAGCTCCTTCAGCATTGCTACAGATTCCTGTGAATGCACATTTGCAATGAAGCAATACATATGCTACTTGTGACATGTACCAGAGAGGCATCTGGGCATCTGCTCCCCAAGCAAAATCACACTCAGCCTTTATTTTGCCACAGTGCATCAGGGTTGAGGGAGTCACTTCAAGGATCAGGGTGCTGCTGAGTGGCATTCAAGAGGCTAAGACCTGGCAGTAGCTGGCAGAAAGAACCCGGTGCTCTCTGGCTTGGCTGGCATCTCAGTGCATCTGATTTCCCAGCAGATGAGATGTCAGAATTTGTGGACACGCAGAGGGAGGAGCAGGTGTTGACCTCTGATCCACAGCCTTCTGGCACATTTCCTGTTTCTCTTCAATTGAAAAAATCATTTATAGTAAATTGTTAGCCTTCTCCTCATCCCATCTTGTCCCTAATGCCACCTGCCATTAGCCAAGGCTTCACATGGCTCTGCAGACACTTCTCCCTCAGGAGGGAAGCAGAAATACTGCCTTTGAAGTTTGGCATATTTACTCTCCCTGTATCTTAGATTGGAGCATAAAATTTGAAGCCACATTATTCAGAGGGGGGGGAAGGCCTTATCTTAATATACAAAAATGTCAGGATTTCTAAGTTTATTATGTGTTTGTGCTTTCAGAGAGATTGTTAACCAGCCTCCAGCATCATATATTTTTCTCATGTATCAAAGAAAATTGGTAATATCTTATTAGTAAATAGTAAAACCAGTAAAATAATAGATAATACACAATATATCTAATAGAATATATAAAGTTTGATTGTGATTCTACAGCTGCTATAATCATTATTGTAAGCTCTAGTATCAGCTATGCTGGTTTCTCCTTTCCCTCACTGGCTCTGATACTGAATTTAGCAAGTTTTTCTTTCACTCATTTTGCCTTCTGTGCTTCCAGTGATAAGCAACTTCCAGGACACGGAAAACTGAACATGAGACCTCACTGTCCCTTCATCTGTGCCACTGATGCTTGCTGACTGATGCTCTTCCATGACCAGTGGTTCTTAGTAAGAAAGCTGCTGAAGAAAGCTTTCTCCCACTATTCTTACTGCACACCATGCTGTTTATTCACTATCACTACTGCACGCCCCACTCTTCACCACCATCCTACTGCATGTCCCTATGCACCCTCTGACAATTTCATAGCACCCAAAAGAGGATTTTTTCCAGTTAGTTCAGGTTGTGTAGTGAATTCAGTGATGACAACATTAGCTTTGCCCACATTTGCAGCTTGGGTGAAAGTTGGTGGAGGTTGTTCTTTGCCCCAGTGATACAGTGGGCATGCTTTGAGGACAAGGGAGGAGACTGCAGACACTCTTACATAGGAGAGTTCATGTGGTCCAGAATGTAGAACAGATGGAGATTTTTTCTTTCATGCATACTCTTCAGGGAATCTTTCCCAAATGATGCTAGGGAATTTCATAAGGTCATGGTAGGGGGAGGAGGTGGGATGAAAATATACCAGGTATTTTGAGTAAGAATACCAGGCATAGTCTAGGCTGCTTGTGAGACTCACCCACAGATCTGCTCACTAAATTGGAATAAGCTAATAAAGTTGGCTCAGATTTGGTGAGGGAACTAGATATTACCTTTTAATAGGAAGGATATCAAAATTTTTGGGACTATAATCATTGATGAGAATTTTTTTTTAAAATACAATCTGTCACAGGATTTGAACAGATTTTCAATGGAAAAGACTGAGTAGTTGCAAAAAAAAAGATTGTAGATGTTGTGTAAATTCTTAACTTCTAAATTGAACAAAGTGTGAAGCAAACTGCCTAGATAAACAGTCCTCAATCATTTTGTGATATAGCCTGCGATAATTAGTCTTAATTGGCAACTCAATAGAGTGTCAATGAGAGACTTCCTAGAAGCAGGCTGGTCAGTAGATGTCTGTAGGGGATTGCCTTGAATGTGTCAATCAGTGCTAAACAACCCAGCTCAACAGTGGGTATTTTCATGTTGGTAGCAACATTGACTGTGTTCCAAAGTTTCCTTTATTGCAACATTCACTTCTGGTCTGTTGGGTCCTTTGAGAGCTGACTAGATCTTGAGACTGGAATCCTCACAAATGGCATTTTTCCTCTTTAAAGCAAACTCCAGAAATCTTCCTCACCACTTTCTACTAGCTGAGGTCACATAGATTTAGGAAACAGATGCTCATTAGATGCTGAATCTCTGCTCTTGATCTTAGACTTGCTGAATTTCCACTGTTTTCTGTTGTGATCTATAATGGATTCTTGAGCAGACACATTAACCATATACTGTGAATGCTTACCTTTGATAATGTACTCAAACTCAGTAAGCTCCTTAAAGGTGAATTGCAAAGCAGAATCAGAAAAAAATAGCAACAAGTCTGTATTGTGAGGTTATTAGACATAGCATGTCAGCATTGTTATGAAGATAGTTTTCACCTTACAGACTTCCTGAAAACGGTTTGGGGAATCCTGCCTCAGGGAGGCTGAGTCTCACCTGAAGGCTCATGGGTATGTTATCTGTCCACAATTCTTCCCAAGCTTGCTACTTATCCAAAAGGTCCCCTCTCACTCCTTTTCTTTCTATAGCACTACTCTTGAGGTTTTTTTCTTTTTGACTCTGATTTAGTCTATTTGTATTGCTATAGCAAGATTCAAGAGAATTTATAGGGGTACAAATTTATCCCTCACAGTTCAGGGGTCAGGAGATCCACTAACAAGGCAATGGCATCTGGCAATAGATGTCTGTGTTGTTCATGGTTGAAGATGAGAGAGGGAGATAGGGAGAGATGAAGAGAGGGAGAGCAAAATATGAAGAGGAATCAAAGAAACAGGCCGTGGGCACACATCTATCTCATTAGTATTCAATTTTGCTTTAGTTTTTAATAAATTGTAAAATTACTGTTACAATACCAAAGAATTGTTTTAAAATAAATTTTGTCATGATTTATTTATGACTGAACATTTGGTTATCTATATCTAATCATAGTCTGTTTTATTTACCTATTTTATGCACTTTTTATGTGTGTTGTCTGCTCTGTTGTATAATCTATATCTCGTTTAGCACTCTAGCTTGCCATATCTATTTATTGTCTAATCTTTTAAAGTGATTTTATTTTACCTTTGAAAATAATTTTGCTTTCTTGATTAATGTTTATATTCTTTATTCTCACATCAACTCTCTGTTAAAAAAAGGACATTTTCCTTGCATTTAAAAAATTCTCTGATCTTAGTATATTTTCTGCGAGATAGCTGGGCTTAGGTAAATATTCTATGAGTAATTATACTCATTCACAAAATTAAGTAGTTTGGTGAAATTCTTCCATACAATGTGTGTGGTTTTCATGGCTGTTACTTTGTAAATAAACCCAAACATATTTTTGAGAAATTCTAAAGCATGGTACTTTGTAACAGTGATAAAGGAACCAACCATGAACAGGACTTAGCTTCCAACCCTGGATCTCTAAATGTTTAGATCTGTCATACTGAGAGGAAGCTCTGCACTGTCTCTGTCTCTAATAGGGCACCACTACTACCAGCATCATAGCTCAATAGCAGCCAGCCTCCTGCTCCTGCCACCATGCCATGCTTTCCCTGCCAAGACAAACACTATCTCTGAAACCATAAGCCTAAGTTAAACCATTTCTTCCTTAGGTTTCCTTTGTGAAGGTATTTGATTACCAATGTCATCATAGTAAAGAAATAAATACAGAGATCAGTACTAGGAAAGTGAGACCATTGCTATGAATCTCCTGTCTATGATGCTTTTGGAATAATGTAGGACATTTTTAAACTTTGTACTAGAAAAACCATTAAAAGCTATAGTGAGCCATTCCAGCGAAGGCTGGGAAGGCTATAGGAGTGAAGGTAATGTGGGTGATGGAAGATTAACTAGTTCATGAGGTTTTAGAACAGAAAAAGGACTATATGAAATACTGGGCTATTCATGTGATATTCTGGCAAACCATCAGACCTTATTCTGCCTATATCTGGAGAATTTGTGTGGGACACATTAAACCCAAGGTATGAATATCTTTCACAGAGGAAATTTCATCACAGTAAAACATTAAGGCTGGGGCATGGATATTTCTTATTAGTCGTATGCATATGTGTATTGAAAGCTAACAAGAAGGGAAGGAAAAATTAAGATGTATAGCTTGGAGGAAAAAAAGAATACCAGGAAGCTTACTGTTGTAGCCAAGACATATGCTGGAAACAGAGACTATAATTGTTACATTAGTGCATAACAGAGACTCCAACTGATCTGCATCGGAATAATAGAAAATGTTCCCTAAAGGGGAGACCCTACCTAGATAAGCCTCAAATCTGGGAAAAACACCCTAAGGGATTGCTTGCTCCTAGAAAGCAGTTGCCTGGGAAGGATTTTTTTATTTATTTTTTTTCTGATAGCTTCATAAGCTGCTGCCACTGTGATCCAAGGGTTCCAGGGCCCATCCCAAGCTGGAAGCCATACTTGGCAGGCTGTCTGTGTGGTCCTTGTTTTGGAGACAAGAAAGAGGCAAAACTGTATTGGTAATGGATTATTTCCCTGCAGTTTGAGAGAGCTAAAGAGGCCAGCCAAGGAAGGTAAAAGGGCCCATGAAGACATCCTGAGAGGCCACTGCATGAAGCTGTTAGATTGAAGCCTAGTTGCAATGGGAACTCAAAGATCTTGGAGATGCCAGAGTCATAATACATCACAGATGGAGGACTTGGAGAAAGAACTGAAGGAACTGAGGGAGTTTGCATCCCCAGGGAGGCAGCAACAGTGGCAACTGGCCTGACCTCCCCCCACCCCATACTCCTGGAGACTGATCCACCAACCAAAGAATACACATGGAGGGACCCATGGTGCTGGCCACATATGTGGCAGAGGAGGGCCTTGTTATCCATCAGGGGGAGGAGAGGCCGTTGGGCCTGAGGGTGTTAGATTCCCCAGTATAGGAGAATGCCAAGGCGGGAAGATGAGAGTGGGTGGGGTGGGTGGGAGATTACCCACATAGTGGCAGGGGGAGGGGGGAGGGAATGGGGAGGTTCCAAAGGGGAGATCTGGAAAGGGGGAAACATTTGAAATGTAAATAAAATATGAAAAAAATAAAACAAAAAACAAAAAAACAAACCAAAACAAAAAAGATATCTTGCTATAAAGAGATTTAAAAAGGGAGTGGAGGGCTGGAGAGATGGCTCAGCAGCTAAGAGCACTGACTGTTCTTCCAAAGGTCCTGAGTTCAATTCCCAGCAATCACATGGTGGTTCACAACCATCTGTAATGGGATCTGATGCCCTCTTCTGGTGTGTCAAAGACAGCTACTGTATACTCATATACATAAAATAAATAAAAATATATTTTTTTTAAAAAAAAAGGGGAGAGTGGAATCAGCCCAAGAGTGAGATGTCTGTTTTATGCAGCAAAGGTGGAAGGGCAGAGTTATCTAAGCCTTTGAAAGTGAATCTCCACATAGCAGCCAGAATTTGCTGCTTGTTCTACTGGATTTCAGTCTTGCTTTGGCTCAGTTTTTCTGCTCTATTCCCCCATTCTTCCATTTTTGAATGGAAATATAAATGCTGTGCCATTGTAAGTAAGAACTATATATAATTTGTGTTATATTTAAAATCTAAATTTGCAAGGAATCACAGTTAAGAGGTTACTATGAGATTCCTAAGAGACTTTGGACTTCATTTTTGAACAATGTTGAGAGATTATTTAGAGACTACAGGAACTTTTCAAGTGGGACTAAATAAATTTTGCATAATGAGTTAGCAATGAATCAGTTGGATAAAGGGAAGATGTGGTTTCAATGAGAGATGTCCCAATTAAGCTCATGCTTAATTGCTTAAACACTTGCTCTACAGTTGTTTGCACTGTTTGGGGGGGGGGAGTAGATTGTGGGACTTTTATGACATGAAGCCTTGCTGGAAGAAGTATATCACCAGAGACAGGCTTTGACAGGTCATAGCCTTGTTCTACTTCCTGTTCTCTTTTTGTTTTCTGTATGTAGATGAAGATATGTTTATCTAACTTCCTGCTTCTATTGCTATGTTGTGCCTTTTCTTCCATGATGGACTCTATTTTTCTGAAACCGTAAACTAAAATAAACCATGTTTGTCTTAAGTTACCATGGTGGCTTGATTTAGAATGATACCAGTAGGTTCACATGTTTGTATATATGTTTCCAACTGATGGGAGTGTTTCAGAAGCATCAGGAGATATGTCCTTGCTAGAGGAGGTATGTCACTGGAGGCAGGCTTTGAAGATCTAAAAGATCACGTCATTCTGACCCTTCCCCCTCCCCATCTGTTGTGTGCTTGTCACTCAAGATACAGTTCTCAGTTGTTGCTCTAGAGCTATGCCTTTCTGCCAGCTACCATGTTCCCCATTGTGATGCTCATGGTCTCAAAACCTCTGCCATCATGATCCCGAAGTTGTACATTTTTTTCTTAGAAATTGCTTTGATCACGGCAATGCAAAGGTAAGTAAGAGATTTGCCTTTGTTAGGATATTTAGCACAAGAACAGAAAATAAGTAATACAGTGGATCTCTGAATTCCCAGATCTCCAATCTTGCAATCCTTTCTGTCTTATGTCAGTTTGGGTAATAGTTGTCAGCTTAGTGAGCCATGTGCTCAGGTTGTCATCCGCCTTCGTTGTACCATTCACTGTTGCTGTTAAGTTTCCTTCCTGGTTTCATCAAGCCTATTGGACTGTGAGGAATCCCTTGAGTCTTTCTACAAGAAAAGGAAGCAGCAGCAAAGGATAATCTTGGATTCCATCAAGCACTAGCATAGAGTATTTTCCCCATGGAATTAATCACAGTACAGAAAGCTTGGGAAAGGTCCTTGGTCCTGGAGGTTGTGAAAAGTGCTGAGTTTTGTTGAGGACAAAGCATCTAAGCATGGGCAGATTGAGCAGCAAAAGAAAGTTGATGACTGTCAGTTCTTTTCAGGTGAAGGGATAAGGATCCATTCTGATAACTATCTTGCTTTCCATCCTTCCTGTGCAGTTTATCACAAGGGATAAGGTGGGAACCATTAATATCAGTTTTTAAAGATAAAGACATTAAGGCAAATTCAAATATCTTAGGGAGTTAGAAAGATGGGTTTGTATTAAAACATACTTGCTCCTTTTGTAGAGGACAAGATTTTAGTTCTTAGCACCTGCATCAGGTAGCTCACAACTACCTGTAACTCCAGCTCTGGAGATCCAATGCCCTCTTCTCACTTTCATGAGCACCTGCATGCATGGGCACACACACAAAACCTTTAAAATAAACTAATCAATTTCACTGTATAAATTACTTTTCTATTGTTGTGATAAAACAGCATGGCCAAGGCAATTTATAAAGAAAGCATTTAATAAGACTTACCCATCCAGAGAGTTCTAGTCCATGGTGGCAGAGCAAAGGCATGGCAGTAAGCTCAAGTTCCACATCTGTAGGTAGGAAGCAGAGACAGGTACCGACAGGAGACTTTAGAAACCCCAAAGCCTTTCCCTGTGACACCTCTCCTCTGACAAGTCCACTGTGAGTCTTAGGCTCTCCATATATCTAGAAATGAGCTCAAGGTGAACTGTAGAAGGATTCCTGGTGGTTGGATCAAAGACAGTATTCCTCAGAAGCATGTGAAGTGTGTTCTCCTCCCCTAAAGGAGTAATTTCCTTTGCCTCTCAATTGACATGCACCCATGGTGCCAGTCAGCATAGCAAAGCCCATGCTGCCCCCCAGGTTCCCTCAGCATCATCAGTACCCCTTATACATTCAAAACTTCACATGAGAATTTGAAATCCTTCTCTACTCTACAGTCCTTCTAGCTCACAGACTTCTCTCCCTCCAGCTACTCATCACCCTTATAACACAGATCCTCATTCACTCACTAAACCTTCTCCGGCTATCCTCTCTAACTCTCTCTATCAATTGTTGTCTTGCTCTCTAGACATACTCTATTCTATCTCTTGCTACCTCTCTAACTCTCTCTATCAATTGTTGTCTTGCTCTCTAGACATACTCCATTCTATCTCTTGCTACCTCTCTAACTCTTTCTATCAATTGTTGTCTTGCTCTCTAGACATACTCTATTCTATCTCTTGCTACCTCTTTAACTTACTGCTCTTTTTTGCTCTCCTGCTTTCTTAGCCCTGGCCATGTCCTATCTGCTTTCTTTTCTCTCTGCTCGGAACAAACTCTTTCCTATGCCTCTGGATATTTTGTCTTAATGAAGCTGGAAAAATCTTGTTGGAAGTTTCTTTATTGTGTCCCCTGGCATACATTCCACATTTCCCATTCTGTCCCAAACAGTTCCACCAATTGAGGAGAACCAAGTATTCAAGCACAGGAGCCTGTGGAGGCCATTTGCATTCGAACCACCATGCTCACAGAAAAAGGTTTAGTTTGAGACACAAGCTCAGGTTATTTTATTGCACATCTGGGCCATTTGTCATTTAGGCAATTAAAACTTCCTGATTAGCTTTTGTTCTGTGGTGGCAAAATTTGTATGGGTGCAGACAAAGAGTAGCAATACAAACAGGTTCTCCCCACACCCAAATAATATTACAGAGATGAGCCATAAGTCTGAGCTGCACATAGCCATGATTCTCTTTCCTCTTTCTTGGCCTAGGACTTACCTCTAAGTGAGATCAAGACAAATGCCCCCAGTGCAAATTCCAACAAATTATATAGGTCTCTTACTATAGCAAAACGTTTGAGAAAGCCTGATATGGTCAGGAAATCATCTACAAAATCACTTTGTCATTGCGAATGAAGTTGGATCTAATTATCAACACTTCCACTACCATTAAGCACAAGGAAGAGAAGAGTCAGCTGCTGAAAAGAAAGAAACATCTTGTGATAGTGAAATGGTCACTAGTCAGCCATTAAGTATAAGAAAAATGTGTAAACAGAGGACATAACGAAGCAATCAATTTCTCAAGAGGTGGCACCTAGAGGGTGATTGTTCTTTACAGATAATTGCAATTTGAGTAATATTTTATCCCTTTCAATGGAATATGAAATGATTTCGCCATAGGGATTATTTTTTTTTTTTTAACCTGAAGAAACACATTGCTTCAGTTCAGTTCAGGTTCAATCTTATTTTCACCTGGTTTACATGAGAGAATCTAGGTTTTTTGTTTTTGAGAAGCAATGTCCTTTAAGGAGGACACTGATGGTATCTTGGTAGCTGTGGAAACATGGAAATTTGTCCAGTCTAAGACACAATGAAATATTCTGGAAAGACCAGTATTGTACTGAAAGGATTGTGCTTTGCATACTGATTTAATTCCAAATAATCCAGGAAGGATTAGATCACTGGTCCCAGTTTCTTTGTGTGTAAATGAAACATTCATTTTACACAGTGGATGATTGTAGTTAGAATACATACAAACATTAAGGTGAGTTTCAGAGATGATCCTACTCTTTATGTGGGGAAAGCTTTAATAGTAAACACATTCAAGTAGAAATAGTCAATTTTTAATATATGTATCCCTGATTTCTGGACTCATATATTTCTGTCTGCTAGAAAGCTCTTTCTGGTTGCCAAAATTTCAACCTATTTTTACACACACACACACACACACACACACAAACACACACACACGTGAATATTTAAAATAAATACTTAATTTATGAAAATTACAATGATATGGACTTTGTTAAATTGTACACAGTGACTCAGTGACTCAGTATGGGAACTTTTAAAAATTAATCTTTCTTATTGGAAAATGGGAATAGATATCCTTAGCCACAATAATGGAAAAAATGAATATGTCTAGTAACATGTGAATAACAATATTCATATGTATTTGATTTAAAATGAATAAATTTGATGACTGCTAGTGAATAGGCTTTTACATTGGAGGTTTGCAGAAGAACGTTTTAAGTTGAAGAAATTGATACACTGTGAGACCAATGTTCTGATAGTAAATGATTTATTTAGTCTATTCATTTGAATATGCCATCCATTCTCAACATTTCTGAGAGCTGTGCATTATAACTACGTGGCTGAGTATAATACCTAATAATTTGCAAATTGCTTTGTTGGTCTTGACATATCACTCCATTTATAATGAAGAGTCCTTGTGAATAAGCATCGTAACCTTCACAAGCTCTTGAGAAGGACCAAGTCGAAGGAATGAACAAAGCCCAGCCAACCACCCACTGTAAAGTGGCTTTACAATATAGAAAATGTTTTCATTCCAGCCATGGACCTCAGGTAGCATTCCTCTGAGACTGCGATGCAGTACTTCATTGCGTTCTATCATTTCTTAAGTGTTTTTATCATGAGATAGTCCAGACATGAAGGTTTCGGAGAGACTGATAATGTAAGGAATGTGCTTTGCTTACACAATAGGAACAATTTTTAATATTGTCAAGTTAATTAATAAAAGACTACATCATACTTTTAAAAGCTGTGATGATGCCCATTGTGCAAAGACAAAATATTTGATGGACCTTGTGTGTGTGTGTTTCTCACAGTTCTCAATGCAGCTCTTTACTATGCCAATGATTTACCCTCCTCAAGGTTACTTCATTATCTATGGAGAAGCGTCTCTAACTGACCTTGGGTAGAAAAAAGTAAAGAGGTAAAATTAGGCTATTTGTACACAGTAATCCTGAAACAGTCCTCTCACTTATCCTATCAACATTTTTATTACATCAATACTTTAAAATAGAACGTGTAGACAAAAATATCAATGTCTTCCATAAGCACTTGTCCACAAGAAACAAATTTAGTGTGGTAATATTTAGTCATATATGCTTGTTGGGAAAAGGCAGGAGACATATTTAATTTTGAAGTTTTATTAACTGTGGTGGGGTTTGGGGCAAGGCACAGTATGGTACTGCAGTTAAGGAGACCATCTTAACATCTTGACTTCTAAATTTCTCACTAGAAATCTAATAATTTAGCAATGTACACTGACACAAAATCATTTTATTTTAATTTACTTTGTGGGAATATATGGATTATTAAGTAAAGACTTACATTTTCTGTAACGTCTCCACCCACTGACACAACTCTAAGGAGTATGACAGTCTCTTCCCCCACTTTATTCTCTACCCTTATGGATTGTAATTCTTCAAGATCCAGTTCAGTGTCCTCCATAGTTCACCTTGGTAGGAGAAATGGTGTGTCTGTGCTCTCCTGTGTGTTAACCAGAAGCCACATGAAACTATGGAGAACTTGCAATGGGACGGGTATGTCCAAAGAGTTGGGTTTTATTGAATTTCGATTCACTTCTGTTTACACTTATGTGCATGTAATTAGAGGCTGCTGACTAGGGCAGCACAACCATGGCTCCTCAAGGGAGGTGCAGCTGTTCTGATCTCCAGTACTTCTGGTCTGTAATGGTCTACTCTTCCTAGAACACACCTGGATGATCCTTTTTGGCTAATTCTCACTTCACAGTGTAATTGTCAAGTAAGTCTCATGTACTTCTTAGACCAGTATGAGTGTTCCTGCCGTGGAATGGGTGAGTTACCATATAACACCATATTTTTATCACCTCTAGTTTCTTTTGAACTCTAAATTCTAGACTTTATATTTGATTCAAAGCTGTGTGTGTCTCCCTGAATCTTTGGCACATGGAGAGTATCCAGTTGTTGTTTACAGAATGAGGGAAAAGTTGTGAAATGTGCTATTTAGATTTGAGAACTATATTTTATCATAACGTAAGATAATACTTCAAATAATTTGAAATAATTTTTCATTAAAGCATACATATAAGCTCTGGATTATGCATTTCTTAACATATCATTTCATTAATTTATGTTCATAACTGTAATGGTTATTTCCGATTGTCAACTTGACTATATCTGGAGTGAATTACAATCCAGAATTAGAAGGCTCACCTGTGATCTAGATCTTGAGTCTGGAAGACACAAGTTTCAGGTGTGGTAGTGTGCACACCTCTAATCTGGGCCACACCTGCTGCTGGAGATCTACATAAGGACATTGGAATGAGGAAGATTCAATCTTCTTCGCCTGTGAGCCTTGTGGGACTAAGCTACTGCTAGATCCTCAGGTTTTCCTTCACAGCTACTGATGACCATTGTTGGGGAGTTTGACTATAGACTGTAGGTCATTAACAAATTCCCTTACTATATAGAGACTACCTATAAGTTCTGTGACTCTAGAGAACCCTGACTAATACAATAACCTTAGTATTAACCTTCAAAATTTTATAGATATTAAAGTTCTAGATTTAATGAATTATAGGACACTAGAAAAATCCCAGAATAAAGCAGGCATGGAGATACACTCATTTAATTCCAGGAATTAGGAGCTAGAGTTAGGTAGAGAGACACTGAAAAACCAATGTGACAAAAACAACAAAAGATACAGAAATAGAATGATGCCTCCAAAGTAAGGAGCGATCACTGCTCCTTCAGAGTACCTGGGTCTGGCTCCCTGAACTCACATGGCAACTAACAACCATCAGTTATTTGAGTTCCAAAGGGACCTAATACCCTCTCCTGACTTCTGAGGTAACCAGGCACCTATGTGATACACGCACATATGTGCAGGTAAAACATTCACAACACATAAAATAAAATATATATATATTAAGAAAACACCACCTCATAATAAAAAATTTGTATTTTTTTTGCCTTTTTAAAATATATATTATTGATAAGTGAGCTACCATTTCTATAATTTAATTCCCTTAATCATAAATCACAAAATTAGGTTGTGTGATTTTAAAGATAATTTGGCTTATACATTTCATAATTCTGTATGAAGTGGATTGATTTGTAGTATAGTGAGTTCTCAAAATGACAGAAATGACTGGATAATATAAATAATACTATCAAATAATCACTTATAAGTCAAGTATGTATATTTTCCAGGAACCATGTTTGTAAGAGTAAGGAACTTTCAATAACATTTACCATGAATATTACTTTTGAACAATTTGTAACAAGACCATATTATTAAAAAGTTTCTTCGATACCTTAGCTTAATTCTTCCCTGCCTGGGTGCAGATAGAAGATCTTGCGCTTACGATATCTACAAAGATATTTTATGGTTCTAAGCAGAAACATAGTCATAGAAAGCTGTTCATTGTCTGTGATATTTTGAGTCAATGTGTTGAAGTCCAAGATGAATTCAATAATAGAAATGAGTTTCTGATCTTGGTGTTGTAATTTTCAACTAGGTAGACAGATTGATTTTCTAAAAACTAAGTCATTTATTCCTTTATTCATTCAGTAGTCATCACCCTGCTGAAGTGTGAAGTAGGGATGCATATTCTGCCTCAGTAGATTTATTGTCCACTGATTACTTTGAAATAGAAGGTCCTAGGTGGTTCTGCTAATAGCCATTCCAAAGTAAAAATGACAGCTATACATAATGTCACTTTTACATTTTTACATTACTCTTCCAACTCATCTACCAATCCTTTCAAACATTATGAATGACCATCCTCACTTTTGTCTAGTGGGTAACTTGTTTACTTAAAAGGGGTGTGAGTAACACAAATTGAAATAAATAAATAAAAAGGCTCCAAGCTATAGTTCCTTATTGATACATTCGGAAGAAACAGAAGTTTCCTTTTCAATTCTGCACATCCTCTCAAACAAACTCTGGAAAATTTTCATGATCCAGTGGGTCGTTTCCTGCATGTTAAAATACAGTGCATCTGCTATCAAAGTGTTAACATCTCTCAATCTAAAGCTCCTTCTATATTCTTTAATTTGAGTAATGTGTTCCTAGGTAACAATATACTCCCTGAGGTAGTGACTTCACACCACAGTAAGAATTTCATTTTATCAGTCTGCAATCTGGGCAAGCCTGGTGCATCTCTGCTCTACATTTGTCAGGAGGCATGAGTCAGCTGGGGACTGGCTAGTCTAGTTCAAGGCAACTTTGTTGTGTGGCTGGAGCTATGGCCATGACTCAGTTCCTTACTGCACAAGACTGGTCTTCAGGGTATTTGAGCTTCCTTATAAAGAGCTGTGTCAGTTCCTCAAAGAGAGCAGAGGTGAAAGATACTACACTCATTAGGCTATCTTTGGCCCTCTAGGATTAGATGAGGGGAAAGGATGAATCTAGAAGTGGGGAGATTCTTGGTTGACTAACGAGTGTAAATGCTTTTCGTGTTACTATGACCATAGCACAAGAAGAAGAAGGAGAAGGAGAAGAAGGAGAAGAAGAAGAAGGAGAAGGAGAAGGAGAAGGAGAAGGAGAAGGAGAAGGAGAAGGAGAAG
>JADRCH010000006.1:4396641-4424618 GCA_019843965.1 Rhynchomys soricoides | reverse complement strand
AGAAGGAGAAGGAGAAGGAGAAGGAGAAGGAGAAGGAGAAGGAGAAGAAGGAGAAGAAGAAGAGATTTATTAGGGTTCATGGTTTCAAAAGTTTCACATATGGTGCAAAGGCATGTTGGAGACACTCAGCTTATGTTAGTGGAAATGTTCATATCATGGAAAACTGATGGCCTCTAATCCAGTTAAATCTTATGTTCTAAAGACTCTTTAGCTTTCCAGAGTGACTCTACTATCTGTCTTTGGAGGCCATTTTGTTAGTATCAAGACAGCCTCCTCCCTGGGGACTTGTACTCTTTCCTAAAGCAGAAGATATTTCCTTATTTGGTCCTTTGTAAGTTCTAGCTTTAGCTCATTTCCAGCGGTAGACCTGCACACTCTTGGGAGAGGCTTTCTGTAACATTTTGAATTAATGACTCAGTCTCAATCCCACTCCCCTTTACTACTGTAGGGCTAAGGTATCCTTGTACTGTACTTCTTTCTTATGCCTTTAGAGATGGCTTCTGTCTTTCAGGATTTTCCAACCAGAAAAGGCTGTCAGGATTCATATAACCAAAGGCTTGCCTAAAATCATCTAAGAATATCAAGTCTTCCTTTCCTGCAGTGGGTGTGAGGTTGATGGCAAGCATTGCTTTTCCAAATTAGAAAAAGAGAGGCTACAGTAAGTAACCAGTAACTTACTCCACAGATTCTCTTTGTTAATTGAATCATTTTCATTTATCATGTTCTTTCATTTACCTAGGTCAGAGGTGGGCAATAGGCTAAGGGCCACAGACCTAATATGTCTGTACTAAATTAATAAATCCTATACACATATTCTAGCACTGAATAGAAGATATAGGGACTTAAGAAACTTAATACTTTTTCTCAGTGTTAAGGGGTCAATAGCAAGGAAGATAACCACTTCCGTTTTATATCCTTTAATATATGAACATAATTAAGCATTGTAAGTTACTTGATTTTAGTCCATTGATATTCAAGGGGGCATGATTGTGTACGTACAGCAAATCAAAGAGTAAAGAATGCAAAGACATTTCTTCTTTAACTAGAGTCATAAGCAGTTGACATAGCTGAAGGTATGTTTGCAGTTGGAGAGTCTTGTGCTAACATAGTCAAGGTTTCATAATATTATTATGGCACATACAGTTTTGTAACACACTGTGGAGTCTTGAGTAAAATTAGCCATTGTTTTAATGCAGTCGATAAAATAAGTTGGGATCACTGTAGTCGCAAAGCAGGCATGTGTAACCAACACATCTGGCAGAGTCTGAGATGTAGGTGATTCCCCAAGGGCAGAAATTCAATTTCCTTCTAACTTGTAGAGAGGTAAACTCTGCCCATTACATTCCACAGACCAGAAAAAACATCAGAATTTTTAATTGAGATGGCTAGAGTTTTATGAGACTTCAAACAGAAAAGACATGTAGTGTAAACCTGGTTTTCCATATATAAAGTATTTATTGAGGAAAATATTGCTTGAACTCTAGGATAGGCACTGAAGAGAATGGTCCCTTTTACTCCTCACACCCTGGTTCTCGATGATTTTATTGGAAGGTGAAAGATATAATGAACCCTCAGCATGTGACTGTACCAACAGAATATCAAGTACATATTAAACAACATGTGCCTAGTACACTGCATGCTCACCAAATGGGCAGTCAATAATACCTAATAAATAAATCACTAGTAAAAAAATTATACTTCAAGGTCTTGGGGCTGTGGAAAAATATCTCAAGAGTCAAACAAGTGCTTCTTGATGCTTTATTTAGCCCGCCAACTCCTAACTGATGTAAGTACAGTATGATGAATGAAATTGTTTTGCTTGCATGAGACAGATTTCACTCTTTCAATGACTTCAGTAGAAGAAAAGATTGAGTTGCTGCCTTGGGAATGAAATAGATGGAGAAAGGAAGGAATAACTTAGAGAAGATGAAAACTCTCGGCTTGGGGCTGTCTTTAAATTCAGCATCCGATCTCTGCAGTATCCTTCCCTCTGTAATTTCAGGCTATCTACCAGTCTATGGTTTATAAGCAGGAGAGGAGGTAGAGTTTGACTCTATATTTATTTATTTTTTAAATCTATCAATACACAGGTGGTAGATTTAGCCAGGGGCTGCAATTGAAACTGAGCCTGCCTTTAAGTTTTGAAGAGGGTCAGGCAGAGTTAGTTGGACTCTAATTTACTGTGAGAAATTTTTTCCTAAATGAAAGCCAGCCTCTAGGAGGGGCGAATGAGAACAAAAGAGAAATGGGAAGGCAGGTGAGGGCGCTGGTTAATTGAACCAGTGAAGGTTTGCTACAACTATGTGTACATCGTGGACATTCCAGAAATGAAGCAAGGAAATGACCAAGAGCTGTGTGATCAAGCAGTCAGGGTTCCTTAGCTTTGACTGTTTCCCCAAGAGTTTTCTGATTTAAAATCATCTGATGAAAGCCTGGTTACTTCTCTATGATTTTTTTTTTTCTGAAAAAAGTCAATTGACTTTTTCTTCTTTTTATATTATCTTAAAGGAAATGTTTCTAATGATTCTGCTGAATAATCAAAATTCAGTTTGGCAAGCATATTTTGAACCCTAGCCTCTGAAGTCATTTTGCAAGGGAAGAGACAGATATTACATCTGTCAGAAGAACTGGGTTGTGAACCTGTTTGGGAAGATGATTTCCTCATTAAGATTCTTCATTCTGCTATTCACGAAAAATGTGACAGATATGGTGTGTGTTAAAGGCAGCTCTGCATAAAACCCTGAAGGCCACAGTTTGTTCTCCTCTAGTCACATGTTGATATTTGTTTGCATTTGAGCATTTGAGCCATGTCTCCATGGCATATTTCAGGTTATCAGTTCTAAAAGGATAGGAGTTGTTACTTTCTGATTAACTTTGTATATCTTCTAGCGTGGGTCTCTCTCTATACATATACAAATGCTTAATGCATTCAATCTGTTGAAAAATTACCAAGCCTGGGATTCCTCAAGGGTAAAATGTATTTGGTGATATTTTCATTTAAACATGGACGCCATCCAGCCCCATTCTTCAACAGAGCTCTCCTAAGGTAAGTTTAGAGAGAGAAAAATGAAAGCAAAACACTGCAATTTCAATATGTGGGGGTGGGGGGAAGCTAATTCTGGCATAATGTCCTATATCAAGCAATCAACTTTCACAAGTTCCCTTAGCTGCCGGTTCACTGGAGCAACAGAAGACAACTGTGTCCTGGAAGGAATATAGCAGCTAGATCGACTTGAGTTTGGGTTTCTGTTCTGCTCCATCCAGACCTGTGCAAACAAGAGAAATAAACTTCCCAGAAATTCTGCTTATCTACAAAGCATCCGTTCTAATGTCCACTTCATAGTAGTGTGTAGGTGTCATCCTCCAGGTTGTAAATGAAAACAAACAAAACAAATAAAAAACTAAGGGCAGAGACTCTGATTGGATGACTAAGAGTTGAAATTTCAAGCATGAGTGGGTTTTCTGCTTCCACATCTTATAAAAAATGTTACATAGTGTTGAAGCGAGTTGTGGGTGTGATCAAACTGACTTATATGAATCTCAAACACGAAGTGAGAAATTGTGGTGTCTGCATGGAAGCAGAAAGGAGATGCTAGGCAAGGACAGTGGCTTGTATGTTACTCAAGGTCAATCACGAGTCAAAGATTAAAACCACAGCACAACTCAGAAGATTGAAGCATGATGCTTTTGCACGGAAATGTAGGCATACTAGAGTTATGTGCTGGTTTGAAGATTTAGGCTAGCTCTGGCTCACAGAATCCTGCCACACTTGAGCTTGACATGAACACTAGCACTTCCATGATTCAGGTCAAGGCAGCTGCCCCTTTCCCAGCTAGCTCAGCAGATACCTAAATTGACAAAGATCCAGTGGGAAAGCATGCCTTTCCAGCTTCTAGTACCTTCCAAGTATACCCTACATCTGCACTTCTGCTCACCTCATTGGTCAGAGTCAGTGACAACAGTAAGTGCAAGGAGCGGGGAGGTCTGAATTTGCAGAGCAGCGGGAATTGGATGTTGAAGTCTTGCAGGAACATCACTGTTGGTTTCGTTTGTTGACCATGCTGTATTTGAAAAGTAAACTGAATCGTAGATGTCTTTTCTTCTGCTAGGTCTGTGGTTCTCAACACTGTTCAAAACTTCTTAGTTCATAGAATGGTCTTGAACACTTGGGGCTTCACTGTAAATAAATTTCATGTAAAAGAATATATGAAATCATCTATAGGAGTTTGTATATTCCATTAATGATAAAGTGTTTCCCACACTGGCCAATCTAACTGACTACCAAGTTTTATAATTTATAATACAATGAAACACTTCAGTCTTTTCTCTTTTGTAACCATTCCCTTTTTAAATTTACAAGATTTGTGGATTCATGAAAATTCTTCCATAATTTTACACTGAGTGTTGCAATTTCAGAGAGCATCTCTATGGTTGTAAGGAAGTAGCTGTTCCGTCTTTCTAAGAATTTCATCCAGGGATAAGTGTTTAATTTACTGATGAGTAAAGCTCTTCGAATTACCTATTATTTCCTTACGACATTTCCCTTCCACCCTTTTTTCCCTCGTCCTACTATGCTTTGTTGATATTTACATTAATACATTTTTCCCTTACTCGCCTAATTCAAAGTATAAATTTTTGTCACCTTTTCCTGAAACAATCAAGATTTAGATTTATTGTTCAACTCTATTCTTCCTGTTCTCAGGATTCATTTATTAGATTGGCTAGTGTGGGAAACACTTTATCATTAATGAGATAAGTAAAATCGTATAGATGATTCCATGAATCCTTTTACATGAAATTTATTTACCAGTTGTTCCTTCTCAATGCATTAGACCTTTTTATTGTTTGTTTTCTTTCTAATAAAAAAGGTAGAATTGTGATTATTAAACATTTACTGGTTATTTTTACTCTTTAGAGCTTCAAATGAAAGACATTAAAATAGTGCTTTTCTCAATCTAAATTCAATTTCATAAAACTTAATTTGGTATCTTGTTTTCATTGTAAATGCTAGTTTTTACTTGATGGTGGACTTTAATAAATTGCTTATGTTAGTAGCAGTAGTTCATGGGGTGTGTTTTATGAATCACAAAAGAAAGGGAGAGCTAATGAAAAGCTATGAGTTGTGTGTGTGTGCATGAATGTATGTGCGTATGTGTGTGTATATGTGCATGTGTATGTGTGTGTTTGTGCTAGATCACCCAGTGAAGATTCCATAACCTGCTCCAAGCCTTCCCCACTAAGGACTGATTCCAACCTTGTTGGGGAGGGCATAGTGAAGGGCTGCCTTACTGCCTGCCAGAGGCTTAGATATGGGTGGACAGCAGGGGAACTTATGGCACATCTTCCGTCCAAGTTGTTAGAGAAAAGTGGCTCTGAAATCACATAAGCACCAAAGCACTAAGGATGACACCAAAAGAGGCTGGCTCTGATGCCTGTACACTACAAGATTAGGTGTTGACAAAACTGTCCAGGATACTAAATCTAAGCTAGTATATCAGACCCTGAGAAGGAACCTTTTGTCTTCACTGTCTCTGGAGTGCTCTCTACTGGCAAAATTTATTGTTTTGAAAGGGAAACAGTTTAAGGGTCTAGTCAAATTTTCTCAGAGCAGTCGATGAACTGCATACTTGGAGCTGAGTCAAATGGATAGATGTCATAAGGCAATACAAGTTTAAAAAGAGTCAGAGATTTAGAATCAAGTTTGTAAAGCCAGGCACAAGTGATAATCTTTTAGAGTTTTTTTCTGTCCTTCCTGGAATTGTTAACTTCAAGAAACAGTTGAATTGCCTATTGGGCCTCATGTTGTGGTCAGTGATTATTAGTGTTATGATTTGATTTCTGGTGCTATTTTTAGTCAAACAAACCAGTTATCTTCAGAATATAACCATCTCTGTGTTTTGCATTACAAGAGGTTCATAGTATCTTCATGTCTTTCTCTCTCTCTCTCTCTCTCTCTCTCTCTCTCTCTCTCTCTCTCTCTCACACACACACACACACACACACACACACAAAAGAAAATGATTTTTAAAATGTTTGGAAAGACAGGAGAGTTTTCTTGTTTTGCTCCAGTCACATTGTAAACTTTTTAGTCTTAAAGGTTGGTTAATACACACAAATCCTGTTATTCAAGTAGTGCATGCAGTGTGATTCATAAATAGAAAGACTGTTACTTTTACCTATTAGGAAGTATGTGAGCACCATACCTATTCTAGTTAATGAAAACCAAACAATATAACTTTAGTTGAAATCCATACATGGGTATGGACTCCTATCAGTTATAAGCAGGCCTTGATAAGGAAGTTACTGTATCAATTGTGTAGGAAGTTAAAGCAAAATGTTTAGGCTAACTAATGCGAGGTGAATCAGGTGACTTCCAGAGGAGATCCATCTAGCAGCAGCTGCTCAGATATAATTACCAGTGACGAGAGATGTGTCCTAGTTCATACTTTTTATAGATGTTTTTATTAATTTGTTTTCTCTTGTATTACATCCTGATCATAGTTTCACCTTCCTCTCCTTCCAGAACCTCCTCTCCCCATCGTCTCCACCTTCTCCATCCATTCCTTCATTTCCCTTTAGAAAGGACAGGCCTGCTAGGGATAGTCACCAAACTTGGCATATCAAGTTTCAATATGATTGGGTACCTCCCCTCGTAATAAGACTGGATGAGGCAACCCAGTAGAAGGGTCAGACAAGAAGACCAAGCACCACTACTACAACATATACACAGAGGGTCTTTGTTAGACCCATGCAGGCTCCCTATTTGTTGGTTCCGTCTCAGTGAGTCCCTATGAGTCTAGGTTTGTTGACTGTGTGGATTTTCTTGTGGTGTTCTTGATCCCTCTGGTTCCTCCAATCCATCTTCCCCCACTTCAGCAGGATTCCCTGAGCTCCTTCCTTCTAATGTTTAGCTATGGGTTTCAGCATCTGTTTCTATCAGTTGCTGGATGAAGACTCTCTGGTAACAACTGGATTAAGCACCAGTCGTGTTTGCCTTTCTGGGTCTGCATTACCTCACTCAGGATTTTTTTTTCTAGTCACAACCATTTGCTTCCAAATACTCCATTGTGTAATGTACCACCCAAATACTCCATTGTGTAAAGTACCACATTTAAAAAAAAAAAAAATCCATTCTTTGGTTGAGAGACATCCATGCTGTTTCAAGTCAGTGGCTATTGCAACAAAGCTGCTATGAACACAGTTGAGCAAGGGTCTTTGTGGGAGGATGGAGTGTCTTTTGGGTATATACGTCCAGGAGAGGTATGGCTGGGTCTTGAGGACCAATGGAGGAGTGTTCCCTTTCGCTCCATATCTTCATCAGCATGAGCTCTCACTAATGTCACTAGTGCAATTCTGATGGATGTAAGATGAAGTCTCAGAGTCATTTTGATTTGCATTTCCCTGATGGCTAAGTATATTGGACATTTCTTCAAGGGCTTGAGATTTATTTGATGAGAATTCTGTTTATATCAGTACCCCAGTTTTAATTGGATTAATTGATTTTTTTCAATGTCTAGTTTCTTAAGTTCTTTATATATTTTGCAATTTTACCTTCTGTCAGATGTAGAATTAGTATAAATCTTTTCCCATTCTGTAGGCTGCCATTTTGTCCTATTGATAGTGTCTTTTGCCTTACAGAAGCTTTTCTGTTTCATGAGGTCTCATTTATTAATTGTTGATCTTAGTGCCTGTGCTATTGGTATTCTGTTCAGGAAACTGTCTCCTGTGCCAAGGCATTCAAAGCTATTTCCCACCTTCTTTTCTACTAGGTTCAGTGTAACTGGCTTTATGTTGAGGTCTTTATTCTACTTGGACCTGAATTTTGTCCAAGGTGATGGATCATTTGCATTCTTCTACATGAAGATATCCAGTTAAGACCAGCACCTTTTGTTGAAGATGTCCCCCCTCCCCATTGTATAATGTTGGTTTTTATGTCAAAAATTAAGCATCCATAGGTCTATGGATTTACTTCTGGGTACTGTATTCAATTCTACTGCTCAACCTGTCTGTTTTTATGCCAATATCATGCAGTTGTTTTTTTTTTTTCTTTTTCACTCTCACTCTACAGTAACAGTGTGAAATCAAGGATGGTGATACCTCCAGAGATTCTTTTATTCTACAGGATTGTTTTCTCTATCTTGGATTTTTTTTTTTTTTTTTTTTTTTTTTTTTTGAGACAGGGTTTCTCTGTGTAGCCCTGGCTGTCCTGGAACTCATTCTGTAGACCAGACTGGCCTTGAACTCAGAAATCCGCCTGCCTCTGCCTCCCAAGTGCTGGGATTAAAGGCATGTGCCACCACTGCCTGGCCATATCCTGGATTTTTTATTTTTACATATAAAGTTGGATATTATTTTTTCAAGGTTTGTAAAGAATTGGAATTTTGATGGGAAATGAATTGAATGTATAGATTATTCTTGGTAAGATGGGCATTTTTCTATTAATTCTACAGATCCATGAGAGTGGGTAATCTTTCCATCTTCTGATAATTTATTTAATTTATTTCCTCAATGACTTGAAGTTCTTATCATACAGGTCTTTCATTTGGTTAATTAGAGTTCTCCCAATATATTTTACATTATTATGGCTATTGTGAAGGGTGTTGTTTCCCTAATTTCTTTTTTCAGCCCATTTGTTGTTGGTGGATAGGATGGCTAGTGACCATTTTTTAGTTAATCTTGTATCAAGCCAGTTGGTTTAAGGTGTTTACCAACAGTAGGAGTTCAATTGTAGAATTTTTGGGTTCACTTATATGTAGTATCATATCACCTTAAAATGTGGATATTTTGACTTCTTTCTCTCCAATTTGTATCCCTTTGGTCTTCTTTATTTGTCTTATTGCTCTAGCTAGACTTTCAAGTGATATGCTATGTTCCCCCTATTCATACTGATTTTGTTAATTTGAATATTCTCTGTATTTTAGTTAGCTTGTCTATAGTTTGTTTATCTTGTTGATTCTCCCCCAAAAAACAACTCTTTGTTTCATTGATTCTTTGTGTTGTTTTCTTTGCTTCTATTTTGGTGATTTCAGCCCTGAGTTTGATTATTATGATATTTAATTATTTTTATATTTCCTGCCATCTATTCTTCTTGGGTGTGCTTGTATCTTTTTGTTCTGGTGATTTTAGGTATGATATTATTAGTATGAGATCTCTCTAATTTCTTTATGAAGGCACTTAGTGTTTTGAACTTCCCTCTTAGCATTGCTTTCATTGTATCTCATATGTTTGGAATTGTTGCACCTTCATTTTCATTGAATTCTAGGAAGTCTTTAATTTCATTCTTCTATCTTAGCCCAGTAGTCATTCAGTAGAGAGTTGTTCAGTTTCCATGAGTTTTTCTGTTGTTTTGAAATCCAGCTTTTAGTCTGGTGTTCTGATAGGATATAGAGAGTTTTTTGAATTTTATTTCATTTCAGTTTTCTTGTATCTGTTAAGACTTGCTTTGTGATTGAGTATGTGGTAAATTTTGGAGAAAGTTCCATGAAGTGTTGAGAAGAAGGTGTATTCTTTTGGGTTTGGATGAAGTGTTCTGTTGATATCTGTTAGGTTTATTTGACTTACAATATCTGTTAGTTTTGTTATCTTTCTTTTTGTTTTTTGTTTGGATGACCAGTTCATTGGTGAGAGTCAGGTACCAAAATTTCATCCTCCTACTGTATGGGGTTTGATGTGTGATTTAAGCTTTAGTAATACTTCTTTTACGAATGTTGGTATCTTGATTTTGAGGCAAAAATGTTCAGAATTGTGACAACACTGATGGATTTTTCTTTTGATGAGTATGAAATGTTTTCCCCCATCTCTTTTGATTAATTTTAGTTTGAAGTCTGTTTTTTAGATATTAGAATGTCCACAACACCTTGCTTCCTGGGACCATTTGCTTAGAAAATCTTTTTCTAAGCCTTAACTCTTAGGTAATGTCTATCTTTGATGATGAGGTGTGTTTCTTGTATGCCACAGAAGGATGAATCCTGTTTACACATCCATTCTCTTAGCCTATGTCTTTTATTGGAAAATTGAGTCCATTAATATTGAGAGGTATCAATGAACAATGATTATTAATTTTTGTTATTTTGGTGGTGGTTGTGGTGGTAGTGTGTGTGTGTGTGTGTGTGTGTGTGTGTGTGTGTGTGTGTTTGTGTTCTCTTCTTTTTGTTTTGCATGATGAGATTATTTATTTATTGTGTTTTCATGGGTATAGTTATCCTCCTTGGGTTGAAATTTTTCTACTAGTATCTTCTATAGGCCTGAGTTTGTTGATAGATATGGATTAAATGTGACTTTGTAATGGAATATATTTTTCCCTATCTATGGTTATTGAGAGTTTTGGTGTGTATAGTACTTTGAGCTGGAATTTTTGGTCCCTTAGAATCTGCAGGATATCTGTCTAGGCCCTTCTGGCTTTTTGAGTTTCCATTGAGAAGTCAGGTGTAATTCTAATAGGTCAACCTTTATGTGGTACTTGTTCTTTCCCCCTTGTAGCCTTTAGTTTTTCATTTTTTAATTGAATATTTTATATATTTACATTTCAAATGTTATCCCCTTTCCTGGTTTCCCCTCTGGAATGTCCCTCTCTCATCCCCCTTCCCACCATTTCTAGGAGGATGTTCTCCCTCCCACAAATTCACTCCTACCTCACCACCCTAGCATTCCCCTACACTGGGGAATCGAGCCTTCACAGGACCAAGATCCTCTCCTCCTATTGATGCCAGACAGTGCCATCCTTTGCTACATATGCAGCTGGAGCCAAGGGTCTCTCCATGTGTACCCTTTGGTTGGTAGTTTAGTTGCTGGGAGCTCTGTGGGGTTGTTGTTCTTCTTATGGTGTTGGAAACCCTTCATCTCCTTCAGTCTTTTCTCTAATTCCTCCACTGGGGACCCTGTGCTAAGTCCAATGGTTGGCTACAAGCATCTGCCTCTGTATTTGTCAGGCTCTGGCAGAGCCTCTCAGGAGACAGCTATAACTGGCTCCTGTCAGTAAGTACTTCTTGGCATCAGCAATAGTGTCTGCTTTGGTGTCTGTATATGGAATGGATCACCAGGTGTGGCAGTCTCTGGATGGCTTTTCCTTCAGTCTCTGCTCCACACTTTGTCTCCATATTTCCTCCCATGAGTATTTCGTTCCCCCTTCTAAGAAGGACTGAACTATCCACATTTTGGTCTTCCTTCTTCTTGAGCTTCATGTGGTCTGTGAATTATATTTTGGGTATTCCGAGCTTTTGGGCTAATATCCACCTATCAGTGAGTACATACTATGTGAATTCTTCTGTGACTGGGTTACCTCACCAGGATGATGTTTTCTAGATTCAGCCATTTGCCTAAGAGTTTTATGAAGTCATTGTTTTTAATAGCTGAGTAGTACTCCATTGTGTAAATGTACCACATTTTCTGTATTCATTCCTCAGTTGAAGGACATCTTGGTTCTTTCCAGCTTCTTGCTATTATAAATAAGGCTTCTATAAACACAGTGGAGCATGTGTCCTTGTTATATGTTGGAGAATCTTTGGATATATGCCCAGGAATGGTATAGCTGGGTTCTCAGTTAGTACTATGTCCAATTTTCTGAGGAAACACCAGACTGATTCCAGAGGGCTTGAACCTGTTTGTAATCCCTCTAACAATGGAAGAGTGTTCCTCCTTCTCCACATCCTTACCAGTATCTGCTCTCTCCTGAGTATTTGATCTTAGCCATTCTGACTGGTATGAGGTGGAATCTTAGGGTTGTTTTGATTTGCATTTTCCTAATGACTAAGGATGTTGAACATTTCATTAGGTACTTCTTGGCCATTTGATATTCTTCAGTAGAGAATTCTTTGTTTAGCTCTGTACCCTATTTTTTAATAGGGTTATTTGGTTCTCTGGAGTCTTCTTGAATTCTTTGTATACATTAGATATTAGCCCTCTATCAGATGTAAGATTGGTAAAGATCTTTTCCCAATCTGTTGGTTGCCATTTTGTCCTATTGACAGTGTTCTTTGCCATACAGAAACTTTGCAATTTTATAAGGTCCCATTTGTCAATTGTTGATCTTAGAGCATAAGCCATTAGTATTCTTTTCAGGAAATTTTCTCCTGTTCCCATGTGTTCCAGACACTTCCCCATGTCCTCTTCTATAGTTCCAGTGTATCTTGTTTTAAGTGGAGGTCCTTGATCCACTTGGGATTTAGCTTTGTACAAGGAGATAAGAATGGATAATGTGCATTCTTCTACATGCTGACCCCCAGTTGAACCAGTACCATTTGTTGAAAATGCTGTCTTTTTTCCACCGGATAGTTTTAGCTCCTTTGTCAAAGATAAGTTGACTATAGGTGTGTGTGTTCATTTCTGGGTCTTCAGTTCTATTCCATTGATCTACCTGCCTGTCACTGTACCAATATCATGCAGTTTTTATCATTATTGCTCTGTAGTAGAGCTTGAGGTCAAGGTTGGTGATTCCCTCAGAAATTCTTTTATTATTGAGAATAGTTTTTGCTTTCTTGGGTTTTTGGTTATTCCAAATGAATTTACAAATTGCTCTTTGAAGAATTCAGTAGGAATTTTGATGGGGATTCCATTGAATCTGTAGATTGATTTCTGCGAGATGGCCATTTTTACTATATTAATCCTGCCAATCCATGAGCATGAGAGATATTTACATCTTCTGAGATCTTCTTTGATTTCTTTCTTCAGAGACTTGATGTTCTTGTCATACAAATCTTTCATTTGCTTGGTTAGTGTCACACCAAGATATTTTATATTATTTGTGACTATTGTTAAGGCTGTTATTTCTCTGATTTCTTCCTCAGTGTGTTTATTCTTTCAGTAGAGGAAGGGTACTGATTTGTTTGATTTAATTTTATATTCAGACACTTTGCTGAAGTTGTTTATCAGGTTTAGGAGTTCTCTGATGGAATTTTGGAGATCACTTAAGTACACTATCATATCATCTGCAAAGAGTGATAATTTGACTTCACCTTTGCAATTTGCATCCCTTCGACCTCTTTTTGTTGTCTAATTGTTCTGGCTAAGACTTCGAGTCCTATATTGAATAGACAGAGGGAGAGTGTGTGGGTATCCTTGTCTAGTCCCTGATTTTAGTGGACTCCATTTATTTTTATGTTGGCTACTTGTTTGCTGTATATTCCTTTTACTATGTTAGGTTGGGCCTTGAATTCCTGATCTTTCTAAGACTTTTACTTTGAAGGGATGTTGAATTTTGTCAAGAGCTTTCTCAGCATCTAATGAGATGATCATGTGTTTTTAATTTTCCTTTGAGTTTGTTTATATAGTGGATTACATTGATGGATTTCCATATATTGAACCATCCCTGATCCTGGGATGAAGCCTACTTTATCATGGTGAATGAATGTTTTGATGTGTTCTTGGAGTTGGTTTGCGAGAATTTTATTGAGTATTTATGCATTGATATTCATAAGGAAAATTGGTCTGAAGTTCTCTTTATTTATAGGGTCTTTGTGTAGTTTAGGTATAAGCATAATTGTGGTTTCATAGAATGAATTGGGTAGTGTTACTTCTGTTTTCATTTTGTGAAATAGTTTGAAGAGTATTGGTGTTAGGTCTTCTTTGAAGGTCTGATAGAATTCTGCACTGAACCCATCTGGTCCTGAGCTTTTTTTGGTTGGGAGACTTTTAATGACTACTTCTATTCCTTTAGGGCTTATGGGAAAGTTTAGATGGTTTATCTGATCCTGATTTAACTGTGGCATGTGGAATATGTCTAGAAAATTGTACATTTCATCAAGATTTTCTAGTTTTGTTGAGTATTTTTATAGTAGAATCTGATGATTTTTTAAATTTCCTCAATTTCTGTTGTTATGTCTTCCTTTTCATTTCTGATTTTGTTAATTTGGATACTGTCTCTGTACCCTCTTGTTAGTCTGGCTCAGGGTTTATCTATTTTGTTAATTTTCTCAAAGTACCAGCTCCTGGTTTTGGTGATTCATTGCATAGTTTTTTTTGTTTCTACTTGGATGATTTCAGCCTTGAGTTTGATTATTTTCTACCATCTACTACTCTTGGGTATGTTTGCTTCTTTATCTTCTAGAGCTTTCAGGTGTGTTGTCAAGATCTTGTGTATTTTCTCTTCAGTTGCTTTTTGGAGGCACTCAGAGCTATGCTTAGCACTGCTTTCATTGTGTCCCATAAGTTTCGGCACATTGTGCCTTCATTTTCATTAAATTCTAAAAAGTCTTTAATTAATTCATTTCTTCCTTGACCAAGTTATTGTTGAGTAGAACATTGTTCAGCTTCCATGTGTATGTGGGATTTCTGTTATTACTGTTGTTATTGAAGACCAGCCTTAGCCCGTGGTAATCTGATGGGATGCCTGTGATTATTTTGATCTTCTTGTATCTCTTTAGGCCTGTTTTGAAATTGATTATATGGTCAATTTTGGAAAAAGTACCCATGAGATGCTGTGAAGAAGGTATATTCTTTTGTTTTAGGATGAAATGTTCTATAGATACCTGTTAAATCCATTTGGTCCATAACTTCTGTTAGTTTCACTGTATCTCTGTTAAGTTTGTTTCCATGATTTGTCCATTGATACGAGTGGGCTGTTTTTGAAGTCTTCCACTATTATTGTGTGAGGTGCAATGTGTGATTTGAGCTTAGTAAAGTTTCTTTTATGAGTGTGGATGTTCTTGCATTTGGAGCATGGATGCTCAGAATTGAGAGCTCATCTTGGTAAATTTTTCCTTTGATGATTATGAAGTGTCCTTTTTTTTATCTTTTTTGATAACTTTTGGTTGAAGGTCGATTTTATTAAATATTAGAATGTCTACTTCAGCTTGTTTCTTGGGACCATTTACTTGGAATGTTTTTCCAGCCTTTAACTCTGTGGTAGTATCTGTCTTTTTCACTGAGGTGCATTTCCTGTATGCAGCAAAATGGTGGGTCCTGTTTATGTACCCAGTCTTTTAGTTTATGTCTTTTTATTGGGGAATTGAATCCATTGGTGTTAAGAGATATTAAGGAATGGTGATTGTTGCTTCATGGTATTTTTGTTCTTAGAGGTGGAATTATATTTGTGTGGCTATCTTCTTTTGGGTTTGCTGAAAGAAGATTAATTTCTTGATTTTTCTAGGGGGTAGTTTTCCTCCTTATGTTGGAGTTTTGCATCTATTATCCTTTGTAGGTCTGGATTTGTGGAACGATATTGTGTGAATTTGGTTTTGCCATGGAATATCTTTGTTTCTCCATCTATGGTAATTGAGAGTTTTGCTGGACATGGTAGCCTGGGCTGGCATTTGTATTCTCTTAGGGTCTGTATGACATCTGCACAGGATCTTCTAGCTTTTATGGTCTCTGGTGAGAAGTCTGGTGTAATTCTGATGGTTCTATCTTTATATGTTACTTGACTTTTTCCCTTGCTGCTTTTAATATTCTTTCTTTGCTTACTGCATTTGGTGTTTTGATTATTATGTGACCGGAGGAATTTCTTTTCTGATCCAGTCTATTTGGAGTTCTGTAGGCTTCTTGAATGTTTAAGTTTATCTCTTTCTTTAGGTTAGGGAAGTTTTCTTTTATAATCTTGTTGAAGATATTGGCTCTTTAAGTTGGGAATCTTTGCTCTCTTCTATATCTATTATCCTTAGGTTTGGTTTTCTCATTGTGTCCTGGATTTCCTAGATGTGATAGGAGCCTTTTGCATTTTGCACTAACTGTTGTGTCAATGTTTTCTATGCTATCTTCTGCCCCTGAGATTCTTTCTTCTATCTCTTTTATAGTGTTAGTGATGCTTGCATCTGTGACTCCTGATCTCTTTCCTAGGTTTTCTATCTCCAGGGTTGTCTCCCTTTATGATTTCTTTATTGCTTCTATTTTCATTTTTAGATCCTGGATTGTTTTCTTCAATTCCTTTACCTGCTTGGTTTTGTTTTCCTGTAATTCTTTCAGGGATTTTTGTGTTTCCTCTTTATAGGCTTCTACCTGTTTAACTGTTTTCTCCTATATTTCTTTAAGGGAGTTATTTATGTCCTTGTTAAAGTCCTCTATCATCATCATGATATTTAATTTTAAACCAAAATCTTGCTTTTCTGATATTTTGGGGTATCCAGGACTTGCTGTGATGGGAGTACTGGGTTCTGATGATGCCAATTAGCCTTAGTTTCTGTTTAATAGGTTCTTGAGCTTACCTTTCACTATCTTTTTTATCTCTGGTGTTACTTGGTCTTGCTGTCTCTGACTAGAGCTTTTCCCTTTTTGGGCCTGTGAGCCTGTGATCTTAGGTGTGTCAGTAGTCTGGGAAGATTAGCTCACTCTGGGCAGCATTTGGTTACAGAGGGCTGTGGGACAACCTTATCTCCAGGATGCAGATGGAGTCCAGAAGGATCCTGTCCTCAGCTGCTCTGCAGTTCTTGTGTCCTGTGCCCCTTGAAGACTTTAGTACTGTTTGTTTTGAATATTTAATGTTTTGGTTTTTATTTGTCAAGGGGCAATCGTTTTCTATTCTCACATATTTGGTATTCTGTAAGTTTCTTGTACTTTTATAGGCATCTCCTTCTTTAAGTTAGGAAATTTTTCCTCTATAGTTTTGTTAAAAATATTTTCTAGAAGCCAGGCAGTGGTGGTGCATGCCTTTAATCCCAGCATTTGGGAGGCAGAGACAGGTGGATTTCTGAGTTCAAGGCCAGCCTGCTCTACAGAGTGAGTTCTAGGACAGCCAGGGCTACACAGAGAAACCCTATCTCGAAAAACAAAAACAAAAACAAAAACAAAACAAAACAAAATGTCTGGACCTTCGAGCTTGAAATCTTTTCCTTCTATTTTTGTTATCCTTAGATTTGGTCTTTTTCATGGTATCCAGATTTCCTGGATGTTTTGTGTAAGGAACTTTTAGATGTAAAATTTTTTTTGACTAATGTATTTATTCCTTCTGTCTTCTACTTTGACTAATGTGTCTATTTATTCCTTCTTATCTTCTGCCCCTGAGATCCTCTCATTCATCTGGTGTATCTTGTTGGTGATGTTTGCATCTTTGTTTTCTGTTCATGTACTTAGATTTTCCATATCCAGAATTTCCTCTGTTTGTATTTTCTTTACTGCTTCTATTTTCATTTTCATGTCTTGAACAGTTTTATTAATTTCCTTCAACTGTTTGTTTGTTTGTTTGTTTTCCCCTTGGCTTTCTTGAAGAGATTTATTCACTTCATCCAATTGGTTGTGTTTTTCTGAATTTCCTTAAAGGATTTATTCATTTCCTTTTTAAGGACCTCAATCATCTTAATAAAGTTGGTTTTAAGATCTTCTTGTACTTCTGTTTTGTTGGAATATTCAGGTTTTGCTTGTAGCAGGATAGCAAGGTTCTGATTGTAACATTTTGCATTGGCTGTTGTTTTTGTGGTCTTACTCTGTCCTCTAAACATCTGGATTTAGGGTAACCAAAGGTCTAGATACTGATTTCTGAGTTTGTCTTTGTTGGATGAGTGTTTTGTTCCTTGGTTTCTGTTTCTTCTCTGTTCTTCTGGTCAGTGTGGCCTGGGCTTCTCCTACTTAGTTTAGTCTCTGGTAGAGTGGGGAGTCTTTGCTCCAGTTGTAGACTGGTGGAAAACAACTAGGAGGGCATAGGACTGGTGATTGGGTGGACGGACACCAACATGGTGACATAGTGGGAAGTTTAGTGGGCAGGCAACCTAACTGGGCTTCTCCCAGTCTGGGAGATCTCTAGTAGAATGTGGAATCTCTGCTCCATACTGGTCTCTAGTATAGCAAGGGATCTTTATCTAGTTGGGTGCTGAGGTATAGTGACTAGGAGGGTGGGGGACTGGGTATAGGGTGGGCAGAGGATGAGTGGGGAGTTTGGTGGGTGGTCAACCTACCTGGACTTCTCCTACTGTTCGAGGTCTTCAATAGGGTTGGTACTATACGCTCCTGTGGCACAGCAAGTAGGAGGACAAGAGATAGGATGAGATTGATGTCTACTATTCATTAGATTCATTCACCTTTCGGATTAATGTGGATATAATCTGTTATTGTTTAAGAAGACAGCATGATAACATACCTTTTCCTCTAACAATATGTTTATGGACTACAACTGAAGTACAACTAAGTAAAAGATAAAAGAATTTCAAGACTGAATGTAAATACCTTTCTAGGAGCGAGTCCAACAGTGTAACAAATATGAACAAAACGTGGGGAAAATGAGAGCCAGTACATCCAATTGGCTTTAAACAATAAAAGTCTAAGAATGTGGAAGAAAAGCAATGAATGCTTCAGGAAGTAATAGAAGAAAACCAACAAGGAGGAAAATGTGGTTGTCTGATGTGAACATTAATTATAACAATGGCAAAAACCCTGAAAACCATGGAAAATATAAAACATATCCAGAATCAATCTGACCCAATTTTCTTAAAGAAAAAAATTTCACAAACATTTTCAGAGAGAGGAAATAAAGAAATGAAACAAAAATTATTAGGTGCTTATTATTACTGAACCTCCTGTTAAAAGGCAGAGATGGAAGATGCTGATAAAAGTCATGTTCTGTGAGTGACCAAAATACAGCCATCAATTTGGAGGAATTATTCAATGATGTTTCCTTGCCAAGTAATAACATAGTTCGGTTTGTTGACTTAAGCACATCTGAAACAACATGCTTCTCTTTGTTGTTTTCCACTGTCTTCTGAGGGGGCTTACACAACAATAGGAAGATCTTTTGTTTAAGCTTTCCTATTCTATGTCCTTAGAACAAAGAGATTTGGAAAAGAGGCTCTGTCTCTCTCTCTCTCTCTCCCCCCCCCGTGTATGTTTGTGTGTGTGAGTGTGTGTGTGTTTGAGTGTGTGTGTATGTGTGTGTGTTTGTGTGTGAAGAAAAGCAAAGAAAATATTTACTAATACAGCCCAAGTAGAGTTACTCTAAATAAAGAGAAAGGCTATGACCATGATCTAGGCACTTGTGAGGGCAAGAAGCAGGACAACTGACTTCCAACAATAAGAAAGGATTCTTGTGTTATTGTGTTCCTGAAGTGCATGGGTGTGCAGAATAGAAGGAGCACCCAGGTGAAAGAAAGCAGGATTCAGTTAGACAGGAGTGCAAGATGGACATGACAGGTTGACAGTGTGTTGACAGTAGAGAAACACAAAGTGAGAAGGCTTAACAGATTCAAAAGTTTAATGATGTTAAGAATAGATTTAACATACCAAGATACTAGTTATTATAAATGAAACAAATTCAACAATTAACATATTTATGTTGAGGAATAAGATGAATACATACCCATGCAACTTGGACGAGAGACACAAAATGATGCTATGTATCAATTTTTGCTTACTTAAAAAAAGATGAAATGGCATAAAAAGTTTGAAAATAAATAGAAAAATTCTAATTAAAAGAATGATATAATTGTGTGAATAAGGTCATAAATTCTGCAATCAATTCAGCATGAGGCAAAATAATGATCATTTTCTACTGAAAATAATATAAAAAATATAGGAAGAAAAATGTCAGAAATGCAAAGAGAAAGTTAATATTTAAGGAAGATGAGAGCTTTGTCTAGAACAATAAATGTTTATAAAGCCACGTTCACAGATATAAAGATTTAGAACTTAAGTAACAAGTATAAATAAGTATAAATAAGTCAATCAATCAGCATACTTATTTTCAAATGTGGATACAAAATACAAAATCAATGTTTTTGAGTATATTTGCGTCTGTATGCCAGGTATCATTCCTATTTGCCAGCTAATGCTCTCTTACTCTTTGTGCTAGGCCTCAAAAAAATGTTAAGTTCTTCAAAGAAGACATAATACTGAGTATGGTTTCAAACCACAGTGCAATAAAAATAGAGATTAGGAACAAAGACAAATAAAAAATATCAATCAACTGAAATGTTTTCAAACACCCAGTAAATAATTATTAGGTTAAGGAGAAAATAAAAATTCAAATAAAGTGTTTTGAAATGAGACATGATGTGAGCAGGCAAATAAAAACCCTGTGGCTGGACCAAAATGGCTGCCAAGAGGAGAAAATTATGACCTTAACCTTGTTTATTAGGAAACAAAAAAATGAAAACTGGATGAGTCAAGACTTACAGTCAGAGAGCTGGAAGAAGAAGACAAGTAACAAAATGAACACAGAAGGAAGTTAATAGAGATAAAAGCACAAATTAATAAAACAGAACACAAACAACCAGACTTAAAAGCAGACTTGATCAATAAGGCTAAATGCTGATTCTCTTAATGTAATAAAATAGACCAATCCTGGCCAAGTTTGAATTTAAAAAGTAAACTTTAAAAGAAATCAAAGTTATATAAAGATGGCAGGTCTACAGATAGAAAATGCATTTTTAAAGAAAGTTAATTTCTCAAGAAAAATAAATTTAATAAATTTTGATGAGTACCCAACCACATAGAAATATAGATTAACAAATGGTCATACAGAGATTAAGATGGTCTTCAGAGTTCCAATCCACATCATGTGCCACAAACATAGCTACAAGAAGGACTTGCCAAGGTCTCTACTTGTGTAAACTCAACAGGTGCTACAAAAATACAGAAACTTTCTTAATATTTCTACATGCCAAAATTATCATGATATTACATTAAGAATAAAATTACATAAGAAATATAAAAAATAGGGCTATCTCACTAACAATGTAGCAAAAAGTCATAACATAATAAAAAATGAAGAGCCTAAAATCCAGTTCACTATAATCCATCCATCTATCTGTCTGTCATCTCACTCTCTCCCTTGTTCAGTCAATCATCTAACTATGTATGTATGTATTTATGTATGCATGCATACATGTAAGTACATATGTACGGGATGTAAATTGTACCTGGCTATTTTAATCAATTATAGGAAACTATCCAATGTCAACCTGAAAGACTGATGACATGTTGCCATTGAGATCAGTATAACAACAACAAACTCTTAATTTAATAAATAATATCTTTGAAAGCTTTTACTAATGTAAGAATTAAAAGTTTTTGCTATACAAAATCACAAGTCAAGGTGAGAACCACCTACACTGATGCACAGGGCAAAAATATACAGGGATGTTACTTTTCTAAGAGTTTTCTCATGGCTCATCTAATTACTCCTAATTTCACCACAATGGGCACCATTATCGATGTTATTAAAAATAATCATTGTAAATAAAAAAATTAAAGCTAGTAGCAGCTTTTTATTTATTTGGCCACAGAGTACTAATATCTCAGGCAATCAGTGATGTACCACAAATAATTAAAAGGGAAATCAGAGTCAACACCATAATGGGTTTATATTGGTAACTCACCACGGTTATCACTAGGCCACTATTGGAAGTTTTTGTAACTTGTGAAATAACTAGAAAAAAAGTATTGGAGAATTAATCTGAACTGACAAAAAGCCTGTAAAATATAAACTATCTATAATACATTATAAAGGAATTATGTAAAGCTTACCATTGAAAGTCACAAAAATCAAAGGAAGCATACAGAGGAGACACATCATGCATGCAGAAATAGTAATCCCAAGGAAAAGGCTTATCTCCCCAGGTTGACTTGTTAATCATGTTCTGGTTCTGTGTAATGCCTATTAAAGTCCCAATAAGATTTAGGAAAGTACCATTCGTGTTATACATTTAGTTTGAATAAATGGAAATGATTTCATTGATTAGCTATGCTCACTTCTGAATCCCAGAGGCCAGCCTGATACCTGGAACTTGTGAATGAGTAAATTGCCAATCACAAAGCATAAAATTAATTTTACTTTTTCTTACCATTCTTAATTTTTCCATTTGTGGGAGTATGAATGAGAATGTCCCTCATAGGCTCATGTGTTTGAATATATGAGAACTTTTGGTAGAAGATTAGGTAGAACTTTTGGGGGAAGATTAGGAGCTCTGTCATGGGGGCTTTTGAAACCTCAAAACCAGTTAGCCTTCTATCTGCTTTACACTTGTATGTCAGCCCTCATCCTGCCTACCTGCTGCCATGCTTCCTGTTATAGAGTCATGAACACAAACTCTCTGGAACCCCATTAAATGCTTTCTTCTATGTGTTGCCTTGGTCATGGTAATTGGTTATGGCAGTGACAGTACCTAAGAAACCATAGAACAAATCTTGATAAAAGAATTTACTTGTCCATCTGACTGTTCTTTGACTTAAATACTCACAAATATATATATTTATAAAATAGTACAGGTGTGTTAATGCTTTTGGTAGGTGGACAAAATATCTAAAATAGGCATCCTTAAGGTTTTTTCCCCTCAGCTTTTTCTACATTATAATTCTTTCTGATATTTTTGTAAATATCATGGACAACATTAGATACTTTTAATTATTACAAATCCTAATAATAAATTGTAAACTTACCTTAAAATTTTTCTAATATATGTATTTCTTTTACTCACCTGTTCATTAAGGAAATGAAATTTAGTTCTTAAAATTAAAATTATAAAATGACAAATACTTTAGTAAAAGAAAATAATTTGAAGATATTATTATAATGACATCACAGAGTATTAACTGCTTCATAGAACATTCTGTGTATAATGTAAAGGTTTAATAAATATTAACTGGAAATGTAAATACAACAAATAGGAATGAATGTAAAATACTAGAGCAATATATGAAAACTAATTTGACATTTCTCATATAAAAATATACTGTTGTATATAATGGTAATCTAAATAATTTCTATAAAATGTTGAATTGTTGGAGAGAGGGAGTTTGTTGTCATGAGTCAGAATCACTTGTCATTTAAAACTGTAACCCCTCGGTACTAGGAAAAATAGAATCAAGCCATTTAGTAACTGGGGAAAAGATTTCTTTTTCTATTTAAAATGATATTTATGAACTACCATTGGTATATAAGACATTTGAGTTGCTTTCTAGTATTAAGTGATAGATTTGTGGTCTTGCTCATTGAGAAGACATCTGGCTAGAGTTAAGGATTATGTTTGTGACCACAAAACAGAAGGAATCCTTGAGCCTTCAGATGTATTCAATCTAGCATTTTCATGTCAATTAATACAGTACTGTGGCCAAAAGAATACATCTAAAAGAAAACAATGACTGTTTTGTACATTTTTCTGACTGAACCTTTGGCACAATATGCAATCTTAGTAGATGTGTTCTCTGAAGTTCTCTGCTGATATTTGCTGGAGGAAGACAGATTTCCATCACTTGCTTTCAGCTATGGAATATTCTGGCACTTGTAAGGACATTGAGTAACATGTACATCTCAAAAATATATTGGGATAAAAATCTTAGATCTTGGTACCTCCATCCCTCAAAACTCCAGTGCAAACAGGATTTCTGGATTCATTTCTATAGTCTAGTAACTGGGTGAGAGCTTCGACTGAACCAGTTCTAACAGCACACATGAAATGTGTGGGAAAGAATAGCACATAAAGTGGGGGTCTCTTCTCTAGGATGTAGACTAAGCGGCTACCCTTAAGCTAGATGGCCTCTACTCAGGCTCTGCCCCTTGCAAAGAAGGGGACTTTCAGGCAGTAGGCACACTAATCATTTGGAGCAGAGTATCTCTAGTGTCAATGGTGTTGAGGAAAAGGCTTTGGCAATTTTGCTATCTTATAGAAGACTGGGGAATCTGACTGGTTTTAGGTTTGTTTGTTTGTTTGTTTGTTTGTTTGTTTTGTGGTGTGAACTAGTAAAACTCCATATCACAGAAGCAGGTAATGACAAATCTTTTAAAACAGCTTTGGTAATTTTCCTTTAGAGAATTTGAGTGACAGAAAACACTTTGCCAGTTATTTCAGCATTAGATTTATTGATCTCTTGCTTGATATTTCAACTAATAACAAAGATGTGTTGCTTTCTTATTAAAGTATCTGCTTGCCTGGATGGCCTTGTGCTGTTGAACTCAATTATATACCATCAGATGAAATGGATATGTTTGAATAATTTTCTCTGCAGGACTTAACTTTTTTGTGTTCTATTTTCTATTTAAAGAGATGATCCACAGTTGCCAAATTGCATTAAGACCCATAGGAACAAACAGTGTTGCAATGTGATTTACCCATGAGAACAAAAGCTCTCATGGATAAATAGTTGATAAATAGTTGTCCTTTGCAGTTTTAATCCACATAGTTCCCTTGTTGTTTTAGTTTTCTGCCTCATCCACCACAATAGGTACTCTCCTGTTGCTGTGATAAAATACCATAACTAGAAACAATTCAAGGAAGAATGTTTATTTTGGTATATGGCTCCAGAGGGCTAAGGTTTATTATGGCAGGGGCAGCATGGCAGCAGACTGACAAGATGATAGGAACAAGAAGCTGACAGATCACATCTTTATCCACAAGCAGGAAACAGATTGAGTGAACTGGAGGTAGAACTGTCAAAGCCTGCTCCCAGTGATATACTTTCTCCAGCCAGGATTCACCTTCTAAAGGTTCTATGATTTCCTTATCCATTGATACTGTCATTGTTCTGATCTCCTTTATGTATCCATTTCTAGGACAAACTGCATCACAGCAGAATTTTTGGTCCACTGGTTATACTGTCTTTCTGCACCCCTTTTCCATGATGTTCTCTGGGCCATAGATGCAGGAGCTGTAATACAGATGTATCTGCTGGGATTGTGCTCCTCACCATCCATATTTTGCATTGAGACCTGTTGTGGTTTTCCATGTTGTAGTGATGCCCAACCATAAAACTGTTTCATTGCTATCTCATAACTATAATTTTGCTGCTATTATGAATCGTAATGTAAATATGTGATATTCAAGATTATCTCGTATGTATGTTGTAACCCAATATTAAGAACCACTGCTATAGAGTCACACACTGAAAGCCCAACCAATCCAATAATGTTCTTTACAGATATCTTTAAAATGAAATGGAATAGACAAATAACTAGTAATAGTTACAAGTGGTTCCAGAAAGCTTAGTGTATATAATATTAATTTGAAGTCATCGTGTGGTTCTTGTTAAAAGACTGAACTCTGAGAAATCAGTGATCCCCAGTCATGCCACAGGTACAGCCTTTACATCTGTCTTCACAACAATCACAAGCACCTTATAAAGCAAGGACTGCTTCCCTTTGCAGATTGGGAATCTAGCCTTTAGGGAGTCTCTTGACTAAGGTTAAAGAACTGCAGGCTGGAGAAGTACTCAAAGTATCAAAGTATGATGAAACCCTCCAAGGTCCACGTACTGTCTACTAAAAGGGGCTTCTATCTCATGAAGGGAAACAGGAGCAGAGGCTTGGAATCATGCTGTCTGGACAACTACTGTATACCAGGTATTTTCTAACCTTTCAACCTATTTTAATTTAATCTCCAAAAGTTTACATGAGGAAATTATTATTACCACCTTAAATATTAGATATCAGGATATGATATCAATATTAACTTGATATTTGCTTATGCATTTCTCGATATTTAGAATTAAATTTTAATTATGCTTCTAGATCCATTCTCTCTCTCTCTCTCTCTCTCTATATATATATGTATTATTATATATATAATATCTATATATATAATAGATGTATTATTGATCCATGTATATATACAAATACATGAATCAATAATACATCTTTCAAAAACTGTCATGTTGAACCAGTAAGATAAAATAGTAGGTAATGGCACCTGCTGTCAAGACTGATTCTCCAAGTTCAATCCTTGGAATCTACTTGGGACAAAACAACTGACTCCTGCTCCTCATCCTCTGACCTCCATATATGTATGGTGACATGTAATCAACACACACACACACACACACACGAACACACACACACTAAATCAGTAAATAACTTTAAAATTATGGTTTGAGTTACCCTGTATTTGAAACTATTTAAATGTCTACCGAGGAATGAAGAAAATGCTTTTTTTCAAATATTATTTAAATATTCTTTATAAATCAACACTACGTGAATGCTAAATTTGTCAGCTTCTTGTTGTTCCAGGTACAGATCTCAAAAAGACTTGCCAGCAAATAAAAGAAAAAAGAAGACGATATTTGAAAAATAATTGTGGAGTTAGATGATTATTTCTTTAGATGATAGTTTTTTTCTGATGTCAGGACACCTAAGAAGGACATGTGTTCAACACTACTCACTCTCAACACAACATTTTGAGAACACACAACTCATGCACAGGCATTGCATGTCACTGGTGTCAGATGAATATTCTGATTTTGACACAGCCTAGACATTCTGTTCTTTCTTCCTTGGTTTCTTTGGTTTCTCTATGGAACCCTGACTGTGAAGCCCTATTGACCCTGCTGGCCTTGAACTCAGAGATACACCTGCCTCTGCCTCTCAAAGGCTGGGACTAAAGGCTTGTGCCTCCACTATCTGATTTAGGAGTCCTTTTTATAGCCACTCTAAATATGTAAAGTCAACTTTTCTTTTTTAGTACAAATTAGAGTCTCTGTGGTCCATAGTTTTTCAATGATAAACAGATTGAGTATTCACTATAAGTTTCTAATGAAAATATATACTTTTGTGTTAAGTTAATATACTAATTCTCATTGACTGTACTAAAGTACATGAAATGTTTCTGAAAGTAGAAAGTCAACCTTTGTATCAGATGAACGGAACTACCCTGCACTTCTTGTGGCTCCTTTTTTTTTTTGGCATGAGGAAGAATTGACTGTTTCCTTTCTTTAAAATATTGACTTTTTTTTTTCTAAAGTGTCTTTGTCTTTGTTATGGTTTCATGCATTTTTACCAAGGGGTGTGTTTTCTTTTTAGAATTAATTCTCTATTATTTCTCCCTTCCTGCTTCAGTTAACTCAGTCATTTATAATTTTGTCAGATTTATTTATCTATCCAAGGCACCAAATTTATCCTCAAGTCATTTAAACAGCAAAAGAGACCAAAAAAAGAAAACATTAAAGGGCTCCAGAGCTCTCACAAGGCAGCTGCCAGCTCAGTCAACAACACGGAGACTTCCAGTAAAAACAGAGAGAAACCTCTGAGGTGTAGACCCCAATGGCCAAGGAAAGCCACAAGTTCAAGCTGACCTCGCCAAAAGCATTTATTCTTTTAGCCAAACTTATTAAAAACAAAAATCATTTGAAAAGAAAAAAAAAAAACCATGCTACTGAGTTTCATAACCCTGAGATGACAGGCTACAAAGGGATTTTATTTTTAATAATCTTGCCTGCTAAACAAAACTCCGAGTCTGTTTTTCTTCCCAGTTCCCCTGTTTCCCACTTTCCAGCCACTCCTACAACAGGCAGCCTACCCATGTGACTAGAAAAGTAAACCCCATATTGGCAGGGTTCGTTTGTAGGAAGAATGTCTTTTCTTTCTTAAAGAAAAAAAGGGAAGGGGTTGGCATACAGTCATTGTACATAGTTCCATAAAAATCGTTTAGACAAGTGTCTCTTGTCCTTCAGTCAGGTCCACCGTGTGTACTCACCCTATTTTCACCTCTTCACTGTCAGTATTTGCCTTTGTTGCCCCCAGAAAACATCATTTATACTTTTATTTGTTATATATAAATGACAATATTATTTTAAAAAGACTTCCTCCCTTAGTCCTAGGACAAAGCATAAACCAATGGTCAATTAGAAGCTGGGAAAAGACAGGAGCTTCCCAGTGTTCCTTCACTTATGAAAATCCAAAATGATTGAAGGACATAGTTGAAACTAAGGTTTCTCCCAGAAACTTAAATGTTGTTTTATGTCAGGAAAAAAAAAATCTAATTTAAAATAGATTGCATTTGCTAGCCTTTGGCAGCATGGATAGCCAGAAGAAAAAGGATTCTGCAGTGATATTCACAGGCTAGAAATAGAATTTTCCACAATAGCTGGAGTATCTTTCCTTCAGTGCAGAAGTTAGTAGCCAGTGTTGAAATGACATTGCCACTCAGAGGAACATGGTGAGATTGGATTATGGTAGCTCTCATTCAGAAGATACAGACAGCGGATGCTGAGATGTAACCCCACAGAAGCTGTAAGCTGGGTGAAGTTTTTCAGGGTTATATAATCACATAGAAGATTGGGTAGCCTTCCACTACATATATATATATATGTATGTATATATATATATATATATATATATATATATATATATATATATATAT
>JADRCH010000006.1:4376128-4396631 GCA_019843965.1 Rhynchomys soricoides | reverse complement strand
TATATATATATATATATATATATATATATATATATATATATATATATCCTTCTTTTCTTGGGAGACACAGAGTAGCATGTCTGGCTATCAGTGGCCTTCTATTTATGTCCTACCAGACAGACATATTTCAGGTCCTCTGTCTTAGCAACACAGGAACAGAAGGAAGAATTGGGGCCCAGTTCTGGCTTAGGCATGGGGGAGGGGGGCACATACAAAGGCAAGAGGCTATTTTTAAGTACAGCAAGATAACTTCAAGTATAATAACAGTTCAACAGCAACACTGTGAAGGGAGCTGAAAATTCTTTATAAATTTATGATTAATTATGAAAAGGCCATGAGTTTCAAGCCTTAATTAAAGTAACTACTATGTAAAATTCTAGGGTAATTGTTGACACAGGTTTATGTTGAAATTTAACTGGTTTTACTTGCACACATTTTGGAGACTGGACTTCCTTCTAAAGATGTTAAAACTATAATAATGTAACATACGAGTCTTAGGTTCTTTTATGGTCACTGAGAAGAGGATTGAGAATATTTTTTGGGGACAGTGTTACAATTTATACTTGCTATATAGAGAGTTTTTTGAATACCTGTAAAATTAATATGTATAGACATGTTACCATGATAGTTCTGACAACTTAGCTTATAACTATTATAAGCTAAGCCTAAATTAGAGGGTTTTGTTTGTTTAGGTAAAAAGAGATGATTTTAAATTTAAGATTATAAATTATTACTATGTTTTACATACATGTTAAGTATGCATTAAGGAAAACGCATTAGCTGTTAAATGTTCTTTCACATCACCCTGAGTTTCCTCCTCTTACACTGGGTTTACCTTACATCATTGAAAGAGTGCTTGCCTAGCATATGTAAAGCTCTCAATTCAATTCCCAGCTCCATAATTGAAAATTTACTTTTACATCTTATTGGACAGTAGATGAAAAAGAAGGGTGGCATATGTCTTTTTATGGTGGGGTTGTCAGTATGGTTTATTGAAGTAGAAAGATTTTGAAGATCTTTGGTCACTTATAATATACATCTACATATTCTTAGAGAGACCAAAAAATGTTGAGCAAATTATATCTGAGAGTGAGCAGAAAAAAATGGGTGCCCCTGAATGTGGTTCTAGCATCTCACTATCTCCTATATGGCTCTAGATTCATAATGGTCAGTCCAAAGAATAGCAGACTGTATGGAAAATATATTCACAAAATCAGCTGCTGATTGTTGCTGATTGTTGATATGAAATTCACATGTGTAAAAGGAATCATCTGTTAGGAAATTAACAGTATCATCTCTTTCAGTGCTTGGTATATTCCATGCACCTTAGAACACTCTCTGATATACATCAGACATTTGATAAATACTGAAGAAAAGTATGAAAGGGGGAATTTAAGTGAAAGAAATCTCCTAAAACTTTCTGTAAGTCAAATGATCATTACTTTTAAAACATTCTAGTATTTAAAAATGGATTATTTGAAAGAGGTGATAACTCTAGAAAAGGATTTACGCTTTTTCATTATTTTCTGATTTCTTTTAGGAATAACAAGCAATTGGAAAACTATTTTTAAAAAAGTTGTGTGACAGCTCATAAGGTATTTTCTTTTACCTCCAATGTCCCCTTCCAAATTGTTTTATGACTCTAGTGTGGGAACTCTGCTAATCTTGCTTCAGTGGCTCAATATGTACTGTTCAGCAGATAATGGCACTGGATGGAGGATGAGGACAAACAACAGACAACTTCCTGACTTCATCCTACAGCTTACACTCTCCTCACATGGCATTCTCGGTGTGCTTCTTGCCTGTCCTTGTGGTATAAGCCACATCAGATTTTACCACGCAGCAGCTCTATGAGTAGTGTTCGAATCCAATTACAGTTGACTCAAGCACTAGAGAAGCAGCCTTCTCAGGCTCCCAGAGGCACCAGCTATGCGCTGTTCCTCCTCAATGTGAATTCGAGTCTTCAAACTCGAATCACCTTTACATCCTGCTCTTCTTCCTTCTTCCTTAGCTATGCAGCTTGTGTATATAATCCTGCCTCAACTATATCTCAGTGTCTGTCGACCCTCTTACTTATTAGCTCAACTGCTTCCCAACCAATCAGCAGTTTTTCAAATTAAACATAAAGCAATTGTAAGATATGAGTTTTGGCTTTAAATAGGGAAGAGTTCAGAGTAGTTGTCATAAAAGACTTTTCTGCTTCTCAAATCAGTCAACCTAGAAGTGAGGCCACTATAGTCTATACTTTCACCACTGGAATGCAGCATTATGGGGTAGAGGGTAGACATCCTATAATCACATAATTCATGGTTCCACACTTACTTGAGATACATCTTAAAAGAAAAAGGCTGTTTCCCTGTTATGGTAGTCTGTGTAAATCAATAAAAGGTGAATTTATTTTTATTATACTAATTGCTAAGAATTCATTGTCTCAGCCAAGAAAAAGCTTGTTTTCCATTTTCTTTCTGACAAAAATTTGACAAAGATTTAGTTGTGGATCAGAAAAGGGCTGGAAATAAAGCAGTAGTGACTATTATAGGAAATGCTTTGAGAGAGGATTTTGCCATGACCATTACTTAATAATATGTGCTATATTTTAGTTTTAAAAAAAGCCAATTGCTAAACTTAAGAAAAAAGAGATTGGAAGTTTATTATAAAACTGTCCTTACAAACATTTCCTAATACAGTCATGCAGACACACAAGCATTTCACAAGCTACTACCAGCTATTAGAATTCTTTTTTTATTATTATATATTAATGTTTCCTTGTTCTTGAGAATTTCATGCTGATACATAATGAACATGATCATATACATGTCATTTCACCCTCTCATTACTTCAAAATACCCCCAGTCAAGGCACTCTCCAAACTTCTGCCCACCCCCATTTTGATAATCCATAATCAGGTACTATTGTTCATATAGATATGGTTGTGGGACCATCCACTGGAAGATGGCAACCTAACAGTGGCTACAGATTCAAGATAGTATAAATCCTCCTGTTCAACACTTATCAACTGCCAGTAAGTCATCAGTAGGGAACAGGACTTCAGGAGGTCCTCTTCCATCTGTGCCAGAATTTTGGCTAAATTGGTCTTGTGCAGGTAACCATAGCTTAAATGGTTAATCACAGTTCATAAATGCTGTAGTCACACAAGACAGCACTTCAAAGCACTCCTCTTTATACCTCGATTCATACATCCTTTTTATCCCCTCCCCCATGATATTTCCTCAGTTTCATGGTAATTCTGGTTTGCATGGGGAGGTGCTGGATGTTACAAGAGAGAGACTGTAATGTTCTATACTAAATCATGTGCTACAACCCCCTTTCCTTTCCCTCATCCCATCTCCAGATTTCCCATCAAATTTCTCCCTTCCCTACTCATTGTTTTATCCCATCCCCCAACTTCTTAAGCAGTTTCCTGGGAACCCAAAAGCCACTCCAGCAAGCAAAGCAAGAAGGCTAACTGTAGATCCTCACCTCTCCCTCCATCCCTCCAAGTCCAATCCCAGGTCTCATCCCCAGATCTGTAGCAGATCATCTGCTGCAGCCTCTCTTTACCCTCTGCCCCCATTCCCAGATCACTAAGCAGATCCTGGTGGAACCCTGCTGTCAGCTCCTCTGTAGTCCATGCCCATCCCTGTGTCAGCTCCCAATACCTAGAAACACATTTTACCCGGACTCTCCAGTGGCCACACCTATCAGGATCCTAGAAGATTTTCCACTATGAATTACACAGTCACAAAACTGTCTTAAACTATCAGCGAGGGCAACAGAAACCAAGAAACAAGACAGCCACACAACTTAAACAAGACCAGATATCCTCACCTAAGATTACAATTGTCCCAATCTCATATGCCTAGACTCCACTGTAAAAACACAGTAACAATCAGGACAATGTTACTCTACTAGAGTCCAGAAACCCTACCACAGCAGGTCCTAAAAACTACAACATAGCTTAGACACAAAAAAGGGGTCTTAAAATGGATTTTATGCATATTATAGAGGCCCTTAAAGAGGAAATAAATAAATCCCTTAAAGAAATCTATGAAGACGCAAAAATGGTAAGAAGTGAATAAAACTGTTTGACCTGAAAGTGTAAATAGAATAAATAAATAAACCAAAACTGAAGGAAATTTGGAAATGAAAATTTTAGGACCTCTTAACAGGAACTTCAGAGGCAAATTGAGTCAATAGAATATAAGACATTGAAGAGAGAATCTCAGGCATTGAAACACAATAGAAAAAAATGGTTACCCCACTGAAACAAAATATTAAATCTATAAACTCATCAGACAAAATGCCAGGAAATTGGGGACATGAGGAAAAGAACAATTAAAAGAATAATAAGACTAAATGAAGAAGAAACTCAGGTCAAAGGCAATGAAAATATCTTCAATAACAACAAAAAATTCCTGACCCAAAGAAGGAGATGCCTATTAAAGAACAAGAAGCATTCAGAATACAAAATAGACAGGGCCAGAGAAATATGTTCCCTCAGCACATAATAATCAAAATGTTAAATGTACAGAATAAGGAAAGAAGATTAAAAGCTGCAAGGGAAAAATGCCAACTAACATACAAAGGCAGACCTTTTGAGAATCCTACCTGACTTCTCAGTGGATACTTTAAAAGTGAGAAGAGCCTGGCCAGATGTTCTACAGACTCTAAGAGATCACAGATGTCAGCCCAGACCACTATACACATCAAAAAATTTCAATAACCATAAATGAATAAGCTATCCGACAATAAAATGAAATTTAAACAATATCTACCTACTAATCTAGAAGTTACTAGAAGGAAAACTCCAACCTGAAGAGGATAACTACACTCCTGAAAACACAGGAATAAATAATCTTAGATCAGAAAAATCAAGAGAGAAGCAAATGCTCACACACATGATGCATGTGCAAAAGGCACACACACACACACACACAAACTAACTCTCTCTCTCTCTCTCTCTCTCTCTCTCTCTCTCTCACACACACACACACACACACACACACACACACACACACACAGCAAAGTACCAGGAATCACCAAACATTTCTCAACATCAATAGTCTTGATTACTGCCCTCCCCCCCGAAACCCCTGACATAGACTAATAGAATCTACAAAAAACAGGACCCATCCTTCTGCTGAAGAAACACAGCTTAACATTAAGAATAGACATCACTTCATGTTAAAAGGATAGGAAATGGTATTCAAGCAAATAGATGTAAGCTGATGTAGCATTTTAATACCTGACTAAACAGACTACAAATTAGAACTAACAGAAGAGATAGGGAAGGACACTGCATAGTCATCAAAGAACACATCCATGGAAAGGACATTGCAGTTCTCAATATCTATGTACCAATTACAAGGGTGTCCAAGTTTGTAAAATAAATACTACTACCATTTAAATCACATATTACATTGGCACACAGATAGTGAGAGACATCAATATTCCACTCTCAAAATCAATAGCTTATCAAGACAGAAACTAAAGAAAAAAATGTTGGAGCTAACTGATATTATAAACCCAATGGCCCTAACATTTATTTACAGAACATCTCAACCAAATACAAAAGAGTATACCTTCTCAGCACTGGAACTTTCTCCATAACTGACTACATAAATGGACTCAAGTCTCAACAGATACAAGAAAATTGAAGTAATATTCTGAATTCTATCTGATACTATGAATTAAAGCTGGATTTCAAAAATAACAGAAACAAAAGAACACTTAAAACCTCATGGAAACTAAACAACTCACTACTGAACAAAAAAATGGATCAAGACAAAAATGGAGAAAGAAATTAAAGACTTACTATAAATGAATGAAAACGAATACATAAGAAACATAAACTTATGGGCACAGTGAAGGTGGTTCCAAGGCAAGTTCATAGCACTAAGTGTCTATATTGAACAGTAAACAAATAAATGTATGAACCGATGGAGAGATCTAGTAACTTCACAGTACACCCAAAAGCTCTAAAACAGAAGAAGAAAGCACAAAAAGGAATAGATGGCAGGAAATAATCAAACTCAGGACTGAAATCAATAAAACAGAAACAAAAGAAAAATAATAGAAAGAATCAACAGAACAGAGGTTTTTTGTTTTGTTTTTGTTTTTTTAATAGAAAGTCAATAATATTGACAAATCTTACTCAAATTAACTAAAAGGCAGAGGGGGGAAGACTATCCAAATTAACAAACCTAGAAATAAAAAAAAAGAGGATATAATAACAGATAGCAAGGAAATCCAGAGAATCATAAGGACATACTTTAAAAACCTGTACTCCATCAAATTGGAAAATCTAAAATAAATGTAAATTTTTCTTGATATATATCACTTACCAATGTTAAAATCAAGATTGAAAAAAAAACAATTTAAATAGACCTATAACTCCTGGTGAAATAGAAACAATAATAAAAAGTTTCCCAGTCCAAAAAAACAAAAACAAACAACCTCAAGGCAAAATGGATTTTAGCACAGAATTCTACCAAACATCCAAAGCAGAGTTAATGGCAATACTCCTGAAATTATTCCTCAAAATATAAACAGAAGGAACATTGAAAACCTATTTTAATAGCCAATTTATCCTGATACCCAACCACATAAAGATTGAACAAAGAAAGTGAACTACAAATCAATTTCCCTTAGAAACAAAGTTGCAAAACAAAAACAAACCTCAAAATCAAAACAATAACAACAGCAACAACAACAAAAACAGACATGACCGGGCAGTGGTGGAACAAACCTTTAATCCCAGCACTCAAGAGGCAGAGGCAGGCAGATTTCTGAGTTCGAGGCCATCCTGGTCTACAGAGTGACTTCCAGGACAGCCAGGGCTACACAGAGAAATCCTGTCTCAAAAAACCAAAAAAAAAAAAAAACCAGACAAAATTGAAATGACATACTTGCAAACCAAATATCTAAGCACACATAAATAGTAATCCAACATTACCTAGTAGTCCTCAACCTAGAAATGCATATAGTTCAACATATGTAAATTGGTAAATCTAATCCACTATACAAACAAACTGAAAGACTAAAACCACGTGATTATTTCACTAGATGGAGAACAGGCCTTTGATAAAATCCAACAGTACTTCATGATAAAAGTCCTGGAGAGAGTAGGGCTATAAGAGAAATAGGGAAGTAAAGGCAGTTTATAGCAAGCCCATAGTCAACATCAACTTAAATGGAGAAAAACTCAAAGCAATTACACCAAAATCAGGAACAAGACAATTTTTTTCCACTCCTTCCATATTTATTCAGTATATACTTGAAGTCTTAGTTCAATCAATAAAACAACTGAAGATGATCAAGGGAATACAAACTGGAAAGAAAATAGTCAATTGTCTTTATTTGCAGATGACTTGATAGCATACTTAAGTGAGCATAACCAGAAAACTCCTTCAGTTGATAAATACTTTCTGCAACTGAGCTAGAAACAAGTTAACTCTCAAGAATCAGTAGTCCTCCTATATTCGATGACAAAGGGTCTGAGAAAAATATCAGGAAACAATACTGTTCACAATAGCCTCAAATAATATAACATATTCATGGGTAATTCATGAAGTAAATAACATACTTCTATAATAAAATCATTAAGACATTGAAGAATGAAACTGAAGGTGTCAGAAGATGGAATGATCTCCTATGTTTATGGATTGTTACAATTAATATTGTAAAAACAGCCATCCTAGAGAAAGTAACTACAGATTCAATCAATACCCATCAATAGCCTTCACAAATTTTGAAGAATAATTTTCAGTTTCAAATGGAAACACAAAATCTTAGGATAGCTAAAACAATCCTGAGGAATAAAAGAACTGCTGTAAGTATCACATCCATCTCTGATTTTAAGTTTTACTACAGGTCATTAGTAATAAAAATACCATGGTGTTAGAATAAAAACATATTGATCAACGGAATTACAATGAAGACCCAGACATAAGTCCACACACCTATGAATACCTGATATTCATAAATAAGCTAGAAATCTGTTAAAAAGCATCTTCAACAAATGATGTTGGTCGAATTGGATGTCAGCATGTAGTAGAATGTAAATAGATTTATATCTATCACCCTGTATAAAAGTCTAAGTAGATCAAAGACTTCAACATAAAACTAAACACACTGAACCCGATTCATTTTTAAGTTTGTTAATTTGGAATCTCTCTCTCTCTCTCTCTCTCTCTCTCTCTCTCTCTCTCTCTCTGCCTTTTGGTTAATTTGGGTAGGATTTTCCATCATTACTGATTTTCTCCAAAATCAACTTTTTGTTTCATTGATCTTTTATCTTTTGTTTCTGTTTAATTGACTTCAGAGAAGAAGAGAAAGTGGAGACTAGCCTTGAACTCATTAGCATACAGAAAGATTTTCTGAACAGAACATCAGTACCTTCAGCACTAAGATCAACAATTAATAAATGGGACCTCAGGAAACTGAGAAGCTTCTGCAAAGGATGCTGTCACTCATATAAAGTGGCAGCCTATATTTGGAAAATATTTTTATCAACTCCACAACTGATAGAGCACTAATAACTAAAATATATAAAAAACCAGGAAAAGATACATATAAAAAAATAAATAACCTAATTTAAAAACGAAGTAAGATCCAAATAAAAAATTCTCAAAAGAGGAAACTCAAATGTCTGAGAAACACTTAAAAAATTTTTTTAACACCCTTAGTCAGCATGGAAATGCAAATCAAAAATCTTTGAGATTTCATCTTTTTTTAACTTATTTTTTATTGGATATTTTCTTTATTTACATTTCAAATGTTATTGCCTTTCCCGGTTCTCACCCCCCTCTCCCCCTTCCTGGAAACCTCCTATCCCTCCCATCCACCCTCAACCTGCTTCTATGAGAGTGTTCCCCCACGCACCCACCCACTCCTGCCTCCCAGCCCTGGCATTCCCCTACACTGAGGAAACAAGCCTTCACAGGACCAAGAGTCTTTCCTCCCACTGATGCCTGATAAGGCCATCCTCTGCTACATATGCGATTGGAGCCATGGGTCCCTCCATGTGTACTCTTTGGTTGGTGTTTTAGTCCCTGCTTGCTCTGGGCAGGGTCTGGTTGGTTGATATTGTTGTTCTTCCTATGGGGTTGCAAACCCCTTTAGCTCCTTCAGTCCTTTCTCTAACTTCGCCACTGAGGACCCCATGCTTAGTCCAATGGTTGGCTGTGAGCATCTGCCTCACAGTTCCTCAGAAAATTGGATATAGTATTACCTGAGGACGCAGCTATACCACTCCTGGGCATATACCCAAAAGATTCCCCAACATATAATAAAGACTCATGCTCCATTATGTTCATAGCAGCCTTATTTATAATAGCCAGAAGCTGGAAAGAACCAAGATGTCCTTCAACTGAGGAATGGATACAGAAAATGTGGTACATTTACACAATGGAGTACTACTCAGCTATTAAAAACAATGAATTCATGAAATTCTTAGGCAAATAGATGAAACTAGAAAATATCATCCTGGGTGAGGTAACCTAGTCACAAAAGAAGATACATGGTTTGCACTCACTGATAAGTGAATATTAGCATTCACTGATAAGTGGATATTAACCCAAAAGCTCAGAATATCCAAAATACAATTCACAGACTACATGAAGCTGAAGAAGAAGGGAGACCAAAGTGTGGATGCTTTGGTCCTTCTTGGAAGTGGGAACAAAATACTCATGGGAGGAAATACGGAGACAAAGTGTGGAGCAAAGACTGAAGGAAAGGCCATCCAGAGACTGCCCTACCTGGGGATCCATCCTATATACAGTCACCAGACCCAGGCACTATTATGGACACCAAGAAGTGGTTTCTGACAGGAGCCTCATATAGCTGTTTCCTGAGAGGCTCTGTCAGAGCCTGACAAGTACAGAGATTTCATCTTATACCCACCCGAATGGCTAAAAATCAGTAACAGAAATGAGACCCATGCTAGTGAGGATGTGGAGTAAGGGGAACACTCATGTCTTGTTTGGAGGAGTGCAACCTTGTGCAACCACTATGGAAATCAATGTCACAGTTCCCCAGGAAGTTGGAATTGGTCTCCCTAAAGATCTAACTATATCCAAAGGATTCTTAATCTTACCAGAGAGGCACTGGTTCAGCCATGCTCATTGCTGCTTTGTTTTTAATAGTGAGAAATTATATAGATGTCCCTCAACAGAAGAATGAATAAAGAAACTATGGTACATTTACATAATTGAGTATTAGTCATTAAAAAAAAATCATAAAATTTTCAGGTAAATGAATGAACTAGAAAAAAATCATCTAAAGTGAGGCAACTCAGACCCAGAAAGACAAATGTGGTATATATTCACTAATATGTGGATATTAGCTCTGTGGTATATATAAAGGGTATATATAAAGGGACTAGAGTGGTCAGCTCTCCCTACAAAACAGAGTTTGAGTAGATACTTATGGATGGATATTGGAGAAACTGGAATAGGAGAGTGAAGTGGAGGGGCAGGAGAGGGGAACAAAGGAGGGAACAGGTAAAACTGAGGACGATTTAAGGGATTGTATGGAATCCTAATGCAGTAGAAGCGCTCTAAATTATACACATATATGAAAGTGATCTAAATGAAATTGCCAAATAATGGGGAGGCAGAACCCTAACTGTGCATCTCCTGTCACTAAATGAAAACAGAAGTTTCCAGCACTGAAAGTGGGTCGTATCTAATTGAATTGTTGGCCAAAGTGGTCCCATGAGAATTCCTTAACTATGCATGGTGTTGCCAAGACAGTAGGTTGTTTTTCACAAGTTTAGGCAAGGCCCTATTTCTGAAGAAAATACTTATACAATTCACTGAACATGGAGAAATTGAACTGGTGCCTACAAAGAGCTTTTATGTCTACATGCTAGTATCTTTGGTGCAGAAAGTTACTCTGTATGCTACCAAAAAAGAAATGTAAACACTAAGCTAGCCACAGAGCTTTGATCTATAGTGGTGTCTTGACTGTAAGATATGCTAGTCCAATGCTGGCACAATGCTTGTGGGAGTAACCAACCAACATCTGATTTGACTTAAGGGACACTCGAAGAGATAAAACTCACACTCAACACTGCTTGGGTGACTAAGAACTTGCAACTAGATAACCCAGGGACCTAGGGTTAAACTAAATATTCTTCTAAAAAAATGAAATAAAATGACTCTGAATGACCTTCTTCTATACTCATAGATCAGTATCTTTCTCATCTATCATTTGGGTAGATTCGTCTTGCAGCAGATAGGAAAAAATATAGCATCTCACAGAGACACGTTGCAGAAAGTGAAAGACCTTAGAACACTTAGCTCCAAATGGATGTCTCCATCAAATCTTCCCCTCACAGATCAAGGAACTGTAAGGAAGAGGATGCACAAAGAGTATAAGTATCAGGCAGGACAGAAGACATCAAGAAAACAAGGACCTGTAAGTCAGCCTGATCAAAGCTCATATGAACTCACAGAAACTGAGGCATCATGCACAGGGCCAACACACAGGTGAGATCCTTGAGCTGAAAGGAGATCTTGTCTTAATCAAAGTTCAATTGTTGTGAAGGGACACCATGACCATGGCAATTCATATAAAGGAAATCATTTATATGGGTTTAGCAAACAGTTTAGAGGTTTAATCCATTGTCTTTGTGACTATAAGCATGTTGCTGTAGAGTAGCTGAGAGGTTTACATCTGAAACCATATTCAGTGGGGGAGGGGGGAGAAGAGAAGAAAGGAGAGGAGAGGGGTAGCTTGATATTTGAAACCTCAAAGCTCACCCCCAGTGACATACATCCTGCAATAAGGCCATCCCTACTCCAACAAGGCCACACTTTCTAAAATTACCACTCCTTGTGAGCCTATGGGAGTATTTCCATTCAAATCAGTACAGATCCTATATGTAAAGGACCTGGTACAGACAGACTCATGCAATCCCTATGCATGCATACATACTATCCAGCTTAATGTTTCTGTGGGATTACTCAGTGTGCAAATGAGTGGGTTTCTGTTTCTTGTACTTTCTTGGGCACTAATCCTTATGTTTGTTTTGTCCAATATTGATGTGCTAGTTTTTTGGTTTATCTTATTATTTTTTATTTTGTTAGTATCCTTTAGAAGCCTGTTTGTTTTAAAAATAAGATACAGAAAGAGTGTAGATTCAGGTGTCAGGGGTGTTGGGAGAACCTGGGAGGGTTATAGGGAAGAGAAACCATAATTAGGATGTAAGAAAAAAGGGGAAATAGAAAGAAAATGTGCTGTGGTTTTCTTTCTGAGAAAAAGTCCCACGATGCTTACAGTATCAGGTTAGCTAAAGGCATTCTAGAGAATGGGTGTTTGTGGATTGTTCTTGTTTGCTTCCTGTTGCTATGATAAAATATTCTGACAAAGAGCAACTTGGGAGGGAAGTTTTTATTTGGCTTATACTTCCATTTCATAGTCTATCATTAAAGGAAGACAAGGCAGGAACTGAAGCAGAAACCAAGAAGAAACGCTGCCTCCTGGCTCACCCTCTGGCTCATGCTCAACTAGATTTTTTGTACAAACTTGGCCCACATCCTCTAAATGAGGCCACCCACAATGGGCTGGGCCATCCTGTATCTTTCAAGACAAACTCTCACATGGCCATATCCTAATCTGATTGAGGTAATTCTTCAGTCAAGTGTCCCTCTTCTCAGTTACTCTATGTTGTGTCAAAGCGACAGTAAAAATTAACCAAAGCAATGATCCAAAGCAACCAAGCAAAGGATGGACACAATGGGGAGCAGCCCACTTTCTTCCATTTCTTTCATTATCTACCTTTCACTCTTTTGATACTAGAACATAAATGTGAGCAAATTCAGTCTTCAAAACATTTTGAGCTTCATGGGTGGCTCCCAAAACTTTCCTTAGAGTTTTGTACACTCTAGTGGGAAAACCACAGTTGCATTACTTTCTGAATGACTTCTGAAATCCATGAAGCTGTATAAAAGAAGACAAACTGCCAAGCTGAAATGTAAGCATTATGGGTAATAACTGAGGCTGATGACAGCTTAAGAAGAGACACACATTTTGACAAGAAATGTCTGTTCATCAGAGTGATGGATCCTGTTACACACACACACACACACACACACACACACACACACACACTTGGAATTCCAGAAAAGAAGCTGAGCATCTGGTCACTTTTTTTCTAGTATTTCTTAGTGTATAAGGATTTGAAATTCGGACATCAGAAAGTCATGAATATGCTGTAAGCTTTGCAATCTGTTTGAACAGCTCTCTCTGACTATGCCATGGCATTATTATAGCAGCTGCATTTGTGACTCATTAGAAACACACATCTCTGAACTGAACTGTAGTCCAGTTTATGACATTAAGCCTAGTATTCAGGTCACATTCAAGATTCTGTGAATTATATGTTTCATAGGGTCTCAAAAGATTTCCTGAAAACAGCAGATGTAAATCTTCTGGCGATCATCACTGGCTTTTGTGGTTTCTCTCTTCCAAACACATCTTACTTGAGTTAACTTTGGCCTACTCTTTCTTGAATAGAGGGTTGATAGGCTAAACTGTAAGAAGTACAAACCAAATGCAAACCCTCTTCCATTACTCACAGATGTCTACATTAGTCTTTCTCCCTGTGGATTTGCTTTCTTTCTTTCTTTCTTTCTTTCTTTCTTTCTTTCTTTCTTTCTTTATTTATTTATTTATTTATTTATTTTTACTCACTGTCAGGCAAGAAATAGAATACACAAGCAAGGAGGCTGGCTTATTGGTCTTAGCTGAAGCACTCCATCCTCTGGATTTGTCTTATGGAAAAACATGAACAGGTGATGTGGTGATTTCCTTCAAGCTCTAATTAAGGTTCCATGTGAAGCCTTTATTCATTAAGAGCTTTACCAATACAGATATTATACAGAAGATTTCAATCAAAAGACCTTAAACTCACCCTTTTTCCTAGGAAGCACAGTTAGCATTTTCTAAAAGTTGCTTAAGACCCTTCTTGAGAACAGAACAGCTTGGTACTCACTAGAACACACCTTTCAATAGACATTGCTCTCACACCTAGTATATATACATATATTTAATGCATTTATAATTCAACACACTTTGAAAATGTTCAAAAGAACTTCCATATGCTGGACACAAATGTACATGATCCTTGTAAAGACACATGGGCAAATCCAGCATGTACATGTTTTGAAGTCACTTAACAACTTGCATTTGATAGACATTTGGGCTGCTATACTGTTCACCTTCTGATACACCATCCTATGACAAACTTTTTGGGTCTATTATTTCCACATGTTTATGAACAATTCACTCCTTTGAATATTTAAATGAGAAATTGGTGGGTCAAAGAATATATACACTTGTTATATATGTTCCCAAATGCCCCCTAGCTATAAGTTTTAGTAAATTAACATTACTAACTGCAATGCTACGAAGTGTGGTGTTCTTCATCTTTAGTAGCAATTAGCATGTTATCGATACTTAAGTGTTGCCATTCAATACTGGCTTTCACTTGTTTTTTTTATCTTTTGCTAGTAGAGATACATGTCTCTTGGTACAAACTGATTTATGATAGCCCCCTTTCTAAATCACCTCCTCATGCTCTCAGTTCTTCACTTCTGCCATTGGTACTTTGGTCTTTTACTTATAGCAATGTGATCACCATTGAGTTTTGCTATCTCTCCTACAAATATCTCCCCTAAGATCATATTTTTTGCTTTGATGTTATATACAAGGTGTTTCATTACTGCTTGTTTATGCTTAGATGAAACAGAGAAACTAGTCTTCTTTAGTATTCAATGTAAATAATCTATAGGATTTGGTATCCTAAATCAAGGCAATAACAATGTATGATTTGCTCAAAGCATCGTTCTTACAATGCACAGACCCATAGAATGCAGTGATAATGTGTAGAAGGACTTCTGAATCCAAGAATTGAGAAGGGGTTCCCAGCCCTGTGAGAGGAACATAGTCAGAAGAGAATTCTCCAAACTGACCATGACTGAACCACTGCACATATTTGCCTGGAAGCTGTACACTGTTCACTTTCTATCATCTATGATTTAGTACTCAACCAAAAATTCAGACTAACGAATTTAGAAAATGAGGTATTTTATTTGGTATTTTAGAAAATGAGTTTACACCGGAAGGGATGAGAGGTTAGTAGAACTTTATTATTTACAACCACAAATAACCATCTGGCAAAAATTTTGATCCTAAGAAATGCATGACTTATTGTATGCAATAAAATAAAGAGGCATGTCAGGCTTCTGTAAAAGGGTACCAGAGATGTTTCCCATGGCACTGTAAACATGCAATAGCGTTTTTAAAAATAGACTTTTGTTTTCATATATGCATAAATACCTATGCTCTATGAGAAGCAGCAGAGAGTAGCAGAAATAGAATTGAATAGAGATCTGCCTCATACTTCCAATTTTTGCCAAGGACATGCTGTAGTTTTGGAAAAGGGCCAAGATTTCTATATTGGTCAATCTGTTTATAGTTTTTCTTTCTTTTCGTCCATCTTCCTTTTCTCCCTATTCTCTGAAGACTTTGTCATTTCAAGCCTGCAGATCGTCGTGATGTCCTTTGGGGATGCGTGAGAGCCACATAATGACTCTGTTATTTGATCAGGAAGGAAGATACCGTAGATGCAGTTAGGTTTATGTTGTGGAAGCATGAAAGGAAGATGTTCAACCTTGCCTTTTTGGCTGCAGCAGACTTTGTTTCTCCCGCAGCCTTCAAGGCTTCCTTCCTAGTTCCTCCCCTCATCTGGTGAGCTCACCTTGTTCGTCACATAAAGGGATGAAGGCTATCCCTCCTTGATTTACTTCTTTACTTCACTCTCCTTTCTCTGCTTCTGCAGACCTCTCTTCACATTTCACCAGCCTCACAAGAGCCCCCTACGTGCTCACCCTCCACCCTCCGGATACATTTGATTCATTCGGTCTCTCCTTCTGAGGATTTAAATACGAAGCATCTCTCTACCTCAAGGGAAACCTTCCCATGGCCTTAGCCACTCAGTCCCTGTCCTTTTCACCTGCTTTCTTTTTTAATAAACCCTACCCTACAGCACCACCTGCTCCTGACTTCTGTGACTTCATCTTCCCTCACTGACTCTTTGGGGGAAAATCCTACCATTTTTGTTGTCCAAAACAGTGCTAAGTGAATGCAGTCACCTTGATCCTCTTGTAGTTTTAGACAGTTACTCTAGTTCCCTCTGAAGCTTTGTGCCTTGGACTTTGCAATACCTCATCACCTCTGCTTCACCTACTGAAGCATGTCTTTTCCTTTACTGAATCATTTCAATTTCTCTCTTCCTTTCTGCATATCCTCTCATTGAATCAGGATTTAGAACTAGACCTACCGTTGATTAGTGGTATTGCTGTGGAGAACTTACTTAATTTATTGTTTCTTGTATTATGTGAAGTTAAGAACCTGACTTGAATAGAGCCAGTAGAGGTTAGAAGAGAATTTGAGTAAGTTCACGTACCCTGGTGGCTACCCTGAGTTATCCAGGTCAGTCATCTATTGTTTATGTTTGTTTGTTTTATCTCCATCGCCTTTTCCAGGTCAGTTCTGGTCCTAAAACCTTTCTTCTTCTTTGACCACCATACTTCATAAAGTCCCGTATCTAGAGACGGATAGCGAATTATGTAGTAAAATTTCCATGGTAGTTGAATTTTGGATCAGTTGTGTCTTTCTAATAATAAATCAAGCACCACCACAAGCAGGTCTCCTGTGTACCTGGCATGCAACCCAGTTTTCCGTTCATGAACGATCCCTGAGACGTAGCTGTTGGGAGCCCTTTCTCCTGCCCTGTCAGGCTTGTAATAAGTGGTCCAGAAGACTATAAGCTTTCAAGAAACACAGTATCACCTTCTCTGGCATCTCTAGTCTGCCATAAGGTGTAGTACAAATATGAGAAGTGCTAACTGATAAAAAACCAAACAAACATGAAGTTACTGCTAATCATTAGATTCCTAGGTCAGATGAGAGCCTCTCCTTCCATTACTTCAAAGAAATGTCATTGTAATAAAACCCAGAACTGAGCCATAGCAATAAAAATCTGAATTATACTTTGCATACGGAATTCATGGTTTGACTGGGAGTGTAACTCAGTTGTAGAATGTTGTTTAGTATATTTAAAGCTGTGGGTTTAATCTTTAGTACTCAAAACAATCAAACAAAAATCACAGCTTAGTAGAATAGACAGAGAGACACACACCTCTCTTAATGTGTTGGAAGCAATGGCCTATGGGTAAGAACGGGTTAGTGGTGTACAAAGAAAGGCATGCTTGTACCTTTTCTTTCATGTTTTTAAAAAGACTTCCTGAGGGCATAATTTCTAAAATTCAAAAATTCATTTCAGACAATATGATAGGATTATTATTATTTATGTAACTGCTTTTCAAGACACATGCATGCCATTTGTCTTTAATTTAATTGTTTGGTCTTGAATCACATGTTTGCCTACCCTTTGAAATTAGTACTGGAGTAGTAAACTATAAAGCCTTAAACTAGTTAAAATGCCTTAGAAAGGATGTGATGGGAGAGATGACTCTTTTGTTAAGAGTGAATATTCTTTCTGTAGAGCACCTAAGTTTAGTTCCTAGCACCCATGTAAAAGAGCCTCCCAATAACCTGTAACTCCAGCTCCCAGGGATCCACTGTCTCTGACCTCTCTGAAGACCTGCACTCTCATTTATATAGCCACATAAAATACATAGATGTGCACACTATTAAAAAATAAAGTAGCTCTTAGAAAGGATGTTGAGAGGAGTAATTAATTTTTAAGCAAATGCATGAAAAAATGGTGAATTAAAACTTTCTTATGTACTGAAAGTTAAAATCAAGTTTCAAATTCAATTTATTTAAAAGTCAAGCAACTAATGAAGAGTTAATAAATACAATATCAAAATTACTGTTCAAAGATTGCCCATGATAACATGCAACACGATATTTTTTTTTTTTGGATGGGGGGCTATTAAAGGTGACTCCCAAGGACATATGTTATGGCTAGGCTAAATGTAGAAAAGATTTAGAATAATGTTCTCTTTTATGCAAAATTGTTTTTGCAAAATGACAATAACATCTTTACCACTGGACATGTGGCAAAGGATACAAAACCTTTCCTTGAGAAAACAGCATTTGTGAGTTTCTTACTAATAACAAAATGATAAGTAGTCAAATCAATGGGTTTTGCATTGCGCCTAATTTTCTGTTTTGAGATAGAAAATATTTCTTTTCCATTTTCTAGTTTATTTCACAATAAAAGTGAGCCATGTGGAGAAGAGAACTCATCTAAAAATTCTCCGTGGAATAACTAATGACTTCTACTTTTCACGTCTTATAAATTTCCTTAGGGTCTCACACCTGATTTTTCCCTTTGAATTAATTAAAGTATATTTAAATGTGACAGACATCTCCAAATTCCCCATAATCTGCCAGCAGGAGCCTTTTGCCCCCCTTTTCTCAGTCATCCTTTATTTCCTCCCCTATATCTACAGGAGCTCCAAGCTCCGAAGATATTAGCACAATGCAGTAAGGTTGTTTGCCTTCGCTCCTTCACAAAAGATAATCCAACAAATTACATTAATTATAAACCAATATGTTCCATTCAATTCCCATATGAGCCAAACCTGGGGATGAGCATCTGCTCTTATTTTCTGAGCTTGGTTTTGAGGACAAGATTCACAACAATGCTCCATCCATAATTAACAAAAAAATTAAAGATGCAACAACTGACATACTGCCTCTTGAAGCAGTATGGTTAAAAATATACATGCCTGTTCCTGGCAGGTTCTTCTCTTCCCCAACTCAGAAATAGTTTATTGTTATCCCTGGCATGTTGTTGTTTGTTTAAAGTATTTACATTTATGTTGCTGGACTTAAATATACAAATATTTCCTACCAAGAAGGGACAATTACTTTTCCATTATGACAATTTTTCTTATTTTGGGATTCCTCCCTTCTCTAGATAATTTCCTTTCCATCTTCCTGGAAATAATATGTGATGCATATAGTTTGAGATTAAAAAGGCAAAAATATTATTATTTAAGAAAATGTAGTGGTTTCTTTTTCTATTTGGACCATAAAAAGAAATAATAGTAAATTGTACCAGACTCGCATGTACAACTACACTGTATATTTAGCACATACATCTTTTATTAGATTCATGGAAATCCCAGTTAAACAGTTGGTGGTAAACAAATATTTAAGATATCTGCATTATAGATACCTAATTCATATATAGCATCCATATGTGATTGAATATAAATAGGCATGCTGTGTAAGTACACCACACACCACACGTTAAGTGAGTGGAGAGCCTTAATCGTGAGTGAGCTTTGCTTTTTCCTGGTTTACATGTATCATACCTAACTGTAATATGAACATAAGCATGTTTTATATAACTGTTCTGAGATTATGAGAATGTACTCGTGGAATTCTGCATTCCTTTGAAGTGGGTCCCTATTTGTCTTCATTGTATATGTAATCATGAAGGAGAAGTGACCTTGTGGTCTGTGAACTTCTGTTTGTCTTCAGATGACTCGTAATATCACCATGAGGGTACAGTAGGAGTTTCCTGCGGTCATGAGGTTGATAACATCATTATATTCATGGAGCCACTGAAGAGTCAAAGTATGATGGTTGATTTTGTTTCACAGAGCATAGGGAAGCCAATATCTCTTGTGGAGCTTCCCTGAAACATTGCTTCATAGGACAGTGCCTTGTCATCCAGATGCTGATCTCCCCTAACCAGAATTCCATAGGAAGAGAAATCTTATCAACAGGGAAACCAGTTCATTGGAGTTTTAGATTCTCAAAAGTCTGCAATTAATATTGTGCTGTTCTGGCAAGAGTGGTTTCACATATTGTCCCAAACATGACTGGAATGAAGGTGACAGCAGTTAGATGCTTCCAAATACAGATAATGAATGATAAAAAGTTCTGATTTTCAACATTTTACAAAAGTAACTGCTAAATGAATAAAATGGTGTAAAACGTCAGTCTTGTTGACTACCAAGTCATCAAGAACAGGTCCAGGCCTTCTCATCTTTTTCATATGCCATCAACAACACTTAGTTTTGTTCTTAGTAGAGTCACGTCACTGTTTCATAATGGCTTCTTCAACTCCACACCTCATATCTTCACTTGTCATGATCCCAATCCCTAGGAGGACCTTCATTTGTAAGGAAGATAATGTTTTCCAGTTTCCCTTCTTAATTTTCCTAAAGTTCTCTTTGACCAGAATTGGGTCACATGTCTAAGATAATAAGACAACTAATAGACCAGACCAATAATAATTAATTTCCTGTATTTTAAAGACTAGGAGCATTCTAGAAGATTGCTAATTTAAAGACTAGAAAGCCCAGCTGCTTAGAAAACCAGAGTTCACTTGCCACCAAAGGTTTACATCTTAACACATATGACCATTATCAGTCCATAGCACCTGGAATACACTATATCATTCTCTCTCTCTCTCTCTCTCTCTCTCTCTCTCTCTCTCTCTCTCTCT
>JADRCH010000006.1:4350423-4376118 GCA_019843965.1 Rhynchomys soricoides | reverse complement strand
TCTCTCTCTCTCTCTCTCTCTCTCTCTCTCTCTCTCTCTCTCTCTCTAACACACACACACATACACACACACACACACACACACCTATACCTTATAACACCATAATATTTTACATTAGATATTGTATTAATAATGCCTATTCATTAAATCAAAGCATTTAAAATATGATATGATTCTACGATATTCTCCATCCTGTGTTGGTGTTTCTTTGTATGTATCTTGATAAAGTATGCAGTACTATAGACTTCTGCCAGTCTCTGAGAGATACTGTGGTAGCATTTTTCAGCCGTGGTATCGTAAAAATCACTGTCGTACTTCATTTTAACATGCACAGATTTGGGGCAAAATTCCTGAAATGTCTAATTGGATCTGGCTCCATGGTCAGGAGTCATTGTATGAATCACATGAAACTTTCTTTGAAACTGACACAATGTAGTCATCCGTATTTTACCCTCATAGTGTTTCATATGCAGCCAAATGGTGAAGATGGATGGGAAAGCTTGCTGAGATCCTGTGGTCAGGGCTGGGTCCCATAAAGAAGAATTTTCAGCGAAGAAGCAGGAGGCACACTTGGTCACTTATACTCTTAGCCTGCCCTGCAAGCACAATACTTCTAAAGGCACGATTTCCAGCCACAAGCCCCATTGTCTTCTGGGGCCTTCTGACCCTGTCAGGAGACTTTTTCTAAACAACGCATAGCTCAAAGTTACTGTGTGATGTTTGCAAGGACTGAATTGACTCTGAAAGACTTTCCTAAATAAATCCCAGGTTTCTGATATTTTTCTGCTTTGTCAGCTCTCCATGTGTCATCACTTTAAACTGGCTGATCTCAACTCCAGAGACTCTACAGACCCTAGGTAAACCCTACCGGCAACTGTCACAGAATTCAGGAAGGAAGCTTCTGGCACCACTTTGGTCCAGATGTGTTCGCACGTAGGCTGAGTTAACATGGTGTGATTTTGCACATACAACATTTGAAGCTCACTGTCTACTTTCTTTAGTTAATGGTGTTTTTTCAGCACTCTTTCGGATGTGAACTTTCCTCTCTTTACTTAAAATAAAACATGCATTTTTATACATTACAAATTTCAAAATGAAGTTGAAAAGACTTTGCCTAAGGTCTGAGGTGGACATGTTAATTATAGCACTTTGGCACACTACTGCTAGTGTGACTGCCTTTTCTCCTATCAGATATTTTTAAGTTCTTTAAGAATAGAAGTGTGGGTTTTCTCATAGGCTTGATATATAACATTGGTTCGGCATGTATGCACAACCTGATTCATTCCCTGTGCAATGCATGGAGAATTCAGTGGAGTCAAATGTAGAAAACACTACATAGGTTCAGGTGAACACCTTGAAGGGTTTCTGGAGGACTAGGGAACTACAGAAGGAAGCTAAAATCATGTTTCGATTATGTGTAGGCAAAAATAAGTTTGGGCGAAATGACTGAACAGGCAGAGATAAGGGGTATCTTTAAGATGGAGAAATGCCATTTGTAGTCAAATGTTTTCCTATGTTCTGGGAAGAGTTCACTGAGTCATAGAGTCATGACTTTCAGTGTTCCCACACACTCCATGCCCGTCACACAGACTTGTCCTTACATTTTAAATCGTCTACATGTTATCTAACTCTAATTCCAGTTAATAAATTGTTGTTTTCTTAAGGAATTGGACTGACTGTGAAAAGAACTTGCAAATGGGTAGGGCAATGTAAAAACCCTATAAGAAAATATTTATTCTAAGAATAGGTGTATGTTCTCTTTACACAAAGTGCCTCACCTTGTACTGAAAATCAAATCGCGCCTATATTTTCAGATGCTTTCTGGAGATATAAATAAGGAGGAACTTATCATTGTAATTTTTTAGTTTTTTGTTTCTGTTTGTGGTGATGGGTCTTTGTTTGCTTGTTTGTTTTTACCTGCTTTCCTCCAGCACAGAGACTTAGCTGAAACAAAGACTCCAGAACTTAAATCTAACTTTACAAAAACAGTGAACATGAATATAAATACATACATATATACATATGTACATATGCATATATATGTATATAGGTTTGGAGGGAGGAAAAGGAAAGGAGAAATAAAATGTTGTAATTATAGGATAATTTCAAGAAATAGCTTACAAAATACATTGGCTTATTGTGATGAGTTTAAATGAAGTTTTACCCATACATGCTTTTTTACCACCAGGCACTGGTCATTTAGAAAAATGTTTGTTTACTGGGTTATACAGAGCTTCCAAAAAGTGACATGCTTGCCAGTACATTAAAATAATATTTATTTCTATTGTCTTTGAGTTCATCAGGAATGTCTAGGAAAGCTGACAGCCTGGAAAGTCTTCTGATAAGGAAGATGGCAAGGGGGCTCCTTAGGAGAGGGAGGGACGGAGGGAGGGAGGTAGGTAAGTATGGGAAAAGAAGGGAATTGGGTAAAATAACAGTCAGGATGTCTGAAAAACACACAAGGATTCACAGTATTAGCTATTTGCCTAAAAAAAAAATATAATATTAATCCAGAATTCCTCCTCTCAAAAGGAAATGCAGGGGCAAAAAGTGGAGCAAAAACTGAAGGAAAGGCCATTCAGCGACTGTCCCACCTAGGGATCCATCCCATCTGCTGACACCAAAACCAGACACTATTGCTGATGCCAAGAAGTGCTTACTGACAGAAGCCCAGTACAGTGGTCCCCTGAGAGGCTCTGACAGAGCCGGACCAATACAGATGTGGATGTACACAGCCAAACATTGGACTGAGTGCTGGGACACCAGTGTAGTAGTTAGGCCAAGGACTGTAGGAGCTGAAGGGGTTTGCAGCCTCATAGGAAGAACAACAATATCAAGCAACCAGACCCCCCAAAGCTCCCAGGGACTTAACCACCAACCAGTGGGTACACAGGGTATACCCATGACTCTAGTTGGATATGTAGCAGAGGATTGCCTTATCTGGTATCAATAGGAGGGGAGCCCTTTGGTCCTATGGAGGCTTGAAGACCCAGGATAGGGGAACACTAGGGTACTGAAGCAGGAGTTGGAGGGTGGGTGGGGGAGCACCCCCTCATGTAGACAGGGAGAGGGAGGAGGGCATAGGGTGCTGGTAGATGGGAAACTGGGAAGGGGGATAACATTTTAAATGTAAATAAATAAAATAACCAATAAAAACAGAAACATATTATATATGCAATCCCATGTATAAATGTACACTTATGGTTTTAATGGACTTTTCCCATCTGAGTTGCTGGTGCTCCCACTAAGAGAGAAAGACCACCTAACAAAACCCCAAATACCAGGCATAAGAAGTCCTCTTTTGAGTTATTGATCTGGGCTGTCAAAGACACTTCCAAAAGATAAAGTCTATTGTGCTTCCATTGATTATCCTTCAGAGGAAGAAAATAAGTATCTATTGCTGAAGACACCATGCACTTCAGAAATAGAGCCCAGAGTCTCTCAACCTGACACTGACTTGAAAGCCTCCTCCATGAGGACTATTTGACATAATTCCAGAAAGCACTATTCAAGCTTCCAAAGGAACTGTTGGTTCCAGGGTTCCAAAAGTCCTACTCTACTAGGATGCTTATGAATCATATTGATAATCTTCATGAAATGATAACCCTAAGGCTGTAATAGTAGCTCTTTTTTTTTGGCTGTAACCAATAGCTCTGTAATTGGATTTAGGAGTTACTCCATAAGAGGAAGACCATGCCTGGTACTGGAAACTTAACTAGCTACTAAGTGCTAGTGAAGTTATGTTTACTGGAGGAGAATCTACAACCAGCACTTTACTAAACAAACATAATCCCAAACAACAATTTATAAGCATTTGATATTATATCCAAAGTAAATATAATTCTCACCTCTCATCAAAGAAACTTCTCCATACAGCAGGTGGAGTCTACTGTAGAAAACCATAACCAATCAAAATGAAGACTGGTGGAGTCTAGTCCCAGTGAACATATCAACAAACACTCCTATACCTAAGGATTAGGGAAAATTGCAGAAGAGGGGGTAGAAAGATTTTAAGAGCTAGAAGGTCAGGCTCTTATGTATAAGCATATATATACACATGCATACACATGTAATAACACTTAGTAAGAATTTGGTCATAAATTTTAAGAAGTGAAGTGAGAGGTATATGGGAGAGTTTGATGGACGAAGAGGGAAGGAAGAAATATTGTAATTATATATAATCTAAGGAAATAAATACATAAGGAATTTCTAATTTTTGCTTGAAACTTCCAATTTTACAATTGGATCCAAATGCTTTTAATTTTTCTCTTGAAGTGGTAGCATCTATTCATTTTTAAAGAAAATTCTTTGCCAAATATCCCCAAAAAGCACTTAACTCAGGTTGCAGTTCAAACAAACACAACTCCCTTTCCCCAAAATAACCATTGTGTAGGACACGTTCTTCCATTTCATCCCCACACTGTGGTTCAATGTTGAAGCCTCCTAGAATTAAGAGGTTTAAAATTAAAAGACTTTCTCAAACTACACTGACTCTAGATTGCAAGTGCACTGTAAAACAATGAGTAATAAAGAATAATGACTAATAAAGACTTGATTCACATGAGCAGGCCAATGGTTTTATTCATTATTAAGGCTTTTGAATCAATGCTATCAATTAGGGAATAAAAGTAAATATTGTAAACATAATTAGGACATGAGAAGGGGTCTTTTAATCAACCAGAAAAAGTCTTGTGGACCTGTAAGGGAAGATGCACAACAGTTTTTATCCATCAGCTCAAAAACATCAGTAGATAGAGGCAACCTAACACTGAATGCATACACAGATTTCTCTCTCTGGGGGATGCCCAGGGACTTCATGAGATGTGACTCAGCATAGTTTAGGCAATTTGAATGTCTGAGGCCACTAGGTGCATTGAAATGGAACTAATCAGATGATCCTGAGACCATTATAGTTTTCAAATGAATAGGGATGGCTTTAAATAGTTTGGTCTTTTTTTCCCCAAAGTCATTTAGTCGAAACAGCAAAGCCAAGACCCCTCCAGTTCTGTGACCTACAGGTCCATTCTCTCAATCTGTACATTACACCCTTGGGAAAAGACATTGTGATAGGTTGGGCAAAAACACAAGAACAGTGAGAGGTAATAGGTAGGTAATAGGTTTTAGGAGTTTTCATATGGAAAAGAATATGAAGCAGATAAAAAATGCAGACTCAAATAGCAATGGTTAGTTACTCAGAAAGAAGAATCATTCTTTATTGATGATATGACCTCTGCTCCAGTGGATGGTTTCACAACCATACACATATTTTATGGGTCATAAAAATAAAAGCTAGCCGAAGAGATGAATCAGTGGTTAAGAACCCTGATTGTTCTCACACAGGACTTCAGTTTAGTTCCCAGCACTCACGTGGCAGCCCACAATCATCTACAGTCTGAGTTCCAAGGTGCATACAATGCTCTACCCTGGCCTTCACGGGTGACAGACATGTATATGGTGCATATGCATACATGCATGAAAAATACTCAGGCAGAAAATAAAGATAAATATTTTTAGAAGATGTGAGGTTGGGAGAGGAACATGTTGAGGAAGATATAGGTTGATTTGAAGGGGGAAAATGGATAGTTAGATGTGATAATATTTCATCATTTACATGTATAAAATTCTCAAAATTAAAGAACAATAATGGAATTTACCTAGGACATATGGGAAAGGAAATATCATCACAGCTAAGAGGGCACAATGGTCTTGAGAAGAAGATGGCCTTAGGGATGGATGTGACTGGTGGTACAGTTACAGACAGAAACAATGTCATGAAACAGAGACAAGAAACCAGGGATTTGAGGCTTGTTAGTAAAGGAACTCAAAATAGTCTAGTTCAGTGGAATGACTTGGAATCATATATAAATGAAATTGGCAATGTGTGACAGAATGAAAAGACTACAACCAGGCTAAGGGTTATTTAAGACTCAGGGCTATGGAGTCGTTGAACTATTTTATTACAGTTTGAAATAATTGGATGCTTTTGTTTTGGTGCATTCTTAGGACTCACGGAGCAGGGTGTGTTTAATGCCAGGCCACTTTAAGTGGAAAGAGTGTACAATGGATTGTTTATTGTCATTGTTAAGAAATAATGATCAAAACTGCAATTTCCTTTTTCTGTGAAAAAGATAAACAGTTTTTGAAGTATTGGCCTCCACTGGTGCTTGGGAAGCATTGAATCGCACAGTCATTTCTTGGTTATCAAGGAATCGATATCCTGGAAGATATGTTAGGGTTTCTCAGAGTGGTTTCTAGTCACATTGCATGGTCAGCACCCAGAACATGACTGGACAACACTATAATAAAAACAGTATTGTTTTAGTTTTTCCCTCAGTCTTCTTGAACTCCAATTAAAACATTCAAAAATCTTTAGACTCTCTGGGGGAAGATAGAGGAAATCTTCATGTCAGGAGTGATACAGAAGATGATGAGTTAACAGAATCAGGAGTCTCACATTCCACCAACTTCTAAAATTACAGCAAGCCCTGGCTTCTGCTGTTGTGGGATTCTCAGCTCTTGTGGCTGAGCATCAGGCTTGCAAAGAACAATCACCTTATCTGCTACCTATATTTCATAGCATGGCTCTTTCTAGGGTCTAACCAGGGATTTTTAAGCTAGAATAGCTTCTAGTTAGTTTAAGGCTTATGGCTGATACAACTCTCTTCTTGATTCTTACCAGTAAAGAGCCACATAAGTTCTTTCTTCCCTTCCTCTGAGGTCAGCATTTTCTTATCTGAGCGTTCATACCACTACAGCTGGTTTCTCACCAATCAATGTCATTGCTAGTGAGTATTAAGTACTGGCTTTGTACTAATCATATCATATACAATTTTGAGGTTTATTTTTTAATTTGTACACATAAATATTGAGGCTTAAAAGAATTTCATTTTCCCCCAAACATGCATAACTAAAAAGGCAATTTGGGGACTTGAGCCTGTAAAGACAATTAAGCAGGTAAGGGTATTTTCTGCAAGACTAATGACCTGAGTCTGATCCCTGGATCTCCATATGGTGGAAGCAAAGGACTGACTCCAGCGTGTTATCCTTTGACCTCCATACTTGTGCGTGTGTGTGTGTGTGTGTGTGTGTGTGTGTGTGTGTGCAAGTGTGTGCATGTATCCATTTATCCAGATGCCTCAATTTAGATGCCGTTGCCTCTGACGTCTTAGCGGACTGGATAACGTTGGTTAAGTGTTCTTATTCTCAATTCCCACTGATCATCTCCTCAACCCTTTAAATGCCAGTCACATATTGTATTTACCTATCAATGTCTGTCCTTGCTGTCAGACTCAAAGCTCTATTAAGTTGGGGACACAGCTCATCTAGCTCACTTCAATATCCCTTAAATTGAAGTGGTGAAGTGACTTACCTTATATAGTTTACCGTACTCATTTGTTCAGATATCACTATCAAAATGATAATGCCCTCAGGAGGATGATATATTCCAATATTTTTATCAGGCATGCTTTCCCAGAGACTCTTATTTCTGGGACCCATATAATGGCAGATTTAGTAAGTACATTTTGAAGATACAGAAGAGGTTCAAGTGTCCTGTTTTTATTGGGCACTATATTCCAATCCCAAAGTGGTGGAGATTCTTGATGAAAGTACCGAGGTCCTGAGACCAGAGGTCTCAAAATTGAACAGATTGTTCAAAGATGTGTGTTTTTCCTGTAATGGATACCATTTCCAAACCTCTGTTTATTCATCTGTTTTCTGGATCTGTCTTTTTAAATATCTAAGGCTAAGACTGGCATAAGAAGTGAGCAGAGAAGTTGCCTGATTCTCTACCACTGAGAGTTGGTCAAGAGCAAGGCACTGTCTTCTTCCTCTCTGCTTAGAAGAACAGTCTTTGCTTATGTGGATTTGTTGACTGAATGACTGAGTGATTGCAACTTTCTGGAAATCACTGGTTAGGAAAAACTTAGCCATGGTATGCATGCATGTGCTTGTGTACATGCATGTGTACGTGTGTGTGTATGTGTGTGTGTGTTTGTACTTATTTTTTTTTATATAGCAGATTATTAGATATTGGATCCCTTTAAGAATTAATACATGCAACTGAAGCATACATTTAGTATATAAAATTAAATCTAATACTTTATTTAAAATGTTCACACCTGAAAATTTTGATTTTAACATTCATGTTTTAAATTGATAAACTCCCTGTTATGATTTTGGTTTCCAAGACAGATATGTACAAATGCACATACAATTTTGACATACAGTATGTCAGTTTATAAAATATCTTACCCCCACAATGGATAAACAGCACTGGACAAACAGAAAACAAGTTTGGAGGTTCTAAATCAACACTGAATTCTCATTCCTCCTACCAGGAAACTTCTAGTACATCCATTGTTGAAAACCCCTGGAGCTATGTCTCCAAGCTCATCTGTTGCCTAAAAGAAGCTCTTTTGGAGAAATCACAGGCTTTCTGCACATGTTATTGATGGAAGGTCAGTCTTACTCGGAGGCATCTAGAACATCAATATATATTTCCCTTTTCTGGAAAAATTCTCAAGGGTGGGTAGAGGCAGAGGACATCGTAACAGATTTGGATGTCAAGTGCTTTTCCATAATTTCTCAGATGTTAAGATTGCTCAGGAACACTATTGTCTTAGAATTTTATGCACCACAGGGCAGAGGTTAATCAAGTTCTACTTTATTAACCAATTTCCTCTTTTTGTTCTTTTTTTTTTTAAAAAAAAAATAATTGTACATTCACAGCCTTTAAAACTGAGAATGTGCAAGAGCTGCTCTGCATCTGGATTGAAAGAGAAAAAAAAAATCATGTCATCCTCCAGCATAGCACGGTAAGCATCTTCCCAGACCAGTTACATGGAAAAGCAGAGTGTATGAGAGGAGGGACTCGGTATGTTGCTAAGGATGTAAGCAGCGCTGTGATAGATGGCTGGGGGAGCTTGTTTACAGACTGGACTAGAATAACAGCCTGCATACAACTTCTACAAGATCACAAAACCTATTTATTTCCCATCACCCCTATTTTCACACTATATCCACAAACATTTATTTTTCTTAGCTTTTTGTTTTGGTTTGCTTTGACTTTAGTTTAAGGGTCTTTTAAGTCAATGTTTCTGAATTTTCCCATTTACCCTGCTCCTCATGAGCAAATTTTGAATTTTGATTATTACTCTAGACATGTCATGTAGTACAGCTGTTGTACAGCTAATGCTTTTGTGTGCTTTGTCCAAATTACAAAGAGGTATACACAGTTGGAGGTTAGAGATGACCTTCTTATTAGAAAATCTATGCTTATCTAAATCCTCTGTCATTTAATGGCCTGAGAAACTTCCAGAGGACACAGAAAGCCAGATGCTCTCCCCAACTGATCATGAACGTCTTTGGGCACAGACATCTTTATTTCTTGAAAGTTTCCTGGACTTTCCCAGTGTCCATACCTCAAACACTGAGGTAGACTTAGAAATTCCATGTGCAAATAATACAAAACCTATTACATCTAAGAGTACCTATAGACCTTTATGAGCAACTCTAGTCATAAGTTGCTTAGTAATCTTGGGAATTTTATACTTAGTTGCAGTGTTCTCAACAGTAGAATAAATATGAGTGTGTATATTATAGAGGATAATAAAGATTTTAAGTAACGAGTATAAAAATTCTTTCAAATCTAATGATTTTGTATATGTTACCATCACAACAACTAATTATATTTTTCATTGTTATACAGATAAAGGAGAAAGTCAAAGAAAGTAAGGGAAGACAGACACAGCTGACCAAACACATGTGTTTCTGTCTTATCTCTACTGTGCTTCTATTTTGTAGTCTCTGAGCCTGGCCACCAATTATCTCAGTAAGAATGACCACAAATATGAGATTTGGAGTCAGACAGTTGAGGTTCTGGCTTACTCAGTCACCTGGACCAAGGTTCTGTTTTGGAGACAATGAGAATCCATATAAATTTTTAGAAGACACTTTTGCATATGCATACTAAAAACTATATGTTAAAAATCATGTGATTGAAATATGACTGTGAGACAAAGAATGAAAGAAATAAGATAAATCATGAACAGGAGAAAGGGCCAGAAGGCCCAGAGAGTGAATGGAAATCAGTGCCTGGTAGGGATTTTGGCATGGGCATGAGAGGGGCATCTCTAGAACCTGCCAGAGACCTAGGAGGGGGAGGCTCCTGAGCAGTGGAGGATATGGAACCTGAAGTGTTCAGGCAAGACACCCAGTGGAGGGATAAGGACACCAACCTGCTCACAAAAATTTTGATCTAAAATTTGTCATGTCTATAAGAAATGCAGGGACAATAATGGACTGAGGGAATGGCTAACTAATAACTGGCCCAACTTGAGACTTATCCAATGGGCCAGAACCAATCCCTGACACTATTAATGATACTCTGTTATGCTTGCAGACAGAAGCCTATGTTTGTCCTCTGAGAGACTCCACCCAGCAACTTAAGGAAAGGATTGGGGGACCTGGAAGGGACAGGAATGCCACAGAACACCAACAGGATCAACTAACCTGAACACTTAGGGGCTCCCAGAAACTAAACCACCAGCCAAAGAGTATCTACAGGCTGAACCTACCCGCCCCCCAAGATATATGTAGCAGATGTGCAGCTGTGTCTTCAGTTGGGCCCCTGAACAACTGGAACAGGGTTTCCTCTAAATCTGTTACCTGACTGTGCATCTCATTCTGCTAACTAAGCCCTCTTGTCTGGCCTCAGTGGGAGATGATGTACCTGGTCCTATAGAGACATGAAGTGCCAGGTGGGGTGATGCCCCCCGGGGGTGTGTGTGTGAGTCCTCCTACTTCTCAAGGAGGAAGGGATATGTGTTGGCTCAAACTGTGCAGTGGAGTGAAGTCCCGAGAGTCTGCCCCGGGTGCTTGTAGCCCCTAGGAGAGGCGGGACGCGTGGGCAGTTTGATTGCGAGTACCCCCACAGGCTGCTGGACTTGTGTCAGGCTGTGAGAAGCCTCTGTGGAGACACAGCCTAGGAGTGGGGGGAGGAGGCCTTGGTTCCCTCGAGATGCTCTGCAGTCAGCTCCATGGGGTTCCCATGTTCTTGGCCATTGCAGAAGCCGCTGGATGCTGCAGAAGAGCTGAGAATGAAGCGAGACAGCAGACTGGACCTAGCCTGGGCCGAAAGGGAAAAGGAGCGAGGCTTGCGTCCTGCTGCAGGACAGGGTCTTTGGCTTGGACACCGGCTAGCCGCTTTGGTTGGGTGGATGGCTGTCATGGCTGAGAACACTGGGACTACTTTGGAGGGAAGCTAGTTGTGTGGTTCTTTAGGCAAAGGCCGGTTCCATTGTTTTCCACAGTGGATGAAGAGAGACAGTCTAGGGTTTAGTGTCATTGAGGAGAGTGGCATACGTGAGACTGTACCTCTGTGACCTCAGGGAGGGGCAAGGTTGAAATAGTAACTGGGAAGGGGCATGACTAAGCCTCTAGGTGCCTCATTAACATGAGGATGTCTGAAGGCTATGTGGCCACACCTCTACCTGTGGCAGGGCTTGAGGGGCATTTCCTTTTTACATGACCAAATGTCACAGACCTATGGAGAGATATAGGCATGTGTCAGGAGCTGTTTCTAGGAGCCTGGCAAATGTCTACCACTGTTCCCTACAGAGTCTTTACCCCTGTCGGGCCCATGGGGTTACAACCTTGGCTCTACCAGAAAACAGATTGTCTTTCACAGCCCCACAGATATGGGGAGATGGACTGTGTGAAAGGGGGACCAGGAGAAGGGGAGGGCAGCGATCAGGGTTGTAAAGTGAATAAATAAATAAATTAATTAAAAAATCATGAAGTTGTAGAATAATTCTGGTAAGCTTGGGTTGATAGACTATTAAGCTTATAGAGCCATTCATATAGATTAAGTAACATTGATTGCTGTTTGTTCAGGTGACTGTTTGGTGTTTGTGTGAGAGGGAACAACAAAAAAAGTTCAATAGTGAATGGGATTTGCCCAAAAAAGAATATTTTTGCCAGTTTGAGTTGAAGATATTAGTTAGTAAGTAATTAAGGTAAATGAATTTATAGTTTAACACAAGACCCATAAGCAAAAAAAAATGGAAGTCAGAGCTGTCAAAGTAAATGGAATTAAACAGCCAGAACATGAAAAATCAGAGCAGAGAATAGGAATGATTATGGATCCATATAAAAGGAGATAAAAATGCAAACTAAACAACGCAGAGAGGTCACCGTAGAGGGAACAAATAAGGAGAGAAGCTTGATAAAGACGAGTCCTGACCACACTCTGTTGAAAGCATATGCTAATTGTACAAACGATAGCTTTCAGTGTATTTCCAAAGTTCATAGAATGTACTTTGGTTACATTCAAGCCCCACTGCCTCACCTATCCCCAGTACTCTGTTTTCCTTGATCGTGTGTGTATTTTTGAATAATTCATTAGTCCTTCCTAGTTACTTCAGAGATTACAATATAATCATTTCCCCTTACTTCTTTCATCCAACCCCTCCCACAAACCCCTCCTTGCTCTCTAGTGCATTGTCTGTTTAGTTCATTGGCCCATTTATTGATTGCATAATTTGTTCTTTTGGTGTTTGGATATTAATTTTCTGTCAGACAAATAGCAAGTGAAGAATTTCTTTCATCTGTAAATTGTGTCTTCACTGTTAACTCATTCCCTTGCTTGGTAGAAACTTTCTAATTTGATGCAACCCCATTTATCAATTATGATATTATTTTTGTCTATTAATGTAGTTCTTCTCAGATAGTTTTTGCCTATTCTTATGAAGTATATTCCCAAAGAGGAAAAAACTCCCCCAAACTTCCTCATCAATTTTGCCAATAACAAGTTCATTACCAGAGCTGGAGAGATGACTCAGTGATAAGGAGCATTTCTATTCTTGTGGAGAACTCCAGTTCAGTTCCCAAAGCCTATACGGCAGCTCAAAACCATTATGTAACTCCATTCCAGCAGATCTGATATTGTCTTCTAACCTCCTTAGGTACTGGGGACATCATGGAACATGTATGTACATATAGGCAAAACATTCATACATATAAAAATAAGTAAAACTGAAAAAGAAGGAAGGAAGGAAAGAGAAGAAAAGAAAGAAAGAAGAAAGAGGAAAATTTCATGGACTAAAGGAGATTTTTTTTTAAACTAATGAAACTAGAGTTGGACTTGCACAGCAAGTAAATGTCAGCAAAGAACTTCCTGTACAAAAATTAATAATGAAATGATGAAAAGCTGTGCTTGATAATACTAAGGACTAATGAACGATGACAACAGAGTCCTTGACTATGGAGGGCTGTTGAAGGGAAGATGCCCAAGTCTGGAGAGACATGGAATTGACAGGAGCATGTAGGAAAAGCTGAGACCAAGGATACACACAGAAGGGTTAAGGCATTGTGAATAGTTTAACTCTGTAAAGTGGGGGAGAGAAGGCTCTCTGTGCCATGTTTTATTGAAACAAAGATGTATGGTTGTTACACTCGAATGCTTTGTAGTGAAATATACAATTGGTATCAAAAGAACTTCTTGATCCTAAGAATGAGATGTTGTGTCTTTTATTATAATGTTCTGTCATCTGAAAGCTTAGCAGTATGAACAAATATCTCTCTTCAGTGGTCATGTTATTATATTTATACCATTTATAGCATTGGTAGCCACATATGAGTTTAAACTGTTTGAACCTCTACTCATGACTTGAAAGAGTAGCAGAAATTCATGTGATGGCTAATAATGTCACCTTAAGAGTATCACCTAAGAGACTAGCTCTTCTGAATGCCTGAGAGGGATTATTCAGATTAAGTTAACTGAGTTCTTCCTACCTCAGCTGATGGTAGCACCATTCCAAGGGCCAGGAGCTGGAATAAATAAAAAGGAGAAAGCAAGCTGAGCACAGACATTCATAGCTTTCTGGTTCTTGACTTTCAGCAATGTGTAAACAGCTGCCTCAAGCTCCTGCCATCCCACCATGGTGGGTTATACACTGGAACTGTGGCCAAAATAAATATCTTTGTTTCTTAACTTTACTATTTGCCAGGTATCATGTCACAGAATGTCTCAGCATCTCTTACTCTTGCCATCTTGGCCATCAGGTTCAGCTGAAGTAGACATCTTCCTGGGAGTTGCAAAGAAGCTGGCTCCAAGCTGCAAAACTGTAGTAGATAGCTTTTCACTGTCCCACCAAGCTGAACTTGCCATGCTGTCAAAGACCCAGTTTCCCTCAAATCCATGAGTAAAGCACACACACAACTTTGTTTAATTTCCACTTGTCTTTTGACACAGTTGCTGGCCTCTACTATTTCCCACCTGGAAATGCGTGCCCTTATCAATATTCTTAACTTCGCATCTCTCCACCTTCCCTAAACTTTAGTTGCTCAGTTATATCTAGTCTCTGTTGAACACCTCCAACCTCCTGCCTGTAGAAGCAGACACAGGCCACTGCTCTGCCCAAGATCTCACATGACTGGTCACTTTTTCTTCCTCAAAAGCATGGTAAACTCTCCTCATTTGCATCTGTTTGCTTGCCTCCAGGAGCCTGGAAGTTCCACCTATCCTTTCTGCCCAGTAATTAGCCCACGGCTTTTTTTACTGACAGATCAAGAACCAATTGGGGAACAGGACCTTAGTATCAGACTCTCCCTTACACAAAGCTATTTACAGTGAAGGCTTCACTTGCCCATAGAACATAGCCCTAATCACCTCTCTTAGCATAGATCAAGAATGAACATGCTGCTTTAAATAAGAAATAATGTTAGTTGGGAAATGTGGAAGGCAACAAATACAAATGAATGAAATCAGATACGTAACATAGTGAGGAAGACACACTCAACTGTTGGTTGACTCAGATTCAAATGGTAACAGAGTGAGTCAGTCACTATGTCTCTATCAAAAGTCATGACTATAATTTCTCTGCTGCTCTTCATAATCTAGTGAGTGTTTATTAATGAGTGTTCTCAGTTCTAAGACATTTGACAGTGTTCTTGCTGCAATCTCTTTTTTCAGTACAAATTCTGATAAGTGGATCATTGGATTAGTAGAGGTTGGTAATTATGAAAGGATTCCTTTTGGTTTCGTCCTATTTTTCCTTGAATTCAGCAAACTTTGTATTACACTGAGAGTTGTCTGATATGCTAAATAATTTATGACACATTCTAATTTGTGCACTGTTGATCCCAATTGTCTCTGAACATTTTATCTTCAAAGTTGGATATAGTTGATCTTGCTTATGCACTTAAATGGCATTGTTAAAAAATTATTAATTGCATCTGGAATCCTTGTTATGGAATTGTTTTCTTAAGTATGGCCTTACTGGAATCTGTACATGTGTAAAAGGAACATAATAAAACATTTGGGATTTACTGATGATTTTACTTTATTTGGCTTGCCAAATGCATCCTTAAATGAGCCTGGAGCCTCATTTAATGTGGGATTCTGTTCTAAGTGAATGGAAAATGCAAGGGAAAAATTAAATAAAAGAACAATATAATCAGCTGAAACCAAAATAGATGGGAATTGAGATGGAGACTACACGGATGGAGAGTAGTGGGGTAAAGGCTGGGGTACAAGGCGTTCGCTAGTTCACAGTGGTGGATTTATTTTTCCTAGCTGATCTGCTTTCCTGTAGGGTCATAGATAATAAAGGAAATAAAAGCACTAGGCCCCCGTTCCTCTAGCAACAATACAGAAGTGGCACGATCAGCTAATATTAGGCAACCGTGGTTGGCACAGAGTATAATCATAACCTAGGGAGCCTTGAAAAAGGAACTGTGCCCAAGATAAACCCAGACAAGCCACTCTAACCAGCAAAGCCTCTGGCCAGGGTCTCTGATTTCAATCCAGCTTTGCTTCCACCACACCACTCAACCAAGAAAAAATAAATATAATTAATTTGCAGGATAAATAACTCCAATTGAGCAATAAAACTTATAATAAATATGGGAAATGCTCAAAAATAGAAGTTAGTGAGATAGTGTGGGCCAGCTGATCAAACTCTTCCCTTAGGTCAGCTTGTGATGGATGGAATTAGACCTGCTCCTTACTGCTCACTGCACATTCTCCAAAACAGTACCTTATGTTGCTTTAGACCCCAAACCATTTAAGACTTCCATCTGATGTATCACATTGACATGTTCTCCTCCATATATGGTGTAACATAGCCCATGTCATGCCACCTTGCTTTCAACTTAGGGCTTGTCTGCTTTGAACTTGTATTCTTGGGCAAGTGGCTCCAATTGGTAATTTTCTATATTGGCACCTCTAATATTTGTGGTTATTCAACATCAAGGAGATATCACAAGAGGTAATGGAATGTTAATGACATTGTTACTGTAATGACATTTATTTTTCCTAAGAAGAACATGTTTGAGTCACTTCAATTGTTTTTTTCAACCTGCTTTTATCTTTGTTCAGTTTGCTCAGAAATACAAAAGGGAGAGATCTCACAATGGACCAGGAGTAGCCTTGGACCCCAACTGCCTTTATTTCTGTAGCTATTGCTAGCCCACATAGGGTTTAAAAAAAACCAATCAGGTCTTTATCCATGAAGCCTTTCAGATGTCCTAAGGAACATCAATTCTTTTCAGGGAACCCAGCATCTGAACATCGGAAATAAAGCCAAGCCTCCTTCTGCTGTTGGTCTTTGATATAGTGTGAGTTTTACACCAGAAACTTTCCTGTAACCTAGCACAATGCTGGTCCCACAGTGGGCAAATTCAAAAGTCAAATACTGAATTTATTTCAAGCTAGCCAGAGTAGTAAGTTTGGAGCAGATTTTATAGTCCAAATTCTTCAGACTCCTGACTTCCCCACACAAAACTTTTGAATATCAAGTGGCATTTGAGGGCAGGGGACTAGCCACACTCATATCTAGTATACTATTTTAAAGATCCAATGGGACACAAAGCTTTGATTTACATTTTGAAGTAGACTAAGCAGTTTTCTATTTAAAAAATAATGGGCATGTTCTTCTCTTGCAAAACAGAATATAACATATCATATAGGCTTTGGTTATTTATGTAACTCTTAAAAGCAAAGATATCTGACTACATACCTACCCACCCACCTACCAACCTATCATCTATCCATTCATACCTATCTATCTATCTATCTATCTATCTATCTATCTATCTATCTATCTTCTATCTATCATCTACCTATCACTCTATCTATCGTCTATATATCTATGTATTTATCTATTTATCTTCTTTCATGTATCTATTCATGTTGTTTGTATGCATATACTTTCTGTTTGCCTGTTTATTAAAATAGCCATTTTCAATGCCACTATTTTAAAGGATAAACTTCATTGTAGCTAAACAAAGTGTTCAAGTCTCACATGTGTTGATTAGCTATAAGTGTTGCAACCTCTAAAAATGATTTCCAATTTTCTAAAAATAAGCACATTTATAATAATATAGTTTAAACACTCACTTTTAATTTTATATTTTGTGCATAAATGTGCAGATCAAGTGTGTGTGTGTGTGTGTGTGTATGTATGTGTGTGATACATATATGTTGGGGGGCACATGCATGGTAGGCTGGGGCTCAACATTGAATTTCTCTTCAGTTGTGCTCTACTTTTGATGTGGGGTCTTACACTGGACCCACAGGTCACCAACTGGCTATACTTGACTTCACCATTGGGGCTACAGATGGGGCCACCACACTCAACTGTTACATAAATCTATTATATGGGGATCTGAACTCTGGCTCCTCATTCTTGCACAACAAGCACCTTACCCACTGAGTCATCTTTCCAGCCCTACATAAAGGGAAAATATCTTGAATAGGTTTCCCTTTGCTTCTGACCAGGTTTGAGGCAAAGGAAATAACTCTGCTCCTTTCTTTGCCTCACAATTCTGAAGTTAATGGTACACATCTTGCAGCTTGTGGGCAAGTCAAGTTTCACACTAGCATCCTTCTAATGTTATAATAGGGTCTACTAACTATTCTTTTTTCCCATGGAACAAAACTTTTATATTCCACAGGATTTTATTGGAATCGGAATCTATGAGTCATATTTGAATTCATCTCTTTAAAATACATGACAACCCTCTATTATTTTTTAAATCCATCTTCTCATAAACCAACCATGGTTAGCCATTTAACGAGCAATTTCGCCCCCACTTTTATTTCTTAATGAACTTTTCCCCTCTGGCTAAATTCTAGGCTCATAGTTTATTTTCATTGCTATAGTGACATCAATCAAGAACAACTCTGTAAAATTAATCATCACATTATACCAGACTTCAGCAAGAATTCTGTTTTTGGAGGAAAAGGAAGTTCCACGATCCCAGACACGTATCCTTTTTTGATGTTTTGTTTTGTTTCTTTGCCCTAAATAAGATTAGGTTCCATAAATCAGTTGAACACAGCAAGTTTGAGATAGAGTACAATGTCATTTGAACAAGGATGAAAGGCCAGCTTTCCAACATGCTTGTAGCATAACTAGTTAAAATTTCATCATAGTTGCTGGAGAGATGGATCAGTGATTAACAGTTCTACTCTTCCAGAGGACAGAAGTTAGGTTCCTAGGATCCATGTTAGATGGCTCACAACTTCCTATAACACTAGCTTCAGGGACCTGACAGCTTCTTCTGACCTCCCTAGACACCCACATGCATGTGGACATACTCAAACAAGCACCTGCATTTGAGTATACATATTCACACACATACAAACATTACACATAATTACGCATTACACATTACACAAAAATATTTAATTAAAATGCTTTCAATTATTGTTTAATTAATTGGATAATCTTTATTTTTCTTTTTTATTAATTATTTTATTTATTTACATTTCAAATGCTGTTCCCCTTCCTGGTCTTCCCTCCATGAACCCTCCACCCCATTTCTCCTCCCCTTTGCATCTAGGAGGGTACTCTCACTGCATGTCTGCTTCATTCCTCTAGCCTCCCCTTTCTCTGGGGCATCAAGCCTCCACAGTAACAAGTGCCTGGATGCAAGATAAGGCAGTCGTCTGCTACAAATATAGCCAGAGCCTCGGACTGACCCATGTATACTTTTTGGTTGGTGACTTAGTCTCTGGAAACCCTGAGGGGTCCAGTTAGTTGATACTGTTGTTCTTCCTGTGGAGAAGCTTCCCTTTAGCTCCTTCAGTCCTTCCCCTCACTCTTCCATTGGGATCACACAGCTCAGTCCAGCAGTTGGCTGTATCTGCATCTGTCTTAGTCAGGTGCTGGCAGAACCTCTCAGAGGACAGCCATACCAGGTTCCTGTCTGCAAGTACATCTTGGCCTCAGTCATAGTGTCAGGTTTGGTGTCTGATGATGGGATGGATCCCAAGGTGGGGAGGTCTCTGGAAGGCCTTTCCTTCAGTCTCTGCTCAATTTTTGTTCCTGCATTTTCTTTAGACAGGAACAATTCTGGGTTAAATTTTTTGAGATGGGCGGGTGGTCCCATCTCTAAATTGGGAGCCCTGTCTATCTACTGGAGGCAGTCTCTTCAGGTTCTATCTCCCCTCTGTTGGGTATTTCAGTCAATGTCATTCCCACTGAGTCGTGGGAGCCTCTTGTATCCCTGGCATCTGGGACTTTCTAGTGGGTCTCCCCTCTTACCCTCTGGTACATATTTCTATTCATTCTCCTGGCCCTCTGGACTTCTCTCCTGTTTCTCCCTTACCTGATTCTGCCTTCCCCTTTTTCCCCTTTCCCCCCTCACCTCTCCTACTCAGTTCCTTTCCTTCCTCTGTCTCCCATGATTATTTTCTTCCCCCTTCTAAGTGGGTTTGAAACATCCACACTTGGTCTTTATTCTTGTTAACCTTCATATGGTCTGTGAGTTGTATTGTGGGTATTCTGAACTTTAGGGCTAGTATTCCCTTATCAGTAAGTACATAACATGTATGTCCTTTTGGGTCTGGTTTACCTCACTCAGGATAATATTTTGTAGTTCCATTCATTTGCCTTCAAAATTCATGAAGTCCTCATTTTTTAATAGCTCAGTAGTATTCCATTGTGTAAATGTACCACAATTTCTGTTGGTACATTTCTTCCGTTGAGGGACATTTGGGTTGTTTCCAGCTTCTGGCTATTATAAATAAGGTTGCTATGAACATAGTGGAGCACGTGTCCTTGTGATATGGTGGAGAATCTTTTGGGTGTATGCCCAGGAGTGGTATAGCTGGGTGGGTCTTCAAGTAGAACTATTTCCAATTTTTTGAGGAATCACAAGATTGATTTCCAAAGTGGTTGTACCAGCTTGCAATCCTACCAGTAATGGAAGAGTGTTCCACTTTCTCCAAATATTTGCCAGCATCTGCTGTTACCTGAGTTTTTGATCTTAGCAATTCTGATTGGTGTGAGGTAGAATCTTAGGGTCATTTTGATTTGCATTTCCCTGATGACTAAAGATGTTGAACATTTCTTTAGGTGCTTCTTGACCATTCAATATTCTTCAGTTGAGAATTCTTTGTTTAGCTCTGTATCCATTTTTAAATTGGATTATTTGGTTTTGCGGAGTCCAACTTCTTGAGTTCTTTGTATATTTTGGATATTAGTCCTCTATTGGATGTAGGATTGGTAAAGATCTTTTCTCAATCTGTAGGATAAATGGCTAACCTTTAAAGAGCACAGTTATTTATGCTCTGTTCAACTTAAATAATTTACATACAAATGATGATGCTGATCTCAAGGCTTAAAATGGTGAATATGCTGGTTAACCAGTGAACCACCCTTAACAATAGCTACATCACATCTTATAACTGACATCACTTAAATAGACTCATGATCCCCACCTTTGTGGAATATGTCTTGATCCAATATTGTTCCCAAGTACCAAGACATTGAATTCATACCTAATGAAACGTTTATGCTGTATGGTTAAACTTAAGGTGTTTGTTTGTTTTTGTGTTGCCTTTTGGGAAGATCTTTATTATGTTATGTTTTGTTTGTTTGTTTGTTTTGCTTTAAATAAAATGTTACTAGCCCTGACTGTTCTGAACTGGTCATATAGACCACACTGTCCTTGAACTCACAGAGTCTACCTGCCTCAGAGTCTTAGAATTAAAGGTGTTCTTTACCACACCTGACTCAAGGTTAGTTTTTAATGAGAGTAGGGGGCTCTACTGCCTAAAAATAAAGTCAAAATGCTTACCAGTAAGTTATTAAATTCCATGTAGAATAGTCATCATATTAAACAAATCAACTATATTTAGAGGAAGTAATTTGGGCAGTGAGCAAAAGGATTGTCCTCATGTTCTACTTTGAGTTTGTGATACTGGTGGTCATGGTCACATTGCCATATTGGTTCGTTAGCCAAGTTGGTAACGCACATGGTATATTATTGCATTTCTCCTGTCCTCATGTTCTACTTTGAGTTTGTGATATGGTGGTCATGGTCACATTGCCATATTGGTTCGTTAGCCAAGTTGGCAACGCACATGGTATATTATTGCATTTCTCCTGTCCTCATGTTCTACTTTGAGTTTGTGATACTGGTGGTCATGGTCACATTGCCATATTGGTTCGTTAGCCAAGCTGGTAACGCACATGGTATATTATTGCATTTCTCCCTGCCTTATTCTAACAAGACCCTTGTAATTATCTATTACCTCCATTCAGGAATTAAAACATCTAGAAGCTTCTCCCCATTGTCAACTCTGACGTACAAGGAAGAAAACTGGATCCCTGGCACTCCAGAGATAAATAAAAGCTAATTTTTAAAATTTCATAACATACCCTTAATTCCTTGCCTTTTTCAAAAACTGAATTGGACACAAGAAATATGCAATTTAATTGTAATAAGAAAATGTCTTTACTCTCATGTAAACATTCTTTTTCATAGTTTTGATATGGTGAATATCCCTCAGCAGGCACAAAATTTAACAATAGTGTGCATAGAAATATTTTTTTAGTTTAATCAGGAAGCAGATTTTTGTAGTTAAATGGACAACAGGAAGAAAAAGCCAAGAGATGAGGGTAAGTTGGCTGTAAAAGTAAGTTTTCTCTTCCCCATTTCTCTAACTCTTCCAGCATTGGAAAGCCTCGTAACTTTTATTTATTTATTTTTTTAATGACATTATTAGTAAGGTCACTGTTAAAGTCAACAGCCTACTGCAATAGGAAATATAGAGAAGGGTTCCTGACATAAAGCCAATTAACATATCCACTGTTATCACTATTACTATTGTACACTTAGCTTATTTTTGGTCTTATTTTTGTGGCAAGAGCAGTTATGCATTGGGGGGAATCACTATAGTGCAACTTATCCTACTAACATTCCACTTATACCTCTAGAATTATGATATAACTGATCTGCATCTTTGAATCCTATAGCCTCCATCTCTTTTGTCCCTTGTCCTAATTGGTTTCTGTGATAAACACTATGGATCCCAAACCACTTGGAGATCAATGAGTTTATTTCCTTGTACTACTCACAGGTCACATTCCATCATTGAAGTTAGGGCAGGGAATCAAGGCAGGAATCTAACCAGAGACTGTGGAGGAACACTGCTTACTGATTGCTCACCAAAGCTTGCTCATCCTGCTTTCTTAAACAACCCAGAACTATGAACTTAGTGGTGCCATCCCATACATACATTGTGCTGTGGCCTACGATATATATAATTAAGAAAATATACACAGATGTGGCTTACAAGCCAATAGATGGAGTCAATACTTCAGATTCCCTCTTCCCACACGTTTGTGTCAAGTTGACAAAAACTAGCCAGGGTACTCTTGGTAACCATTGCCTGATGTGATCTGACTATGTTTTAAAAAGTTCACATGTAATTATAATCATTCAGTTATCTTTTTATATGTTATCCATGATACTTAGCATAATGTTCTCCTGATTCATTTGTGTTGTGGTGAATACAAATATCTTTATGCATAAATAATATTCATAATAATAAAATCCTAAATAACAATGTTCTGATTAATATTCAGAACGTTTAGAATAGCATGCGTACACATATGTAAGTCTATGCATTCAAATAGCTTCTATTTGAACACATGTTCTGTAAAACATGACACGATTTTCATTAGTGTATAGGTTCTTTCTATTGAGTGAAAATTTCATCTCCCTCACCACTTAGGAGATGAATTGCTTAGCAACACAGTAGTTTTAGTCTGTATTTCTTTACTGATTTCCATCATGCCTGCACCCAATCTACATTTCTACCAATAGCATGCAGAATTTCCTTTCTCCAAATACTCTTCAGCAGTTGATACATTTAGGATTTTGTTAGCAGCCACACTAACACATGTGTGGTGTCTTATGGTGCTGAACTTGATTCTACCTGATGGTCAGTTCTGTTAAGTGTCATTTTTTTTTTTTCAGCAAGCAGATTACTTCATTTTCTTTTTCTTTATTTTTACATTTCAAATATTATCCCCTTTCCCGGTTTCCCCTCTGCAAACCCCCTATCCCATATCCTCTTATCCTGCTTCAATGAAGCTGCTCCCCCACCCACCTACCCACTCCCACCTCACCGTCCGTGCATTCCTCTGCACTGGGGCATCAAGTCTTCACAGGACCAAGGGCCTCCCCTCTCATTGATGTCAGATAAGGCCCCTTCAGCTCCTTCAGGCCTTTCTTTAATTCCTCCATTGATGTCCCTGTGCTCAGCCTGATGGTTGGCTGCAAGCCTCTGCATCTGTATTGGTCAGGAACTGGCAGGCCTTTCAGGAGACAGTTGTATCAGGCTTCTGTCAGAAAACACTTCTTGGCATCCGTAATAGTGTCTGGGTTTGATGTCTGCATGTGGGATGGATCTCCAGGTGGGGCAGTCTCTGGATGGCCTTTCCTTCAGTCTCTGTTCCACTCTTTGTTCTTGTGTTTCCTTTAGACAGGAGCAATTCTGGGTTAAAATTTTGGAGACGAGTGGGTGGCCCCATCCCTCAACTAGGGGGTGGGGATGGGACATGCCTAACCTCTGAATATGGTCTTGACAGGTTCTCCCTTAACTTTGTGGGTTATGTCAGCTAATGTCATCCCCGTGAGGTCCTGCGAGGCTCTTGATTTGCTGACATCTGGGACTTTCTGTTTGCTACCCCCAATTCCACATTCCCCATTGCGACACACCTCTGTTCAGTTTCTTGACCCTCTGTTCATCTCCTCCATCTCCTCCCATGCCTGATTCTTGCCCTCCTTTCCTCTCCCCTTCTTCTCTTCCTTACAAGTCCCTCCCACCCTCTACTTCTCTTAATTATTTTGTTCCTCCGTCTAAGTAGGGCTGAATCATCCACTCTTTGGTCTTCCTTTCTCTTGAGCTTCATGTGGTCTGTGAGTTGTATCATGGGTATTTCATACTCTTTGCTTAATACCCAGTTATCAGTGAGTACATACCATGTGTGGTCTTTTGTGACTGAGTTACCTCACTCAGGATGATATTTTCTAGATCCATCCATTTGTCTGCAAATTTCATGAAGTCATTGTTTTTAATAGCTGATTGGTATTCCATTGTGTAAATGTACCACATTTTCTGTATCCATTCCTCTGTTGAGGGACATCTGGGTTGTTTCAAGCTCCTGGTTATTAAAAATATGGCTGCTATGAACATAGTAGAACATGTGTCCTTATTACATGTTGGAGCATCTTCTGGGAATATGCCCAGGAATGATATAACTGGGTCCTCAGGTAGTATAATGTCTAATTTTCTAAGGAACAGACTGTTTTCCACAGTAGTTGGATAAGCTTGCAATCCCACCAGCAATGGAGTTAAGTATCATCTTATATAGCTATCAGCCACATTTTTACTGACAATAAATCATTAATGATTTATCTTAAAACAAATATTTGGCATATATTTTTTCCATTTGTTGCAAATTAATGAAAATTTATATGTTATTAAAATGCATATGACTATTTCATTTTACACAAGGAACTAAATCGTAGGGCTAGAGGTAGCTTGAGATAGAGCACTTGGCTAGTATGCACATAGCCCTGGGTTTGGTATTCAGCAGCCTATAATGCCAGCAGCCCTGGGGTACAGCAGGAAGATCAAAGGTCACCCTCAGCTGCATAGTGAATTCAAGGCCAAGTCTAGGTAAATAAAATCCTGTCTCAAAAAGAGATTTTTGTGTATATCTACATATATAATTTTATATTTATTCTTCATATATATTATGGAGAGAGAGAGAGAGAGAGAGAGAGAGAATTAACTTTGTTCTAAATATTTGATACTGAGGAATTAGAAGAGATTCATTACTTTTTAGAGTTGACTGATATTTTTACATGTGCATTGATGTCTACTTTATGTTATCCTTGGAGGAATTTTCATTCCTGCCTTTTTAATTTTACAAGCTGGGATGTTTCTCTACTAGGTTGTGTATATTTGAAAATAAAGTTTGGAGATTAAGCCTTCTCCAATCCAATCTGTCTTCCCAATCCTTTCTCCTTGTCTTTTAATTTGTTTCTCTTGGCGTACAGAATCTTTTGGGTTTGAGTTATGCTCTTTGTTGTGTCATTTCGAATCTATAATCTGAGCTCAGAACAGACCATTACATTGTACATTCTTACATTCCATTGTTGTATTGTGTTTCTCTTTCTCTTTCTAAAGGCAAGTACCTTTACAAATACTTAACATTGCCATCCTACTTCCAAGCAGCTCATGATGACAGATACTTTGTAAATAGAATATGTAGGAATTGTTGGGAGAAGGTGAAGGTTGAATAGAGCAAGGCATAGACTAGTATATTACCTGTAATCTCACAATTCACACATATATGTATATTTATATGAATTATACACACACAT